>BSYR01000026.1:44800000-46032500 GCA_030270665.1 Hibiscus trionum | reverse complement strand
TTTGTTATAATGTAAAGTCTTTGTTCAACTTTAAAGAGATAAATATAGTCATAATTGAACAGTTTTTTTTAGTTTTAATTTTTAAACATTTAACTTTTACAAATTTTTATGGTTTATCTCAATAAGTTCTACATGACTTCTGTATTCTTTGAGTCGTCCATACTCAATCAAGTATGTGGTTTATCTAAATAAACATTTTTTTAGTTTTATTTACAAATACAAAGGGTTTTAAATACGTAAAAAGTCAATAATACTTAAGCTGTAAATGATGGGTCCATAACTAAATATTAACCCAATTTTATTATAAATTTCTTAATCTTTCTATTTTTACAAGTAATTTTAATTATTTGATTATATGATTCGTATTATTTCAATCCAAATCCCGTGAATCTAAGTTTTTGGAGTTTCTAGTTTTTCCAACAAATCGTGTAAGGAATAGATTAAATAAATATAGTTTTCAACTTAAAAATAGTTTATATATTTTTAAATATGAAGATTGGCCTAAATTAACTTTACCCATAATTTTTGAATTTTGATTAAAATTTAAAATAAAAAACCCTATTTTTGTGACAAATTATCGGCATAATTATTATTAGTTATTAACTTTTTAATAATTTTGAACGAAAGAAACTAATAAGAGTACTTTTTCATACACATTAAAATGTAAAAATATACATTAGCATACATATTTACTTTCTAAAAATTAAAATATAAATACATAATTTTAAACATAAAATATAAACCCAAGGCTGAGTTTTAGATCTGAAATTTAAAATACCCAAAAATATAAATCAGGTGTTACCTGTAGCGGAGCGGCAGACGGCAGCGAGCAGCAGGCGGACGACGAACGACAGTGCGGCGGATGGCGAACGACTGCACGGTGAACGGCAAAGGGAATACGGCAGCAGGGAGATAATCGTGAGGGGAGGGGGGAATTGGGGGAATTGGGGGCTAGGGATTTTAATTCACGAGTAATAATACTGATCCAATGAAACGGTGAGTTTCATTTAATATAGCCTATCCCGACGTTTTTTAAAAAAAAAACGCCGCCTTTTCAAGTTATTCGCGGTGCTTCAACGAAAACGCCCCTATTTCTTTGAACTCTTTCGCGGTGATTTCTGGAAAAACGCCGCTATATCCCTTTCTCACGGCGTTTACAAGATGCGCCACTGAATCATATAACCTTTGTCGGCGTTTTTATACACAAACGCCGTCGTTTCTTTGTCTTTCGCGACGTTTATTACACAAACGCCGCAAGATGTCTATTTGGCGGCGATTTTCCCCTAAAACGCCGCTATACGTCAAATACTCATGGCGTTTCCCCTAAAAACGCCGCGAAATGCGCCGCTATAGACCCAATCTGGTGTAGTCTATATACATATAAGGCTTCCTCAAAAAAATTGTATATATACATATAAGGCATGTACGGGTAAAATAAAAAAACATATGATTGAATAAAATAACACGTAATATATAATTGTATACTTTACGGATAATATCATAGAACATAATATTGCAATTAAATAAAAATAAGGGGCATGAACTGAAATTAAATGAAATAAAAATGGTGCTGAAATTAAATATAATGAAAATTAAAGGAGGAAAATTAAAATAAATGGAAGATAAGTGCAGAAATTAAAAGAGTATAAGATAACGAACTGAAATGGAATAAATAAGAACAAGGTGCGAAAATGAAACATGCAAATTAATTCGGGGGTAATTAATCCATTAATAATCTGATTTATTTATTAATTAGGGACCAAATTAAAAAACGGATGAAAATTTGAGGGACCAGAAGTGAAATTTCCAGAATAAAGAGTGGCTACCCGCGTGATTAGTGCGACACGGAAGAGTTTATTATTCAATTAGCTTGTTTTCAAAATTTTAAATGAGTATAAAACATACAATAGGGCTAAAATCTAATTTTTTTAAACCTTTATCTTCTCAAACTTTAAAATCCCTAATTCTTTTTCCCCCCTTTCAACTCCAGCAACAAACCGTCACGACGGCCGTCGCTAGTCGACGCCGGCGAACTTAGATCGCTTCCTTTTTTATTCTATTTTTATTTGTTTTTTTCTTCTCCGAGCCCAAGTCCCCTTCTTTGGTTTCGATTTTAACCCTAAAATCTCCCCCTTTTGCTCTTTTTTTAAATCTAACCACGTTTGATGACCACCCTATCAACCCACCACGCACGGTCGAGGAAAGATCGACAGCTCATCATTGGCTCATCAAACGGCCTCGGTTCGAAGCGGGGAGCAATGGTAAAAAAACCACATCCTTTCTTTTTTTTATATGTGCAAAAAAAAGAAAAAAGAAAAGGGATTACCTCTGAAACTTGTGCTCTCTTTTTTTATTGCTTATTCGAAAAGTAGTCGTCATAAAAACTACATCTATTACAATGCTTTACATTCGATCTCTTTGCTTACAATCATGGATTTCACTATTGATTCTGACATTACATTTTTTATCTCTTTTTTTCGCGGTTTCGGCAACTTGCATGGCTGTCGCATCATGGTCGTTGGCGTCGAGCAGATGAACGGTCGGATGGCGGCTCGAAAACGGACGGTCGAGATGGCGTTTCGGTGACGACGCGCTGTCCTTTAGATGCGGACATGTGGCTGGCGGGATCCAAAATGCCTCGGCGTGCCTTGCACACGCAGGTGGGGAGACGAATGGCTAGCACACGCGATCCGAAGAGGTGACTTGGTTCGATCTCGGCCGTTGGATCGAATTTTGATCCAACGGTCTTGGGGCGGCTGCGCATGAAAAGGGGACAAATTAGGGTTTTTTAATATTTGGGTCAAACGGGCCTTGTAAACATTAAAAGGGTTTGTAATGGACTAATAAATTGAGTTTTGATTATTATGTGATCTTTTTTTTAAAAAAATAATTTTTCTGTTTTTGATTTTTCAAATAGCATTAATAATAATAATAATAATAATAATAATAATAATGATGATGATGATGATAATAATATACACACATACAATATACATACCATATATGCTCATGCAATACTTTTAAGCATAAATAATAATAACAATACATACTTACCCTATTATATACATACAAGCAATGTACGCACCCACATACTTACATTTAAATATTTAAGACATGAAAATAAATACATATATGCAAACAACATACATATAATATATATAAATACACATATACATTGCATATATTCATATACCATATATATTTAATAGTATTAAACATCTATATACATGGTCGGACAAAAATAAGTGATTACACATATCCCTCATCATACCAACTCTATAACTGGCACCTATCGATGGAGCATGGCAACAATCTGTCTCAATTCCATTTCGCCCACCTCCATAAGTTTAAAAGCTGAACAAATATTAGTTCTAATAGGTGTTTATACAGGCCGTCTCAAAGGGGGAGCAAAATGATCTTCAGCTCAAGGTCTTATTTTATACCTTTACAACTTCATTAATTTCTCAAGGCACAATATTTTAAGTTAGTTTTTGTCCCTTATTGTTTTAGTTGTATTTACGGTGTTTTCTTAATAAAACAGTGAAAACAATAGTTTATTAATGTAGTATCAAATTAATTGTTCAATGTAATAGAATATGATTTCGTTCTATATGAGTTTGTTTTTGAGTTTTCGCTCAGGGGCCCCAAAGAGGCCTGAGACAACTCTCGGTGTACATTTTCGAGAAAGGATCTTCTAACACCCTACCTAAATGATTCTCATAGATTTCTACATCAACTAGCTATGAATTTCTTGAAGGATTTCTTCTAAATCTTTGCAAATCAAGGGGAAAAGCTTGTGTTAGAGGTGATCTTTCTTTTCTCTCCTCTAATCAAGGTTCTTTATTGAAATTCTCAAGTCTTTGGCTCTCTAATTATGTTTAATAACAAGGTGTTATAATCTAATTGATGAAAATGGCTAAATCAAGCTTTGGTAGATGATTTCTCAAGATTTTCGTAATGGTACTACTTTGATTGATTTGAGATTGATTTTAATCATGTTTTGGATGTTAAAGGATGTTAAAAATAAAGGTTTTATAATAATAATCCCGAAATGAGTTGGATCTCTAATTGTTAGATTTGGGGTTTTGTGGTGTTAATGTGGATTTGGTGTTGATGGAGGTATAAGGATGTAATTAGGTTGTTTTTGGATGTTTAAAAATTGATGGAAGTGATAGGATTTGGTTGGGCTGAGTTTGTAGTGTAATCAAAGGTGTTTTCGGTTGTTTCGAAAAGGCGTTTTAGTGTTTTGGGCAAAGCAGCGGGGTAACTTTGTTTGTTGGAGATTTTAATGCATTGTGATGCGTTAATCCTCTGTTTTTCTGTGGTATAAACAAAGGAGAACGTATAGGAAGCAATCGGTGAAGGTTCGTGAGCTTTGATTGCTTGGTTTCGCGTCGGCTAGTCGAGTTTGCGCATGTCGGTGAGTGAGAACGTGAATTTCAGTTTTGAAAGCTTTAAAAGATGATTTGGGAACTTAGTGGTAAGCTTGAAACGCTTAACTAAGTTCGGAAGTAAGTGAAAGGAATTTCCTCTCTCGGTTGTGCTATTATGTGATGATTTATGCACTGTTTTAAATGAATGGTTTTACCTACTGTTAAAGCATGTTTAAAAGAATGTGGTTACTATTTTTAATGATGTGATGTTGAAGGATGCACAAGGTAAGTGATCCTTGTAAGTATATGATTTATACTTGTGATTTTAAGCACGGTTTAATGCTTGGAAATGTGTTTTATTGATGATGCTTTGAAAACAGTGAGGTACGTATTAAATGTGAATTATAATTGCAAGTGATGTTGTGAAATGGTTTATAAATGATATCGGAAATAGTTACCCGGCTATAGGATTGAGTGCACCATAAACTAGTCGCCTTGGATGTTTAGGGGTTTATACGATGTACCGAATACTCCATCCAAGTACCCTAACGATTGAGGAAAGTGTATGGTGTCCCATCTCTCGTTAGTGGGGTTACACATCTATCGATGAGTGATGTATGTAACCCGGCCTAGAAGAAATAGCTGAATTTATGAAGTCGTGTTTGAAAATTTTACCCTCAAGAAACCAATTCGAATTATGATATATAAAATAGCGTAAAATAAATTATTTCTGATAATAATATAAAATATCTGAATAATTTTAAAACCCTAACATTAAAATAATAATCATATAATTTAAATCAAACATTCAAATTTAAGTCTGAAAACGCATGTTAAAACAATAAGTCTCAAATTTGAAATTACATTAAAATCCCAAAATAGTCTTAATAATAAAATACTCTCGAAATTAAAGTATATCCATACTGAAGATAAAATAGATTCGATAAAATAAAGAGATCCTCCGAGTACCAAGTCACCTAGAGTCTAGGATATCTGAAAAAAGAAAACTATGGGGGAGTAAGCTAAAGAACTTAGTGTGTTTCTAAACTGCAATAAAATTATAGTTGTAAAAACATAGTAATATTTTCTTAAAATTCTTCAAAACATAAAACAAATGGTACAATATCACAAGCGTAACGCAATGCACCCAACTTCAACCGCCAAGAGGAAAGTTCCTCAGAACTCCTCACTACAACCGCCAATCCGAAATGAAATTCAGCCCGAAGGTTGAAACCACTGAACTTCCCCGAACAAATCCCAACTCATGCTCATACAATGATATGATGATTAGAAATCAAATTTCATAAACAAAGTTCCATAAATCCGATATTCCGCAAACATACTTCATATATAATAGTCCATAAGTCCATAAATAATAGTTCATAAATCGTAGCCCATAAATCACGGTTCGTAAATCATAGTAAAAATATATTCTGAAAACGTATACATGTGATGTCAACCATAAAAATCATAATACATATAAATAATCACATAAAGGGTAAAACACCAACACATAAAAAAATAACATATAATTTAATTATTTAGCATGCATTAAATTGATGAAAATGGCTTAAATCTTCATACCAAGCCATACCAGTTAATATTTATATAAGCCTAAACCCACTACTCATAGCCAATCCAGTCCTAACTAAATTTCACTCGTTACAAAACCTAAATATCCAACAAAAAATAATATTTTCCCATTAATTATTTGAGGTGATTTTGGACATCATAAAGAATTGCATGAAAGTGTAATTACTACAACATCATTACACCTTCATGTAATGACAAAAATTTTAATTATCTAGACATATTAGCTGAGAAAGTATAATTACATCAAAATTCATGATGACGTGCTTTGTACTGCAAATTATAACTACAAAACTACATAGATCCATATTCTAAAATAATATTAATTGTTATAAAAACCCTAATGTGACTTTTCATTTAAAAAAAACAACATGAAGGAAGCTGAGATATGTTTTCATAGGTCTAAAACTCATATTAGTTACATTTTTATTAAATTTTAAATATTTTTATTAAATTTTAAATATTTTAAAACTAGAGATTGCCTAAGATCTTTTTTAATCAATAGCAAATTATTTCGACATTTTTAAAATTTTTGACTCACTAACGTTGAAATGTACAAGTATATGCATGTTGAAAATTATATATATGCATCACACACGTCGTTTTTCGCGTCAAAATAATTCATTTTTCTCAAATAACAAATAGAGGAAATTAAGCGTTGTAAGAGAGAAGTAAGAGTCGATCCCACATGGAGTAAGAAAACTTCCTGATTTATGCTTGTTTAATCTCTGAGCCAAGAGGTGAGTTGAATAATATTTAAATAAAGGTGGGGATTTGTGGATAAAAGTAAAAACATAAGGAGGTTATAAATGAGATTAAAAAAGATAGATTCAAGATTGTGTAAGTCAGACTTAGGCTTTTGTTTTGACTTAGTTTCTTCGGATCATCGAAAAGGGGTTTTTTTACTCCGGGATTCACGTCGGTTACTTGTCTACAATGACCAATACTTGTGACTATGCTTTGTATACCGAATACCCAAGTGCAATCCTTGATATCGGTTTTGGAAATTGATCTAACCAACAACAATGTTGTAGATAAAAAACGTTTAAGTTCGTAAAAGACCGACTCAGATTATGTTGTTTCAATAATAACTGATTCCGATCTCAGCTTCCTCTTAGCAAAGAATTTTGCTAAGTGTATTCCCAGGAAGTTGAATGTGCTTCAATAACCTGATTCTTCCTCCCTCACATTTAACCAAAACAACACCCTGACCAACGTCAATCTTTGGTTTTGAAGTTGTTTTGATTTTGAAAATAAGCTTAGAAAATTGAGAGAGATGTCCAAAATTGTTTAAGTGTTTTTCAATCCTTATGTTGGAATTGAGTCATCGCTTTTGCCCTCGGCTTGAAAGGAAATTACCTAAGCATGATTATGGAAAAAATCATACTTAGAATTTTTAAAAGTAAAATAGAAAAATTGGAAAGTAAATAATTTAAAGAAAGGAAATTTTATAGAACTCAAAAGTAGAAAACAAGTTGAGAAGAAGAGATGATATTGAGTTTCACCCCAAAGGGGTATTTATAGTATTCTATAAACCCTAAAAATAACCTAAGGTGATAAAAGATAAATCCTAAAATATTCAAATTAAATAGAGGAAGTGCATATTTTATCCGAATCTTCTTCCATAATGGTACGGAACAATAGTATCATTGGAGTAGATACCCAAATCACTTAAAATACAAGAAGCCAAGCGGGTGGATTGGTCCGAGTGGAGAGAAAAAAAAAGGATTGAACTGAAAAAAATTTCTGGTAATATCTATTTTCCCGGAGAAAGAGATAAGATATCTCGACACAGTGGCATCTTGAGATAAATTCCAAGTTTAGATTTAAATCTCGGCTGATAAGCTATCCGGCAATGCTGACGTCATGTTCTAGAAGTTTTTGACCTATCGTCCAGTCAGCCCTTTCATGCTATGATTCATGGCTCGATTTATGCCCACTAATCCAGACTTAAATCCAGAAAAACAAAAAATTGCAGAATTCAGCCTCTTTTAGCACAATTTCTGGAATCCAATGAATCCAAAAAATGTCCAAATTAGCTACCTAAGTCGACAAATAAGAAATAATTAACAACAAGATAATAACTATTTAAATCACTCATCAAATTCTTCCTCACTTATTCAATGCTTGACCTCAAGCTTTTCTAAATTATCATGATAGAAACCTTAAGTTTCCAACTCCAATTTCATAAAATTTCCAAAAATTCTTAAGTAAACTAAATCAAATAAATGCTGAAATTCAAAGATCAATCAAGCAATGCATAATCAATTAGGTGTAAATCTACCAAGCTATTTCAATCATCTACCAATTTCAAAGAATACAAGACTTAGCTCCTCACATTGGTTCACATTTCTCTCAAGTGTTTCGGGTGAAAGAATCGCTCAAGCCTAAACTAATCAACTCATTATCATAGGCTTGTAACTAAATCTAATCTCCACTACTTAATATGAAAATGATGCAAAAATCAACAGGACTTTAAAAAGGGTTGTAACGGGGCTAAGGTTCGGGTAGGATAAAGGCCGAAAAATGGAGTTTTAAAAATTCAAGAAAGAGAAAAACTATTCCAAAGAAATTATCCAAACAAGCTTTATTCCCTCTTTTTTTCTTCTTTGATGTTCGAAGCAAACTGCATTTTTCTGCATTGTATTTTTCTGCTCACTTGAATAAAAACTGCACTATTTGAATTTTCTGCATTGAATTTCTGCATTGTTCGCATTTTTTTGTATGAATTTCTGCACTGAACAATGTAATCTTCTGGACTGTTTTGTTCGATTTTGCACTGTTTCGAACATTTTTTTTCAGAATAATCTTACCTTTGTCTTGAAGAAGAGGAACAAAAGAGGAAAATAAAATCGTCTTGGGTTTAAAAAAATGGTGAACAAAGAAAAGGATAAGGCTAAAAATTGGTTCACTAAGAGAAAATAAATAAAAAGGGTAAGCTATTTTGTTTGGTAAGAGAAATTGGTTTATTCCTAATGCATCTATCACCTTAAAGCATCATAATCAAAATGTGTAGTCTCAACAAGCATCGAGTTACAAGTTTTAGAATGCAATTGATTAATTTGGCACACTCAATTGAAACAAAGAACAAGAATAAAAGATATGCTCATGAAGCTCAAAACTCACATGAAAGATTTATTGAACTAAGTCATGCTTTCAATTCAATCAACATTATTCATGAAATTACCAAGAAAAATTTACATCAATTAGTCACGTTATGCTATCTTACATCCTAAATTCAACAAGAACATGATTGAATTCACAAAGAAACACAAAGAAATTAAATCAAACAGGAGATTGGCAACCAAAATTATCAACAATTCTAACCAAGAAATAGCTCAATTCTAATCACAAAGCATAAGCAATAGTTAATTTAATTCCACCCCTCACTTAAGTCATTTTGTCCCAAAATGTAATGTAATGTGCAAGAGAGGGAATGGAAATACTCCCCTATTTAGTGTTGGTCTTGACCACGGGGCAGAAGCAGCGGGGCTGGTTGTAAGTCGGAGTCGTTGGGATTGGCTACGAACTATGGTGGCGCAAATCGCCGACGGCCGTCGAAGACGATTGGCTCATGGGTCTGAGGAAGGCCGTGAGCTTGATCTCGTGTTCCCACCATAGTTGAAAGGAGGGAAGGGGAGGAGAAAATCGAAGAAGATGAAGTGGGGCATGCGGCTGATAGAAAATTATTTAAGAGCTAGGTTTGTTTATTTTAACACGTAAGTTGGGGTAGAAAATTTAAAAAGAAAAAAAAAGGTTGTTGGGAGAAAAGAAATAAAGTTTTATCAAAATGTGTGGGGTCCATGGGAAAGTTTAATATTTCTTTTAAAAAAAGATAAAAGAGATGCGGTGCTTGATCGGTCAAGTGGTTGGGTTGGCAAATTGAATTTGGGTTGTGCTAAAATGCACCTTTACATAGCCAATGGGTTATGCTAAAGTGTGCCAAAATGCTCAATTTTAATTCTCCTCTGCACCTTTCTGCTCTTGTTTCCAGTGTAAAACCCACTGTCTATTCAAGCTTCAAACCGTCACTCCTCATTCGCGGGCAGTTCCCAGGGTTGTATGATTCGACCAAAATATCGTAGCAGACACCATGAATATTCAATACCTGGGAAAAATATAAGAAAAAAATATAAATGAAATAAAATTAAAACAAAAAACTAAGCAAACGAAAAATAACATGAGTTGCCTATCATTTAGCGCTTTATTTAACGTCATTTAGCTCGACCATCTGGTTCAGACCATAGGTTCTTCCAAATCGAATTCTTCGATTAAACCAATCAAAGCATTCTCATAATTCGGTTTGAGCCGCTGACCGTTAACCTTAAACTGAGCTCTTGATTCATCTTTGATTTCGATCGCACCATGGGGAAGATATTAACAACTGTAAAGGGTCCAAGCCACTTCGATCGTAATTTACCTGCAAAAAGTTTAAGCTTTGAGTTAAATAATAAAACTTTTTTACTAATAGAAAAAGACTTATAATCAATACTACGAAGATGGAAATCCTTAGTTTTTTCTTCAAATATTCGGGCGATGTCAAAGCCGTTTTTACGGATTTCCTCACGTTCTTGGATGTGCAATTTACGTGATTCGCCGATCGCATCCATTTCCATGTTGCATTATTGTAACGCCCAATGTGCGCGGTGTTCTAATTCAACCGGCAAATGACACGACTTACCAAAAATAAGACGATATGGAGACATTCCAATGGGACCTTTATACGCAGTTCGGTATGCCCATAATGCATCGGCTAATTTAACACTCCAGTCATTACGGTCCGGCTTTACAATTTTCTAAAGTATCGATTTAATCTCACGATTTGAAACTTCCGCTTGCCCGTTGGTTTGCGGATGGTAAGATGTTACAATCCGCTGAGTGACCCCAAATTTCTTCATGAGAGCGTCAATTACCCGGTTGATAAAGTGCTTCTCTCTATCGCTTATTATTTCCTGTGGTGTGTCAAACCTGGAAAAAATAAAATGTTGAGTTGAGAGGGGCTCGATTCGTTCAACCGATAAGGCTCACCAAATGGTGGAGAGGTGGATTTTTAGGTGGAAGGGCTGTGGAAGCTAAAAAGAAATGTGACACAATGATTTATAGTGGTTCAACCTTCTAACCAAGGTCTAAATCCACTACCTTAGCTCCCCACTAAGGATTTCCAATCAATCCACTATTGATTCGTCCCCTTTTCTAGGCTTAGGAGGTAACCCTTATACACAATCAAGCTTTCTACCCAAAGCCTTGATTGAAACCCTCTCTTACAAAGAGAAACAAGAAGCAAACTTAAAACCCTCTAATAGGTGTTTGTTTGCACAATTAAGCACTCACCCAAAACCTAAAACACTTGAGCAAATTTGACAATTTTGGCTAACTAGTGTTTGTCTATACAAGAATTGACAATTTAAGTACAAAGACACTTTTGATCATTTGTTGTTTGACAATATGAGCATTAGCCTTTACTTGATGCTTGGAGGTCCCTTTTATACTCCCAAATGAGTTTATAGCCGTTACTAGTCGTTGGGGATGATTTGGAGCCGTTGAGAACTTTATTTCCCTTCATTAATGCTGTTCTGCAGCCTTTCGTAACGATACGCTTGGACCCGTATCGGTACGACCTTCATTAGAAACTAGCCTTTGGGCTCTTGCCAGTCTGGGCGTATCGATACGCTTGAGGGCGTATCGGTACGGGTTCACTTTTAAATGACCGTTGGGAAAGTAGCCGTTGGGGTGGTTGAAAGGGGATCGGTACGCTTACCAGGCGTATCGAAACGATCCCGATCCGTATCGAAACGGCCAAGCCTGTTTCGATACGGGTTTTGGCAGTGACCAAACTGGGCAAAAAGGTATCGGTACGGGTACAACCGTATCGATACGGGTAACTTGAAAAGTCAAGTTTGGCTATTTAAAATTAGTAAAAACATTGCCAAAAATCTTTTAAAATACCTCAAACATAATTTCAAGTTGTTTGGACTTAAAACCAAGTTTTAAATTCTTTTCTAATTACTCCAAAACATTTTTCAATTATTATATCAAAACATTAGTTCTACATAAAATCCTTGAGAAAATTAAATGTGGTTTTAACATCATTATTTTTAGTGGCCTTAACTTCTCTCTATCTCTTATTATTGCATGTGGTGTGTCAAACCGGTTGATAAAATCCTGAATGAAAGAACAAAAGGGCCCATATAATCAATTTCCCACACATCAAATATTTCGCATACATATATAAGGGTAAGAGGCATTTCGTTTCTACAACTAAGATTCCCTACGCGTTGACATCTTTCACAAGATTTACAGAATAAATATGTGCCACGAAAGATGTTAGGCCAAAAAAACTGCATTCAAGAATTTTGTGTGCAGTTCGCTTGGGTCCAAAGTGACTGTCGCATTAGTAAGTATGACAAAAGTTAAGGATCGAATTTACTTAATCTCCAGCGATACATCGCCTAATTACCTTATCCGAGGAGTGTTTCCAAAGGTAAGGATCATCCCAAATATAAAATCTGGACTCTCGCTTAAGTCGGTTAATTTCACCTCTCGGTAAATTTTGTGGTAACTTACCCGTGGCCAAGTAATTGACCATATCCGCGAACAATGGTGTAGTTCCTTGTGCCAAAATTAATCTTTCTTTAGGGAACTCATCGTTAACCGGCAGACCGGATGTATTTAGGGGAATGCGACTCAAGTGATCAAGTACGAGAATTTCGTATCCATTTTTATCTTTAATTTCCAGATTAAACTCCTGCAAAAGTAAGATCCATCAGATAAGCCTTGGCTTCGCCTCCTTTTTGCTCATCAAATATCGCAAGGCTGCATGATCAGAAAACAAAATGATTTTAGTGCCAAGAAAATATGACCGAAACTTCTCTAGAGCAAAAATAATAGCAAATAGTTCTTTTTCTTTTCTTGAGTAGTTTTTCTGGGCTGGATCCAAGGTACGAGATGCATACGCTATAACATCTGGTTCTTTTTCAATCTTTTGGCCTAGAACGGCTCCAACACTTGTATCTGACGCGTCACACATTAGCTCAAACGGATAATCCCAGTTTGATGGTTGAACGATTGGTGTCGTCACACGTTTTTCTCTTAACGTATCGAACGAATCCCTGCACTTCTTGTTGAAATCAAAAGCTTGATCGTTTTGAAGCAAATGGCAAAGTGGTTGCGCTATTTTTGAGAAGTCCTTGGTGAATCTACGGTAAAAGCCTGCATGACCAAGAAAAGAACGGATTTCCCTCACAGTTGCGGGGGTAAGGAAGTGAGCGTATAATATTGGTTTTTGTCTTATCGACAGAAATTCCATCATACGAAACAATATGTCCTAATATTAATCCTTTATCAACCATAAAATGACATTTTTCATAATTTAGCACAAGATTAAATTCAAGACAACGTGTTAGAACATTTGTTAGATTCACTAAACACTCACCAAATGAATTACCGTAAACCATGAAGTCATCCATAAACACCTCAATTCCTTTCTCTATATAATCGGAAAATATGCTTACCATACATCTTTGGAACGTAGCCGGCGCGTTACAAAGCCCAAATGGCATTCACCGATAGTCGAATGTTACGAATGGACATGTAAAAGTCTTTTTTTCTTGGTCTTCAGGTGCCACATGGATTTGGAAAAACCTGAAAAAACCATTAAGACAATAATAGTGAGTCTTACCAGCTAAATGTTCTATCATTTGATCTATAAATTGTAATGGAAAATGATCTTTTTTAGTTAGGGAGTTCAACTTCCTGTAATCGATGCAAACTCACCACCCTTTCTGAACTCGTGTTGGAACTAACTCACCTTTCGAATTTTTTATTGCCGTAACTCCAGTCTTTTTAGGGACCACGTGAATTGGACTTACCAGTCATTGTCAGAAATCAGATAGATTATATCTGCATCAAGGAGTTTCTGTATCTCTTTTTTAGTACCTCCATCATTGGTTGGTTTAACCGGCGTTGTCCTTGTCTAGAACGTTTCGCTCCTTCTTCCGTTTTAATCTTGTGCATACAAGTCGAGGGACTAAGTCCCTTAATGTCGGAAATAGTCCATCCTATGGCTTCCTTGTGCGTGCGCAACACCTTCACTAGTGTTTTCTCTTCTTCTTCGGACAACTTGTTTGAGATGATCACCAGCAAGGTCTCATTTTTGCCCAAATAAGCATATTTCAAATGCTCAGGCAATTGTTTTAATTCTATCTTCGGTGCCTGCAAAACAGAAGGTAACATTTTAGTTTTAGAGAGAGTTAAAAATATGTCAGAATTGATAGAAAAAATATTCTCAAACTCCCTTTCTTTCTCTCTAGGGCAAAGTTCAAGATCCTTGTAAAAATTGTCGAAAAAATTAGTTTCAACAAATTCATCAACTAAGGGATCAATAATGTTGACATAATTTATTCTTTCAACTTGATCTGGGTATTTCATCGCTTTATAAACATCAAATTCTACGACCTCAGCATCAAATTCCATTGTTAATATATTGCCTCTCACATCAATCTTTGTATGCGCGAGGCATAGGAAGGGTCAACCTAAAAGTACCTCAGAGCAAGTGTTCGTCCTATCATTTTCCATGTCGATGACATAGAAGTCGGCAGGAAAAATAAGAACATCAACTTTCACTAAGACATTTTCAAGCACTCCCTTCGAATAGATAATAGAGCGGTCAGCCAACTGGATAGTTACTCTTGTTTCCTTCAAAAGCTCGTTAGTGATCATTTTATAAATAGGAAGTGGCATAACATTAATTGAATCCCCTAAGTCACACATTGCACGTTTAATTAAAACATCTCCTATTTTACAAGGTATAGCGAACATACCTTGGTCCTTCATCTTTGATGGAAGCTTCCGCTGAAATA
Source organism: Hibiscus trionum (assembly GCA_030270665.1). NCBI lineage: Eukaryota > Viridiplantae > Streptophyta > Magnoliopsida > Malvales > Malvaceae > Hibiscus > Hibiscus trionum. The sequence continues at coordinate 46,017,679 of BSYR01000026.1, read as the reverse complement.
CTGCAGAGACATGTTCTCCCAAATTTACCTTCTTGTGACCAGTTAGTCTCCTCTTTGTGGCGCAAAGCTCCTTTAAAAATAGGGCATACCTTGGAACTTGTCAGATTACTTCTAGAAGAGGTATGTTTACTTGTACTTTTTGGAACACCTCTAAGATTTCCTTCTCTTCGGCTCTTTTGTCACACCTCATTAATCTCGATGGGAAATGTGGTGCGATTTCATGAGAAGAAGTAGAAGGGTGGTGCGATTTCATAAGAACAAGAGAATGAACAATATCAGCTAATTTATCAATTTTGTTTTCTAGCGAAATCATACTTACCTCGTGAACCCATCGAGATGGTTCACTTGAAGGGTGAAATCGTTGCGAGTTCACAACTATAATAGATATTAAGTTCTTTGCCATAGTCGAAGTCATGTTAACAAATGCTCCCCCGCTTGTTGTGTCAACCACTTTCATGTCCATAGGCATTAATCCTTCATAGAAATACTGGAGAAGCGTCTGTTCGGATAATCCGTGTTGCGGACAGTTTGCACGTAGCTTTTTGAAACGCTCCAGTAGTCGTATAAAGATTCAATACCTTTTTGTCGGATACTTTGCTTTAGCTCGCTTGCCTTAGCTACTGGGAAAAACTGTCAAGAAAAAGTTGAGCCATGTCAATCCAAGTTGTAACCAAGTTGGAGGGTAGATCAAATAGCCAATCTTTGGCAATGTCAGCTAGAGAAAAGGGAAAGGCGCAAAGTTTTATTTGATATTCAGAGACTCTTTGTGGTTTTGTGCTTAGACAGACCATGTGAAATTCCTTTAGATGTTTATGTGGATTTTTAGTTGGCAAACCATGATAGGTTGGTAAAAGGTGTATTAAGCCTGTCTTGAGAGTGAATGGTGTCTTGCCATTCGGGAAAGTTACGCACATCGGCTGGTTATCATCAGGGGCCGCAGTCAGTTGTCGAATAGTTTGGTCATTGTCTCCCATCGGAACTGGTTCTTCGGTTGTGTGGTCGAAATGTGATTCTGCTTCAAATGTTGTTTCTAGATCACGTTCTAGACGTTGTTGTCGCTGTCTTTGCTTCTCTTCCCGAAGTGTCTGGGAGTGCAATCTTCGGGCGTATGCTTCGATTTCTTGGATATAGTCTGCTTGTTCTACCGGATTCTTCTTGGTCATAAATCAAACAAAATAATTTAGTAATTTTGCCGAAGTCCCCGACAACGGTGCCAATTTGACACACGTCATTTTTCACGACAAAATAATTCTTTTTTTCTCAAATAATAAATAAAGGAAATTAAGCGTAGTAAGAGAGAGGTAAGGGTCGATCCCACATGGACTAAGAAAAATTCCTGATTTATGCTTGTTTAATCTCTGAGCCAAGAAGTGAGTTGAATAATATTTAAGTAAAGATGGGGATTTGTGGATAAAAGTAAGAAAATAAGGAGATTATAAATGAGATAAAAAAAGATAGATTCAGTATTGTGTAGGTCAGCCTTAGGCTTTTGCTTTGACTCAGTTTCCTCGGATCATCGAAAAAAGGTTTTTTTACTTCGGGATTCACGTCGGTTACTTGTCTACAATGACCGATCCTTGTGATTGTGCTTTGTATACCGAATACCCAAGTGCAATCTTTGATATCGGTTTTGGAAATTGATCTAACCAACAACAATGTTGTAGATAAAAAATTGTTTAAGTTCGTAAAAGAACGACTCGGATTATGTTGTTTCAATAATAATTGATTCCGATCTCAACTTCCTCTTAGCAAAGAATTTTGCTAAGTGTGTTCCCAAGAAGTCGAATGTGCTTCAATAACTCGATTCTTCCTCCCACACATTTAATCAAAACAACATCCTGACCAACGTCAATCTTTGGTTTTGAAATCGTTTTGATTTTGAAAATAAGCTTAGAAAGCCGAGAGAGATACCCGAAATTGTTTAAGTGCTTTTCAATCCTCACGTTGGAATTGGGTCATCGCTTTTTCCCTCAGCTTGAAAGGAAATTAGCTAAGCATGATTATGGAAAAATCATACTTAGGATTTTTCAAAGTAAAATAGAAAAGGTAAAAAGTAAAGAATTTAAAGAAAGGAAATTTTATAGAACTCAAAAGTAGAGAACAAGAGATGATTTTGAGTTTCACCCCCAAAGGGGTATTTATAGCATTCTAAAAACCCTAAAATAACCTAAGGTGATAAAAGATAAATCTTAAAATATTCAAATTAAATACAAAAGATAAATCACATGTTTAAATTTAAATCTCAGTTGATAAGTTATCCGAATCAAGGCTGATAAGCTATCTGTCGCTGCTGATGTCATCTTCTAGAAGCTGCTGATGTGTCATCCAGTCATCCTTTTCATGACCCGATTCATGTCCACTAATCCAGCCATGAATCCAGAAAAAAAAACTGCAGAATTCAGCCTCTTTTAGCACAATTTCTGGAATTGAAAGTCCTACATAGAAAATAAGGGAAAACACCCAAATTAGCTACCTCAACCGACAAATAAGAAGCAATTAACAACAAGATAATAACTATTTAAATCAATCATCAATGTACAACACTTATATTAGTTGTTTCAATTTCGTGCAATAATAAAAATAGTGACAAATAATATTAGTTATGATTATGACACAAGTTATGGATAATAATAATAATAATAATAATAATAATAATAATAATAATAATAATAATAATAATAATAATAATAATAATACGTTTTCCAAGCTCATCGTAAAGGAAAAGAGAGAATATGACTTTGTCGACGCAAATTAAGTCTTTGAAGTGAATATGACGCTGAGTCCGATCATCAGAGCTTTTTAGGTACTATGCACATTATCTAGGAGATCAATTTTACATTGTTTCCACTACTTTGCATAATTGGTTTTAAGGTTTAGATTAAGTTGATAGAAGAACTTAAAAGAATTCAAATTAAAACTTTTTGAATCTGTCGGCGGTGACGAGGGTGGACTTTAATGGAGGTTGAGAATGTCCGTCAGTGAGGGTCGACTCTATTTGCGGCGAATCAGTTGTTGGATTGCATTGGAAGGGACTTTGGAAATCACTTGATCATCATGGAATGGTGCTATATGTGTTCATACCGAGTAGAAGAGCGATAAAAGGTTCACAATATGGTTTCGTGCAAATGGATTCGATGATGGAAGCGCAGGGAGTGATGGATGAGCTCGACGATTCCTGGTTGTATGGATCAAGGACTTCAGTGTCGTTTGCCCAGAGAGCAAAGAAACTTAAATTGTGGCAACGTAAATGATTATCCAGGGTGCCGAAATTGAAATTGAGAAAAAACGGCACACAAAGAAGAGCCACAACGTATTAGTGTACAAGGGTGATCGATGATAAAAAGGTTGATATCCTTCAAAGTTTCTCAGTGGGTTGGTGTCGGCGTTCAATGGGTTTGGTAATCTTGGATAAAAAATTGAAAGAACGTGATTTAACATATTTCTCGATTATGCAGATTGTAGGATCGAGTGTTTTGTTGTTATTTACTAGTGTGGAAGCTTGAAACGAGACAATGTAGAAGTGAGATTTGTAGAAATCGTTTACAGAGGTCAAGGAATGGAATTCTTCGAGCAATAGTGGCAATTAGAGGAATTTTGATGCACGCTTGGTCGAAGGGTTCGTTTGAGAATGTGGCAATGTTGGAGCTATCTTCTTTCGAAAGGGGTCAAGTGTTGATTGAGAGTAAACAAATTGATAAATTTGAAGGGATCTTTGACTTGAAGGCAGGGGATCATGTCTTTACCATCCGAGTGGTGGAAATTTAGTCGATGATGAATGACCATGGATGTTGTACTTGTGTAGAGGAGATTGCATCGGGAAGCTCTACAGAATTTGAGGATGTTAAAGGAAAGATGAATGTGGCAGATATGGTTGAAACAAAGGGCATGATGAAGAAAGTAATAGTCGTATGTGAAAAACACAAAGATGTAATTGAGCAAGTGGAATGGAAAAACAACTGATTATGGGATGAATCGTAGAAGATAAATGTTCCAAGGGGTAGTTCGCTGATGATGTCATGGGGTTAGATGTTTGACGAGCATGTTGGCTTTGTTTTGAGAGATATAAACATCCAACATGGGATGAATCCTTGGAATGAATCTAACGAGAAAGGATCACTGGACTGTCTGGTGGATTTCAGGGCATTGGGTAACTCTTTGGATGTCAAGAGAGTCGGTATTTAGAGTGAAATGCCTCAGGAATTAGCAGTGGATGTCATTTCACATAATGAGGAAGTCTCACCAACAAAAAAATATGACAGTGGTGACTAAATTGAACAAACAATCAACAAAGAAAATGCAGTACACCGCTTTGGACCCTGTGAATAGACAATAGGCGCTACTACGAGAGGCTCAGGTGACGGTAGAATTGGGGGACTACTACGATTGGTAACAAGAAGGAAATTAATAGAGAAATTGTGAAATTAATGGATCGACAATGTAACACCCATTACCCGGGTTAGGAGTAATGAGCATTATAGTAATGCTAAACACACTCTTAAAACACTTAAGCAGATCAAGGTGTGATAAATGTTATTATTCAATTAGCGGAATAGTGGGCTAAATTTTTTCTCTTATTTTCTTTTTTTTTACAACTAAGTTTCAAAAGACATGGATTCAATACTAGCAATTTAATTTAACTACATTAAAACATAGTTCAATGATAATTAACTCCGCCATTCGAAATTCTACATACATATACCATTCGACCATTCATTATCAAACCATTAATATTTACAACAATCCATTTACTTGGTGATTCTATACATACAAAATGTTACACCAAGCTTATAACATAAGTACAACAAAAGTTTAGGCCGACTTACTACATATTTACATAACAAGTCACTTAAGCATTGTACTACAAGTTCATATAAACTTCAAATACATACGGAATAACATGCAAAGACAGACCACCTGAATGACTATGCTAGACATTAAGCCACCGATTAGGAGGGCAAACAAAATTGGACTAGGCATACTTGAAGTTTGCTTGTGTGGACTTCAATCTGATTAAAATCTTCCGAACCAAGACATGTTGGTTTTAGAAAGAAGGAAACAAATGAATGATAAGTACTGAAGTACTTAGTGAGGTGGTTCCTAATTACTAACCATTTGATTCATTAATGATCTATGTTGCTTTAAGGGATTACCTAGCTAGACTTAGATCAAACGTTAATTCCTAGCATGCATAATCCTACAATTGTTATTACAAAATAGCAACATAATCATACAAGTATACAAGCATGTAATTACAATCACATAAGCCAAAGTATACCATATAAATCAATCGATTAGAGCAACCAAGGTTTACATTCATACAACTTACCCATTAGATTGAGGGTGAAGTTCCCTCACTTATTATACTATACCATTGTATGTACAAGCTTCAAGCATACATAGCATAAAATTTAGCACGCATAACATTATCGAAATCATGAGCAAACCATATAAGTTCAAGGTGGTTAAGTCACTTAATTTATTATTATCAAGTTATTAGAATAGACTCGGAGTTTAGTGGAGTAAGTAGTCGAGTCTAACAGAAGGTTATAATACCAATCGAAGGGGTGCTTCTTAGCACCAAGACAAAGGATACTACTTGTATCGAGTTCACCAATATATGCTTCACAAGGTGACCATTAGGTGTATCTACACCTACAGAGAGTACGTATGTACTAAGATCAGACCTAGACTCAAGGCATGCCAACTACTTAACCAACTACACCACCAAGGCTTCTCTTAATTTGTCTTAGTCAAATAATTCAATATCATTTATTACGTTTCTTACATCTCAAGTAAACCTTTACACTCAACCAAGTCATTCATACAACATAAACATCCCAAGAATTTCGATTAACCTTAACAATCCATGTCAAATAAATATCAATCTAACAATCAACCAACCTACAAACCAACAATCGAACAAGCTCAATTGAATAAATTGAACAAGCAACAATCCAATAAATCGAGCAAGCAACAATCCAATAAACACTCTCATAGCAACCATGACATAATTCATAACCATCACTAATAATCTAAGCTTAGACAAGTTACCATTTAGCCTCCTTCCCTCATTTTAGGATTACCGAATATTACTTAATCATGTTTCATGCTTAGGGTTATGAAACTAAAAATTAAATAAGTACAAGGGTTGATTAGGATGCTAATCCTAACCCTAATTTAGCCACACTCACTAATTCTCCAAGCTTTCTACTAGCTTTGCTCCTTAATTAGAATTCCTTGGTTCTTCTTGGTTGGACCTTCCAAAGCTTCTTCCCCTCCTTGATCTTGCAATACATGTGAGATTCGATAAGAATCAATTTCACATTAATTCAACCATTATTCATTAACCAATAGATTTTGTGTAATCCAATTATATTGAAACTATTTTCTTATCTAAGCAGTTTGTACTAGCTACACTAAATTGACCATATCTCCTAGACCGTTCATCAAAATTCCAATTATCATACCTCCTTAGAAAACTTAGGTAACTGACTTTATTACCAAATAAAGTTTATAATTTTCCTTTATACAGATTAGTACAGTTTTATACATTAATTTAAGTTGTTTTACATAATTGGACAACCTGCACTACTTGTCTTCTTTTATTTATAAATTCTGATTCCCATACTCAAATGTAGTTCTGTTTTATCTCAATTAAACTAGACATCCTATAGTATTTCCAGTTAAAATTTCAGTTCCAGACTCTTTACACACGAATTTTAGTGAATTTTCTAAGTGGCTGTCCAGAACAGGGCAGTTCTGGACAGTTTACTTTATCTTAATATTTAAGCTTCAAAATCACTAATAAACCTATACATTCTTATTACTAATCATTCCACATAAGTCCTTCCTACTTATTAAAGTTATTTTAAGTCCCATTAGCCATTGTTTTATTCAATTTAGAACCCTAAGTTTCACATTACTCGAAACAGTCCCTAAACTTTTATGTTTATAGTTTAAATTCCTTTTTGCCTAATGTCACCTTTAATTATCTAGTTCCTTTCAATAATTTACTTAGTCTAAGATTCCTCATTACTCAATTATAATTTTTCTAGTGTTCATAAGTTTCCAGCCCTTTTAGCTAGTCTCTAATACTTAAAATTTTGAACAAAACAGTCCCTAAAGTACTGGTTTTATTCATCTTGCTCCCTAAGCTTATTCTAAGCTAAAATTCATTCGATTGGTGAAGTTTCTTTCTCTACCCTTCAAATTCTATCAGCAAGATCATCAAATTCTCTAATATTTTTGACTAGGGTACAATTTCCAGATTTAATTCATCATCATATCAATCTATTCGAATTACAAAGCAAACTAACATAAATTGCAAGCTTAAACAACTGAAAATAATGGATTTACCTCAAATTTTCGGTTTCAATGCTTAAGATTCTAACATGCATGAATTCTTCCAAGCACTCTCATGGCTTCCACTCAATTTTTCTCTCCCTAATCCCCTCTTCCTTAATCGGCTGGTAAGGAGAAAAGAGAAGAGAGAAGATTCTAAGCTATATCCTTAGCCATGATTATTATGCTAGGAGGTTACCTAACTACCCCTCACTCTATAACTATGTTGCATTTTAAATCAAGGGCATCCAATGGAATCCAAAAATTAAGCATGCAATTCTTGTATTTATCATGCATTCGATTAAGCCCTTCTTAATTTAGGTTACTATATTCTTAATTCCTTTCGATTTGGTCCTTAATTGAGAAGAAAGAAAATTAAACTTAATTACTCAATTAAGACTCTTATTATATTAAATAATATTTCTACAAATTAAATTACTAAACTTTAATTAATTAGCTAATTAACTTAGCTTTGTTACTTCTTAATTTGAGGATGTTACAGACAAGGTCATGAACAATAGCATGAGATGAAAGTGTTGTCTTGGAGCATTTCGTGGTTTGTGTTCGCCAGCAAAAATGGAAATTGATATAAATTTTGTTACGACAGCACCATCATGTGCTTTGCAAATGCTGGTGCAATCATAATGTAATATGATGTCATCGGTTTTTATTGAATTATACTCAAAGGTAGCGGCGTCATGAGTTTTGGATTATGAGAATCGTACTTGAAAATTGTGGTGTTAGTTCCGACAATTTGATATGGCATATAGTCGATTGCTAGGTTCAATTGTATATTTCGCGAGGCCAATGTTCTGTGGATGCGTTGGCTAAGGGGGTGTGGATTGCATGGTTCCATGTTATCACGGGGGTGGACATTGAGGTACTAGATCTTAATTATTTGTAGTCACAGTGCTGAGGTTGAGTGTTTGTAACTTAATGTGGTTAGGGGTGTGAAAAACTGACCCGACCTGGTAACCTGCCTGAAACCCGATTGAGTCAGAACCTGGTTTAACCCGAGAATTCAAAGACCGAACCCGACCTGCACCCGACCGAAACGAACCCGAACCCGAATTTGACCTGTAACTGTAGAAACCGAACCCGAACTGCACCCGACCGAAGTGAACCCGAACCCGAATTTGACCTGTTACTGTAGTAACCGAACCCGACCTGCACCCGACCGAAACGAACCCGAACCCGAGACTAACCTGCCAGATAACTGATTTAACCCGACCTGTTTGGACCCGACCTGAAATGAACCCGACTTGAAATGAACCCGACCTGTTTTGAACCCGACCTGTTTTGAACCCGACCTGTTTTGAACCTGAACTGTTATTGACCTGAACTGTTCTTGACCTGAACTGTTCTTGACCTGAACTGTTATTGACCTGAACTGATATTGACCTGAACTGATATTGACCTGAACTGATATTAACCTGAACTAATACTATTATTTGATTTGCTAATAATGATAATTATCTGACATTTAAAGAAGTTATATTTAATGAATATTTTTTTAAATAATAAATCCATATTATAGTATAAAGTCCATATAATAAAGGTCCATTACATACATTCAACTCTGAAAGTCCATTTACAAAGCCCAAATCCCTTTTGTTATAAATTTTCCCGCTCATTCTAATATACCAAACTTAAACATACACAAAAACCACTATGAACCTCATTTTCCCGCTCAAAAACTACCACATGGCAGTCCATAACTGGCCCGTTTAGCCTTCACTTGGATCATGGTTTTCTATCTCCATTAGTTGGATCCAGCTGACCATATGATGTCATCCATGAGGTCACTTTCCAAAAATAATGTCAAGTATTGAAAAATTTTAAAATTAATAATAATTTCAAGTATTAATAAATTAATTAACTTAACTTCATTAAACCCTAAACCCTAAACCCTAAAAACCATAATCCATCAATATATATATATAATTAATGTAGGCATGTTTGCATTAATTTAAGATTACTAAACCCTAAACACTAAACCCTTAAACCCTAAACCCTAAAACCCATAATCCATCAATATATATATATATAATTAATGTAGGCATGTTTGTTTTAATTTAAGATCATTAAACCCTAAACCCTAAACCCTAAACCATAACACCTAAACCCTAAAAACCATAATCCATCAATATATATATAATTAATGTAGGCATGTTTGTATTAATTTAAGATCAGTAAACCCTAAACACTAAACCCTAAACCCTAAAAATCATAATCCATCAATATATATATATATATATATATAATGTAGGCATGTTTGTATTAATTTAAGATCAGTAAACCCTAAACCCTAAACCCTAAACCCTAAAAACCATAATCCATCAATATATATAATTAATATAGGTATGTTTGTATTAATTTAAGATCCCTAAACCCAAAACCCCAAACCTTAAACCCTAAACCCTGAAAATAAATCTAATAGTACCAACTATATATATATATATATATATCACATATACATAATCCCCTAACCATAAACCCTAAACCCTAAACCGTAAAAATAAAAATCATAATCCATCAATATATATAATACACATAACACAATAAACCATAAACCCGAAGGAACCCGACCTGAAATGAACCCGACCTGAAACGAAACCGACCTGAAATGAACCCGACCTGAAACAAAACCGACCTGAAAAGAACCCGACCTGAAACGAAACCGACCTGAAACGAACCCGACCTGAAACGAAACCGACCTGAAACGAACCCGACCTGAAACGAAACCGACCTGAAATAAACCCGACCTGAAACGAAACCGACCTGAAATCAGCCTGTCAATTAACCGTTTTGACCCGACCTGAAATGAACCGACCCGAAATGAACCCGACCTGAAATGAACCCGACCCGAAATGAACCCGACCCGAAATGAACCCGACCTGAAATGAACCCGACCCGAAATGAACCCGAACCCGAACCGAATCGAGTCAAAACAAAAAATGACCCGAAATGACCTGTAACCGATTTGACCCGACCTGACAGAGCCCGACCTGAAACCCAACTGTTGACCTGTTTTTACATCCCTAAATGTGGTGGATGTTGCGTGAGTAATGGGATGGGTGGTTGGTTTGCTGTGAGATTTTGGTGTTTGATATATCAGAAGCAATATGTTATGGGATGAGTCTATCACGTGCGACGAACATTGATGAACACCACTAACGATGAACACCGATGAACACCATTAATTTTTTTTTTAAATTTAAAAATCTAAAGGACTAAAATTATAATTAAAATTATCTCCTAAAAAAATAAAAATCAAATTTAATAGTTACTTTATAATATTTTTTAATAGTTTAGAATCAAATATACCTAATTCTCTTAAACCCTAACAAAATCAATCTCTTAAAAAATAGAAATCAATTTATAATTTTTTAATAGATTAGAATCAAATATACCCAATTCTCATATTATTGATTCTAATCTACTAAAAAATTATAAACTGATTTCTATTTTTTTAAGAGATTGATTTTGTTAGGGTTTAGGAGAATTGGGTATATTTGATTCTAACCTATTAAAAATATTATAAAGTAATTATTAAATTTGATTTTTATTTTTTAAGAGATAATTTTAATTATAATTTTAGTCCTTTAGATTTTTAAAATTTTAAAAAAATTAACGGTGTTCATCGTTAGTGGTGTTCATCAATGTTCGTCGCCTGTTGTAGAATTTTCCTATGTTATGTTTATAGGATGTAGGTGATGTTGAGTTTGAGGTTGTATTATAATAGGGAGTTGGAGGTTGAGTGGTGCTTCATTAAGGTCACCTAAGTGGTTTTCAGTTTATAATGTGTCTGTTATTTAATACTATTATGTTGTACTCTTTTCTTCCATTTTAGATTTAAGAAAGTTATTAATGAGGTGCATATTTGTATTTTTGTATGATTTGAAATCTGAATAAAATCGTACTCTTTACGATCAATTATTATTATTATTATTATTATTATTATTATTATTATTATTATAGATGACGATGACCGCATAATTATACTAATTCTCACCTCATTTAATAAATGAATATTGTAATTGATGAGATCCAATTAAACTCAATTCAACAAATCTAACAGTTACGTTGGTTGGCCAAACATGTTACACATGTATAATTAAAATGGTTACACTTAAGACCCAACATTCGAATGAATTCCCAAACATATCTTTCAATTTAATTTAACTAAAAAAAGTTAAGCATAAAAAACTTCTACGGCAACAAAACAAAAAGTCCTAAAACAACACACTTTGGGTTGATAATTTCAAGTATGTTGGTTTACTTGATGTGTTTTTTCTATATCTTGAAATAAAATTAAAAACAACTTTAAAAAATCGTTAAGATATTTTGATTTTACCTTATTTAATTAGATTCATTGTATAAACCGAAATTAAATGCTACTAATTAATTTTGACAGCAAAAATTCCTCATTTTAGTTATTAAAGATATTATTGTGCTAGATATAATTATGCAAAAATTAGTTTATACATTATTATGAGAAATCTCCATTTTCAGTAATCATAATTAATATAATTAAAATAGATGTAAAGTTAATAAAATGTAATTAAAGAATATATTTATTATTAACATTAAATTCCGAACGTTATTATTATTATTATTATTATTATTATTATTATTATTATTATTATTATTATTATTATTATTATTATTATTATTATTATTTATTACCACAATTCTTGTTCTTTTTGCATATAAAAGGAGCTTATACCAAACTTGTTGAAAACATAACAAAATTTAAAACAAAAGGAATTGAATATTCTAGAAAAATGATTAATTTCTTCCGGTTATTTTCTATCCTAGCCATCCTTCTCCTGTTCACCTCAGCTACTATTTCCACTAAAACTAAGTAATTTTATGTTATGATTTTTTTAATCCCGAGTTAAGTTCGTAATATTTTATTTACATGTGTTTTTATTATACACTTTACACCATATATCACTACACCAGATTTGTTTTATCGCGGCGGTTTTCGCGGCGTTTTTGACACAAACGCCACTGATAAATTACTTTTTACGGCGTTTGATGGTGAAACGCCACAAAAAAAAACTTCGCGGCGTTTATAAAAAAAACGCCGCAATAGAGTGACATGTAGTGGCGTTTTATAATGTAAACGCCGCAATAGGTTCTTGTTAGCGGCGTTTGTATTTAAAAACGCCGCAATATATGTGTGTTAGTGGCGTTTTCTTATAAACGCCGCCATGGGTTTTGATTTAATTTCCCTCTCCCTCCCATACGCGTGCCAGACTTACAAATCTCCAAATATCCTTCTGAAAGCCCTAATCTATAGTGCTATCTGAAATCCCCGTCGCCGTCGCTCATCGCCCGTCGCCGTCACACTTCGTCGTCGACCGTCGCAGACGCCTGCAAACGCGAAAATCCCCAAATCTATCGTGCTATGATAGGCCAGTTCTGTTGGTTTTGCTATTTCAATCTTAATTTATGCTCAAAATCATGGCTGTAATTATATGGAGACCCCGCATTCGAATAATTGGGTGCTAACTTCTCTTTCAACTTGTAATCCGATATTTTTTCATTCACTAAACCATTTCCATTGTTGATATGTATATTATCTGTTTGCCCAAAAATGGATATCAAGATATGTGAACAAAAAATTTCTGTCTTTTTAGCGTCTGTGTATTTATGCTCCAACAAAAAAATTTATTCAGTTTCACACGAATTAATCAGTCTCATGGGATAAACTATAAAATATCTGGGTGATCCCGTTACTAGAATAATTGAGCAAACAATTCCCCCTAGAAATCAAGTGTTTATGTTTTTAACACTGAAACAAAATCAATAAAATTGATAACAGCGTTAATGAAAAGCATCTCGAATATTTATGTGACATATATTCAATATAAATTTAATGTTGCACTGAGAATAATGATTAGGATATATAATAAATCGATAATATTTTTAATACGTATGTTCATCTTATAATTTATGTTCGAGGTACGAGATAGTCCCTTCCAATAAAAACTCTTTAAAGTTCAAATATGCTGCTGCTGTTTTCAGGTCTGTGATAGGAATTTAGGAGCTTTTGGATAGAATTTCCAGTCAATGATTTTAGGTATATGAAGATACTAATTGTATGCAGAAGGATATATTTTTGTTGTTACTTGTTAGTGAATATAGAGGTTTATGCTGCTTCGGGTCTTCATTTTTCTTGAAGTACATAAGTCATTTACTTCGTCCGATGATCTAAGGAGATAACTCTACACGTATATAGAAAAGTTTATAAAAAATCGAACATACTCATGTAGGATGCATTCATACTACATGAGGAAGTGAGAGGAGATAACTCTACATGTATATGGAAAAGTACATAAGTCTGATTCGACTGTGAGAGGAGCTGGTTTGTCCTGTACTGTAGGTCTGGTTTATGCTTAATGATTCAATTGTGTATTGACTCTAGTTTATGAGAACGTTGGGCAGTTGCTATTCTTGGCTGTGCTAAAATCATGAGATACCTTCAAAATGTAGTCGAAGGCTTGTCATTGTTTTGCAATTAATATAGTTGGCATTGAAAGGTGAGTTTTGATGAATTACAAATGGATTAAATCTTAATTCTTTGTGTCTTTTTATTTGCTAGTGCTCTCAGATAAAAGCTTTAGTTTATTTTTCAAACATTATAACTTCAAAATTGGTTGTCTTTATTTTGCTTTTATCTCTGCTGGTTCTGTTGGTTCAAATTTTCATTGATCGAATTTTATTTATTTTGGGTGCAGACATTTCTTGGCTTTGTCAATTTTCAATTTTATCATTTCATAAGTGTGAAGTATCCTCCTATTCTGGATCCTCAGTTGAAAGCTCTTGCTGCAGGTTTGCTTTATTGGTTAATGTTTTGTAATGAACCTTGCACATTCTTTCTAAATTTTGCATTTTAAGTGGCGACTATGAATAATTCTTGTAAATTTCTTCCTCCTTGCTGTCTATGATAGTGTGCTTTGTTTCTGAATATTGCAGATCTCTATGCATTATCAAGGTATTTTGATGCTAACCACAGAGCTTCTGTTCAAGAACCACAAGTTGCCGGTTCATCTAGATCGGAGCAAGAGCAGGAGGAGGCTAACTTAAGACTTGCTCAACTTCAGCATCAACTTCAAAGTAAAGGGCACTGATGCACCTTGTTCAACATGCATCTAGTGAAGTTGAAGAAGATGAAGCTACCAGGGACTGTAAAAATCTTTTCCGCAACAAGAAATTTTTCTTGAGTCGTGAGGTGAGTTTAATTCTTCTTGGTTGAAATTTTTTATGCCCTTTACTTTGAATTTTATAAGTGAATCCCTGCAGCAGGTTCTGCTAGTAAATGGAGCTTGCCATGGCGATGGTAAGGTAAGCTTGTGTGTGAATTTCAGCTATGTATTAGTTCATTGGATGAGTATTAATACTTGTTTCTGCTCTCCTGCAATGGCTGTTAAGATTAACTAATTATCCATTAATTTTGCCCAGCTAGTGGTTGCGCATAGTAGTAGTTTTTTTATAAAGAACTTGAGTTTCATCTTCTCTGTTCTTATAGAGGCTATCAATAATGTAAAAAAAGACGTGCTAGCTAAAATTAAGAGAAGGCATTGTTGTGACATATTTAGTGAAATAATGCTGTAGTGGAAGTCTTAATATGATGTGAGAAGCCTACTGTAGGTATTTCTGATTGTTTCTCAATGTGTTTTTAACTTAAAATTTCAATTGTCATGGAAAGTGATTAGTCCTTTAACTTTGTACACTTTAGCTGGAAATATTCATCTAGATGCTTTTTGTCGTTATATGATCTATATACAAAGGCTGCTTATTTATTTTGCCTCTTATATGTTTTCTTTGCCTATTATGAATGTGCATCGCCATTATTTCTGATGTTTAACCAGTTTATGTGGATTTTCTTGAAACATGGCTTTGGAAGAGAAAATAGCTCGACTAGGTTTAGTTGAATGTGTGAATCATGATCTCTTGCAGCCATATTTTGTTCTTCATGAGAAGCTTGGCATAATTTCATAGTGAATATCTTGTTTAATAATGGGAGGACCGAGGATATTGTACATTGTTAATGCTATCATAAATCACAATGAACTTAAAAATGTTCACCATGTTTAATTGTGCAGGTGAATTGTGCAGGTGATCATGTTGCTCATATCAAGTTCACCATTTTGCTAATGCCCAACGGATCAGATCGGATAACATCCTATTCTCTACAGGAGATGCAACCAACCAAGACAATAGATGATCCTGAAATCAAGGCATGGTTAGCTTTGAGTACTTACAATTGGGAACTTTTTATTGTGTATAATTTATTATCTTGTTCATTTGTCCTTGTGATCTTCTCTTATTTTGGTTACTGGTGAGATTGAGAATGCCATTGTTATTCATTGTTTGTAGCTAAATGAATAATTTATAAATCCAAAATTCCAAAATTCCAAATCAATTAAATAAAATTTTGTTTTTGATTTGTGAAAAACAGTTAGAGTGAGTGGTGCACAATGTGAAGAAGAAATGGGTATCTGTGATGAAAATTGCAACTCAAGATGTGAAACTTCAAAGAATGGAAAAGGAATTTGTGAGAAATCTTTGAAAAATGAAGTGAAAACGTGCAAATGTTTGTATGAATGCGGTGGCAACGACAACGATAACGACAACCACAATGGAAATTTGTCGCCAAAAAACAAGCAATGCAATGTGGGGATCGGACCATGCAGTGAGCAGTGCAATGAAGTTTGTTGTGACCAAAATTGCGCCGCTGAATACCCAGGTCCACAAGAAGGGCATGGCGCTTGCAATGATATTGGTGGTATACCTGGTGCAGATCAATGTATTTGCTATTTTAATTGTTAGAAACAAAACATAATGGGTTCACAAACTATAATGAAATAAAACAAAAAAATGTGTTCAAATATTTAAACTATTTATTTGTTACAAATGTTTATTACACTTTTTAACTGCTACAAAATGGTTGATTATTACTAGTTGCAATGTTTTTTTTTTTGCAATTGATTTTAAGTGACTTTATTTCCATAAACATTTCAAATAAAAGAGAAATAGTTTTTTTTTTCTTTCTAAAATCATTTCATGAATATTTTTTTTTCTTTTCATTTCAAACATTCCTTTAAAAATCTTTAATTTTGACAAGTATGCCAAATTTTAGTTATTTTTTTATCATACTAAATAATAAAACAAATTAGTAGTTACTAGTCGGTCCCTTCAAAAAGATTATTCGTCCTCTATTGCACTTGGTATTTGTCGTTAAATTGTTCACCGACAACTATTTGTGCACTATCCAACCCATATGTCACGACTAAGATCCAATCTGCTAACATCGAGTAATTATGCTCATCCTTCTTCCGAGCCTTCAAACGTTTTTTTTGTTAATCCCTTTACATCTACCAAATTCTTTGATGTAGTTTTCAAGTTATTAATTTCTTCGGGTGTGAATCGGTCGGTGCACGAAAGGTTTTAGATTCTTCCCTCCATCCCCTATACTTGCGGGTACGGTTTCAAATAATCCTCATTGTATGTTTCGGCAATTTTTTTGTTCCCATCCTCATACCCATCGGATCCCCACGAGTTTTGGGGAATCCCATCCCAAAAAGTTAAATAAAATTTACTATTTTACTAACCAAAATGGATGATCGATTTCAATTTACAAGTCATATACTCAATACACATAAACATATGATTGAAGGAGACAAGGTTTTTGCGTAAGAATAACGGTCGAAATAGGGAGATAAATAGATTATATACTCTTAATTAACAAAAAAATGTGAATTACTAGATAAGTCACCCAAACTTATTAAGGTTTAAATAAAATACACTAATATCTTGATAGACTTGAATATTGATAATAAGATAGGTAAGTATATTGGTAAATGAAAATTATATATATATATATATATATTTAATTTTTGTAAAATATCAAGATCCTTTCAGATATTTTTCGGGGATCCCCACAATTATTTATAAAGTTATGGTTCACCCCACGGATCGGGTATAGCAATCCTTGTCCCCATCCTCATTTGAACTTCAGTAATAAAATTTTCTTCGTCCCTGTCAATGAAGTTTTGGTTATTCCCATCCCCATCGATTTAGATCCCCATAATTTTTGGATATTCCTCACCCAATTTTCATCCTACTAGCCATCCTTCTCCGGTTAACCTCCTAAGGTACTATTTTCCCACTAAAGCTGAGCATATTTTATTAAGGTTTTTAATCCTATAATCCAGACTTAAAGTGGATTTTTTGAATAATTTCTACCTAAGGGAGGGAAAGAGAAATTTTGCTCCTACTAGGTCTTGAACACACAACCTAAGATAAGGGGAGGGTGTCAACTGAGAGCTTTAATCACTATGCATTTTTTTAAACATAAAATAAAGATTTAGATTTAAATTTCATTAGGTATAATCATTATGAAAATTTAATGCATATTACATAAGATATTCAAGTTAAATCTCTTATATTTATATATATATATATATATATATATATATATATATTATAAAAGTATAAATTTTTAATTCACCAAATTTAATTTTAAATTCAAAATAAAATAAGAATTCAAAAGTCATGAGTTTAATTATATACTTTACACCATCTTTTAAAGTCCAAATATTAAAATCAACTAAATAATTTTTTTGTTTTTTTTTGTTTTTGTAAAAATCAGCTAGAGTGAGCGGTCCACAATGCGAAGAAGAAATGGGAATTTGTGATGAAAATTGTAACTTAAGATGTGAAACTTTAAAGAATAGAAAACGAATATGTGAGAAATCGTCGCCAAATGATGTGTAACCCCCTCGAATCGGTCTAGCCGGTAGACCGAACGAAACGGGTCACATGGGGAATATTGAACTAATCAGGAAAGTTTACCTCAATAAACAACCTTATTTTTTTATCTTATCTAGATATAAATTAGGTTCCTACGTGTTTAACATTGCAGGGGATCTTACGCAACTCGAGCATACATCAATTTCATCCAACTATGGCTTTTAGGGACCCTTTTTCAATTTTTACGATTCGTAGGGACTTAAGCCATTTCAGTATTACCGTCCTTTAATTAGTCTCATTACATGCATCTCAGTCAAATCTCAGCTAAAAATAACCATTCAAACTCATTTAGTTGCATCCATAACATTCCGGGACTAAAACGTAAAGATTCAAGACATTCAAAGATATCGCTTAACCAAATTAACTACCACCGTATTGATTCCCTTAGAGAGGGTATCGATACGCCCTCGACGAAAAGACTCACGGGCTCAGCAATACAAAGCTCGTACTGATACCCTCATGACCCGTATCAATACACCCAAAACTAGTAGCCAAAATGCCTATCGATACGCCCACGTGTATCGGTACACCCCTCTAATTTACGAAGACCGTATCGATACACTAACAAGTGTATCGATACCCTGCAGCCTGCATTTACCCAAAATACTGGTTTTACACACTTTAAACCATTCAAGGCAGTCCAACATGCTTTTAAACATACATACAACTCAATTACTCATCAACCTTCAAATATGCATGACAACAACAACAACATCATATCATGTCAATCATCAACAATGTGTTCTAGAGGCATGCTTCTTATGAAAATCAAGCATCCAAAAGCCAAATCTCAAAACAAGGCTTAAACCAACATAAAGAGGCCTTTTACAATCATAAAACCAGAAACCAAACATGCTCAAATAGGGAGTTTCAACACATCTCCCACATAACCATGGATCCCCCATTGCCCTTATTACTCTAGTCCGTAAAATGAAACATACATTCGAAAAGTGAAGTCTCTTTAGATCCCCTATCAAGTAGCTGCCTTCCAACACTTAGTTATCTACATTGATGGACAAAAGAGAGCGTAAGCATAAAAGCTTAGTGAGGAATTGTAACCCCCTCGACCCGGCCTGGTCAATAGACCGAACCGAACAGATCACACGAGGATTATTGAAGTAGACCGGGAAATTTTACCTTAATAAACGACCTTTTCTTTCTTTTTATCTTGTCTAGATGCAACTTAGGTTCCTATGTGTACGTACACGAACAACGGATAAAACATCAACACAATTGCCAATTAATTAAAACCAATTAAGGATTAAGGACCATTTTGTAAATTTGATAAATTACAAGGGCTTTCAGCAAATTCAAGTTACCAATCTTCAATTAGATTCATTACATACTTATCGGTGAAATTTCAGCTCAAAAAGACATTTGCAACTCATTCAATTGCATGCAAGGAAAACAAGGACCAAAATGCAAGAAATAGAACTCAGGGCAATTCAAATACAGATCCAACGGTCAAGTGTTTTGGAACAGAATGCCCCGTATCGGAACGGTCGTTTCGAAATATGGCTGACTGTTTCGATACGAGGGTTCATTTCGAAACCCCCAGAGACACGTTTCGGTACGATGGTTCATAGAGGCAAAATGTTCCGGAACATGCCTCACCGTTCCGAAACACCAAGGCCATTATAGGCCACTGTTCCGAAACAGGTAAGGTCGTTCCAAAATGCTTGGGCCTGCAACTTTCCAAAAAGCTGGTTTAAATCACTTTTCGCCCTCTGAAACCATCCCGACACATGCCCTAACATGCATACAACTTAAATACACATCAATGACCACATATACGAAGCACAAGCATCATCATAGTATCATTCACACATGCTACGACACTAAAGGCACGCTTCCTAGATGTCAAAAGCACCGAAAGACTAAAAACCAAATGCAAGCATAAACTAACTCTTAAAGGCCTTTTACATGTCTAGAAATGCATCACAAACTTGCTCAAAACCAGAAATCTACAAATCATTAACATCAATGCATCGGACACCCCCATTGCCCTTATTACACTAGTTCAAAGTACAACATACTTTTAGCAAAAACGTCTTGGTGTGATTCCTCAAAGAAGTTGCCTCCAAAAGTCTAATTATCTGCATTGATGAACCAAGAGAGCATAAGCATGCAAGCTTAGTGAGGAATTGCTCAAACCACATACATCATCAATGCACAAAACCGCTTTTCACTCTTTTCAAAATCATCATGCCTTTCTTGTCAAACCATGCACTTTAACTTCAAAACCATTGTATTAACCATCATGCAACATGATTCAATTAAATTCAGCAATTAAACCATCGGTACTCAATTTCCAAGCCTTAGAAGCATAAATAACATTATGCTAAACTTAAACCAAAACATGCATCTTTCCAAAATATGCATTACATCATTATCCACGTTATACAAATCCATTATATTGGCTCACAAGTGATAACAACAATCTCAAAAACAAAGTATCGGATACACGGATTACCAAGGGTTGTCCCACACCTTTCATACACTCTACCGGCATCTCAAGGTTCACACACGAGAGTGACCCTCCATCGTTGTGACACCCGTGGTGGAGTACTCGGTACAATCACAACCCCACAACACTACTCATCGATAGATGTATAACCCACTAACGAGAGACGAGACACACACAAGGTTCGCACCCGGGAGCTACCCTCAACCGTTGCAACCTTAAACATTCCTCAATCGTTAGGGTACTTGGATGGAGTATTCAGTACAATCACAACCCCTCAACATCCAAGGCGACTTGTTTATAGTGCACTCAATCCTATAGCCGACTAACTATATCCGATTTCATTTATAAAACACTTTATTCTACATCACTTGCCAATATAATCCACATCTCATGCATACCTCACTGTTTTTACAAAACATTCATGATAAGCCATAAACAAGCATTAAACCATGCTTAAAACCTCATGCATCAACACATGCATACAAGGACCACTTACCTAGTGCATCCTTAAACCACATGGCATCATCATACACAATTTATATACTCAAAATCATGCTTTAAAATAGTAGGTACATGCAATTAAAATCAAGTGCAACCAAAGGCTCATAACTAGCACAATCGAGGGAGAAATTTTGATTTACTTACTTTCGAACTTAATAAAGCATTACAAGCTCTTATTAAGTTCCCAAAACCTTTTCTAAAACATTTCCACACTGGAAAACCAAATTCCACTCACCGACTCGCGAAACCACGCTTGCCGACGCAACTACCGTGTAACCCCCTTAACCCGGCCTAGACGTTCGACCCGAATTAAGAAGATCACACGGGGAAAACCAAAGTCAACCCGAAAGTCAACCTTGATTAATGACCCTTTTTTTTCTTTTTAATCTTGTCTAGATGCTCATTAACCTTAGATGTGTTCACACAAACATCATACTCAAAGATCACAACCATCAGAGATCATTCAGGGTCCCAATTGCACAAAATACAACTTTAGGGACCAAACTGTAAATTCTGAGAATTACAGGGACTTAACCCAATTAAAAATTACCAATATAAAATTAGTCATGTTTCATACTTTACTGCCAAATTTCAGCTCAAACGGACATCTCAAACTCATCCAATTGCATAAACATGTTTTAGGACCAAAACGCAAACATTTCGAAACATATAACCGCCAGTGTCAGCCCCCAACGGTCAGGTGTTCCGAAACAGGTTCACCCTGTTTCGAAACGCGGGGCCGTTCCGCAAGGCGTATCGGAACAGGCACTGGCAGTAGCACAAACGTTCCGAAACGGGTCCATCTGTTTCGAAACACCCTGGCCTTTACAGGCCCCCGTTCCGAAACGGTAACACGCGTTCCGAAACGCCCTGCCCAGATTGCAGCATCCTTGCTGGTTAAACTCACTTTTGACCCACCAAACAAGCTCCAAAAGCAACCACAACACACCAGCAAGTCATATAACATACAAGAGACATATATGCATCAAAACTAGATACATGACCACCCCTAGGTGCATCAACTCATTAAACACATTCAAGGCTCAATCATGCTTTTAAACAAGAAGCATAGCAATACAACTTAAGCATAGGGAGATTCAAACGTTGCAACACTAATCCACATGATTCAAAAACATAAACCATACATGTCCAACATATACAATCTCCTTTAATAACAACAAAAGAGATTCTACCCCCATTGCCTTTATTAACTATAGCTATTAACCGAGACATACATCTCACTTGGAGTACTCCTTGAATCCCTTGCTTCTCGCTGTCCAAACTTCTATTATCTGCATTGATGGACAAAAAGGAGCGTAAGCACATAATGCTTAGTGAGGAATGCTCAAAACCAAAACACCATCAATGCAGCGAGTCATAAAACCTCTTTGAAAAGCAACTCGTTTCAATAAACCAAAGCCATGTTTGAAAACCCTTTTCAACAACACGCTTTAAAATCATGCATTGCACAAACATGAAAATCAACCCTTAGCTTAGAAAGCTAAGTAAACCTTTTCAAAACATAACTTGCAAAACCATCGAATTAGCCATTCCATGCATAAACACCATATGCAAAGCTAAAATCAAATCTTGGAAAACACTTCCACTTTACATCATACCATTCACATACTTGAATGCCGTTTCAAATTAAGAAACCCTTTTTAAACCATTTACCCAATCAATCAACACATGCATTAAACCATGCAACATATTACCACATCATTCTCATTTGCATCTCATGCCTTTACAACAAGTCTTAGCAAGACTCCAGTGTACTAAAGAGATTTCATGCACACATGCAACATTCTCAATAGATAATCAACACTTGTTCAAACTAACAACTAAACATGCATTCATAATGCATTAAGCAAATCTCATGCAACCATGCATCAATTCAAGCATCTCATGCTTCATTATATTCAAGAACATTATATTGGCTTCCAAGTGACCAACCAAATCCACTTTTCAACTCAACACCCGATCAGATACGCGGATCACAACTGTTGTCCCCACGCTCCATACACACTACCAACCCAAGGTCTCCCAAATGGACTTTTAAACACCATTTGACCTTACCGTTTCCAAGGTTCCCATGTATGGACTTTTAAACACCATACAACCTTAACATGCACAAGGTTCCCATGTATGGACTTTTAAACACCATACAACCTTTGCATCACCGATTGGTAGTTGTATAACATCACTAACGAGATCCGGGACACCCAACACAAGATCCACACATGGACTTTACACCACCATTGTGATCTTAACAAGCACAAGGTTCCCATATATGGACTTTTAACCACCATATAACCTTTGCTTAACCAAGGTCCTCGAATGGGCATTCAACCTCCATTATGACCTTAACCATCTCGTTAGGATACTTGAAGGGAGTTTACCGGTTCACTCTTAACCACTCCACCTCCAAGGCGACTTAATTCACGGTGCACCCAATCCTATAGCCGGCTAACTATATCCGATCAACGAACCAAGAACCACTTACATCACTAGCCAATATAACCATCTTACCACATTAACCTTTAATTCACATACATAGCCATAATGCAAAATCATCATGAACTTTAGCCAAGAACCAACCATGGACTTTCAAACTCCATGTTGTTCTTAAATAAACAAGGCTTACACAAGGACTTTCAACCACCTTTGTAACCTTAAACATCACTCACCAATGTGCATCATTAACAACAATATTCCACTGTTTTAAAGCATCATACAAAGCCATTTAACAACATGCAACACTATGCATCATATCCACAATTTCAATGTACAAAACCAAGGATCTCTTACCTTGAGCATCCTTCACATATGGCTTTCAAAACCAGCATTAAACCATGCCAAAATATGCTTTCAAAACAGTAATTAAAACATGCAAATCATATACATAGCAACCATCAATCACAAATTGTTTAACAAGCCAATGCACATCACAAACCAAGAGCGAAAATCCATTTACTTACTCTTGAGCTTAGCAAAGTTGTTTATACTTAAACTAAGCTCCCAAAACCTTCAAACCTTGGTTTTAAAAGCCGAAAACCCAACTTCACTCACCGATACACAAAACAAGGCTAGCCAACAAGCCTTCCAAGCATCCGAAACCTTCCACACCACCTCTAATGCTCACGGATCAATCTCCCCTGTTTCAAACACATATCATCATAGGATTAATGCATCATAATGCACTAAAAACACCAGCAACACAACTAAACTCGCTGCTCATAGCAAAAACCACAATTCGGCTACCAAACACAACCGAAATCACCTCTAAACACTCCCAAAACTTAGCCCAGCCAAGATCCACCACTTCTAACCATTTTTAAACATCAATTAACATCCAAAATGATCACAAACACGTCCTTATACCTCCAGGTACAACAGATCACCAAGATCACTCCAAAACCAACCAAAAACTCAAGCAAAACTTAGGAAATTCAACCTATTCGGGTTTGCATTGATTAAACCTAAATTATTCATCAATTTAACATTCAATTAACATCAATTTAACACCTCAACACACTGCCCAAACAGATCATACGAAAATTTCACCAAAATCAAGCAAATCTTGCATTTTAAAGCCAAAATCAAGATTCCAATTGCAAAACCTTTAATAAATCACAAATCAAGGATTGAGAACTTGGGAATTTCAGTAAAGAACTTGAAGTTCAGAGGAGAAGGACGTTCTTACCTCCAAACTTGAGTTTCTCCCTTTTTGGAACCAAAAAGCTTGAAAATCCACTTAGCAAATAGTGAGGTTTTGTTGTAGAGATGATTAGCAATCAATAGGTAATTGAAAAGATGAATTTAGGTGACAAAATCAAAGAGAAAAGCTCTGGAGAAAGATGTTTGGCTTGAGAGAAAATGAGAGAAAATAGTTGAGAGAAAAGTTAGTTAAAACTAAAATTTCTTCCCTCCACTTTGTTTATATTTAAAAACCTTTTAATTAATCATTTAATATATTTAGAAAATCTGGAGAAACTCCCATTGGGTAAATAGCTCCTTAAAGATTCAAAGTTTCAATCCTTTTTAAAACAGTCACACAGTTTTCAAAAATTACATTTTGGTCACTAACCCAAAATGTCACCCTTCCAAACCTCATTTTGCAAAATTGATTTCACAGTTCACTTATATATATTAAAAGAGGATTTTAGGACATTTTTCCATATTTTTAATGCAACCCGAACTAGGCTTTCCTAAAAATCACCTTTTATATTCGAACAACACTTTGACCGAACCGGTCAACGCCCAAAACTTCTAAGCCCAAAACCGGGGTGTTACATACCGATCTTCCGAAGCTTCTAAAAACACTTCATTTGCTTCCGGATTACTATCCCCTGTTTTCAACACATCAAAACAAAGGTTCAATGCATTAAAATGCATCCAAAACTCCAGCACACACAAGAAATCCCGCAGCCCTGCTCTAAAGCATCAAAACACCGATCCGAAACAACTGAAAACTCATTCGATTGACCTCAAACCTCAGCCCAACCATTACCCAACTCATCCAACACATTCTAAGCATTAATCAACATCCAAAACAACCTAAAACCAACCTTATACCTCCAGCAACTCGAATTCCTCAAGAACACCTCAAAAACTCACCCAAAACACTTCAAAAACTAAGGATCTCAAAGATTTCGGGATCTATATGATTAAGGCTCCACTTCAACACCAAAAATCTTTCAAAACTCATTTAGAAACAATCTCAAATTAGCCAAATCAATCAAAGTTCGAAAATCACATTTTAAACCAAATTTTCATCAAGATTTCAAGAGTTTAACACTCTAACAACAAAACCTCAATCAAAATCAGTATTAAAGAGTCAAATATCTTTGGAATTTCATTAAAGAACTTAGATTAGAGGGATAGCACGAAAATTACCTCCAATCCTTGCTTCTCCTCCAATTTGACAAGATTTGCTTGAAGAAACTTGAAGGAAAATGGAAGAAATCAATGAAGAAATGATAGGAATCAAAAGAAAATTTGAGAGAAAAGGATTTCTGGAAAATTGAGAGAAAATGAGAAGTGTTTGGCTGAAGTGAAAGTGAGAAATGAAAAGCTCGTCAAAAATTTCATTAACCGATTAACTAACTTCCTTAACTAATTAAATAAAACCTTTTTAATTATTTTATAAACATTTAAAACACATGCCAAATTAGGGAAAAGGCCTAATTTTCAAGTAGCTCCCTAAAGATTCTAAGATTTTGACTCTTCTTGAAGAACACATTTTCCAACTTTTAAATCTTTACATTTTGGTCACTGCCCAAAATGTACACTTTAGAAAACCCGTTTTGTAAAATTGATTTGGCCAACCTCTTAAATATAATTTTAGAGTATTTTATAAATTTTTATCATATTTTTATCCTATACCGAACCTTGATTTCCCTAAACCACCTTTTAAGCGGTTCGAATAACCGACACCGGTTCCACTGGCCTAACCCGACATTGCCAAAACATCTAAGCCCAAAACCGGGGCATTACAGGAATGCCCCAAAACCAAAATCACCATCAATGCTTAAAACAATTTTCATACTTTTGAAAATCATCACACCCTCTTTGAAATTCATGCACATCATCATTAAAATCAGCATGTTATACACCATGCAACAAGTATCAAATACCTCAACAGCAAAAATCCATTTGCTAACACATAACGCAAGATTTCCATGCATATCTACCAATATGCAAAGCATAAAAGTAAACATGCATTTTTCATGTCATGCATCCATAAATATTTCCACAGCAATTAATCAATTATATTAGCTCACAAGTGATCAACAACATTATCATTTCTCGAAAAGTATCGAAAACACGAATTCCCAAGTGTTGTCCCAACACTTCATACATTCTCACAGACATCTCAAGGTTCACACACGGGAGCTACCCTCCACCGTTGTGACACCTATGGTGGAGTATTCGGTACCTTACAACCCCTCAACACTACTCATCGGTAGATGTATAACCCCACTAACGAGAGACGGGCCACAACTCAATTTCCTCAGTCGCTAGGGTACTTGGATGGAGTTTTCGGTACAATCACAACCCTCAACATCCAAGGCGACTTGTTTAGAGTGCACTCAATCCTATAGTCGGCTAACTATATCTGATTTCAATTATAATCGACTTTTCACAACATCAGTTGCCAATATAATTATCATTTAACATAAACTTCACTATTTTTCAAAGCATTCACAGTAAGCCATAATCCAAGCATTAAATAATGCTTCATAAAACAAGTATAAAAACATACTTACAAGGATCACTTACCTAGTCCATCCTTCAACAATATGACATCATAAACAACAAATTATATGCTCAAATCATGCTTTAAAACAATAGGTAAATACATTTTAAAAAAAGTGCATCCACAAGCTTACAATAGCACAATCTGAGGAAGAAAATCACTTTACTTACTTCTGAACATAGTAAAGCGATTCAAGCTTACACTAAGTTCTCAAAACCACTTTAAAAGTGTTTCAAAGCTGGAAATCCCATTTCCACTCACCAACTTGCGAAATCTCAATTGTCGAAACGAAATTCAAGCGTCCAAAGTCCCCGAAACTTCACCAAAAGCTTCCAAAGAATCCTTCCCTATTTATACCGCACAAGAACATAGTATTAATGCATCTAAATGCATTAATACCACCAGCAAACACTAAAAACCTGCAGCTCTGCCCAAAGGCACCAAAATACCCATCTGAAACAACCGAAATCACCTTCGATTGATCACTAAACTCAACTCAGCCATCAACAAACACTTCCAACACATTTTAAGCATAAATCAACATCCAAAAACATCCTAATATCATCCTTATACCTCCAGCAACTCAGATTTCACATTTCCAAGCCAAAACCCAAAACTAACAACCTAGACAATTAGAGATCTCTATGTTTTTGAGATTTTTATGATCAAAGCTCATTATTAAAATCATTTAACATCCAAATCAACCTTAAAATCATTCTCAAATCAATCAAAACAGTGCCCAAACGAAAATCACATTTAATCTCATCTTTTAGCAAGATTTTGGTTTTTTCACCAAATCAACATGAAAACCTCAATCACAAACACAAATCAAGAGTCAAATAATTTGGAATTTCATTAAAGAACCTTGATTAGAGGAGTAGCACGAAATTACCTCCAATCCTTGCTTTTCTTCCAATTGGCAAGTTTTCAACTCAAGAAGCTTTAAGAAACCTTTGCAAATCTTCGAGAAGAATATTTAGAAAAGAGTTGTGAATCAAAGGAGCAAAAGAATGAAAAGAATTATGAAAATTGAGAGAAAAGAGGGAATGTTTGGCTGAAGAGAAAAGGAGAAATAGAAAAGTTACGTCAAAAATGATTTAACAAATTAACTACCTCTTTATTTTAATAAAATCTCCCTCTTGCACTTTAATTAAAACAATAAAATCACATGACAATGAAAGAAAAGGCTTAATTGCCAATAAGCTCCCTAAAGATTCTAAGAATTTGACTCTCCTTTAAAAATTGCACTTTTTACATAGTTTTAAATCTTTACATTTCTGTCACTGCCCAAAATGCTCACGTCCCAAATCCTATTTGTAAAATTGATTTTACCAAATCCATCTATATGATTTTACCTTATCCCAAATTCATGATTTCCCTGAACCGATTCTAAAAGCTTGAATCTCAACTCCAAGTTCGACCAACCTAAACCAATGCCTAAAACATCTAGACCCAAAATCGGGGCGTTACAACTCTCCCCCACTTAGGAAATTTCATCCTCGAAATTTTACCTGATGGAAAAAGATGCGAAAATTGCTTCAACATGTCCACCTTGCTCTCCCATGTGGCATACTCAACTCCTCGATGTCGCCACAACACCTTCACAAGTTCAATCGTCTTACCACGAAGAACTTTGCTACTAGAATCAAGGATCCCCACTGGTTCCTCATCATAAGATAAATCCGGATTCAACTCAATATCCTCAATAGGCATCACATGAGATGGATCCGATCTATACCTTCGGAACATTGAAACATGAAACACATTATGAATTTTCTCCAACTTGGGAGGCAACCTCAACCGATATGCAACATAACGAACTCGCTTCACAACCTCATATGGTCCAATAAGCCTCGGACTAAGCTTACCTTTACGTCCAAATCTCATCACCTTCTTCTAAGGTGACACCTTCAAGAACACGCGATGTCTAACCGCAAACTCAATCTCCTTACGCTTTAAATCCATGTAAGACTTCTGACGATTCGAAGAAGCCTTCAACCGCTCACATATGAGCTTCACTTTCTTAGTTGTTCCCTTAAGAAAATTCGGCAAGGAAACCAACTTTTGCCCCGACTCCGCCCAACAAAAAGGCATTCTACACTTTCTTCCATACAAAGCTCCATACGAAGCCAATTGTATATTTGCCTGAAAACGATTATTATAGGAAAATTCTACCAAGGGCAACTGCTTTTCCCAAGAACCTTGGGAATCTAACACATAACACATCAACATATCCTCCAACACCTGGATAACCCGATTCGAGGATGATATGAAGTGCTGAAATTTAAGCGTGTACCCAACGCCTGATGTAAACACTCCTAAAATCTCGTTGTAAACCTTGGATCTCTATCCGACACTATAGACTTAGGCACACCACGCAAACGCACAATCTCAGCAGTATACAACTTTGCTAGCTTATCCAACGTATACGTAGTGTACACACCCAAGAAATGCACACACTTCATAAGACGATCCACAATCACCTAAATAGAGTTCTTCTTTGATGGTGTCAAAGGCAAACTGGACACAAAATCCATCGTAATCCTTTCCCATTTCCATTCCGGTATCCTCAAAGGTTGCAACAAACCAGAAGGAAACTGGTGCTTAGCTTTCACACGCTAACAAACCATGCACTTGCTCACAAAATAAGCAACATCCTTTTTCAACCCAACTTAATAGTACTCATCTTTCAAACCACGATACATCTTTGTACTACCAGGGTGCATAGAAAAAGGACTGCTATGAGCTTCAGTCAAAATAGTGCGCCTCGACTCAACATCCTTCGGCACAACTATCCGACTTTTAAAACATAAAACACCATCATCATTGAAACAAAAATATGTTGCATTACCATAAGTTATATCCTGAACATGAGGCACCAAAGAATCATCAAGCAACTACTTATCTTTAATTAACGGAATCAAGGAAGGTTCCACTTGTAACTCAGCTGTCAACCCACCATCACGCGATATACTCAACCGAGCAAACATCGATCTCAACTCAACAGCTACCTTCCTACTCAAGGCATCGACCACCATATTGCCTTTCTGGGATTGTACTCAATCATCAAATCATAATCCTTAAGCAACCCTGTAGAGCGTCTGGGTGTTCTCTATTTATGAGCGCACGTGCACACTCTTGTCAAGTTATAGTATAAAAGATATTGTCTCCCATAGGGATTGGAGCAGCTCTTATGAATGGTTTCCTGCACAAAGATTTAGTAAAAGCGCAATTAAATCTCACAATGTGGAAATATAAAAACACAAGCAAAATAAAGATAGTGATGAGAGGGATGGTAGGGAGAGATTTGGTCGATAGATTGGGTAAGACAAATGCAGCTTAGTAGTATGTAGACTGCATTGTAAAGTCTGGGTATGTTTTGTGCTGCCACGATTTGTTGCCTTGGTGGGTATGGTGGGCCGCAGCGGGTAACTACCCCTGCAACTTTCGCTGTCTCGGCAGGTGGAACGAAAATAGGTCCCGGCGGCAAGTCTGGCAGACATTCTAAGTTCGGCGGGATAGTCGACAGTGATCCTTCCTATTTCTAGGCAAGGATGCTCGAACACTCACGTGATGTAGGCAATACCTAGCAATCTCAGCGTAAACCTAACACAAGCAAGTCCATTCGATTGGTGATCCCTCTTAGCCCCTGAAACTTCTGAACTAGTGTGGAACCAAGTTAGTCACGCCTCAGCACGTTGTGACTGTACTTAACCCTTTCGTGAGCCTTGCACTTTCGTGCCCGACAAATGGATTCTCTCAACTGACTGGTGTAGAATAATTGAAACAATGAAGTGCGCAGATTAAGCAAACTTGAAATTTTATTGAAAACAACTCAAAACTATTACAACGTTTCCCACAAACTACTTTACATACAAGCGCCTAAACCCTATGAGAGTTGGGCCGCAACCCCCAACAACTTCAAACTATCTAGCTACATCTCCGTTGTGCGGCTGTTCAAGCTCGCATCCCCTCACACCTTGTCATGCCCCTATACCCTCACATACATTGGGTATATATAGGGCTCATGGCCTAAGTTTGAGTCCTCCTTGAAGTAGAAGTTACTAATGTAATTTACATTAAATACAGACTCCTTTTTGACTTAAATGTGAACTCTTTGGACGTTGCTTTCTCCCGCAAGTAAGGATAAGTACCCCTACTTATCGATCTTGGTTCAGCTCTACCGGCCGCTACAGGCTTCAGAAAATTGCAAGAGTGGGCTCATTGGGCTTAGGAAGTTGCCCTCTTTCAATCGCGACCCATCTTGGCTAAGTCGGTGTAACTCCTGCCTGGGCGGCACTTGGCGGCTTCTTGAGCTGCTTCAGTACAGCTCCTTTTGTTCCAGCTTTTCCATCCTCTCCTCCTATCCTCTCCTCTCCTTGCTATAGCACCTGAAAATAAAAACTAAACTAAAATAGTAACTTTTCTCAACCAAACATAAAATATTCAATAAAAGCATGGTAAACGAGAAGATACTATTATAATGCATGCAATGCACCTAAATATGCCTAAATGAGCTTAAGAACAACAATAATAAGGGCAGGAATGTGTACAAAATATAGAACTCGTGGACACTCTACAAACCTCAACCATCTTCATTGCCTAAGATTCAACTCTCTCTGAGACATGAGATACTTCAAACTTTTATGATCGGTGTAAACCACACACTTTTCACCATATAGGTAGTGCCTCCAAATCTTCAAGGCAAACACAACTGCAGCAAGCTCTAAATCATGAGTAGGATAGTTGCGCTCATGCACCTTCAATTGTCTAGATGCATATGCCACAACCTTCCCACCTTGCATCAACACACAACCTAAACCAACATATGACGCATAACTGTAAACCACAAACTCATTAACTGATTCTGGCTGAATAAGAGACAGGAGCTTGCGTTAAAGCTTGTTTCATATCCATTCAAAGCGAACATTCTTATGCAACAACTTAGTCAACAGAGCAGCAATCTTAGAAAAACCCTATACAAACCTTTGATAATTTCCAGCCAAACCAAGGAAATTACGCACCTCCGTCATAGATTTAGGCGTTTTCCAATTCATCACCACTTCAATCTTGTGTGGGTCAACCCGAATACCCTCAGCCGATACTACATGTCCAAGGAAGACAACTTCCATGAGCCAAAACTCGCACTTGCTCAGCTTAGTATAAAGCTAATTCTCCAACAATACTTGCAACACAATCCTCAAATGCTTATCATGATCCTCCTTAGTACGCGGGTACACGAGAATATCATCGATAAACACTACCACAAACTGATCTAAGAACTCATGGAATACACGATTCATTATATCCATGAATGAAGCCGGTGCATTTGTCAACCCAAACGACATTACTAAGAACTCATAATGGCCATACCTTGTCCGAAATGCTGTCTTGGGTACATCTACATCCTTAACCTTCAGTTGATAATACCCATATCTCAAATCAATCTTCGAGAACACTGAATCACCTCGAAACTGAACAAAAAATCATCAATCCTTGGCAAAGGGTACTTGTTCTTAATCGTTAACTTGTTTAGTTGCCGATAATCTATACACATACGCTTTGTACCATCCTTCTTCTTTACAAACAAGACCGTTGCACCCCAAGGTGAAACACTTGGCCTTATGAACCCTCGGTCAAGCAACTCCTAAAGTTGCGTTTTCAACTCCTTCAACTCTTTAGGTGCCATCCTATAAGGATCAATAGACACTAGAGTCGTATTTTCATACAACTCAATGCCAAATTCAACTTCTCTATTCAGTGGCAAACCAGGTAACTCTTCCGGAAAGACACCCGAAAACTCACATACCGCCTGCATGTCTTGCACTCGTACTTCCTCTATACCAGAGTTCATCACATAAGCTAGGAAAGCTTCGCAACCCAACTCCATCATCCGACTCTTTCCATTTTCTCTCAACTTCCAATCAGCCAAACACTTTTCTCTCATCAAAGAACCTCTGATTTTCATCTTATTTGCTG
Organism: Hibiscus trionum; assembly: GCA_030270665.1. NCBI lineage: Eukaryota > Viridiplantae > Streptophyta > Magnoliopsida > Malvales > Malvaceae > Hibiscus > Hibiscus trionum. Next base: position 45,984,305 of record BSYR01000026.1, on the reverse strand, counting down.
GGATTTCATCTTCCAAAAGATTTCCTATATTTGTTTCATCAAATACTTTTGTTTTTGCTTTGGATTTTCAAGGAAACTTGCCCAAATTAAGGAGAGATCAACCATTAGAGGTAAGCTTCGTCCTTCTCCTCTAATGATCAGTTCTTTACTGAAATTCCCAAGTTATCAATCCTTTGTTAATGGTTTTTGAGTTGTTTTAATGTTATAAACATGAAATAGTTGTTAAATTCAAGATTCTTGATGAGATCTTGGTGATTTTCGTATTTATATGTTAAGCTCTGATTTGAGATTGATTTCTAACATATTTTGGATGTTATTTGATGTTGAGAATGAGGTTTTAACAAATTAATTCCGAATAGGTTTGGGTTCCTAAGTTTGAGATGCTAGATTTGTGGTTTTTGAGGAGTTTTTGTTGATCTGCTTTTGCTGGAGGTATAAGGTCTTGTTTATGTTGATTTTTGATGTTGATTGAGGTTTAGAAAAGGTTAGAATTGATAGATCTTGGTTGGGCTTTGATTGGAGAAAGTTTGGAAGTGATTTCGGTTATTTCGGATAGCCGAAATGCTAGATTTGAGTAGAGCGGCGAGTTAGAATGAGTGGCTAGTGATTTTAATGCATGATGATGCATTGATCCTCTACTCTTAAGTGTAATGAGCAGGGAGACATCTTCGGACGCGTTTGGTGTTGATCCGAAGGTGCCGGAAGCTTAGAAATCATTTTGGCAAGCAAGCGAAACATTATCGGTGAGTGCAAATGGTTTTAGAAGTCCTTGAGAGACAAGGAAACAAGTTTTGGGGATTTAGGGTTGGTTTGAAACACCATCCTAAGTCCGAAAGTAAGTATGATTAGATTTGCTCTCGAAATGTAGATGATGCCCCTAAATGCTTTCGACATGCTCTTGTTTTGAGATAGACAAATTCCTACTGTTTTATGCATGATTTATGACATGAAATGATGTTTCATATTGATTCCAAGAAATAGAATAACATTGCAAAGAGTTTTGAGATATTGATTAAATGCTATGCATGAGTTGTGGTTTTGAAATGGGATGAGATTGATTTAGAAATGTTGCATCAAAACAATAGGTGATATGATGATTTTAATGTAATATGTTGGCATAAATGATGAGATGATTACCATATATAATTGGTCGACCAATAGGATGTAAAGTGCACTATAAACTAAAATTCGTACGTGCTCTTTGGAGTCGGGCAATGGGGGTAGTGCCATCCCGATCCAAAGTGAGAGTTCGATGATGAGAGATACCGTCGGGGTAGGTCTTGGTGAAACACCCAAGCTTTGTGGCGAAGATAGATACCGCCATGAGAGTCCGGTGGTGAGATCCCACCGGGGTAGGACTTGGCCTAGAGTCAAGCTATCCACATATCTGAGTAAAGATAGAATATGAAATGCCAATATATGAGAATGAATTTTGATTCACATGTACCAATGTTTGAAATGATTTTATGCTATGAGAAATGCATATGAGATTTTGAGAATATGAAATGATTTTGAAGATCAAGCATGTGTGGCTTTGCCATGAGATTTGCATTGGTTGAATGCATGAGATAGATAGATAGATGGTATATGTGATTTTCAAATGGTGTTTTGCTTTGAAATGATTTTCAAGCATGAGTTAGAAAGAGCATGGTTTTAGAAATGGTTTTCAAGATAGAGTTTTAATGCTTGCATTGTTGAGTTGGTGTTTCTAGAGCATGCCTCACTAAGCAATTGTGCTTACGCTCTCTTTTACCAACAATGCATATAATTGACACCTTTTGGGCAGTAAGGAGGCTTAAAGAAATTCAAGCATTATTAAGATCAAGTATGGTGTTATACTTTTACTTTAGTAATGATATATGGAAATGGGATTTTATTGGTTTGTTTTGGGAAATGTGTTTTGGACTCCCTGATGTTGGTGCAAGTTATATGTGGCTCATTTGGTTTGTAGAAGGCCTTTATAATGGTTTTGATGCTTTATCTTGCCTTTTGGTATGATTATGTATTGTGGTTTAAGCTTGCTCCTTTGTATGCGTTGCAATGCTTGTGTTAATCTAGCAAATGGTTGCCATGTCTTTAGAATTGCATGCTTATATGATAAAATGAATGCTAATAACAGGTCCATGTGTTTTGGTGTTGATTTGATAATGTTAAACATGATTTTGGGGCTGTTTGTGGGACATTTCTGGTATGTGTATCGATACTTGGGCTTGTGTATCGATACGCATAAGCCAAACTTGTGCCTTTTTGCACAGGGGTATCGGTACAGATGGAGAGTGTTTCGATACGGGTAGGCCAAATTTGAAAGGCGTACCAATACGCGGGAGAGCGTACCGATACCCTTTCTGCGAGTTTGGTCACTACCTCCCCGCGTATCGATACTGCCCCTAGGCGTACCGATACGCGACCGTTATTTTCAGTTAATGGCATCATTTAAAGCTTTGAAATGTTACATTTTAGTCCCTAAACTTCGTGTATGCAATTGGATAAATTTGGTAGGTCTGGTTGTGATGAAAATTTACAGAGAAACATGAAATGTGACTAATTGAATAATGGTAACTTTAAAATCAGAAAAGTCCTTGTAATTTGCAGATTTTATGTTTTGGTCCCTAAATGTCTAATTGAGTAATTAAACCTCTAAACGAATTCCGATCGTAGTGCCGTTTCTTCCTAGGCTTTTTATTAATCACCTAGAATCTAAGTTGCATTTAGAAAAGATTAAAAAGGGTCGTCAATCGGAGTCGGCTTTAACGAGTTATCTTTGGTTTTCCCCGTGTAATCACCTCGGTTCGGGTCAAACGTCTAGACCGGGCTAAGGGGGTTACATTTGTTGGTATCAGAGCCAGGTTTGCGAATAAGTGGAGCGTTGGTAAGTGGTTGATAAGTGTAAATGCGAGTAGTTATGAGTTTTGTGAAAGCATGTTGCGTAATTGTGCAATGTTTGAGCTTTATTAAGATGAATTGCATGCAAGTTGATTGTTTGAGATGAAATTGTGTTGTTATGCTATGTTTGGGGTATAGATGGGGAACTCATTGCCATATCATTACTATTGGAAAGAATTTTTTTGAAAATGAACTTGAGCACCTTGGATTTCCTTGCCTTATATTGCCTAACTGAGTTTTATTGCATTTTGCTAGTTACATTGTCTTGAATGGGGCCACGTAGAGAGCATAGAATTAATATGCGTAGCGCGGATGAGAACAAGATGGAAGAGCGAGTTGAGAATCTACCGCCTCCTCCTCCTGGTGGACCACTAGTGGTGGTGGAGCGGGGGTTGGTGCTGCTGGAGCCGAAGTAGGGGTTACTGAACCTGAGGGAGCACGTGGGCAAGTTGCTCCTGATATGACAGTGCTGATTCAGGCTATTGCTGGAGCCTTTTAGGAAACAGCAGCTGGTGCTCATGTGGCTGCACCTCAGGCTGGTTCCGGTGCGAGTTTTTCGTTGGAGTGACTCCACAGTCTGGATAGGACTGAGTTTAGAGGGCTGACCCCTGAGAGTTTCGAGTCTTGGTTGGAGAGCACCAAGAGGATCCTTGGGCAAATGAACTGTAATGATGTCCAGAAGTTAGGGTGCATTGTGTCACTGTTGCATGGTGATGCTTATACGTGGTGCACGACCACTATAGCTGGATTGGAAGATGTTGTAGTGACTTGGATGTTCTTTCTGAATGCGTTCAAGAGGAAATATCTGGGCGTCCGTTATCTGGATGAGAAAAAGAGGGAATTTATGTCCCTGGTGTAGGGAGGCATGACAGTGGCTGAATATGAGGTGCAGTTTGTATGCCTTATCCAGTATTCACCTAAATTGATCCCTAATGAATGGGAGAGATGCGAGCATTTCAGATATGGGCTGGTGGCTGATGTGAAGACATACATGCTTGCATCAGACTACACCGATTTTGATGTTCTGGTCACTCGAGCCAAAGACATTGAGCTTAACCTCGGTCTAGTGGATCGATCAGGAGGATCTAGCTCAGGGAAGCGATCTGTGGATCATGATGCTGGAAGGGATCGCTTTGAGAGGCCTAAGGATCGTGTAACCCCCTTAGCTCGGCCTAGACGCCCGGCCCGAACTAAGAAGATTACACGAGGAAAACTGAAGTCAACTCGTAAATGTCAACCTCAATTAACAACCTTTTTTTCTTTTTACCTTCTCTAGATGCACATTATTATCCTATATGATTAGAAAACTGATTAGGCGAAAATGGCACAACGATCGAAGTTCAATTAAGGGCTCAATTGCATACAATTATCTTTTAGGGACTGAATTGTAAATTTCCATAATTACGAGGACTAACCAGATTTAAAAGTTACCAAACTAAAATTAATCATGTAACATGCCAACATGTTAAGTTTCATCTCAAATGAATCATCCAAACTCAATTAATTAAACATTCAACACTCAGGGACCAAAATGTAAGAACAGAAACCTGGAACAATTCAAATTTAACATCCAACGGTCAAGTGTTTCGGAACAACAGACCCCGTATCGGAACAGACGTTTCGAAACCATGTTGACCGTTTCGGTACGTGGGTGCGTTCTGAGACCTGTTTCGAAACATTGGTTCATAGTGGCGAAATGTTCTAGAACGTGCCTACCCGTTCCGGAACACCATGACCATTACATGCCACCGTTTCGAAACAGGTAAGGGCGTTCCGAAATGCCTGGCCATGCAATTTTTCCAAATTGCTGGTTTTACACAACTTATCACATCCGAAACCATTCCAACACATGCCACAACACACATACAACATGATTACACATCAAAGACCATTAATACGAAGCACAAGCTAAATCCTAGCATCAACCTTGCAAGCTTTGGAACTATAGGAATGCTTCCTAGATGTTAAAACCACATAAAGGCTAAAAAACACATTCAAGCTCAAACCAACATTCAAAGGCCATTTACAATACCAAATAAGCAAACCAAACATGCTCAAGGTGTTTAACATCACCAAATAATACCAAGAGTATAAATCCCACCCATTGCCTCTTATTACACCAAGATAAAACCACATACATTGTTTAGTCAAGATACTTCGAAACCTTTTGCTCTCTTGCTGCCTCTAAGCTCAATTCTCAGCATTGATGAAACAAATGAGCGTAAGCATAAAGCTTAGTGAGGATCGCTAAAACCAAACATTCATCATTGCATTTTATAAAACCAGTTTATCAACATTTTCCAACACATGCCTTTACTTAAATCATGCCCTTTTTAGAGCATCAATGCACTTTTAAACCACATGCTCTTAGCATCGTTAAAATAACAACAAATAATCTTTTGCTCATGCTTAAACCAAGCATCACATGCGTTCTAGCATAGCTCACAAGCATCTCATGCTTAAATCATTAAACCACAACATTATATTGGCTCACAAGTGATCAATTCTCAATCCATACCAAAACTATCATAAAAGACACAATCGGATACGCGGATTACAAGCGTTATCCCACACGCTTCATACACACTACCAGACTACACAAGGCTCACACACGGGAGTAAACCATCCACCGTTGTGACACCCGTGGTGGAGTTTAACGGTACAATCACAACCCATCAACACCACTCTTTGGTAGTTGTATAGTTCCACTAACGAGAGCACGAGACACATACCACAAGATCCACACACGAGATTAACCATCCACCGTTGTGATCTTAGCCTCAATCGTTAGGGTACTTGGATGGAGTATACGGTACAATCACAACCCCTCAACATCCAAGGCGACTTTATTCACGGTGCACCAAATCCTATAGCCGGCTAACTATATCCGATTAAAATACAAAAAACCATTTCCATCACTTGCCAATATAATCATTTAACATCAATATACCACTCTTTTGCAAGCATAAAAACAATGTCATTTCCACAAGCATAAACATGTTTAATATCAAATGCATGAATCACATAAATCCAATGATCACTTACCATGTGCATCCTTAACAAAATGGCATTAAAAACCAGCATCATCAATGCTTAAAACATGCTTTAAAATAGAAATTAAAACCACATTTAATTCAAGTGCATTTCCAACCAAAATCATAGCACATGTTGAGAGATTTTAGAGGATTTTAGCAATTTTTACCATATTTTTATCCTTTCCCGATCCTTGATTTCACTAAACCTCCTAACGCGATTCGAACCGTTTACGACCGGTCCGATCCGATGTCTAAAACATCTAGGCCCAAAACCAGGGTGTTACAGACCGAAGGCCTCATGTGGATTCTAGACGTGGGGGAGTCACCCCAGGGAGAGGTCAGCAGGGACCAAATGCTTTCATTCGTACACCTGAGTATAATCGGTGTGGTAAGAGGCACACGAGAGAGTGCTGGGGCAACATTGGTACATGCTGGAATTGTGGCTCTCATGGGTACGTGAAACGGGATTGTCCTCAGTCGGTGAGAGAGGGACATGCTCCAATGAGAGCAGCTGAGCCATAGAAGGGTCATGGGCGAGGCCATGACAATTTTTAGCGTAGAGATGATGGTGCGAGGAATGTAGCACACGTGGTAGCTATTCAACCCGAAGGTGGTGGTCAGGACAAAGTGTATGCCCATCGTGACGGGAGGAATGACACTGACGTGATCGCATGTACCTTTACTTTGCAGTCTTTGTCATTACTTTCTTTGATTGATTATGGGTCTACACATTCATACATATTGCGTGAACATGCTCAAATGCTTGGTTTGCCTGTTGAGCCTTGGGATGTTGGTGTGCGTGTGACTAGTTCCTTTGGTGAAACAGTTGTAACGAGGAAGTTGTATAGCAGATGTCCTTTTTGAACTAGTCTTTTATGCGTTTACTAGATTTTGACCTTATGAACTACTAGGAAGGTGGCAAAGTAGTTGAACTAATCTTTTGTGCCCTTTTTGGTATGCTTGTAACGTGTATAAGTTGTAATGTTATTAAAGGCCCTAAAATGACTTTTGGTTTGACTAAAAGTTGGTAAAAATGGCATATATGACTCACATAGGTGAAAATCTAGTAAACGTATTTGAATGATCATTAAATTTGGCATGCCAGTAGTTTATAGCATTGAAATGTTGTGTAAAGAGTTTCATCGCATTTGGACACCGTTTGATAGGCCAATTCGATTAAAAACCAACAAAAAATCTGTCATTACAAGTTAGGCCGTATCGATACTGGTAAGCATAATCGAACCTAAGGAACAGGGCGTATCAATACGGTTTAGAGCTGCATTGAAACGTTTTGCCACTGGAATTCTTTGTTTCGATATAGGTCTAACCTGTATCGAAACAAGTCAACAGTCAGAGTCAATGAAAGTCAACCCTACCGAAACGGGGCTTACCTGTATCGATACGGGATATAAGCGAAGTCAACCCAGGTTAACCATTGTACACCCATATCGAAACGACATCAAGGTGTTTCGAAACATGGTTAGTTAAGTTGGTTAAAAGACATAGATCAAAGGTTTACATTGTTCACATATTGGTCACTAGGCCAATAGAATCCTGCTTGAAGAATTTTTGCAGCAGTTCTAGCACCACCAAAATGCCCTCCACACGGTGATGAATGACAATGGTACATAATGCTATGGTATTCTTCCTCTGAAACACATCTCCTTATGATTTGGTCAAGACATTGCTTGAACAAGTAGAGTTCATCCCAATAGTAGAATCTTGCATCATGTCTGAATTTCTTGAGTCCCTGGCTAGATAAATTAGTAGGCAAAATACCAGTAACAAGATAATTAACTATATCAGCATACCACAGAATTGCCGTAGCGGACAACAATTTCTCATCAGGGAATTCCTTCTTAATTTCAAATTCACTACCTTGTGTGATAGCATTTTCTAGCCTAGATAGATGATCAGCTACCTGGTTCTCACATCCTTTCCTATCTCTAACTTCTAAATCAAATTCCTGTAGCAAGAGTATCCATCTAATAAGTCTACGCTTAGCATCTTTTTTAGTCACTAAGTACTTAATGGCTGAATGATCGGTATGAACTATAACCTTAGTGCCTATGAAGTATGACCTAAACTTATCAAAGGCAAATACTACATCAAGAAATTCTTTCTCAGTAGTGGTGTAATTGATTTGTGCATCATTCCAAGTGCGACTAGCATAATAAATAACTTGAAAGAGTTTACCTCGGCGTTGTCCAAGTGCTGCACCGACAGTAGTCACTTGCATCACACATTAGCTCAAATGGCTCGTTCCAATCAGGTGGAATGACAACCGGTGCTGAGATAAGCTTCTCCTTCAGTTCTTGAAACGCGCTATGACAATCTTTGTCAAACACAAATGGTTGATTTTGCTGTAACAAATTGTATAGTGACTTTGAGATCTTTGAAAAGTCCTTGATGAATCTCCGATAGAAGCCAACATGCCCTTGAAAGCTTCTTACTCCCTTGAAGTAGTAGGGGGAGGTAGTTTTTCAATGACCTCAACTTTTCTTTGTCAACTTCTATCCTTTGCTTCGAGATCTTGTGGCCTAAGACCGTTCCTTCCATTACTATGAAATGGCATTTTTCCCAATTGATTACCAAGTCAGCTTCCTCACACCTCTTTAGAACCTTGGTGAGATTGCCCAAGCATGTGTCAAAGTCATCTCCGGAGATTGAGAAGTCATCCATGAAAATTTCTAAAAAATCCTCGATCATTTCCGAAAAAATAGCCAGCATACATCTTTGTAAAGTTGTTGGGGCATTGCAGAGACCAAGGGGCATTCTTTGAAAAGCATAAGTTCCATCAAGGGCATGTGAAAGTTGTCTTCTCTTGGTCTTCAGGTGCTATAGCAATCTGATTGTACCTAGAATACCCATCGAGGAAGCAGTAGAATGCCTTGCCTGCTAGTCGATCTAACATCTGATCAATGAATGGGAGGGGAAAATGGTCCTTCTTGGTTGCCTTGTTTAGCTTCCTATAGTCCATGCAAATCCTGCACCCCGTGACGGTTCTAGTAGGCAATAGCTCATTCTCCTCGTTTCTTACCATGGTCACGCCTCCCTTCTTCGGTACACATTGCACCGGGCTGACCCATGAGCTATTGGATATCGGGTAGATTACTCCAGCATCAAGCCACTTGATTATCTCCTTCATCACCACATTCTTCATGATTGGGTTTAATCTTCTCTGGGGCTCAACAGAATTGATGTGACAATCATCAAGCAAAATTTTGTGCATACATATAACAAGGCTTATACCCTTCAAATCAGCCACAGTCAACCGTGGCGCATTTGTATGCTGTAACAACATATTTACTAAACTAGTTTCATGCTTAGGTGTGAGACTAGATGAGATTATCACAGACAAAGTTTCATTGCTCCCTAAGTAAACATATTTAAGATGTGATGGCAAATGTTTTAGTTCTAGAGTAGGTGTATGCTCAAGGGAAGGCTTAGGAGGTACAAATTCTGAAAAATCAAGAGGTTCAAAGTGCGTACTTGGTCTAGCATCGAGTCGACTAGACTGCTCCAGTTCCCTTGAGAGCTCTTCTAGGTCTGAATCATCATCTTTGCAGAGTGCTTCAAACTCTTCCATTTGTATCTCATTGCTACAGCAAAACTTATCAATCACATTCTGTGCTGTAGCATCTATATATTGGCATACTCCTGGATTGTCTGCTTACTTGAGGGTGTCATGGATATTGATCGTGACCGTCTGATCAACCACTCGCATCGTGAATTCACCCTTCTCACAATCGATTAAAGCTCACCCGGTGGCTAAAAATGGCCTACCCAAGATAATGGGTGTGTTGCTTTCAGCTTCATAGTCGAGGATTAAGAAGTTGACTGGAAAAATAAATTGGTCCACTTTTACCACTACATCTTTAATTCTTCCTTCTGGGCGAACATGAGAGTGATCTGCTAGCTGTAGCAAAACCTTGGTGGGTTGTGCCTCTCGAATTCCTAGTTTCAGAAAAATCGACTTAGGCATCAAGTTAACACTTGATCCCAAATCACAAAGTGCTCTTCCAACAAACTTATCGCCAATAGAGCATGGGATAGCAAAGCTACATGGGTCCTTCCTCTTAGGTGGCAGCTTACTCCACATAGAATATCATTCTTCTGCTATAACGCCAGTTTCTTGCTTCTCGACCTTCCTCTTTTTTGTAACTATATCCTTGAGAAGCTTGACATATGTTGGCATCTGATCAATGGCCTCCAGAAATGGGACATTGATATGTAATTTGTCCCGGATATCTACGAATTTCTGGAATTGAAGGTCTTCTTTCTGCTTCTTGAGTCGTTGAGGAAAAGGAGGTGGGGGTCTAACTGTATTTGTCTAGACTGGTGGAGTTGCATCTTTTGCTGTAGCAAAAGCAGGCTCCTCCTCCAGTGTCTCTTTTGCTATGACTTCCTCCTCATCATTCTCTTCAACTGGAGGGACTTGTGAGTTATCTTCTTCGTGAGGCAAGTTGGGCTGAGATTCCTCTTCTCTTTTCCCCCAAACTAGTCTTCTTTGTTAATTTCCTTTCCACTCCTTAATGTTAGTGTGCTGCATTGCTCCTTGCTATGGTGCTTAGTGGCTTCAGTGTCACTAGGTAGACTTCCTTGAGGTCGCGCATGCAAGGTTTTGGCTATCTGACCAACTTGTGTTTCTGAGGCTCGGAGAAAGGAGCTATGGCTTTGCAATAAGGCTCATTGATTCTTAATATTTGATGCATGGTCCTGTAGCAAAACTTTCGTGGTTCCCATGAAATCTTTTGTCATAGCCATAAATTCTTTGAATGTAGTCTCCAGCGAACTGTTCGATAAAGATGCTGCTCTCTTGTGACCTTGCCATGGTATCATCTGATTAGAAGGTGATGCTTCGATCAGATTTTGCTGTGGCGCTGGCTGTGCAGAATTGCTGAGCCCTTGATTACCCCAACTGAAATTTGGATGCTGACGCCATCCTGGGTTGTAGGTATTAGAGTATGGATTGTTGTTGCGGTTATAATTCCCCACGTAGTTGGCTGGCTCTTGATTAGCAGGGCATTCACTCAAATGGTGATTGCAATCGTATCTGAGACATGAGGTTGCAGACTTCACTTCCTTGACTTCGTTGGGACGTTGGAGGTTCTTTAGCATATTGGTGATAACAGCTAATTGGGTGGCTACTGAGTCATCAGCTTCACTCTCTCGAACTACTTGGGTTCTCCTCCCCATTCTAAGCCTTGTGGTCGGAAACTGGTAGTCATTGTTGGCTACCCTATCAAGAATGTCGAATGCTTCCTCCGGTGATTTGTCTAACAAGGTCCCATTTGCTGAAGCATCTAACATCATCCTTGTAGGAGAATTCACTCCATTATAGAACATAACCACTTGGGTCCAATCATGAAATCCATGATCTATACACTTCCTCAACAATCCCTTGAATTGATCCCAACACTCGTACATGGATTCGTCATCAGCTTGACGAAAAGAAGCAATATCATTTCTCAACCGAGTGTTTCTATTGGGTGGATTATACCGTAGCAGAAAACTTTGGCATAGATCTGTCCAAGTCTCCATTGATCTACCTGGCACTCCACTTAGCTATGCTCTAGCACGATCACGTAAAGAATATGGAAACAGTTTAAGCTTTAGCACATCCTCGTGCACTCATTGCTGTCTGAATGAGTCACAAACTTCCAAGAAAGCACGGATATGTTGTCTTGCATCTTTGTGAGGCATACCTCCAAATTGACCAATAGTGTTCAACATGTTGAACATAACAAGTTTAAGCTCGAACTGGGCTGCCTGAATTTCAGAGCTACTATTCCTGTATAGAGATCGTCCAATATAGGAGTCAAATGATCTCTAATGGCTTGAGGTCGAGCCGCTTCTCTAAGGCCATTTGCCATACCATCTCCGTTACCCTGAGGTTGTGGTACCTCTTCGTTCATGTTTATGGTCTCTTCTCTTCGAACACGTCTCCTGAGTCTCAAGAAATGCTCGATTTCATAAATAGGTGATTGCAGGGGTCCTCTAGGCCGTCTTCTGGTCATGCACTAGCAGGACACTTGAAAAGAAAAATGAAAAATCCTAGATAAATATGTACAAAAACAAAAAGAACAAGCGATATAAACAAAAAACCGTAAACAACCAATTGCCAATCCCCGGCAACGGCGTCAAAAACTTGTTACTTGCATGTAGTGTACTATAAATGATACGTAAATATGGTACAAGTATACACGTCGAACGAGTAATAAAGTGAGTGAGTGAGTATCGTCTCCACAGGGATTGGAGGTATTCACGGTTTGATGTAACAATATTGATTGAACTTTTTGTAGATGACAATGTTATAGTAAAAGAGATGGTGTATGTAACGCCCCGGTTTTGGGCTTAGAAGTTTTGGGCGTTGACCGGTTTGGTCAAAGTCCTGTTCGAATCTTAAGAGGTGAAATTAGGAAAGCCTAGTTCGGGTTGCATTAAAAATATGGAAAAATGTTCTAAAATCATCTTTTAATATAATTAAGTGAACTGTGAAATCAATTTTGAAAAATGGGTTTTGGAAGTATGACATTTGGTTAGTGACCAAAATGTAAATTTCGAAAGTTTGGTGACTGTTTTATAAAGAGTTGAAACTTTGAATCTCTAAGGAGCTATTAATCCAAAGATGATTTCTCCAGATTTTTCTAAGATATTTTAAGTCTAAAATCTGATTTTAAAGGTTATTAAAATTGGAGGGAAGCCATTTTGGATATTTTTGGATTTTGTAACCAACTTTGCTAAACTTTCTTTCTTTCATTCTCTCTCAAACCAAACACTACTTTTCCAGAGAACTTGATCTGATTTCTTCACCTAAATCCCTCCATTCAACTCTCATTTGATTGCAAATCATTGTATCTTCAAATCTCTTCAATTGCTAAGTGTTTCAACAAGGATTTTCATTCCAAAAAGTGGAGAAACACAAGTTTGGAGGTAAGAACGTCCTTCTCCTCTAAACTATCAGTTCTTTACTGAAATTCCCAAGTTATCAACTCTTGATTGATGTTTAATTAAAGGCTTTTGAGTTTGGAATTGTATCTTGGCTTATAATGCAAGATTTGATGGTTTTTCATGATTTTTCGTTAGATCTGATTGATCTGTGATTTGAGATGTGTTTTTGATGTTAAATGAACTCTAAATTGATAAGGAAATGAGTTTTGGTTAATGCAATCTCGGATAGGTTGAGTTTCCTAAGTTTAGCTTAAGTTTCTTGGATGTTTTTGTGGTGATCTTGTGGATCTGTTGTTGCTGGAGGTATAAGGATGTTTGTAGGTTGTTTTTGGATGTTTTATGGTGATGATGGATGTTAGGTTTTGCTGGTTTATGGCTGGGCTTTGTTGAGAAGTGGTTTTGATGCAATTTCGGTTGTGTTTGGTGGCCGAAATTGGAGTATGAATGAGAGCAGCGAGTTTGAGTGCTTTCATTGAAGCTTTTGATGCTTGATGATGCATTAAACCTCTGCTTTAATGTGTTTAATCAGGGGAGGCATCTTTGGATCCAAGAGTTGTTGATCCGGAAGCTTGAATTCGTGCTTCGGCAAGTGGCGAATTGGAATCGGTGAGTGAAATTGGGTTTTCGGCTTTGAAACCAATGTCTTGGGAGCTTAGTTTAAGTCTAAACAACTTTGCTAAGCTCGAGTGTAAGTTTTCGGAATTTCTCTCTAGTGGTGGCCATGATTTTGTTGTGATGCGAAATGATAATTTGCATGTTTTACATACTGTTTCGGAAGCATGTTTTAGCATGGTTTTTGCTGATGATGTAAGCCATATGTTGAAGGTAACTCTAGGTAGGAGTTCCTTGCTTTTGTACATTGAAATGATGTGGTTTAATGCTTTTAAATGCATGATGAATATGGCTTGGTTTTATGCTTTAAAACAGTGATGTAAGTGATGAAAATGATGTATATTGGCAAGTGATGTTTTTAGAATGTTAAGGTCACTAAGGTGGTTAAAAGTCCTTGAGTGAGCCTTGTTACTTATGAACATCAAGGTGGTTAAAAGTCCTTGGATGGTTCATGTTGTGGACACTAAGGTGGTTAAAAGTCCTTAGGTGATCCTTTTCTATGGTGTTTAAAAGTCCATAGGCCAAGGTGTTTAAAAGTCCTTGGGATCAAGGTGTTTAAAAGTCCTTGATGTGATACATTTCATGGTGTTTAAAAGTCCATGGCCAAGGTGTTTAAAAGTCCTTGGGATCAAGGTGTTTAAAAGTCCTTGATGAGATGCATTCTATGGTGTTTAAAAGTCCATAGGCCAAGGTGTTTAAAAGTCCTTGGGGCCAAGGTGTTTAAAAGTCCTTGGGGTGAAAGTTGATGAACTTGTGTTTAAAGAAATGGAATTTATCACTTGTAGCCAATATGACATGTTATGATTTGATGCATGAGATGCATGTTTAAGTATGCTTTTGAGCATGTGTAAATGATGGTTTGAAGCATGTTTTATAAAGTGTTTTACAAATGCATTATTGGATGGTTTTTAAGAGCATTCCTCACTAAGCTTTTGCTTACGCTCTCTTCGTTTTCCTTGATTCAATAATGCAGAGCATTAGAGACCTTTTGAGGGCAGCAAGAAGGGCAAGAATTCAAGTGCAAGTAAAGCTCAATGTATGGAAGGTTTTTGTTAAACATTTTAGCTTTTGGGTGATTTGGCAATGGGGGACCAATGTGTATGTTTTGGGAGATGTTTTGTACTCCCTAAGTATGTTGAATGTTGTTGAGATTGTTGGTCTTTGGACTGGATCTTTATATGCTTGTTTTGTAAGTTTGGTGCTTGAATATCTTGCTTGTGTAGGAAGCATGCCTATAGAATTGGGGCTTTTTGCATATGATGATGTTTGGTTGATTTGATGATGCTAATATGTCCCTTATATGTTGAATTGCATGCTGGTAAAGTTTGGTGACATTCGGAGCATGATTGGTTGTGTAATTGCATGTTTAAAGTGGAGTTTTGGAGCAATCTGGGCAGGGTGTTTCGGAACAGCACCTACCGTTTCGGAACGGGTGCCTTAATTGTGCCCAGGCGTCCGAAACGGGAGGGGCCGTTCCGAAACGGAAAGGCTTCTGCCAGACCCCCGTTTCGAAACGGGCTATGCCTGTTTCGGAACGGCCCCGCGTTTCGGAACGGGCTGTCTCCCGTTTCGGAACGGTTGACCGTTGGGGGCTGACATTGGCAGTTATATGTTTTGAATTGTTTGCGTTTTGGTCCTGAAACTTGTTTGTGCAATTGTATGAGTTTGGGAAGTCCTTTTGAGCTGAAATTTCACAGAGAAGCATGAAACCTGATTAATTTCAAGTTGGTAACTTCAATTTGGGTTAAGTCCTTATAATTATCAGAATTTACAATTTGGTCCCTAAAGTTGTAAATTGTTCAATTGAGTCCCTGTTTGATCTCTGATGTTTGTGATCTTTTGGTATGATGTTTGTGTGATCACAATTAGGCTTAATGTGCATCTAGACAAGTTTAAAAAGAAAAAAAAAGGGTCGTTAATCAAGGTTGACTTTCGGGTTGACTTTGGTTTTCCCCGTGTGACTTTCTTAATTCGGGTCAACCGTCTAGGCCGGGTTAAGGGGGTTACATTTGGTGGTATCAGAGCTGAGTTCTCGAGTAATTGGGAATGTTTGTATGCATGATTGAAGTATGTATGCTATGAATGCTTGTTGTTTGAAAGCATGTTCAGTGGTTTGAAATGTTGATGCAGTTGAGTTGTATGCTCTGATGTTGCATGTTGAGGGTACCCATTGCCAAACAAAAGATAAAGGAAAGATGTTGTTTTGAAATGAAATTGAGCTTGAATACTTGGATTGCTTACCTTGCTGGGCCTGACTTTGTTTTATTTGTGTTATGATTGCATGGTAAAAGTATGGCACCACGTAGAGAGTTAAGAGGTAATGCGAGAGCTACGGCTCCTAACGAGAATGAGAATGAAGAGCACACTGGTAGTGCTTTGTTACCCCCTCCCCTGCCTGGTGGTGGTGCTGGAGGTGCGAGAGCTGAAGCTGCAGCTGGTGCTGATGCTGGAGCTGCTGGACCAGAGGTTGGTCAGGGGCAAGCTATGCCTGATATGTCTGCTTTGGTACAAGCTATTGCGGGTGCTTTTCGAGCAGCAGTAGCTGGAGCTCAGGGAGCTGGGCATCAGGGAGATGCTGGAGTCAGATTGCCTTTGGAGCGTCTGCGCAGTCTTGGAGGGACTGAGTTTAGAGGTTTGTCAGCTGAGAGTTCTGAGGCTTGGCTGGAAAGTACCAAGCGTATCTTGGGTCAGATGAGTTGCACGGATGTGCAAAAGCTGGGCTGTGTTGTGTCCTTGCTGCAGGACGATGCTTATACATGGTGGACGACTACCATTTCTGGAATGGCTGAAGCTGATGTTACCTGGACATTCTTTCAGAATGTGTTTAAAAGAAGATATCTGGGAGTGAGATATCTGGATGAGAAAAAGCGGGAATTCATGTCTCTTACCCAAGGGAGCATGAGTGTGGCTGAGTACGAGGTACAGTTTGTACGGCTCAGTCAGTATGCACCGGAGTTGATACCTGATGAGAGGGCTAGGTGCGAGAGGTTTCGTTACGGTCTTGTGACGGATGTTAAGATGTATTTGCTGGCCGCCGAGTATGTTGATTTTGATGTGTTGGTGGGCCGAGCTAAGGACGTTGAGATGAACCTGAGTTTGTCTGCTAAGGGTGCTGGCAAGCGAGCTGCTGAGTATAGTTCCGGAGGTGGACGGAACAAGAGGGGACGAGATCAGAAGTATCAGTCCTCAGCCAGGAGAGGTGGTGGTGTGCCTGCTAGAGGAGGCAATGCTAGAGCTGATCCCAGTGCTTGTTGGATCTATGGTTCCCGTGGTCACTTGAAGCGTGACTGTCCTCGTGCTGAGAGAGTGGCACAAGCTCCTGTTGTGGCTGCTGGTAATGGGTGCTGGAGTTGTGGTTCTGCGGACCACATCAGGCGAGATTGTCCGAGGATGGCTGGTGAGCAGGTGCGTGCTCCTGTTGTTGCTGCACCGCAGAGAGGTCGTGGGCGCGGCCGTGGTAATTTCCAGAGGAGAGAGGAAGGTGGCCGAGGGGTAGCTCATGTTGTAGCTATTCAGCCTGAAGGTGGAGGCCAAGCGAGGGTGTATGCTCAGAGAGAGGGCAGGAATGATGCGGATGTGATTGCAGGTACCTTTACTTTGCAGTCCTTGTCATTGCTTTCTTTGATTGATTCTGGATCTACGCATTCATATATTCTTCGTGAGCATGCTGAATTGCTTGGTTTGCCTGTTGAGTCTTTGGATGTTGGTGTTCGGGTCACTAGTTCTTTTGGTGAGACTGTTGTGACTCGAAAGTTGTATAGAAGGTGTCCTTTGGTTGTTCAAGAGCATGTCTTTCATGTTGATCTTATGGAGTTGCCCTTCTAT
Source organism: Hibiscus trionum (assembly GCA_030270665.1). Lineage (NCBI taxonomy): Eukaryota > Viridiplantae > Streptophyta > Magnoliopsida > Malvales > Malvaceae > Hibiscus > Hibiscus trionum. Next base: position 45,966,996 of record BSYR01000026.1, on the reverse strand, counting down.
GGCTTCGATGTGATCCTTGGTATGGATTGGCTTGCTGAGCATCGTGCTGTTGTGGATTGTGAGAATAAGCGTGTTTCGCTTAAGCTTGCGGATGATTATGAAGTTGTAGTGGTTGGTGAGAATGTGAAGTTTCTTGCCAACGTGGTATCTTCTTTGGAGGCGAGCAGGATGCTGAGGCAAGGTTGCGAAGCCTATCTAGCTTTTGTGATGAATCCTAGCTCTAAGGAGTTGAGGGTGCAAGATATCAGGGTTGTAAAGGAGTTTCCTGGTGTTTTTCCTGAGGAGTTGCCTGGTTTACCTCCTAACCGCGAGGTGGAGTTTGGAATTGAGCTGTATGAGAATACAACTCCTGTGTCCATTACTCCCTATAGAATGGCACCTAAGGAGCTGAAGGAGCTGAAGACGCAGTTGCAAGAGTTGCTTGATCGTGGTTTCATCCGGCCGAGTGTGTCACCTTGGGGAGCACCGGTCTTGTTTGTGAAGAAGAAGGATGGCACTATGAGAATGTGCATTGATTACCGTCAGCTGAACAAGTTGACTATCAAGAATCGGTATCCTTTGCCGAGGATTGATGATCTCTTTGATCAATTTCGGGGAGCTGCTGTGTTCTCTAAGATTGACTTGAGGTCAGGGTATTATCAGTTGAAGGTGAAGGATGTGGATGTGCCTAAGACAGCTTTCAGGACAAGGTATGTGCATTATGAGTTTCTTGTGATGCCGTTTGGGTTGACAAATGCTCCTGCTGCTTTCATGGACATGATGAATCGTGTGTTTCATGAATACCTGGACAAGTTTGTTGTGGTGTTCATTGATGATATCCTCGTGTACTCGCGTACTGAGGAGGAGCATGAAGAGCATTTGAGGATTGTTTTGCAAGCTTTGTTGGAGAATCAGCTTTATGCTAAGCTGAGCAAGTGTGAGTTCTGGTTAAGGGAGGTGGTTTTTCTTGGACATGTGGTCTCAGCTGAGGGGATTCGTGTTGATCCTCAGAAGATTGAGGCGGTGATGAGCTGGAAGGTTCCTAAGTCTGTTCATGAGGTCCGTAGTTTCCTTGGTTTGGCGGGATACTACCGAAGGTTTGTGGATGGGTTTTCCAAGATTGCTGCTCCTTTGACAAAGCTGTTGCAGAAGGATGTTAAGTATGAGTGGACAGAAGCGAGACAGCAGGCTTTTGAGAAGCTGAAGGCGGCTTTGACGCAAGCTCCTATCTTGATTCAGCCTGAATCAGGGAAAGAGTTTGTGGTTTACAGTGATGCATCCTATGTTGGTTTGGGGTGTGTGCTAATGCAGGAGGGTAAGGTGGTGGCTTATGTATCGCGGCAGTTGAAAGTGCATGAGCGCAATTACCCTACGCACGATATTGAGCTGGCTGCAGTGGTTTTTGCTCTGAAGATCTGGAGGCATTATCTGTATGGTGAGAAGTGTACTGTGTACACAGATCACAAGAGTTTGAGGTATCTGATGTCTCAGAAGGAGTTGAATCTTAGGCAGCGGCGTTGGTTGGAGTTGCTCAAGGATTATGATCTGACGATTGAGTATCATCCTGGAAAAGCTAATGTTGTTGCTGATGCCTTGAGTAGGAAGGTAGCTGTTGAGTTGAGAGCCATGTTTGCTAGCTTGAGCATATCGCGTGATGGTGGTCTTGTGGCTGAGTTGCATGTGAAGCCGTCTATGGTTCAGTTGATCAAGGATAAGCAGTTGTTGGATGATTCCTTGGTGTCTCATGTTCAGGATATCGCGGAGGGTAGACCTTCGGATTTCTGTTTCAATGATGATGGTGTGCTGTGTTTTGGTAGTCGGATAGTAGTGCCCAATGATGCTGAGTTGAGGCGTGCTATTCTGACTGAAGGTCATAGTAGTCCTTTTGCTATGCACCCTGGTAGTACTAAGATGTATCGTGATCTTTGTGATGAGTACTATTGGGTTGGTTTGAAGAAGGACGTTGCGGAGTTCGTGAGCAAGTGTTTGGTGTGTCAGCGAGTTAAGGCTGAGCATCAGTTTCCTTCTGGTTTGTTGCAACCGTTGAAAATCCCTGAATGGAAGTGGGAGAGGGTTACCATGGATTTTGTATCTGGTTTACCTTTGTCTCCATCGAAAAAGAATTCGATCTGGGTGATTGTGGATCGCCTGACGAAGTGTGCACATTTCTTGCCTGTACATACTACGTTTTCTTTGGATAGGTTGGCAGAGCTGTACATTGCTGAGATTGTGAGGCTGCATGGTGTGCCTAAGTCGATTGTGTCGGATAGGGATCCGAGGTTCACATCGCGGTTCTGGCAGTGTTTGCATCAAGCTCTGGGTACAAGGTTGCATTTCAGTACATCCTATCATCCTCAGTCGGATGGTCAGTCTGAGCGAGTTATCCAGATTTTGGAGGATATGTTGAGGTGCTGCGTGATTGAGTTCCAAGGTTCTTGGGAGAAGCATCTGCCTTTGGTTGAGTTTGCTTATAACAACAGTTATCAGGCGAGTATACAGATGGCACCTTATGAGGCTTTGTACGGGAGGAAGTGTAGGACTCCTCTTTGTTGGGCTGAAACTGGTCAAAAGTTGGTTTCGATGCCGGCTTTGTTGAAAGGGACCACAGAGAAGGTGAAGCTCATTTGTGGGCGGTTAAAGGCTGCTTCTGATCGGCAGAAGTCTTACGCGGATTTGAAGCGTAAGGAGATAGAGTATGCAGTGGGTGATCGTGTGTTCTTGAAGGTTTCGCCTTGGAAGAAGGTGATGCGGTTTGGCCGGAAGGGCAAGTTGAGCCCTAGATACATTGGACCATATGAGGTGGTTGAGCGTGTGGGTCCTGTTGCGTATCGGTTGAGGTTACCTCAGGAGTTGGAGAAGATTCATGATGTGTTTCATGTTTCTATGCTCCGGAAGTATAGATCTGATCCTTCGCATGTGATGCCTGTGGAGGAAGTGGTTTTGAATCCGGATTTGACCTATGATGAGGAACCGGTGAAGGTTCTGGATTCGGATAGCAAGGTTCTTCGTGGCAAGACCATTGAGTTGGTGAAGGTGCTGTGGAAGCATCGCGGTGTTGAGGAAGCCACGTGGGAGCGGAAGGAAGACATGCTGAAGCAGTTTCCTTATCTCTTTCCTTCAGGTAAATTTCGAGGACGAAATTTCTTAAGGGGGGGAGAGTTGTAACGCCCCGGTTTTGGGCTTAGAAGTTTTGGGCGTTGACCGGTTTGGTCAAAGTCCTGTTCGAATCTTAAGATGTGAAATTAGGAAAGCCTAGTTCGGGTTGCATTAAAAATATGGAAAAATGTTCTAAAATCATCTTTTAATATAATTAAGTGAACTGTGAAATCAATTTTGAAAAATGGGTTTTGGAAGTATGACATTTGGTTAGTGACCAAAATGTAAATTTCGAAAGTTTGGTGACTATTTTATAAAGAGTTGAAACTTTGAATCTTTAAGGAGCTATTAATCCAAAGATGATTTCTCCAGATTTTTCTAAGATATTTTAAGTCTAAAATCTGATTTTAAAGGTTATTAAAATTGGAGGGAAGCCATTTTGGCTATTTTTGGATTTTGTAACCAACTTTGCTAAACTTTCTTTCTTTCATTCTCTCTCAAACCAAACACTACTTTTCCAGAGAACTTGATCTGATTTCTTCACCTAAATCCCTCCATTCAACTCTCATTTGATTGCAAATCATTGTATCTTCAAATCTCTTCAATTGCTAAGTGTTTCAACAAGGATTTTCATTCCAAAAAGTGGAGAAACACAAGTTTGGAGGTAAGAACGTCCTTCTCCTCTAAACTATCAGTTCTTTACTGAAATTCCCAAGTTATCAACTCTTGATTGATGTTTAATTAAAGGCTTTTGAGTTTGGAATTGTATCTTGGCTTATAATGCAAGATTTGATGGTTTTTCATGATTTTTCGTTAGATCTGATTGATCTGTGATTTGAGATGTGTTTTTGATGTTAAATGAACTCTAAATTGATAAGGAAATGAGTTTTGGTTAATGCAATCTCGGATAGGTTGAGTTTCCTAAGTTTAGCTTAAGTTTCTTGGATGTTTTTGTGGTGATCTTGTGGATCTGTTGTTGCTGGAGGTATAAGGATGTTTGTAGGTTGTTTTTGGATGTTTTATGGTGATGATGGATGTTAGGTTTTGCTGGTTTATGGCTGGGCTTTGTTGAGAAGTGGTTTTGATGCAATTTCGGTTGTGTTTGGTGGCCGAAATTGGAGTATGAATGAGAGCAGCGAGTTTGAGTGCTTTCATTGAAGCTTTTGATGCTTGATGATGCATTAAACCTCTGCTTTAATGTGTTTAATCAGGGGAGGCATCTTTGGATCCAAGAGTTGTTGATCCGGAAGCTTGAATTCGTGCTTCGGCAAGTGGCGAAGTGGAATCGGTGAGTGAAATTGGGTTTTCGGCTTTGAAACCAATGTCTTGGGAGCTTAGTTTAAGTCTAAACAACTTTGCTAAGCTCGAGTGTAAGTTTTCGGAATTTCTCTCTAGTGGTGGCCATGATTTTGTTGTGATGCGAAATGATAATTTGCATGTTTTACATACTGTTTCGGAAGCATGTTTTAGCATGGTTTTTGCTGATGATGTAAGCCATATGTTGAAGGTAACTCTAGGTAGGAGTTCCTTGCTTTTGTACATTGAAATGATGTGGTTTAATGCTTTTAAATGCATGATGAATATGGCTTGGTTTTATGCTTTAAAACAGTGATGTAAGTGATGAAAATGATGTATATTGGCAAGTGATGTTTTTAGAATGTTAAGGTCACTAAGGTGGTTAAAAGTCCTTGAGTGAGCCTTGTTACTTATGAACATCAAGGTGGTTAAAAGTCCTTGGATGGTTCATGTTGTGGACACTAAGGTGGTTAAAAGTCCTTAGGTGATCCTTTTCTATGGTGTTTAAAAGTCCATAGGCCAAGGTGTTTAAAAGTCCTTGGGATCAAGGTGTTTAAAAGTCCTTGATGTGATACATTTCATGGTGTTTAAAAGTCCATGGCCAAGGTGTTTAAAAGTCCTTGGGATCAAGGTGTTTAAAAGTCCTTGATGAGATGCATTCTATGGTGTTTAAAAGTCCATAGGCCAAGGTGTTTAAAAGTCCTTGGGGCCAAGGTGTTTAAAAGTCCTTGGGGTGAAAGTTGATGAACTTGTGTTTAAAGAAATGGAATTTATCACTTGTAGCCAATATGACATGTTATGATTTGATGCATGAGATGCATGTTTAAGTATGCTTTTGAGCATGTGTAAATGATGGTTTGAAGCATGTTTTATAAAGTGTTTTACAAATGCATTATTGGATGGTTTTTAAGAGCATTCCTCACTAAGCTTTTGCTTACGCTCTCTTCGTTTTCCTTGATTCAATAATGCAGAGCATTAGAGACCTTTTGAGGGCAGCAAGAAGGGCAAGAATTCAAGTGCAAGTAAAGCTCAATGTATGGAAGGTTTTTGTTAAACATTTTAGCTTTTGGGTGATTTGGCAATGGGGGACCAATGTGTATGTTTTGGGAGATGTTTTGTACTCCCTAAGTATGTTGAATGTTGTTGAGATTGTTGGTCTTTGGATTGGATCTTTATATGCTTGTTTTGTAAGTTTGGTGCTTGAATATCTTGCTTGTGTAGGAAGCATGCCTATAGAATTGGGGCTTTTTGCATATGATGATGTTTGGTTGATTTGATGATGCTAATATGTCCCTTATATGTTGAATTGCATGCTGGTAAAGTTTGGTGACATTCGGAGCATGATTGGTTGTGTAATTGCATGTTTAAAGTGGAGTTTTGGAGCAATCTGGGCAGGGTGTTTCGGAACAGCACCTACCGTTTCGGAACGGGTGCCTTAATTGTGCCCAGGCGTCCGAAACGGGAGGGGCCGTTCCGAAACGGAAAGGCTTCTGCCAGACCCCCGTTTCGAAACGGGCTATGCTTGTTTCGGAACGGCCCCGCGTTTCGGAACGGGCTGTCTCCCGTTTTGGAACGGTTGACCGTTGGGGGCTGACATTGGCAGTTATATGTTTTGAATTGTTTGCGTTTTGGTCCTGAAACTTGTTTGTGCAATTGTATGAGTTTGGGAAGTCCTTTTGAGCTGAAATTTCACAGAGAAGCATGAAACCTGATTAATTTCAAGTTGGTAACTTCAATTTGGGTTAAGTCCTTATAATTATCAGAATTTACAATTTGGTCCCTAAAGTTGTAAATTGTTCAATTGAGTCCCTGTTTGATATCTGATGTTTGTGATCTTTTGGTATGATGTTTGTGTGATCACAATTAGGCTTAATGTGCATCTAGACAAGTTTAAAAAGAAAAAAAGGGTCGTTAATCAAGGTTGACTTTCGGGTTGAATTTGGTTTTCCCCGTGTGACTTTCTTAATTCGGGTCAACCGTCTAGGCCGGGTTAAGGGGGTTACAGTGTAAAATAATGCTGAAGCAAAATAGTGTAGAGAAAGATAAGATAACAATATGATGAACATGTCCCCTTTCGTATGCGAAACTCACTACAGAATGACTGGCTGGGAATGATGGACAACCTAAAATAAGCTTCTTAAGGATACTAAGGCTCTTCAGATATCTTCTATGCTAGGCGGGATTTGCTAAAAGCGCTCCTAAACTATCTCTAGCTAGGAAGCTGGGAGTCAGAAATGCTACAGCAATACCTCTCGGCGTAAACTCTTAACACTCCCCAACCCTTTACGAACTATCCTTTTTAACCCCTGAAACCTATCACTTATCTCTAATGTAGGTTAGAGTCTGCCTCTCGACAGCTACTCCATTGCTTATGGGGGTTCTAAGGCTAGCTCTCTCGATTACTAACCTTAAGGCACACTTAAAGACCAACCAACTCTCGAGGGCTCTTACAACTTTAAGGAAATAAAACGCATAAGCAAAGCATATAAAAGGATAAACACTGAAAAGCTATAGAATGCATTAAAAAGTACTTAAAATAAAATCATCAATCAAACCCAAGCCACCGGAAACAGTTCGTGGCTGGGCAATATCATCCAACGTATCATTGTGATAACATCACCAAAGATAAAGATATAAAAAGGAAATGCTAAAGCGACAGAAAGAAAGGTGAACTCCCTCTCCGCCATGGATTGCCCGATTGTCTTAGGCCCACCGCCTCTCTCGAGGCCGACGAAGCCACTTCTTGGAGCTTCAACGATGGAGGACAGCAGGTGGAGAAGATAAAGATGAACGCTTCCCTCTCCTTTCTCTCTCTAAGCTCTCTTCTGCCTCTCTCTCCCATGTGTGTTTTCCAAGCTTCTCTCTCTCTTTATATAGTGGAGGCTTCTAGGGTTTTGTGCCCTAAAGATTCCTTAATAATCACAAGGAATATCCACCGACAAGCTCTGCAATGAGGGGACAAGGAGGACAGTCTGCAGGTGGGTACCGACTGCTGCACATGTTAGGGCAACCTTTTCTGCATATTCACGTGCTTCTGCAGCTCACGTGCTTCTCACGTGTTGGCCGATATCCACTTCCACTATGCTATAGCAATTCCCGGTGCCAGCTTTCTCTCTTGACTCCTCTCCTGGGCACCATCAAACCCAGAACCAACCTTCCGAGCAGTACCCCTCAACATGGACTAATAACCAACAAAGATAAAGAAGCACCCAGAAGAAGAAAATGCAACCTAAATGCAGTCTAAATGCTATGGTATGAACTCAAGAACAAGCAAATGCTATAGCAAAAAGGTATGAAAACAAGGATATTCATGCAGTTATCAAGTTTCAATCTTTACTCCTAAGGGGTAGATTCACTCCTGAAGTAAGCTCATCTACTTGAACATCTTCCGTTGAAGCTTCTCACCTTAGTACCTTGGCAATTAATCATTATCACTTAAGTCTGTTAAGATATCAAGGGATAATATGCATGTAATGCCAATTGTCGTATAGCAAACAATTGAGGGAATTAAGCAATAGCAAGATAGACAAAAATGCCAAAGCATTCAATTATTAAAAGCTGAAAATAACTGAGCATTTCATCACAAAAACATACCCAACCAACTTAAAGAATTTAGTTCATGGTTGGGGGAACCATCAACATCAAATCGTTTTCTAAAAACATTACAATCGAATCAGATCTAAAATAAAGAGAAATGGAAAAGAAGAGACCTGTCGATGCAGCCCTTCAATGGATCTAGAGTTCTTGATCTTAGCCTGGTCAAACCATAGTCACCTTCTTCCTTCACCACGGCGCAACCTCGTTGATCTTGTCTCTTCCTGGCTCGTCATCTTCTTCCTTTAAATAGGCACGCATATAAACCCTAGATTACGTTTTAATTCAAAAGTTTGTTACGCCCTTGAAATAAGCGCATTATCCTCTTTATCTCCTTATCCTTCTTTTGAATTTAAGGTTGACTGGATATTTGACCAACGACTAGTAAACCTGGCATCGTCGTCCATCTTTTGTCAACCAAGCCTGGAAATCATCGTCCTTCTTATACCATATCGACTTGGCATTTCTTTTCTGGTTCTCTGGCTCTGCTCCTATCCTGCTCTTGTCCTACTCCTGCTCCTACCCTGTCATGCGCACCAAAGCAAAGAAATACACCTTCACTCTGGCAAAAGAAACGTTCCTTAACTCCTTAATGCAAATGCATGATTTTTCTAACTAAATGCATGAATGTATACTCAAAGGCAAGCAAAAGCATGTCAATATATATATATATAGTAAAAATAGTACTTTTGAGGAGTTAACAGGCTGAATGCACAAACTAGGAATCTTCTCGGCCGATCAGCCAATAGACTGTTGTTGAATTTCACTTACAATGATGCAATTGGTATTTTGGAGAAATATGCTTAGAATGACTTACAAGAGTTTCCCAAGAAAGAGATGCACCGAGAGTTATAGAGTTGGATGAAATTTATGCTATTCTTGCTACACTTTCTTCTCTTGACAACATTACTAAAAATATGCAAGGGACTAGTAAAGTCGCACCTACTCCAATTGCTCAATCAGTTGATGTCCCTACAATCTGGTGCAAGATTTGCGGTGACAACCATAGCTATGAAATTTTCCCACAATATTTGGAGAGTTCGTGTTGTGTAAACACTATGCGGGCCAGTTCCTTTGGTATTTCCTATAATGCTGCCACACATCAGTCTTGGGAAATTCAAATTCTAGACAACATGCTAGAGCATTCAAATTTGGGAATATTGCTTTCTAAGGAAATTCTAACGCGGAACAAGGGAATTTCAATCAACCACAACAAAAGTACACTCAGCAAGTTTCATTGCAGTCACAGCAGAACACAATACATCCACAATATTTTCCTCGAAAAAATCTGCAACTACAATACCGTTCACAATCTCTGATGCAGTCACAATTCAATTAAGAACAATATGCTCGGACATCTCCATCAGATCCTTTAGCTCGTTTCGAAGCAGTAATGCGGGAATATATTTCTCAAACTAAAGTCATAGTGCAAGGCAACACGTTTTCAAATCGTTCTTTGGAGCTTCATCTGAGACAACTAGCATCTACTATAACTTCTCGAAAGCCAAGCACACTACCTAGTGCCCAGTTATAAAAGGGAACAAACATTGCAAGGCTATCACTCCAAGGAGTAATATAAAGTTAAATAAGTTGGTTAAAAAATCAGTCACATTTTCTCCAGATTGAGGTGAGTGATCTAACAAATATTAAGTAATTGAGGATGGGGTGGATGAAGGAATAAAGGAAGTTACTCCTCAACCTATCACCCTTTACGATCAATTCTGAAATCTATGTTGTCGATGCAATACAAATTGTCGACACTGTGTCGAACTACAGAGGAGTGTCATTATGTCCACACTAGATTATTTAACCTGGAAGGAATCTAATGAGTGTGAGTGCTTAATTCCCTGGAATGCGGTCAAAATCAGTGTGATGGGCAGAAACTGTGGATGCTATCAAACCATGGAAGTTATGGACACATTCAAAGTGTTTTCTTCTTAATCGAAGGAAGTTGATGTTGTCTAGTCGGGATCAGAAGAGGAAAATGAGGATCTTTCAACATCAAAAGCATTGCAAAGAATTTACTTATAAAATCTAAATTTGCTCAGTAGAATTTTTTTTGTTTTTTTCTTGTAACCCCCTCGACCAGGATTAGCCGATAGACCGAAACGAACGGGTCATACAGGGAATATTGAAGTAAATCAGGAAGTTTACTCCGATAACGACGCTATTTTTTCATTTTAATCATTTCTAGATGCAACTTATTGACCTATGTGACAAGCAATGCAATGGAATAGATTTCATGTTAACAAACATCGAGAAAGGATGTGTTAAGTGTACAAATGTCCAATATTTATGCCCTAGTTAGCTCAATTATTGTTGTTCTTAACTATAATTTACATTGCATTTATTAGGAAAACATACACAAAACTGCATATATTAGATATTCTGCCTTATTTGATGAACTTAATCGATTTAGATATAAGATACTGCTCAGGTGCGTTTTCTCCTTGTGCACCGGTTCCTGCCCAGGCAGATGCTGCCGAGGCAGCAAAGAGGGCAGAAGAGGAGAAGTTGGAAACTAAAGGAGGAAGCTGTTGGACCATCTGGAGAGCTGATCGAGGAGGAGAAGACCAGAATGAAGAGTTGTGCCAACCCCTGCAGACCAATCCACACCTCTACCGAGGCAGTCAACAATTTGCCGCGAAGGCAGCAACTCGAGGAAGAATGGAAAAATGCAAAGTGGTATGCGATAGAAAGAGCTCATTAAGCCTGATTTTTAGAGACCACTTGCGCGTGCATTGGAGCCCAGCAGACAAAGAAAAGCTGGGTCAAAGTCAAGTTTGAAAAAGCCAAACAGGAACCTAGGAAGATTTAATGATCTTTTAATGAGTTGTAATTATATTCTAACTAGTATTCCTACCCGAAATCGACTTAGGCCTAGACTCCTCCCCTATATATATGTAATCGACTTGAAGGAGGGAACACAATGGAGATTAGAGAGAAACTCCTTCTTGTCGAAACCCTAGTGTCGTCCAACCCCCATCATGTTCTAAAGCTTCCCTAGGGCTAAGGGTTGGTTGGGTAGTAGTTGCGAGAGTTTTGTTGTATTCGTTTAGGATTTCAGTTTTGCAATAAATTTAAGGTTTGTTTACTCTTGGTTCTTCATTGTCGCAATCTTTATCGGGAGAGAAGAGAGCTTCAATCCATTTTTTCAATATCGGGAGAGTTGAACTCACGAAACTAGTAAACACGGTTTTATCCAACCATAGGGTAAAGCTACTTCGGCTTAGGGATAAGTTAAGAAGTCCAGCGGCTAAGAGAGGTTTTATAATCGGTTGGTGTTCACCCTTAGATTCATGCCGGGAGGTATCATCAAAGACGTGTTCGCCAATAGTACTTCAAGCTTCGGGAGAAGAGGAAGTCATAGAAGTGAGCCTTGCCGAACCTTGAAGCATCGCTTAACTGCCCAGGCAGTCTCATTGGTCTCTGCCAAGGCGGTCTTTCGAAGCATACTTATGGGCGGCTATTGAATTTTTTAAGTTGATATGCAAAAATGTGCCGAGACAGTACATCAATTCTCCACACTACGAAGCATCCAATACCGGCCCATTCTCTCACTCTGATTTCTCAATTTACTTTACTCATTTTAGTTTTAGCTTTAGTCAAACCAATTCTCATTATTTGTGTTTTTATTTTACTTGTGCAGAAAAGTGAACTCTGAAAGGTTGTCACAATCCCTGTGGATATGATATTTTAAATACTATAACTTGGCATCGTGTTCACTTGCACGCTAATTGCGCATCACTTTTGCACGTAACAGACTCAATTGCACACAAACATAGATTAAGGACCATTTTGTAAATTTCACAATTTATGAGGTCAACCACCAATTTTAAATTACTAATATTTAATTAGACATGTTTCATGCTCCACAAAACAACCTCGTCTCAAATCAATCATTCTAAGACTCATAAATTGCATACACAACATTCAGGGAGCAAAACGTAATGATTTAGAACGTTCAAAGATACATTTTAACCAATTTAACTGCCACCGTATCGATACCCTTAGTGAGGGTATCGATACTCCCTCGACGACCAGCCCTAAAGTTAAGTTCAACAAGCTGGTATCGATACCCTCAAGACTAGTATTGATTCCCTAAAGAGATGGTATCGATACCGGTAAAACCAGAAGCCAAAAACGGTATCGATACGCCCCCGTGTATCGATACCCCCTTCCAAATTACAAAGACCATACCGATACCATTACAATCCTCATTTTAATCCATCCCTTTGCATACCAACTTACTTCTAACATGCATACAACTCAAATAAACATCAATCCTCAAGTATACATGGCAATTTCATCAACAACATAGCAAGAATCATCAAAGAGCTCTAAAGGCATGCTTCCTATGAAAATCAACCATCCAAAAGTCAAAACTCAAATCAAAGCTTATACGAACATATAAAGGCCTTTTACAAGCTAAAAATCAGCAAGTAAACATGCTAAAATAGGGAGTTTCAACACATCTCCCAAATAAACCATGGATCCCCCATTGTCCTTATTACTCTAGTCTATAAACAAAACATACATTCAAACGAAGTCTTTCACCTATCCCTTGCTAGTGCTGCCTCCAAGACTTTAGTTGTCTGCATTGATGAATAAAAAGAGCGTAAGCACATTAGGCTTAGTGAGGAATGCTCAAAACCAAAACATAATCAATGCCTTTAAACTAGTTTCCAAACTATATTAAAATCTCATTTCAATTAACACAAGTATCATTTAAAAATCCATCATGCCATCCAAAAACCATGCACTTTTCTCATTCAAAATAAGCATGAAAACCTCATGCAACATGTGTTAACAAACCAACAACAAATCCCATTTGCTAAACTAAATTTAAGCCTTCCCAAGCATTTCCACACATGCTAAGCTTAAAGAGTAAAAACATGCATTTTCAATATTATGCAACACAACACATTTCAAATTACATCATTTCTCACACTGGCTTACAAGTGATTAGCAACAAGATCATTTCTCAAAAACCACATCGGATACATGGATTACCAAGTGTTGTCCCAAACACTTCATACACTATATCGGCATCTCAAGGCTCACACACAGGAGCTACTCTCCACCGTTGTGACACTCGTGGTGGAGTATTCGATACAATCACAACACCTCAACACCACTCATCGGTAGATGTATAGCCCAATAACGAGAGACGGGACACTATACAAGGTTCACACACGGGAGCTATCCTAACCTTTGTGACACCTTAAAATTCCTATATTGCTAGGGTACATGGATGGAGTATTCGGTACAATTTCAACCCCTCAACATCCAAGGTGACTTGTTTATAGTGCACTCAATCCTATAGCCGGCTAACTATATCTGATAGCATTTTTAAAAGTATTTTCATATCATCACTTGCCAATATGAACCACATATTTCACTATTTTCAAAGCATCAATTACCAACCTCATTCTCAAGCATCAAATCATGTTTAAAGTCACAAGTATAAACGTATACTTACAAGGATCACTTACCATGTGCATCCTTCATCATTATATCATCAAAAACAGCAATTCATTTACCTCAAATCATGCTTTAATAGTGATAATATACATTTTAAAACAAGTGCATCAACAAACTCATAATAGAACAATCCGAGGGAGAAAATCACTTTACTTACTTCTGAACTTAGTAAAGCGTTTCAAGCGTACACTAAGTTCCTAAAACCACCTTTTAAGCATTTCAAAGCTTGAAATCTCATTTCCACTCATCGACACACGAAATCTTAATCTTCGACGCAAAAATCAAGCGTCCGAATTCCCCGGAACTTCGCCAAATGCTTCCAAAGAATCCTCCCCTGTTTATACCACACAAGAACATAGGATCAATTCATCATAATGCATTAAAATCACCAGTGACTCAAACAATCTCGTTGCTCTTCCCTAAAGCACCAAAATACCCATCCGAAACAACTGAAATCACCTTCGATTGCTCTTTAGACTCAGCCTGTAACCCCCTCGTCCTGGCCTGGTCGACTGACCGGTCCGAGTAGGCTACACGGGGAAAACTGATGTGAAACCCGTTAAGGTCCCACCTCGGTTAGCAACCCTAGAAAATTTCTTTTAATTAAATCTTGTCTAAAGGCACATTTATTTCCTAAGTGATCACGACAGTGGAAAACATCACGAGATAGAAGCAACCAGACCTGAACAAGACATTTTCAAGCCAATTTTAACCTTACAAGGCAGGCTGTATCGATACACCAGACAAGGGTATCGATACGCCTTGACCAAGTCAACTGCCTTCAGTCAACGCAGGAAGACCGTATCGATACAACCCTTGGGCGTATCGATACACCCTTTTCGGTAAAACATCTTGCGGTCAACGAGACAATCCCGTACCGATACGCTTAGAGCCCGTATCGATACGATAAAGTCTCACCAAAATCTCAGATTTCCAGTGAGCTTTGAGCGTATCGATACACCAAGCCAAAACTGAGTCATGAAGGGCAAACCGTATCGATACAGCCCTTAGGCGTATCGATACGCCTTGCACTGCAAGACTCCAAATTTCAGAAAAACAACACAAGACTCAATTCTAAATGCAATTTAAGACTTCCCTAGCCACATAAAAGCACACATACATCAACTAGAAACCAAGAACTAACATGTAGAACAATTTAAGGGAACAACAAGGCATATACAACAAGCATTCATACATAGGTGGATATTGCATTTCAAGCATACTCAAAAGCTTAAAAGCCAAAGGTTCATGCCTTCACACATAAGGTTTACATGCTCATTCAAAGACAGCATAAAGCATCCAAAGCATGACCATACATTCATAAGCATTTAACCAAGACTTAACATGGTTACAAATCCAAGCATAGCATAAACAACATTTAACATCTATGAGTCATACAACACTCATACAAACACATAGCGGCCCTTTGCTAAACTACTACTTTATTTACTAAACCATACTTGAGCAACTACAAAAGCTTTGAATGCCCCTTCGCCTTGCTCCTTGCTAACACCACGCTAATGATCTGCATTGTCGAAAACGAGAGCGTAAGATAGAAGCTTAGTGAGGATGCTCTAAAACCAAAAAAAATGACAATGCAAGGTTCAAACATTTAATCCTTAATATCACACACAAACATACATAGCATCAATATAGCAATTTAACTAGCAACACAAGAGACAATAATATGACATCTTACTTCATATTAAGCTCAACAACATAAAGCACTTATCTCAACAACATAACCACATGAACAAGTATATTGGCCACTATTAGTTTACTCGGATATGCAGATTTACTCTCAACAACAACATTACCTCGGTGGGATTACACTCATCACCGGATCTTGCATGGATGGGGTTCCACTCATCATCACGTATAATATAAATATTTCCGGTGGAATATTACATCACCGTACTCCTCCTTGATGACTTAACGCCACCAAGGCCACGCACTAATTTGACTCAACCGCGTGCACACTAATCCTAATGATCGATCATTTATACCCGGTAAGTTAACTAGTGCCAAATATACTTTTAAACCACTTCATAACATTCACCATTTATAACACACATCCATCATCACACACATCAATGTATATTCATACATAACCAAATCATGCTTCATAAGATCAATATAAGCATAAACATCTAAAGTTTATTAACACACAAGAAGTTAAACTACCAATTTAACTTCTACCTTGGAATGGCCTACCAAGCTCATTCCAAAACATCCGCTACACACACTTGAACCAATTTAAATAAATTTGAAAGTTTCACTCACCACCTTTCCTTAGCAAACCAAGCAAAAGCCTCTCAAGCCTCCGAAATTTCCGGATTCGATCCCGAACCTTCTCCGATGATTCCTCTTGCTTCTAACCAATCAAAAGACAAGTATTACTCAACCAAATCAATGCTAAACTCAGCCACGAACTCAACCCACAATCACAAGCCAAACTTTACAATTTCAAATCCAAACTAACCACAAAACTCACATTTTCGTACTCCCCAAATACCCAGCTGAAATCCACCATTTCCAACACCCAAATGACCTCTAAGACTTCCAAAACACTTCCCTAACTACCCTATACCATCATCCCTTCAACCCAACACAAAAACACACCAAAATTTCATGTTTTGACACTTTCAAAAACACCCCCAAGACCCATTTCGGGATTTTTCTCAAAATCCCTCCATTTTTAGATATTAGGTGTATTTAAGTAAGGTGAACTCAAAAATCAACTAAAAAAACCAAAAGCGTGTCAAAACCCAATAAAGCTTCATACTTTCAAAAACTTGAAAAACAAAAATGGTGATGGTTTTGAAATCTAAGACCATGGAAATGCTTGAAATGAAAAGGAGAACTCAAATACGAAATTACCTTGAGAAAATCCCTTGAAATGGTGAAGAAAGGAGATGGAATAGTAGATTTGGGGTTTTGAGAGGTTTTCACGTTGGAAACCAAATGAAGAAGAAGATGACCCCTTTTTTGTTCTTTCTTTTTAATTCATAAAGCTTGTCTTTCTCTTCTTCTTTTTTCAACTTAATTACAAAAATGCCATTATGAGGATTTTGATCTCATTTAAATTAAAACCAAGGTCTAATTAAATTTAAACCGGTTTTGACGACTCGAACCCAACACACACACCGAACTCCTGGCCCCAAAACACGGGTGTTACAACTCTCCCCCACTTAAGGAATTTCGTCCTCGAAATTACCTGACTGAAAGAGATAAGGAAATTGCCTTTCCATATCCTCCTTCCTCTCCCATGTGGCCTCGTCCACCCCTCGACGTTGCCACCACACTTTTACTAACTCAATCGATCTACCCCGCAACACCTTGCTGTCTGAAGCTAAGATCTCAACTGGTTCTTCGTCATAAGTCAAATCCGGATTCATTTCAATCTCTTCTACGGGCATAACATGTGAGGGATCTGACCTATACTTACGGAGCATCGAAACATGAAACACATCGTGTATTTTCTCTAGCTCGGATGGCAAACGCAACTGATAAGCAACTGGACCAACCTTCTTCACAATCTCATACGGTCCTATGTACCTCGGACTCAACTTCCCCTTTCTATCAAATCTCATCACTTTCTTCCACGGAGACACTTTTAGGAATACCTTCTCACCAATTGAAAACTCAACTTCCTTCATCTTCAAGTCGGCATAAGACTTCTATCTGTCTGAAGCTGCCTTCAAGCGATCGCAAATCAATTTCACTTTATCGGTTGTCCCCTTAAGCAAATCCGGCATAGGCAACAATTTTTGTCCCACTTCAGCCCAACAAACTGGAGTTCTACACTTTCTGCCATACAAGGCCTCATACGGAGCCATCTGAATGCTCGGCTGAAAACTGTTATTGTAAGAAAACTCAACTAGAGGCAAATGCTTCTCCCATGTACCCTGAAAATCAATGATGCAACAACGCAACATATCCTCTAAAATCTGTATAACCCTCTCTGACTGACCATCGGTCTGAGGATGATATGACGTGCTGAAATTCAAACGGGTACCCAAAGTTGTATGCAGACACTCCCAAAATCGAGCTGTAAACCTCGGATCTCTATCGGACACAATAGACTTTGGCACACCATGCAGTCTAACAATCTCACCAATATACAAATCGGCCAATCTATCTAAGGTATAAGTCGTATTGATTGCTAAGAAGTGAGCACACTTCGTGAAACGGTCTACTATAACCCAAACTGAGTTCTCCTTCGTAGGAGTCAAAGGCAAGCCCGAAACAAAATCCATGGTGATATTCTCCCATTTCCATTCCGGAATTCTCAACGATTGCAACAAACCTGAGGGAACCTGATGTTCCGCCTTCACTCTCTGACATACCATGCACTTACTCACGAAGTCGGCTACGTCTCTCTTCAAACCAACCCAAAAGTACTCATTCTTCAAGTCTTGGTACATCTTCGTACTTCCAGGATGCATAGCAAAAGGACTACTGTGCGCTTCAGTCAAGATCGTACGTCTCAAGTCACTGTCTTCCGGCACAACTATCCTATTTCTGAAACACAAGACCCCATCGGTACTGAAACTATAGTCTGAAGGTCTACCCTCGGCTATGTCTTGAACGTGAGGTGCCAAAGATCTGTCTAAGAGCTGTTTCTCCCTAATCAACTGACCTAGAGTAGGTCTAACATGAAGCTCGGCCACTAAGCCACCATCTACTGACAAGCTTAATCTAGCAAACATGGCTCTCAAATCTACAGCTACCTTTCTACTCAGAGCATCAGCCACTCATAGTCCTTTAGCAACTCTAACCATCTACGTTGTCTGAGATTCAACTCTCGCTGAGTCATAATATACTTCAAACTCTTGTGATCTGTGTACACTGTGCACTTCTCACCGTACAAATAATGCCTCCAAATCTTCAGAGCAAACACAACTGCAGCTAACTCTATGTCGTGAGTCGGATAGTTACGCTCGTGAGTCTTCAACTGTCTTGAGGCATAAGCCACCACTCTCTTGTCTTGCATGAGAACACAACCTAGGCCTACATAGGAAGCATCACTGTAAACTACATATTCCTTCCCCGACTCTGGCTGAATCAAGATCGGTGCTTGGGTCAAAGCTTCTTTCAACTTCTCAAAGGCTCGCTGTCTTGCATCTGACCACTCAAACTGAACACTCTTCTGAAGTAACTGTGTCAATGGAGCAGCTAACTTCGAGAAACCTTCTACGAATCTTCTATAGTATCCAGATATTCCTAGAAAGCTACGAACCTCTGTTACTGACTTCGGTTGCTTCCACTCAACAATAGCTTCTATTTTCTTCGGATCAACTCTAATCCCATCGGCTGACACTACGTGCCCTAAGAAGACTACTTCTCGGATCCAGAACACACACTTACTCAACTTGGCATACAACTGATTTTCTAACAAGGTCTTCAAAACTAGCCTCAAGTGTCGGTCGTGGTCTTACTCGGTACGCGAATACACCAAAATGTCATCTATGAACACAACTACAAACTGATCTAGGTACTGATGGAAGATCCTATTCATCATATCCATGAAAGCAGCCGGTGCGTTAGTCAACCCAAAAGGCGTGACTAAAAACTCATAGTGACCATATCTAGTCCTAAAGGCCATCTTCGGTACATCAACCTCTCTTACCTTTAGCTGGTAATAACCGGATCTCAAGTCGATCTTCGAAAAGACTGATGCCCCTCTCAACTGGTCAAACAAATCATCAATTCTCGACAACGGATACTTGTTCTTCGCTGTTAACTGATTCAATTGTTTGTAATCTATACACATTCTCATGCTTCCATCTTTCTTCTTTACAAACAAAACTGGAGCGCCCCAAGGCGAAGAACTAGGTCGGATGAAGCCTCTATATGTCAACTCTTGCAACTGAGTCTTCAACTCTTTTAGTTCTTTCGGAGCCACACGATACGGAGCAATCGAAACAGAAGCTGAATCTGAATAAGTCTCTATAGCAAACTCTACCTCTCTATCAGGTGGTAAACCCGGCAATTCTTCTGGAAACACACTCGAAAAGTCACACACTGTCCGGATATCTTGAGGTCTAACCTCACTCATGTTTGGATTCATCATATAGGACAAATACGCTTCGCAACCCAACTCTACTAGCCTCTTAGCCTCTAAAACTGAAACTACATTCGATAAGAACTTCACGTTCTCACCTACCACTACTATCTCATAATCATCCGCGAGTCTCAAGGAAATCCTCTTAGTCTCAAAGTCTATCCTAGCTCTATGCTCGGTGAGCCAATCCATACCCAAAATCACATCAAAACCATAAAACGGTAGCTCCATCATATCCACTGCAAACACATGCCCCTGAACCATTAACGGACATCTTCTGTACATCTTTCTAACTACTACTGTATCCCCAAAGGAACTAGTAACACTAACTCCTACCTCTAATATTTCACAAGGCAATCTCAACAACTTTGCATGCTCACTCAGTATATAAGAATGTGTAGACCCGAAGTCAATCAAAGAAAGCAAACCCAAAGAATGTATCGAGAAGTTACCTGCAATCACATCAGTGTCGTGCTGACCCTCACGCTGAGCGTAAACTCTGGCCTGGCCTTCGCCCTCTGGCTGGACTGCAACTACATGCGCTATGTTTCTCTGGCCATCATTTCTCGGCTAGAAGTTACCTCTACCGCGCCCGCGGCCTCTCTGAAAGTTATTAGCTCTAGCAGGAGCCTGAACTGGTGCCTGCCCCACCTGACGTGGACATTCACGCCTAATATGATCCCTAGCTCTACAGCTCCAACACGAGTGGAAATTCCCCCAACACTCACCGGTGTGGTTCCTCCCGCAACTAGCACACTCTGGCAACCGTCCACCAGCCCTCTGGCTCTGATGGCCCCTACTGTGGTTACCTCCACCACGCCTATGGTCATAGTGATGCCGGTTGTCCCGATGCCTCTTGACATCACCTCTATCAAAGTCACTAGATCTCTTCCCAAAACTAGAACCACCAGCTCGTTTGGTCAAGCCCAAACTGTGCTCTAAGTCCTTGGCCCTAGCGACCAAGACATCAAAATCTGTGTAGTCAGCGCCTAAAGTGTACCTCTTGATCTCTTCGTTCAACCCATAACGGAAACGGTTACAACGTTCCTCTTCAGTAGGAACAAGCTCAGACGCATACTGACTCAGCCTGACAAATTTGATCTCATAGTATGTCACAGTCATACTCCCCTGAAGCAAAGCCATAAATTCCCTCTTCTTCTCATCGAGATAACGAGGACCCAAATATTTCTTACGGAAAGCTGACTCGAAAAACTCCCAAGTGCTCTCGGCCTCTTTCATACCCGTGGTGATGGTGACCCACAAAGTGTAGGCATCACCCTGAAGTAGAGACACAACACACCCTAGCTTGCGTTCCTCGGTGCACCCCATCTGTGCCAAAATACGGATGGTCTTCTCAAACCACATCTCAGACCTCTCGGGTGTCGACCCTCTAAACTCTTCACCTCCCAAACTGCGGAGTCTCTCTAACGATAAACCAGTACCCTCTCCCTGGGGCTGTGCCACTGCCTGACCCCCAGCCACTGCAGCCTGAAAAGCCTCAGCTATCGCCTGAACTAAGGGAGCTAAATCTATTCCGGCCGGTCCTTGGCCAACCTGAGGTCCTACGCCCTCAGCTCCTGCCTCACCTCCCTCTTCTTGATGAGGAGGAGAATGAGGAGGTTGAGGAGCCTGCACCTCACCAATTTGCTCAGCTCACAGAGCTTGTGCCCGTGGTTCCGGTTGTACCATCCTAGGCCTCCCTCTTGGTCTCATATTACAGCTAGCAAGATATCAACTACAACAAACAAATATATAAGGATTAAGTTAGCAAAGGCAAGGGTCCAACTGTGCTCAAGTATCTTCCTTTACAAAACTTTTTCAAATTAAGTAATAGTAGCAATGGGAACTCGACACTACTTCAGAAACAACAATCATGCTCCCAAACACCATACAAATGAACAAACAACAAGCATACATGGCAAAGCATTCACCGAAGCAATACAATTTCTTAACACTTCAAGCTTACCTCACTTACCTGCCCGAGGTCTCGGTAACCTCAGGCTCTGATACCAATAAATGTAACCCCCTCGTCCCGGCCTGGTCGACTGACCGGTCTGAGTAGGCTTCACGAGGAAAACCGATGTGAAACCCGTTAAGGTCCCACCTCGGTTAGCAACCCTAGAAAATTTCTTTTAATTAAATCTTGTCTAAAGGCACATTTATTTCCTAAGTGATCACGACAGCGGAAAACATCACGAGATAGAAGCAACCAGACCATAACAAGACATTTTCAAGCCCATTTTAACCTTACAAGGCAGGCCGTATCGATACGCCCTGACCAAGTCAACTGCCTTCAGTCAACGCAGGAAGACCGTATTGATACAACCCTTGGGCGTATCGATACACCCTTCTCGGTCAACATCTCGCGGTCAACAAGACAAACCCGTACCGATACGCTTAGAGCCCGTATCGATACGCCAAAGTCTCACCAAAATCTCAGATTTCCAGTGATCTTTGAGCGTATCGATACACCCTCGCGTATCGATACACCAAGCCAAAACTGAGTCCTGAAGGGCAAACCGTATCGATACGGCCCTTAGGCGTATCGATACGCCGTGCACTGCAAGACTCCAAATTTCAGCAAAACAACACAAGACTCAATTTTAAATGCAATTGAAGACTTCCCTAGCCACATACAAGCACACATACATCAACTAGCAACCAAGAACTAACATGTAGAACAATTTAAGGGAATATCAAGGCATATACAACAAGCATTCATACATAGGTGGATATTGCATTTCAAGCATACTCAAAAGCTTGAAAGCCAAAGGTTCATGCCTTCACACATAAGGTTTACATGCTCATTCAAAGACAGCATAAAGCAT
Source organism: Hibiscus trionum (assembly GCA_030270665.1). Classification (NCBI taxonomy): domain Eukaryota; kingdom Viridiplantae; phylum Streptophyta; class Magnoliopsida; order Malvales; family Malvaceae; genus Hibiscus; species Hibiscus trionum. The sequence continues at coordinate 45,944,652 of BSYR01000026.1, read as the reverse complement.
CCAAAGCATGACCATACATTCATAAGCATTTAACCAAGACTTAGCATGGTTACAAATCCAAGCATAGCATAAACAACATTTAACATCTGTGAGTTATACAACGCTCATACAAACACATAGCAGCCCCATTGCTAAACTACTACTTTATTTACTAAACCATACTTGAGCAACTACAAAAGCTTGGAATGCCCCTTCGCCTTGCTCCTTGCTAACACCACGCTAATGAGCTGCATTGTCAAAAATGAGAGCGTAAGCTAGAAGCTTAGTGAGGATGCTCTAAAACCAAAAACAACGACAATGCAGGGTTCAAGCATTTAATCCTTAATATCACACACAAACATACATAGCATCAATATAGCAATTTAACTAGCAACACAAGAGACAATAATATGGCATCTTACTTCATTTTAACCTCAACAAGATAAAGCACTTATCTCAACAACATAACCACATGAACAAGTATATTGGCCACTATTAGTTTACTCGGATATGCAGATTTACCCTCAACAACAACATTACCTCGGTGGGATTACACTCATCACCGGATCTCGCATGGATGGGATTCCACTCATCATCATATGCCCTACGGATGGGATTCCACTCATCATCACGTATAATATAAATATTTCTGGTGGAATATTACATCACTATACCCCTCCTTGATGACTTAACGCCACCAAGGCCACGCGCGAATTTGATTCAACCGTGTGCACACTAATCCTAATGATCGATCATTTATACCCGGTAAGTTAACTAGTGCCAATTATACTTTTAAACCACTTCATAACATTCACCATTTATAGCACACATCCATCATCACACACATCAATGTATATTCATACATAACCAAATCATGCTTCACAAGATCAATATAAGCATAAACATCTAAAGCTTATTAACACACAAGAAGTTAAACTACCAATTTAACTTCTACCTTGGAATGGCCTACCAAGCTCATTCAAAAACCTCCGCTACACACACTTGAACCAATTTAAATAAATTTGAAAGTTTCACTCAACACCCTTCCTTAGCAAACCAAGCAAAAGCCTCTCAAGCCTCCGAAGTTTCCAGATTCGATCCCGAACCTTCTCCGATGATTCCTCTTGCTTCTAACCAATCAAAAGACAAGTATTACTCAACCAAATCAATGCTAAACTCAGCCACAAACACAACCCATAATCACAAGCCAAACTTCATAATTTCAAATCCAAACTAACCACAAAACTCACATTTTCGTACTCCCCAAATACCCAGCTGAAATCCACCATTTCCAACACCCAAATGACCTCTAAAGACTTCCAAAACACTTCCCTAACTACCCTATACCATCAGCCCTTCAACCCAACACAAAAACACACCAAAATTTCATGTTTTGACACTTTCAAAAACACCCCCAAGACCCATTTCGGGATTTTTCTCAAAATCCCTCCATTTTTAGATATTAGGTGTATTTAAGTAAGGTGAACTCAAAAATCAACTAAACAAACCAAAAGAATGTCAAAAACCCAATAAAGCTTCATACTTTCAAAAACTTGAAAAACAAAAATGGTGATGGTTTTGAAATCTAAGACCATGGACATGCTTGAAATGAAAAGAACTCAAATACGAAATTACCTTGAGAAAATCCCTTGAAATGGTGAAGAAAGGAGATGGGATAGTAGATTTAGGGTTTTGAGAGGTTTTCACGTTGGAAACCAAATGAAGAAGAAGATGACCCCTTTTTTGTTCTTTCTTTTTAATTCAAAAAGCTTGTCTTTCTCTTTTTTTGAACTTAATTACAAAAATGCCATTATGAGGATTTTAATCTCATTTAAATTAAAACCAAGGTCTAATTAAATTTAAACCGGTTTTGACGACTCGAACCCAACACAAGCACCAAACTCCTAGCCCCAAAATACGGGTGTTACACAGCCCAACCATAAAAACACTTCCATCACATTTTAACCATAAATCAATATCCAAAAACATCCTAATAGCATCCTTATACCTCCATCAACTAAGATTTCACATTAACATCCCAAAAACCCAAAATCTAACAATCTAACCATTGAAGATCCAACTCAATTCGGGATTATATTCATAAAATCATTATTTCCTCATCATTTAACATCCAAAATATGATTAAAATCCTTCACAAATCAATCAAAACAATGCCCAAACGAAATTTTTGAAAATCTATCTTCCAAAACTTCAATTAGCAAATTTCATAAATTTAATTACAAAATCTTGTTAATAAACAAAAATAGAGAGCCAAAGACTTGAGAATTTCAATAAAGAACCTTTATTAGAGGGGAGAAAAGAAAAATCACCTCTAACACAAGCTTTCCCCTTGATTTGCAATGATTTTGGTGAAATCCTTCAAGAAAATTCTTGCTAAATGTTGTAGAAATCCATGGGTATCATTTAGGAATTAAAAGCAAATGAAATAGGAAAATTCTCTGAAGATTCTACTGATGAAAAGAGAGTTTGGCTGCTGGGAAAGTTGAGAGAAAATTTTGAAGAAAATAAGTTACGTGAGAAAATGTTTTGCCTAATAATATCTCTTTTTATTAAAACTCTTTTATTAAAACATTTAATTAAATCATTTAAAACACCAAATCAAGGGAGATATCTGATACCAAATTGGTGTAATAGCTCCCTAAGGATTCTAATTTTTGGCTCCATTCAATTTAGCCATTAAAATAGAATTTTCAATTTTTACATTTTAGTCACCAAGCCAAAATGTCGACTTTCCAAAACTTATTTTTAAAAATTGGTTTTACTTTCCTTCACTACATATTTAATTAGGATTTTAGAAGTTTTCCACATGATTTTATCACATCCTGAACTAAGATTTCCCTGAACCGACCTAGATCTCTAATCTAGATTCAACGATCCCTAAATTGTTTTTAAAAACCTCTAGGCCCAAAACCGGGGCATTACATTTTTGCATGATTTATTTTCTTCTTTTTATGTAGAATAAAAACCCTTGTATGGTATTGAATCCTTATCTCTTACAAGATGAAATCGCTACCACTGTAGTCAATTCTATTGCATCCAAGGTTGTGGATGCAACGACAACAACTGAAGGACTTAATTGGAGTCAAATGCAGGGAGATTGGCGGAAGTTGTCATCGCAATGAAGGAACAAGAGGTCAGCCCTCTTGCTATGGTGGTTTATATACATCCATTCTAGTTTCTCTTTCCTCTTGTCAAGACAGTCGATGATGCCAAAATGTAGATAGAACTGGAGAACAATTCTGAGCCTGCTCCAAATAAGAAGCGCAAGCGCTCGAAATCAAAAGACTAGCATAAAAAATTGCAAGGAGGAGAAGACGAGGAGGAAGAAGAAATATAATGCTATCTCCCTTGCACCCAAGAGCCGAAGAACTGAGTTAGTTTGTTTTTAGTTTTTGTAGGCCTGCATACAATGTAGTGTAATTCCATTTTGTTAAACTATATTATCATGACATCTGCATTGTCACTGTAATTGCATTCAGTTTTAATTTCATTGCATTCATCATTGTAACCACATTTTGTCATTACATTATGTTTTTTGCATTAGCGACAATACAATCTTTATGTTTGGGGCTATACGTATGGGAGTTGAAATGTACCCCCATTTAAAAAATTTAAAAAAATCTAAGCCTAGGGTTTGAAATGCATCCCCATTTCAAAAAAAAAATTTAAGCAAATGCAAGGTTCATTTTGTGCTATAAATTTTTTTCTTACTTGATTGTCAATGAATTGGTTGGATATATGTGATGGAATGTTGTGTTAAAATTTTGTTTATAGATGAATTTGGTTACTTGAGTAATAGATACGTAGGATCATCTCTTAGATCTTAGATGAATCTGCCTAGTTCAGCTGGTATTACCGAAAGAGTGTATGTCGAAGCAATGAAGTACTTCTTGGGGGTTCGTTGCACAACATCTTACTTCTTAGACTCTAGGGTGCATTCATTGTTCGATATCCCTCGCTACATTAAAAAAGATGAAAAATATGAATATATATATATATATTATGTGTGATACTAAATAAATGCTAATAGGAGGAATGAATCTAAGATGTTAGGAATGATGTTAAGTATTACTGAATTGCTTGCTTACCTATTGATGTGGAGTTGTTTATGCAATTTTCTGTCTTGTCGACGCATATGATTTATTGATTGATTGGAATGGTACAAGTATCTAGAATGACTCTGATATGTTGTTGGACCTTGATGGTTTAATCTTTACTTGAGGACAAGTGAAAACTCAAAGTTGGGGGTGTGGAAGCTCTTTAAAGAGAATGTGAGATTTATTGATTAAATTGTCCCCACTTTAGTTTCTCTCATGCATACTTTCTTACATTTTTTAGTTTAATTATGCATTTCCTTTAACTCAGTTATACTTGTGTGTTTTCTGCTGAATTTGGTAAATTCTATTATTTTCATTGCAATTATAATGTCATTGTAAAAAGTATTCTTTATTGCAGCCAAATATGTCACTGCAGTTGTGATGTTGCTGTAAAAGCATCTTATTATTGCGACCAGTCACTGGCTCCACAGTAACATCAATAAAAAACATAAGATCAAATGACGCAAGCAGTAAGATAAGATCAAAGGACAATGAGCTGACAATTAGTTATAATAACTTTTGCCCGGACCTGATGTGGGCACAATGAAACAGTCATTGTCACAACAATGACAGTTGTCAGGATAAGATCAAAATGACGATGAGCTGTCAATTAATACAACTGTCAATTAATACAGTTGTCCTGCACGAAATTGACAGCTACAAATCTATAAATGACACATGTAAACACCCGATTAGAAGATGAAAATGATATATATTCACATATTTTCTCACCCTAAGAGGAGGGAGCTCATATCATCATCTATTGAGAAGATCGTTTTCTCCTTCCTTTGAAGCTTCTCCCATGGCAGCTTGAGATCTTTTTTCTATCGAACCAAGGTGGCAATGAGGTAGACCTCTTAGTGACAAAAAGGATTTGAATGCTTTTAGAAGGGAAACGTGTGGATCATGCTGACTCAACTAGGAATAGAGGTTTCCGTGTGATTTTCATGTTCTTTTATAAATATTGTAGATGAGGATGTATTGTTTATCGTTTCTTGGACGAAGTGACACCTCAGGGGTTGTAGAACTCTGGTTTATTTTATAAAGTTTTCTATATTTTTCCTTACTTTTGGATTTGAATGCTTTGTTTGCACGGAAATGTTTCATTGCAGCACTGTCATTGAGAGAGGCAACGACATTTTAGATTAACAAGGCATCACAACGAGAGTTGGATGAGGATGCAATGAGAGTAGATCCACTTGTTTGAGGATATGTAGATTTGGCCAGCAACGAGAGTTGTGGTTGAATCACATGTTTTAGTCATTAGTTTGGAGTGGAAGGAAATGTAGTAAAATAGATCTATTCTTCATTGTTAATGAAATCATCGGATGCTTTTACCTTGCAGCATTTGTTCATCTGCCAAATTACTCCACGGGGACCATGTTTACATATTGATAATCTCTCTCCTTATTTCCTTTATTGTTTTGTCATTCAATTATTGCACTAAAAAATTCACTCCAATCAATTAAATTTACATTTCCTTTGCACCGACAACTACACTCAAATTTCACTTTATCATTCAGAACATTGCACTGGCATCAATAAGCAAAAAATTGCATTCCTCATGGGATCAATATCCGACAGATTTGAATTTGTCTGCTATACTTGCATCAACCGTGTACGCTTGCACTATTGCTATGACGTTTCATAGCCGATCAAACTCCTTTGTAACGTTTTAATCATTTATATATTTATTTTTAAATCGTTGGCTTTAAATGTTATTGGAAAGCATTTTATTTGGGCTAGACCAAGCTGATAAGTTTTAAGGAAACGGGTTGGGCTGAAGGCCTAACTTTGACATTCGGGTTTAGGGTGTTATACTAGCGACATGCAACAGTTGGGTGGATTGAACTTCTCTGTTTTTGGGTGACAGTTGGTGGAATTCGCGTATCCTCGTGTTACATGTAATCCAAGGAAATTAAAAAGAGTTTTCATGTTTAAATGAACAAATTTATGAATATGATCATATTATTGAACGACGAGTTTGATTATTATGTATGCATGCCATCTTAGAATTATGACCCACATTACATAGATGTCTAATGACATACATTTCATCATTGTCACTGGTTAACTACCTAACTAAGCTATATATGCTTACTTAGTTCATATGTCACCTTCTACGAGTCACTTATCGAGCATTTTGAGTAATGTACCTCTTTTTGTCTAACTACTAGAAGGTGACATATGAACTAAGTATTTTGCTTTGCATATATGGTTATATGTGTGTCTTGTGTTTTATAACCTTCGTTATGTAAATTTGTATTATGTGGTATGTATAAACATGATAAGGTAAATCTTATGCCATGTTTTTGTAAGCTCGATCGTATGAACTTCAAGTTCTTATGTGCATGAATAGTATGTTATGGTACGTCTTATTTTTACTGGCGTAAATAAGCTTTAGATTTTAACTCATGTAAATAAGCCTTTGGGTTATAACCTAGTTTAATGTTTATGATTTTGATTGTTTATAGTTTGTTTGAAGTTAATGATTGACTTTGTGATTATTTGTTGCCTCATATGTTTAGGTTGTTATGAAGGTGATTTGAAATAGTTGTAATATGTTATAAAGTTAGTAAAGAAACGATTGATAAAAGTTTGTTGTTAAGTCCCTATTCTTTTTAAATTCACTTTAGTCCCTTAACTTTTAGAATTGCAATTTAGTCCTAAATGGTTTAATAAGTTATTAGCTCATCCTTAAACTTTCAATATTGAACCATTGATTAATTTATGCTTGTTTGCAATGTTTTTTTATTTTTTGTTTCTCTATTTCTTTTATGGTGACACTTCCAACTCGTTTTTCTTCTAGATACGGTAAGGGGTGTTACGATTCTCCAACTTCTTTCGCTAATCAAGAGAGTGTAAAAACGAATTACAACACTTTTTGGAGATTAATGGAAGACGGGAGAATGAATTAATATCTTAAAAACAAAATTAACTCCACCATAAACCCATTTCTCCAATACCCTCTTTAACCTTCTTAAACCCATAAACATGAACTAATAGCCTGCTTGCTAAATTTTGGGCTTTTGTAAGGAATTTACTATGATTTTTGGGCGAGAAAGAGTGAGGAAGAGAGAGGGGGAAGAAGATATGAAAATAAAGAGGATAGATGGGGACTATATTAAATATATAAGAAAATTGATTTTCTTGTCTCATATTCACCAATGGTATAATTGCTCACAAGTCCTCATTTCCCAAATATTCATATAAGTGGCACTTATAATTGGGTCAACCATCTACACCGTTGAACACAAGCTCGAGTCAACCCTGACCCGCTGACTCAAAAATTTGGGTCATTACATCTCTCATCTTCTTAAAAAAAAATTCTTCCTCAAAATTTACTTGATCATAAAATGTGAGAATTCTACTACTCCATGGGCTCCTCGGTCTCCCAAGTAGCCTCCTCTACGTCGTGGTTCCTTCACAAAACATTCACTAATGGTATACTCTTATTGTGCAATTCTTTGACTCTCATCGCAAGAATTCTTACCGATTCTTCCTCGTAAGTTAAATTAGTGCTCACCTAAATTTTCTCAAGAGGAACGATGTGTGAAGATTTTTGATAGCTCTCTAAATAGCATGTATTTCCTCCCCATTTATCGATTAAATTATCCCCAAATTGGTGTCTCATGCATACATTCTTGCATCTTCGGCTTAGTATTTGCGTCTTTTCTAACTCAGTTATCTTTGCGTGATTTATTTTGAATTTTTTTTCATTTTGTTTCTTTGTTATTGTAATGCTAATGTCGCTGTAAAAGCATCTCTTTATTGCAGCCAGATATGTCGCCCCTGCTGCCACCTGTATAGAAGTTTCTGAAGATAAGGATGAAGAGCGCCAACTATACTACTTGTTATAACAAATCATGTATGGAATTTTGACGCCAATTTCACGTGAATGACAAGTGTCCTCTTTGGATCTGCCTATAAAAGATCATTTTGAAGAGTGAGAAAAGGAGAGGAAGATCCGAACGATCTCAATTCTTCATTTTCCATTTTTTTGAAGATTCACTTTACCCTGCTTTTTTACTTTGTAATTGCAATCCCTAGTTCGCCTTAATCCCCGGATTTGATTTAAATCGTTGTATGTAATTTAATTTTAAAACATCTTAACCATATATTCTTACTTATTAAATGAAATAATTAAATCAGTCTGTCTCATAATAAGGTTTGAATCTTGACATTGTGGATGTATATGAGGAAGAAGATGAATTTGTAAATTTTAATTTATAATTATGTGGAAAATAAAGAAGATGTTGTTTTATTTAATTGAGTAGGACCATGAATGAGGTGGTGAGAATAATTTATGGATTGATTTCTTTTAATTTTATTTTGAAATATGATTAATTACATGTCGAACCTTTGAGATTTTTAATAATTATTTAAAAGCCATTAACAATTAATGGTGTTCAGCGGGGTATTGCGTTAGTGGTGTTCATCGGTGTGCGTCGCCCGTTCTAGAATTTTCTTGTGGAAATGTATATTTCTCTGATGATATTAAATACCAATTAAAGAATAGATCTGGTGTTAGTAAATGCAATTAAAGAAAAGATTTAATCTACCTGAAAAAACACTTTACCAAAAGGGGAACATTTAACACTAAATTCCAAACAATATTACCACAATTCTTTTTTTCTCCTATAAAAACAGCTTCGATCTTCAACCAAACTTGTTCAAAGCAAAACAAAATATAAAACAAAAGGAATTGAAAACTCTAGAAAAATGGTCAAGTTATTCCAAGTATTTTATACTCTCAGCGTCCTTTTCCTATTCATCTCAGGTACCATTTATCACTAAAATTGAGCGTTTTTTATATTGATATTTGTAATTTTAAAGTTTTAAACTCGTCATTAAAGCTTCTTTTCTTCTATATATATTTTTAATTTAGATTTTATTTTTTAAATAAATACTAAACACGCAATGCATATATTATATGATTGATTATATCTCTTAGTTTTGATGGTTAAGTAATCTCGAATATATTTGAAAGTAAAAAATAATAATAATCTTTTTTTTTTTTGTGTTAAAATAGCTGGAGTGAATGGTGGCAATGGTGACAGCGACAGAAATTCGTCGGCAATAATCCATAGATGTACTATGATAATAGGACTGTGCGATGAAGAATGCGATGATAAATGTTGTGATCTAACTTGCTGGGATACATTCCCAGGGTCACAAGTGGGGGAAGGCAGTTGCATTGACGGACAATGTGTTTGCTATTATAACTGTTAGATGCAAGAGCAAAGCAAATCCACCTCTTGTTTTGTATTCATCATTTACAATGAAATAAAATAAGTGTGGTGTATTATTCATAAAATTTTATGTTGATTTATGCATATTTATCAAGTTTTTAAATAATCCAGCTCTTGTTTTTTCTCTCTGACAATTTTGCGCCGCCTGTAAGTTTTTTCAATTGTTCTGCGTTGTCGCAACCCTTTTAGGAGGGCTTCGACTTTTTGGTAAAATTTATAAAAAAAAATCAACAGAGTCGCCACCAATCTTTTTTGAAAAGTGTAACACCCGGGTTTAGGGGTCGGATGAACTAAATAATTAAAATAATATTCCGGGTTTTGTTTTCAAAATAAATTGTGTTGGACATATTTTAATTTGAACCCAATAGCCATGGATTTCATATCATGGTAATAACCCATTTTCATTAAGGGCAAATGAGTCTTTTGACTTTTAAAAAGAAACAAACAAATAAAAATTAGCTTTTTCACTCATCTTCTTCCCCCCCCCCCCTTCTCTTCCATTTCCACGACAAGTTCCTCCCTCATCTCAAGTTCACTATTCCATCACCATACTCCTTCATCTTAGGAGATTTTTGAAAGGTAAACATGTTTTTGACTTGTCCTCACTTTCCTCTACATATCTATACCTTTAGTTTTCATAAAAACCCATTGTTTTGCATTTTGAAGTTTTGGATTAAAAATGTTATCTTTGTTTGCTTTTAGTTAATCTTTTGATTTGTTGAGGTTAGATGAGTTATATACTATCTAAAAGGTCCAACATATGTGATTTTTACAAGGCTTTATAATGATTCACGAATTTGGGATTGTTAGGGGTTTTAGAGGGGTTTAAGGTTGGTTTTTGGGGTTGTTTTGGGTGAGAGCTTGAGGGCTGATGGTTAGACTATGTTTGAGGGTTGTTTTAGGTGTATTAGATGACACTTGGGAGGTTGGAAACATGGTTTTCTGGTTTGCTTTTGGGCAGCTCGAAAATGGCACTTTTGGGATTATCTTTAGCTTTAATTCATGTGATTTATGCTTCGATTGTGTTCCGGGTTTGCTACAGTGATTTGTGGACTGAAATGTGGTTGTTTTGATTGTGTTGGGATGTTTAGAAGCAAGGAATTGTGTTGGTGAAGCCCCGGGAACGAATCAGGAATAGCTTGGTGGCTTGATCGGCTAGACTTGTTGAGCTTGAAATAGTCGGTGAGTGGTTCTACGTTTTTAAATTGGTTTTCAAATGTTGGTTCAAGCATGTGGATCTAGGTCGGGCTTGGTAAACCCACCTAGGGTTGGGATTAGATTGGTAGTCTAATCCCAAGCTTTAGTTAGAGACTTTGGTTGAACTTTAAATGTTGTGTATGCCTCATGTTTTAATTGTGATTAATGTTGTTATGTATATTGTGATATACATGTGTGTTGAGGCATGATGTTTGATGCATTGTGATATGAATGTGGTTGTGGAATGTGGTTTGTGCATGATGGTAAATCATGGTGAGTACGTGCTAAGCACGGAAATTGGTAAGAATGTTGTGAGGTTGATTAATGAAATGAGTTAAGTATTGGCACTAGTATGCTTGGGTACAATGATCGATCATTAGGATGTTTAGTGTGCACACGAGAGTCGAAATGCTCTCGTGGTCTTGGTGATGGTAGTCATCAAGATGGAGTACGGGTACGCTCGAAAATCTTCATTTATATGTTAGTCGGTGATGAGTGGAATCCCATCGATGGGGCGTGGGTATGAGTGGAATCTCATCCGCGTGAAACGGTGATGAGTGTAATCCCACCGTAAGGTAATGGTAGAGTTGTTGCATGTGAGTTCCAACGGTTGTTATCCGTGTATTCGGGTCATAGCTAGGTGCCAATACGTTTGATATTTGTGTTTCCATATGGATGTGTTTATGGACTTGTTGAGCATAGCATGATAATGGTATTATGTTCATGCATCATTTATATTTGACTCTTGTAGCTTCGAAGGTAAGAAAGCATGCATTCTACCTTGGTTGTGTTGTTCGTGCTTGGACCATGCATTGTCGAGGTTTATTTTATAAGCTTACCCTCACTAAGCTTTACGCTTACGCTCTCTTTTGTTCGACAATGCAGATCCTTAGTTCGTGGGTTGCTTGTGCAAGGAGAGGGCCTCCAAGTGTGCTAATTGAGCTTTTGCTATCCTCAAGTATGAATTTTTAAGTTATGGATGTAATAGATGAGCAATGGGATTTATGTTGTTTCTTTGTGTTAGGAGCTTGTTTAGACTCCCTTTGATATGTTGATGTTATGGTATGGCTTGTTGATGCCTTATTTTGGATTGTAAACCATGTTTATGTTGCATATCTTGAATGCTTATGTGATTTGTTTCTAAGGCATGAGACCTTAAAATGCAATGTATGTCTTTTATGGTGGATGCTTGAGCCCTTTTGAATGTATGCCTTATCTTGCATGTTTTGTATTTTGAGCGTGTTTGTAATAGGGTGCATGCCTCTAGAGTTTATGTGTGCATGTTGTGTTTGCTTCTTGAAGTCGTTGGGGGCGTTTGGGATCGTTTAGAGATGTTTAAATCTGATTTTGGAAACTCACAGACTACAGGTGTTTTGGAACGGGTTGGGCTGTTTCAGAACAAGTGTAGTTCCAGGGACACCCGTATCGGAACGCATTCCGGTACGGTTTGGCTATTGTTAGCCCTTGTTTTGATACGAGTCTCGAAACACTTTGGCCACTGTGAATGCATGTTCTGAAATGTGTTTTGGAACGTCTAGGCGAAATGGACCCCTGTTCCGAAACGGGGTGGATGCATTTCGGTACGGGTGTGTGGCTTTTTAAACTAGGTCCCGTGTTTCGAAACGGGCAATGTCTGTTTCCAAACCCAGGCCTGAAATGGGGCTTTTTGACATCTCTAAAGGTTCTCAAGGGTTGGGCTTAGGCCCTGTTTGTTGTTGTCTTTCTTGCGAGTCTTGTTTTCCGCTGCTGCTTCAGACATAGGTTTAATTTAATCCATCTAGACAAGATAATAAATGAAAAAGTTTTCTCGGTTTGTTAACCAAAGTGGAGCCTTAACGGGTTTCGCCTCGGTTATCCCCGTGTAGCCCACTCGGATCGGTCAGTCGCCCGGACCGGGACGAGGGGGTTACACTTGTTGGTATCAGAGCCAGGTTTTCGAGACCTCGGGCAGGTAAGTGAGGTAAGTGAAATTTTTGTATTGCAATTGCATGATGTTTGCTTGCCATGTAAGCATGTTTGCTTGCTTATCAAGTATTCTTGGTGCTTGTTGTTTGTTTGATCGTTGGTGTATGTTGTTTGAAGCATGTTGAGTAGAGTCCCATTGCTTCTATTACATCGGAAAAAATATTTTTAAATGAGAGAAACATACTTGAGCCACTTGGACCCTTTCCCTTGCTAACCCTATCTTGTATGTTGTTGTTGTTGTAGTTGTTATCTGTGAGCCGTTATGTCGAGGCCTAGAGGTAGACCGAGGTTGGTTCGTCAGAAACCCCTTATTGCGGCTTCTGTTAATTAGCCGGTGGTTGGAGTAGAGGCTCCTATGGAAGAGCCTGCTGTTGGGGTCGGAGCTCCACCACCACCACCTCCTCCGCCTGGTGGGGGAGACGAGGCTGGAGTTGAGGGAGCGGGACCACAGGTTGGCCAGGGTGGCCAAGGTCCTGCTGAGATAGACATGGCTCCGCTAGTTCAAGCTATAGCGGGAGCGTTTCATGCTGTAGTTGCCGGAGCTCAGGCTGCAGCTCAGCCGAGAGGTGATGATGCTAGCTTACCGTTAGAGAGGCTTCGTAGCCTAGGAGCAGATGAGTTCAGGGGATCTACTCCTGAGAGGTCAGAGTTATGGCTAGAGAAGACAGTCCGTATTCTGGCTCAGATGGGATGTGTTGGGGCTTGTTAGTTGGGCTGTGTAGTTTCGTTGCTTCAGGGTGATGCCTACACCTGCTGGGTCACCATTACTACCAGCGTGCCTGAGGCCGAGATCAGTTGGAATTTCTTTGAGACTGCTTTCAGAAAGAGGTATTTGGGCCCGAGATATTTAGATGAGAAGAAGAGGGAGTTCATGGCTCTTGTTCAGGGAGACGCATCAGTGATAGATTATGGGATCCGCTTTGTCCGACTGAGTCAGTGTGCTCCGGATTGGTTCCTACTGAGACGGACCGTTGTGATCGGTTCAGATATGGGCTTCATGAGGAAGTCAAGAGGTACACCTTAGCCACAGATTATTATGATTTTGATGTCTTGGTCGCTAGGGCCAAGGACATCGAGCATAGCTTGGGGCAGACCAAGCATTCGGGAGGATCTAGTTCAGGGAAGAGGCACAACAACTTTGATCATGGTGATGCCAAGAGGCATCGGGGCAGTGGACAGCAGTTTGATCATAGCCGTGGCGGTGGCCACCAGGGCCAGAGAGCTGGAGGGCGTTTGCCCGAGTGTGCCCGATGTGGGAGAAAGCATTTAGGAGAGTGTTGGGGAAACTACCATGCTTGCTGGAACTGTGGATCGAGAGACCACTTCAGGAGAGAGTGTCCGCATCAGGCGGCACAGGCACTGATTCAGGCACAGGCTCTTGTGAGAGCGATCGATTATCAGAGAGGCCGTGGGCGCGGTCGTGGCTACTTCCAGCCGAGGGCCGATGAACCTAGGATAGAGGCACCGAGGAATCTTGCTCATGTAGTGGCAGTCCAGCCAGAGGCCGGTGGACCAGCTAGAGTCTACGCACAGAGAGAGGCAGGGAATGACACAGGTGTGATAGCAGGTAATTTTGAGTTACAGTCCATGTCTTTGCTTTCCTTAGTTGATTCGGGTTCCACACATTCTTACATTTTGAGTGAGCATGCAAAGAAGTTAGACATACCTGTTTGAAGATTCAGGGTCATGTGTTTCCTGTTGATATGATGGAGCTTCCGTTCTACGATTTTGATATCATTTTGGGTATGGATTGGTTGCTTGAGCACAGAGCTAGTGCAGATTTTGAGACAAAGAGAATTTCGTTGAAGCTTTCTGATAGCTACGAGGTAGTGGTAGTAGGCGAGAATGTTAAGTTCTTGTCGAATGTTGTGTCAGCTTTAGAGGCTCATAGGTTGATGGACTCCGGTTGTGGGGCTTATTTAGCGTATGTGATGAATCCTAATATGAGGAGGTTAGACCGAAAGATATCAGAACATTTTGTGATTATTCGGATGTGTTTCCAGAGGAGTTACCAGGTTTGCCTCCTGACAGAGATGTGGAGTTTGTGATTGAGACTGTTTCAGGGTCTACTCCAGTTTCTTTTGCTCCGTACCGTATGGCTCCGAAAGAGTTGAAAAGTCAGCTTCAGGAGTTGTTAGATCGAGGTTTTATTAGGCCTAGTAGTTCACCTTGGGGTGCTCCCGTGTTGTTTGTGAAGAAGAAGGATGGCAGTATGAGAATGTGTATCGACTACAGGCAGTTGAACCAGTTGACATTAAAGAACAAGTATTCGTTGCCTCGTATAGATGACCTGTTTGATCAGTTGAGGGGTGCCTCAGTGTTTTCGAAGATAGATTTGAGGTCAGGGTACTATCAGTTGAAGGTAAAGGAGTGCGATGTTCCGAAGACAACTTTTAGGACTAGATATGGTCATTATGAGTTCCTTGTGATGCCGTTTGGGCTCACGAATACACCAGCAGCTTTCATGGACATGATGAACATAGTTTTCCGAGACTATCTAGAACAATTTGTAGTTGTTTTCATAGACGACATTCGTGTGTACTCGAGATCAGAAGAAGAGCATGATGAGCATTTGAGACATGTTTTGCAGAGATTGATGAGTAATCAATTGTCTGTTAAACTAAGTAAATGTGAGTTATGGATTAGAGAGGTTGTGTTTCTTGGCCATGTGGTATCAGCTGAAGGTATCCGTGTTGATCCGAAGAAGATTGAAGCCATTGTTGAGTGGAAACAACCTAAGTCAGTAACAGAGATTGGGAGTTTCCTAGGACTAGCTGGTTACTATAGGAGGTTCGTTGATGGTTTCTCTATAGTAGCTGCTCCGTTGACTAAATTTTTGCAAAAAGGAGTGAAGTTTGAGTGGTCAAATGCGAGACAAAAGGCATTTGAGAAATTAAAAGAAGCTTTGATGAATGCTCCAGTGTTAGTACAGCCAGTTTCGGGGAAAGAGTTCGTGATCTATAGCGGTGCTTCCTACGTAGGTTTAGGTTGTGTTCTGATGCAAGAAAAGAGAGTTGTTGCTTATTCTTCGAGACAATTGAAGGTGCACGAGAAGAACTACCCAGCACACGATATTGAGTTAGCAGCAGTTGTGTTTGCATTAAAGATTTGGTGTCACTATTTGTATGGTGAGAAGTGCACGGTTTACACTGATCATAAAAGCTTGAAGTATCTAATGACTCAGAGAGAGTTGAACTTGAGACAGAGAATATGACTTGAACTGTTGAAGGAGTATGATTTGACTATCGAGTACCATCCGGGTAAGGCAAATGTAGTAGCCGATGCATTGAGCAGAAAAGTTGATGTTGAGTTGCTAGCTATGTTTGCTAGGCTGAGTGTATCAAAGGATGGTGGTTTGATTACAGAATTGCAAGTGAAGCCTTTGTTGATTCAGATGATCAGAGAGAAACAGTTGCGAGATGTATCTTTAGCTTCACATCGTTAGGACATTGTAGAAGGTAGACCGACAAAGTACAGTTTCAGTGATGAGAATGTGTTGTGTTTCAGAGACAGAGTTGTAGTACCTAAAGATGTTGAGTTGAGACGTGTGATTCTGAGCGAAGCACATTCGAGTCCTTTTTCTATGCATCCGGGTAGTACTAAGATGTACAGAGATCTGAAGAATGATTATTTCTGGGTTGGTTTGAAGAAGGATGTAGCCGAGTATGTAAGCCATTGTATGGTTTGTCAGAGAGTAAAGGTAGAACATCAGGTTCCTTCAGGTTTGTTACAGCCTTTGAAAATTTCGGAATGGAAATAGGAAAGAATCACTATGGACTTTGTGTCAGGGTTACCATTTTCTCCTTTGAAGAAGAATTATGTCTGGGTGATAGTTGATAGATTCACTAAGTGTGCCCATTTCTTAGCAGTGAACACCACAGATTCTTTAGACAAGTTGGCAGATTTGTACATCCGCGAGATTGTGAGGTTGCACGGAGTTCTGAAGTCTATTGTATCAGACAGAGATCCGAGATTCACAGCGAGGTTCTGGAGTTGTTTGCATAGTGCCCTAGGTAGCCGTTTGCATTTCAGTACTTCGTATCATCCGCAGTCAGATGGTCAGTCAGAGCGAGTGATACAAGTATTAGAGGATATACTCTGTTGTTGTGTGATTGACTTCCAGGGTTCTTGGGAGAAGCATTTGCCCTTAGTCGAGTTTGTTTACAACAACAATTACCAAGCTAGTATACAGATGGCTCCTTATGAGGCATTGTATGGTAGGCGATGTAGGACTCCGATCTATTGGGCCGAAACGGGTCAGAAATTGTTACCTATGCCAGATTTTCTTAAGGGGACTACTGATAAAGTGAAGTTGATTTGTGACTGTTTGAAAGCAGCTTCCGATCGTTATAAATCTTACGCAGATTTGAAGAGAAAAGAGATTGAGTTTTCAGTGGGTGAGAAAGTGTTTATGAAAGTATCTCCGTGGAAGAAGGTAATGCGATTTGGCCGGAAAGGCAAGTAGAGTCCGAGGTTTACTGGTCTGTATGAGATAGTTGAGCGGATTGGGCAAGTTGAGTCCGGAAAGTGCAAATCAATCGCAACTGGGTTGGAGGTACCCCGCATGATGTTGACAATACGAAATGTTTGGATTAGTTATGTTTAATTTGTACCTGCTAAAATTGTATCCCATTAAAATTTGATTTCTTTTTAAATTGTTTCTTGTAGTTTGATTTATTCAATTAATCTTGCGACTCTTCATCTCTTTATATGCTGGGTGTCCATTACTCTCAATTAATTCCTTTAATCTCTTCATGTGCTACCTTTTTCACATAAATTGGGTTGACAACTTAATCATTTAACACACAACAAATAATTACAGATATATATATCCTTTCAAATTCAGTCATGTTCTGGTGATAGAAGAAAGCAAAGAGGTTGAGTTCGTTTTTATTCATTGAAGTTGTGTTGATTGCATTGAACATTTGTAATTGTATCTTGAAATAATGGTACCAGGAGGTAGGCTTTACGAACATCGCATTCTACAGAACGCGATAAGCAGGACCTCGCATTCTACACAACGTGAGGTCTTATGAATATCGCGTTCTGTAGAACGCGAGGTCGCTTTAATTGCTTTGTTGCATATATTCCGTCAGAAGTTATAATAATCGTACTGTATGTACTCATTGTCTGTTTGTGTAATTGAGAACATGTTTGAATAATTGAGACAATTGTAGTCTGGTAATGTAATTGAATACTACAAGTGCTGCTTAACGCGAGGTCCCTTTATATATATTGAGACAGAGATTCCGTCAGAATTAATAAAACTCGTACTATGCACTTGTTTTATGTTTGAATAACTGAGACAATTGTAGAATGAGTAATGTAATTGAATAGTAGCAGTTTTACATAACGTGAGGTTCGTTGAACATTAATAAAGGATGAAAAAAGACGTCATATAACATAATTGGAAGATAATTTCAGAAGTTTATGGTTAATCCGAATCATCGTAGTCAGTGGACACGTCTGAACTTAGGTTTAGTTCTTCGATCAGCTGTTGTTTTCTTTGTCTACGCCTGTACATAAAAAGCTACAGCTCGTCGGCAGCCGCATCAACATCCGGTGAAGACGGTGCGTGTTCAGTGTTCGGAGCAGGTTGTACGGGTGCAGACGTACTACCATTGTCGGCGTTGACCTCATCAAACTTAACATTTAAATCGACGTCTCTAGCTCCAACGGAATTGAGCCGGTCATACATGTTACGAACGTCTGTTTCGTTCGTAAGCTTCATAACATAGTGCGTTTCGTTTGCTGACAGTGTTGGGATTCGACATTCCAAGGAAGAAATTTGTTTGTCGGTGCGTTTACTAACCTCGATTGTTGTCAATTGTATTAAATCTTTCAGTGACATTTTGCCGGTGATTGTTGACTCAAAATAAGTATCGAGAAAATAAAATGTGGCCTGAAATTTTGCCATAAGGGGAGCTAAGATTGGGTGTTTAGAGAGAATTTGGAATGAGTAAATGATGGTGGAATTCGTGGGTATTTATAATAAAGGAAAAACACCACATAAGTAAATTTAACTCGAATCAAAACTTTAATACGCATTTCATTTAACAAAACTTTCAACTTGCAACAAGTATTCATTAATAAGTAAATTGAGACAACTGGATACAATATTTACAAAACGTCAAAACAGTATATGCAAAAAATCCAGGTGGAGAAATATAATCGGCACCGCATATTGCAATATGTCGGTGGGCAAATGTGATCGGAGTTCCCGAGTGAAAGAAGCAGAACGCAATAATCAGATTTCTTCTGAAATGGTAGCAGCTTTGATCCACATTAGCAAATGTAATCGGCACCGGTCGCATCTGAAAAGTAGGGCTGCCACGACAGTATGGTCGATTTGAATCCGCTCTTGCTTCTTTAACTCTGGACTTTTTGCAGATTGTGCGGGCAAGCTGCGTACTTGAGAAAAGAGTCCCCAAGAAGTGCCTCGAACGTTTTACATGAAACTTTCCAGACACTTCCTAAAAGTCGTTTTGTTTCAAAACTGTAGCCGCGGATCCTCTCGACGGTGGCTACAGAAGCTTCCATTGAAGGGGACGCAGCCGCCCACAACCTCCCGAATATTGCGATATGTCGATAAATATTATTCAATAAACGTATCATGCGGGGGTATGTACCCCGCGGAACACAAATCTTTAAGTGAACTCCAACTATCATAAAGGAACAATATTTCGGACAAAAAAATTTCAATTGAAAAAACACAGCATGACACGAACTCATATTCAACTGAGAAAAACTGAACTGGTTACGAAAATCCATCGCCTTGCATATATATATATATATATATATATATATATATATATACCAACATCTAAATGACCTCGCGTTCTGTACAACGCGAGGTTCATAGGACCTCGCGTCCTACAGAACGCGAGATTGCCACGTCAGCAGATTCACCTCCCTCTATAAATAGCAAACTCTTGGGGAAGCAAGGAGCACCCACAGAAATCATGTCTAAAAATTTGCAATCGCAGCTACTAATGGCAACATAGTGCGTAATTGAGAAGTTTTTTTCAAACTAATTTCCCGATTATTGCGCTATGTCGTTATTTGTAGTTGCGTATATACGTCATCATATTCACGTAAGCAATTTTCGATTGCAGCTACTAATGACAACATAGCGCGTATTTGGGAAGTTTTTTTGAAACTAATTTCTCAAATAGTGCGCTATGTCGTTATTTGTAGTTACTAATGACAACATATTGTGTATTATTATTATTATTATTATATACTTAAATACATTTATTATTATTATTATTATTATTATTATTATTATTATTATTATTATTATTATTATTATTAGGATTATTAAATGACTTTCCCGCCTGGGAAGTCATCTTTTAAAAAACCCCACGACCTCGCGTCCTGTAGAACGCGAGGTCTTAAGAAACTCGCGTTCTATAGGACGCGAGGTCACTTCTGACCGTTCAGTTCACGCGTCTGTTCCGTGACGCGCCTTTTCAATGAACCTCGCGTTCTATAGGACACGAGGTTCATTAACACCAGTTCCCAAAGGCCGCGAGATCTTCTATAAATTGGAGGCCCTACCCCCCATATCAACCACAGAACGCGAGTTCTTTAGCTTTTTTACATCAAATTATCGGCAATTCTTATATTTCATTCGATATAATGGAAAGCTTACTACGCAACGAGGCGACTCACTGCAATCAATATTGGAAAAGAGATCCAGCGATATTACTTTTCCCTATTAATTTTTAAAAAATTTTATTTTATTAAATTTTTTATTTTACTAACTATTATATTTTTTTTGAAGGGATACGAACGTAATGTACAATGTTACCTTAACCGTATCCACACCCCGCTCGTTGATGTTGTTATGGAGTGGATTGATCGCGCCGGTTTTGGCCACATAGCACGATATATAGGGGGTGAAGGTTAGACCATCGTTGATCAGCGCACTTATAGAACGGTGGAGGCCCGAGACGCACACGTTTCATCTTCCCATTGGCGAGGCAACAATCACGCTGGAGGATGTTGCCTACCATCTGGGGTTGCCTACAGACGACAACGTTATTACGGGTATAGCGATGACCCATTGGCCAACTCTATTTGCTAAAGAAATGGGCGTGATGCCCCCTGGGGAAGTGTGGGACGGTGGAAAAATCGAAATGTCATATTTGGAGGCTCACTTTGGAACCCCTCCCCCCAATGCGGATGAAGTTACACTTTAGGTATTTTTTTTGATTTTTTTACTATTTTATATATTTTTAATATATTTCATTTATTTAAAAATTAGGGTGTCATTATTAAATATTTAGTATGCTTTTATTAAATTTATGATGAAATTACAAATATTTATTTCAACATTACGATGTTTTATGAAATTTTTAGGATGCTTTTATTAAATATTTAGGATCTTTTTAATAAATTTAGGATGCAATTACAAATATTTACTTGAAAATTAGGATGTCTTTATTAAATATTTAGGATGTCTTTATTAAATATTTAGGATGAAGTTACAAATATTTATTTGCAAATTAGGATGCCTTTATTTATTTATTTGGATGCCTTTATGAAATTTAGGATGAAGTTACATTTTTTTTTAATTAGGATGTCTTTATTAAATCTTTATTTTCACAGCGGTATGCGCGTGCCCACATCTTGCGCATTATTGGCGGGATATTAATGCCAGACAAATCCCGCACAAAGGTGCACGTGATGTGGCTTCATCATCTTACAAATTTAAATGAGTCTAGAAGAAAATCTTGGGGATCAGCTGTCTTGGCGTTTCTTTACAGAGAGCTCTGCAGAAACGTTGACGCCTCAAGATCATCGATGGGAGGATGTTGTTTACTCCTACAGTCTTGGGTTTGGTTTCGGATGCCTATTTTGGGACCACAGCTTAGACAGCCCACCGCTATGTTATTTCCACTTCTACGGAGGTACTACGTAATCTACTATATTTTTAAAATTTTAAAATTATTTTATTTCCACATCGGTCTGCCGAACTCCCAAAAAGAATACAGGCATGCTTTCGATAGCTTGACGGACGACTAGGTAATTCGAAAATTAATTTGAATTTTTTCATACTATTTTTTCCAATAATATTTCATATAATCGTTACAAACGTTTTCATTTTTTTTAGTTCGTGTGGAGGCCCTACGCTTCAGAGGACATTCAGCAGATTACTCCACCGAATATTCTGCGTGACCAACAGCTCTGGATTTCTGTCGTGCCGCTGCTCAACTATGAAATTGTTGTGTGGCATGCTACGGATAGGGTTCTCCGACAGTTCGGGTTCTTCCAAAATGTTCCAGTCGTTCCGCAAAATATGGACCGCTTCCACAATCTTACGTGCCAGGGGAAGACGAAGATTGGCTGGTCCGAGTACCACGCTGCCTGGATAGCGATTTGGGCTAATCGATTTCCCCAACGCCCACACTTTCTCCAACAAATTATGGAAGGGGCCGATTCGGTCACTTTCAATTACCACCAGTGGTATGCGCTCCATGGGATGTCGCATATCCTTACTCAGGCCGAGCGCGAAGCAGGGCTTCCCCAGCAACCCCAAAACCGCCCACGTGGCACCCGTCGAGCGACCCAGAGCCAGAGCCAGAGGCAGTGGACGCAGCGCGGTCCGAGACCACGACATGACACTGTAGGGGCATCATCTTCTAGCGCAGCATTTCATACTTATAGCGGTCCATCGAGTTTCCAGCAGATGCTGCCTCCACCCCAGTTCGGCTCCTCCGATGCCTATCGTCCCCATACGCCGACGACTGACCTTCAGCTTATCGATTATCCACAGTTGCCATCTCAGTATGACTTTGGCATTGTGGATAATACGCCGGTGGGTAGCTTGTTTTACTCCCCGCATGGGCCCAGCACAGATCCGCATATCACACACGATGGTCAGGATGATGGGGACCAGGGACCAGCACAAGATGGTCGGAGGTATCCAGATCGTGATCGTCGTCCACCCGACTGCGGAACGGGTGGACATAGGCATTTTTAGTGTTTTTTTACTGATTTGTACTTATGTTTTTAATATTTATATTCCAGACATTTGATTTTTATAATGTCGTATTATAATTTTGTTTATCTATTATAATTAAACTTTAAAATGTTTATTTAATTTTAGTTTTGAAAAAAATTTATGGGATTACTAATCCGAAAATCGACATTTGTTCAAATGCAACTTCATTCAAAAAAGGATGATAACATAGGGTTTTCGAATCCATTTTAAACCATTGTAGAATGGACGGAAATTAACCATGTTCGTATCATACGATATAGAATTTCCAGTACTACGACCCCAAACTCGCTGATCGCTAAAAATATACGATTTACACACACGAAATTGGGCTCGAAAAGGCCTACCCACACTTGTTTTCCCTTGTTCTTCAGTCCAAAGTTGCACAGAACTCGGGTCCTGCAAAACGCGAGGTCTGTGCGATATATTCAGCCGCCCTTTCAAATTCTCGTGGACCTCGCATTCTACAGAACGCGAGGTACTGTAAAACCGTTAACACAAACAACAAGGCCACGTAGACTGAACTCGCGTTGTGCAGAACGCGTTATCAGACCTCGCGTCCTACACAACGCGAGGTTCACTGACGTGGCAAGTTTGAGGGTTATTTTGCCAAATAATATTTTTTGAGAGCCATTTTCCCAAATAATTATTTAAAAGAGATTATTCATTCAAAAATGCCTTAATTACATCCCATAAATAAATAATAAAATAATAATAGATAATAATGAGGAGAGAGAGTTACTTTTGGATGCTATCACTTGGAATACAAACCGCCGTTGGGGAGCCGAATGTTCACCGAGAACGTGGAGAGACGCCAGAGACTCAAACCGCCGCTGATTGGTTGCCGCCACATCCTCGCAGGAGAGGTATTATCCTCTTTCTGATCTTATTGCTTGTAAAAACAGTGACAAAAACAACATTTGTTTTCTAAAAACAGAAATGAAAAGTAAATCGAAAGTAGAGTAAGATCGACGCTTATCTAGCTGAAGTAGGTTTTAGGGGCTGTTAGAGTAGGGGTGTTGAAACAGTCGGTTCGGTTAACCGACCGAACTAAACATCTAAAATTTTATTAACCGATTTTTTTTTTATTAACCGTTAGACTCACCGAAATTTTTTCGAAAGTTTTTAACCGAACCGAAAAAAGTTCGATTAATTCGGTTAATCAAAATTTGTTATAAATTTTTGGGTCAATTACACAAACGATCACTAAACTATGTTAAAATAATCTTTTTAGTCACCGGTCTTTAAAAAGTTATAAAACAACCATTAAATTTATCAAAATATTATAAAATGATCATTGACTTATTGCACACTATAAGTTACTGATAAATATTGAAAATTTTAATGATTATTTTTTAATAATTTAATAAATTTAATGATCATTTTGTGCTAATTTAATAAATTTTAGTGACTATTTTATAATTTTTAAAAGTTTAGTGACAAAAAATAAATATATATAATATATAAAATATAAAATTTCGAGGAATTCGGTTAATTAACCGATTTCGAACCGAATTAACCGATAACTGAAGTTTGAAAAAATTATTAACCGTTAACCGACCGAATCTAAAATTAACCGACCAATTGTGTTTCTGTCAAAATGGGGTTTAGATCTTGGTTTAGGGATGAAGATTGGATATTTTAGGGTTCTGGGTGGCAGCCAAAAATTTGCCTCACGGTGGTCGGCTGGGGATAGATGGTGGTCAAAATATTAGACAGTGGTCAGGAAACAAGTATTAGTTGCCGATGAGGAACGAAGTTGCATCAAACGGTTAAAGATGAAGAACTTGTATGGTTTTGATGAAGAACATGGGGTTTTGATCCATTCGGATCATATTTTTCTAGAAAATAGTGTTTGGGTTTAGAGAATTCTAGAGTGAGAGGGACAGAGCCGGGTAATAGAGAGGGAGTGAAAATGAAAGAAATGAAATTTTAGGTTTTAAAGGAGTGTTATATACCTGGGACAAAACGCAGCATTTTGGTCCAGGGTTGGAAAGATCTTCAATTTTATCCCCTGTTTTGTAATTCTCTCAATTTAGTCCCTATATGAAATAAAATCAAGCTTTATATTTTCAATTCCTTTTAATCCAGTCCTTTAAATTTAATTATTTAGTTTAATTAATTGCTTTAATTTATATGTATGATGCATATTTCAAATTGAGCATGTAGTTTTGTATGCTAGACAATTTAGTCACCTAATTTAATTAATTTTTAGAGCCTTAGTCTTTTTCGGTTCTTTAATTAATTAAGTGAGATAATTGTAGCAAATTAATGTCTATTAAGTGGAAAATTTTGGAGTTCAAACTTGTGTAGTGTTTCATTATGATGGGATGTTATTCCAACATTAACTTTGAAGAATAACACTCAGTATCCACTCTAACTTAGAATTGAATAAATAAGTTAGATAATTAATTAAAGCCTTAGTTATGTTTACTACTTTAAATAATTAGAATAACAATAAGCTACTGGATATTATCTAAATATGGGTGTTTTGATATGGATGGTATTTAGGAAATTGGTACTACCTCATTAAAACCTTTCAATTTAATAATTTTCATAGCTTAACCAATTTAATTAAATATAGCCTAATTAAGTTGGAACTTAAAATCAACAAGATAATAAATAAATCATGCATTCAAACCTTTTATGTTGAAAATATATTTTTGAATATGAATGAGGGTGCCTCGAATATAAAGGGTGATTTTAATCTCATATTCAGATAAAAAATATATTTCCTTATAAAAGGAATATCTCCATTTGAAATTTAAATCCATTCAATAATTAATGGTTAAATTAAATTCAAAATATTATTCAGAATACCAAAATGCCACGTAAAATTAAAAGGTACCGATAATGGGTGTTTCCCCACACGTAACCGACTCTCGAACCCAAAATTTAAAATAAAGAATCTCTCGTTGTTTTCATGGTGTAGAATCTAACAAAATGACCGGTGGAGACTCCAAATGTTTTTTTAGAGGATAAATAAAAGGGTAATATTTGATTTTCAAAATGGTTTAATTTGATTTAAATGATAAGTATATTTTTATGATTAAAAAATAAAAATGATTTTACAGATTAATTTTAAGATTAAATAAAAAGTAAAAACCTTATTTTCAAGATTTAATTGCAAAACCTAATTTAATATGAAAAAACATAGTTTTCAAGATTAAGTGATTGAGAAGGGAGAACCTTAATTTTAAAGATAATTCGTCGAGTTATTTTCACACCCGGTTGGAAAATGATTTCGATAATTTCCTTAAGTGCTTTAGTTTTAGGGATTAGATATTTAGTTTAGGGTGTAGGATTTAGGGGTTTAAGTTTATAGATCTAAAATTTAAGGGTTGTGGTTAGAATTTAAGGTTCAGAGTTAGAATTCAGGGTTTAAAGGTTAAAACCTAAATCCCTAACATATTACTCTAAAACTTAAACCTAACCACAAAACCTTAAATTTTAACCACAGCCAGTAAATACTAAACCCCAAAATTCTAAAATTAAATTCATAAACCCAAAACCTAATAGGCTTGTGGAAACTTTTTGTTTCCACCACTAGCACAACTAGTGCAAGGAATAATACTTTCCCTTCTATAAATATTATGAAAATTTTTTATTTACAACCAACGGGGGTTGGCCCAAGTGGTAAGCATCTTTGTATCGCTTAAGCAAGTCTCGGGTTCGAGGCATTGTGTGTGCAGAAAATCCTCGCCGGGAGACTCAACCACCAAAGTTAGGTGTGCGACGCGGATCGGTCCGGATTAGTCAGGACTAAGCCCTGGAGACTGGAGGGCAACAAAAAAAATTCATTTACACTAATCAAAATAAATACATTTAGAGAGTTGATTTAGTGTTAATAAATGCAATTAAAGAATAGATTTATTGTTAATAAATGCAATTAATGAAAAGATTTAGTTTTAATTAATGCAAATTTTAAACAATATTATTATTTAGGACCACAAATTTTTCATATAAAAAAGAGCTTCTACCAAACTAGTTGAAAACAAAACAAAATAAAGAAAAAAGAATTGGATATTTCTAAAAAAATGATTAATTTCTTCCAGTCATTTTATATCCTAGCCATCCTTCTCCTGTTCATCACAGGTAAATTTTTTCCACTAAATTTGAGCATTTTTATATTAACATTTTTAATTTCATAATCAAGAGTTAAATTCATTAGTTGCTTTTTTTTCTGTGGAATTTTTAAGACATAAATTAAAATTTTAGATTTAAATTTCATTTGGTATAATGCATATTATATTACATATTTTTGGTTAAATCTCTTAGATACATACACTGTACACTATATTTTTAAAATCCAACATTCAAAATCAACTAAATAAAATTTTGTTTTTGTCTTGTAAAAACAGCTAGAGTGAGTGGTGCACAATGCGAAGAAGAAATGGGAATTTGTGATGAAAATTGTAACGTAAGATGTGAAACTTCAAAGAATGGAAAAGGAATATGTGAGAAATTGTCGCCAAATGAAGTGGGGACATGCAAATGCTTGTATGAATGCGGAAACAACGGCAACAAAAACGGCAACGACAACGAGAATTCGTTGTCAAAAAACAAGCAATGCAATTTGGGGATTGGACCATGCAGTTGGCAGTGCAATGATGTTTGTTGTGACCAAAATTGTGCAGCTGAATACCCAGGGCCACAAGAAGGGCATGGCGCTTGCATGGATATTGTTGGTATACCTAGTTTACATCAATGTATTTGCTATTTTAATTGTTAGAAACAAAGAATGTTGGGTTCAATAATTAGAATGAAATAAAACAAACAAACTTGTTCGATTAATTATTCCTAAACATTTTAAGGTTTATCTTCATTTATATTCATTTATGAAATTAAATAAATGATCGTACAATTTCCAAATGTTAAACGAACCAAATTTGAATATTAAATTTATTTATATTTTCAAACAAACTCAGTTATGAAATATTTAAAATTCCTTTAGTATATTTACTTGAATGTTTTCGGATCTGTGCAAAAAATATAGGGTTAATATACAAAACTACGTTGATTAGGGGTATTTATTGTTTGGTTAAAACTGAAATAATCATTTAAATCAAAATTTAATTTGACTAAATAGTCAGTTTCAAAGTTCGATTATCAATCCATTCGTTTCGAAATAGCTTAATTAACCGAAATATTAATATATAACTAATATATTATTAATTTTAAGCTAAAATCTCTTCAATGACCTGTAATATTGATATTCTGATATATATATTTAATCTTGATAGTAACCTCAAACCATAAGGGAAAATAAATATTGGAAATAAAAATTATTTAAAAAACTATTAATAATTAGTCGGTCCATTCAAAAACGTTATTCGTCCTCCATTACATTTGGTTCTTGTCCCCATGTTTTCGCCTTGAGAACCACTTGTGTGATCAAGCAAAGTTGTTTGAGCACTATCCAACCCATAAGTCATGGCTGAGACTTGTCGATGCCAATGATGTTAGGCACCAAACATGGTGGTGGAGAGAGTTGTTGTGGGGGAGGTTGGTGGCAGACTCGGTTGTCAGACATTAGACTCAGCTGATAGGTTAGACAGACTTGATCGTTGTCATGTCGAGTGTAGAGCCATAGTGGGGAGGCGTGGAGTTCCGGAGGCATAGCTAGGCGGAGGTGTGACCATTATCGGCGGAGTTATGATGGTTGTAGGCGGAGGTATAAAAAAATTTCCCCCATAGTTGAAAGAGTGTTATAAAGTGACATGATCTAAGACTTAGTATAGGGGGCCCTGTTGTAACTACTGGGTTGATGGTGCACTTTTAATGGAGCCATTTTTCGAGAATATAGGCCATTATTGGCGTGAATGTAGGAAATTTTAATATCTTGTACTCGTGGCGTTTTTTGAGTGTGTAACGCCCCGATTTTGGGCTTGAAAGATAGTTGGGTTGGCTAGGAAGTTCATTGGAATCGGTTCGAGCAAGTTAGACTAGTTTCGTGAATGATTTGAAACAAATGGTTTTTGAACGAGTTAAAATATGGGGAAATGGTTAAAAATCATTATTTTATAAATATATGATTTTGGTAAGACCAATTTTTGTAAATGGGTTTTGGAAGAAAGACATTTTAGATTTGGTGACTAAAATGCGATTTTTGAAAACTGCTTTTCAAGTGACTAAACTGTAAAAGACCATAAATTTGAATCTTTAAGGAGTAATTGACCAAAAGTCTAATTCAGCCTTTTTCCTCTGAATTGATTTATTTTAACATGGTTTTAATAAATAAAAAGAGTTGGAAAAAGACTAAATATCATTTATTTTCTAAAAACACATTTTACGTAAACTAACTCTCTCTATCATTTTCCCTCAAATTCTCTTGAGCCAAACATTGATTTCCTCTTCAAAGATTTAAGGTAAACATTGGATTTGATTTATCTCTTCATATTAAATGACTTGCTATTGATTTACTATCAAATAGTATGTTTGTATATTAGGTTTTCCCATGAAAATCTATTCAATTTGAGAAAAAAGCTAACATTAGAGGTAATTTTTTTCTTCTCCTCTGTTGATAAATTATTTATTTAAATTCTCGTGTTTTTGGTCTTTTATGAGTGTTTTCTATTGGGTTTTGAGATTATGCTTGTAGAAAATGGATTTAATTGATGTTTGTTTGGGTTAATCAAGAGATCTTTATTTCAAACTTATTTTGTGAGTTTATACTGAGATTTAGCTATGATTATGATGTGTGGGAATGTTTATTTAATGAGTTTAAGAAATGGAAACCCGAAACTAGTTAGATTGCTTGATTTCTTGAGTGAAATCTTTCGGATTATAGGTTGTTTGTGTGGTTAATTGATAGATGGAGGTTCTTTGGTGTTGAGATGATGGTTTTAGATGTAAATCGAGGTTTTTTAGATGTTAATCTCGCTGGGTAATGGCTGGAGATTAATTAGAGAGGTTTCGCCGATGTTTTCGGATGCCAATTGCTTGGCGATTGTGGGTAGAAATTGAGATATTGTGTTGCTGTGGATTTTGGTGTAAAGTGGAGCACTAATTCTCTGTTTTGCTATGGTTAGAAGCATGGGATGATGTTTTGTTAGCTTCTGAAGGAGTTGTGGTTGATCCGGAAGCTTGATTACACTTCAGCAAAGCAATCGAGGGGTTGTCGGTGAGTGGAATTGGTTTTAAAGCTTTTCAAAGGTTTGAAAGCAAGGTTTGGGGGTTTAGGTTAAGCTTGAAATGCTAATCTAAGCTCATAAGTAAGTATGATATGTTTCGCTCTCATTTCTCAGTTTTATCCTATTGTTTTATGTGATTATGCTCATGTTTTGAAGATATAATTTAGGCCACTGTTTTAAGCATGTTTAGAGAAATGATTTGATGATTTATGTGTCCCCATGAGATAGATTTATGATTTCAATGAGATATAACTTGTTGAGAAAATACTATGCATTGTTTATGCTTTTGAAATGGGATAGGAAATGGTTTATGTTTATGCATTGCAAATCAATAGGTAAATTATGTTTAAAGCTGTATATTGGCATGAGGTGAGATTACTATTACCGGATTTAATTAGTCGACCAATAGGATGAGAAGTGCACTATAATATACAAAATTCGTACGTGCTCTTCGGTTCAGGCAATGGGGGTAGTGCCACCCCGTTCCGAAGTGAGAGTGTGGTGATGAGAGATTCCACCACAATAGGTCTTGATGATATGAGATTCCATCAAACTTTGTGGCGATGAGAGATATCACCATGAGAATTCGATGATGTGAGATTCAACCGAGGTGGGACTTAGCGATGTGAGATTTCGTCAAGCTATCAGCTTATCCGAGTAGTTTTTCTAAAATGCCAATATATGAGATTCACATGTATCTTGTGTACAACCAATAGGAGGATTGTGGCCGAAGTAGAAATTGATGCTACAGTAGGTGAGTGCATGGCAGTGCTAAGTAATTTGTCACCTAGGATGAAGGGTCCTGACAGTTTCACCATTCCATGTTCCATAGGCTGCATCTACTCTGGCCATGCTTTATGTGATCTCGGTGCAAGTGTCAACTTGATGTCAAAATTAGTTTTTATGAAACTGAGCATCGGAAGAGCTAAACCTACATCGATGATCCTTCAATTGGCCAATCGTTCCCAAATTCGATACGAGGGAAGAATAGAAGATGTCCTAGTCAAGGTAGATAGATTTGTCTTCCCATTAGATTTCATTATCCTTGACTGAGAAGCTGACGCGGATGCTCTCATCATCCTCGGGAGACCATTTCCTGCCACTGGGCGAATTGTGATCGATTGTGAATAGAGTGAATTTACTATAAAGACGAATGACCAAAAGATCATACCCATTGTCTTCAGCACTCTCAAGTAAGTGCATGACTATGAAGAATGCCAGTTTGTGCATAGTGAGGAAACCCTAGTCGAAGAAAACCTCCTAGAAATATGATGCAACAATTTACCAATAATGTAGAGCAATTTGAGTTCCACAAGGCAATGCAAGAAGCAGAAGAAGGTAAGGAGGAAATTGAAAAACCAAGGTTGTGCTCACCAGGCAAGGTACGTCCTTTGCACCTTTGGAATTTAAAGAATTTAAATCTCCCAAGCTATTGCTGGAGCATCCACCTGAACTTGATTTAAAACCTCTACACCTACAATTAAAGTATGCATATTCAGGGCAGAATGATACGCTGCTTGTGATTATATTTGTTAACTTAACAACTGACCAAGAAAATAGTTCATTGCATGTTCTGAAAAATCATAAGAAAGCTATCGGTTGGACTATTGCTAACTTTAAGGGCGTAAGACACATTGGTTGTATGCATGAGATTTTGCTTGTAAATGGTGAAAGCGGCTCAAGTGAGCAACATCGAAGACTCAATCGAATTAAGAGGAATGTGGTTATGAAGGATATAATCAAATGGCTTGATGCTGGAATCATCTATCCTATCTCAGATAGTTCTTGGGTGAGTCATGTCTAATGCGTGTCGAAAAAAGGAGGCATGATCATGATAAAGAATGATGACGATGAACTCCTCCCAACCAGAATTGTTATTGTATGGTAGATTTTTATTGACTACTAGAAGTTGAACAAGGCCACAAAGAAAGATCACTTCCTCTCACCGTTCATCGACGAGATGCTCGACAAGCTTGCGAGGAAGACCTATTTCTACTTCCTAGATAGTTACTCCGGGTACAACCATATTGATATAGGACTAGAAGGCCAAGAGAAGATAACATTCACATGTCCCTATGGCATTTATTCCTTTCGGTGAATGCCCTTTGGCCTATGCAATGCTTCAACAACTTTTCATCCTTGTATGATGGTCATATTTTTAGAATTGGTGGATGATTTCCTTGACAAAGCCAAGATAGATGTCATAGAGAAGCTTCCATCCCTATCAAATGAAAAATCCATTCAAATCTTCCTTGTCCATGCCGGTTCCTACAAGAAATTCATTAAAGATTTCTCAAAGATCTCGAAGCCATTGTGCTCGTTGTTGCACCATAATAGAGCATTCGAGTTTGATGACCAATGTTGTGCATTGTTCGAAACCTTGAGGAAGGAACTTATTTCTATACCGGTTGTAGTGCCCCCTATTGTTTACAGCCCTTTGAGATCATGCGTGATGCTAGTGATTATACTGTTGGTGCAGTTCTTGGTCATCCTCGGAGTAAGATCTTTCATGTTATATAATATGCTAGTCGCACCTTTAAATGAGGCACAATTCAACGACACTACCACCAAAAAAGAACTGCTTGTTGTAGATTTTGCATTTGATAAATTTAGGGCATTTTTATAGGAACTAAAGTCATTGTGCATACCGATCATTCAACCATTAAATATTTAGTTATTAAAAGAATATGCTAAACCTAGACTTATTAGGTGGATTTTGCTACTGCAAGAATTTGATCTTGACATAGTGGACAGAAAAGGTATTGAAAATCAAGTAGTCAACCATCTCTCTAGGCTCATGAATGCATGCGATCATGATAATCCACTTGATATCAAAGAATAATTCTCTGACGAGAATTTATTGAATGCTACGACATTGTCGTGGTATGCTGATATTGTTAACTTTCTTGTTAGTAGAATTTTTCCTTGTGATCTTAGCAGCCAGGGAAGGAAGAAATTCCGACATGAGACACGCTACTACTATTGGGATGAGCACTATATTTTCAAGCATTGCATTGATTAGATGATCCAGAGATGTGTACCAGAAGAGGAAAAATAAGACATCATTTATCGTTGTCATTCTACTCCATGCAGAGGGAACTTTGGAGGACAAAGAACTGCTACCAAGGTTCTATAGTCTAGATTTTATTGGCGAACCTTGTTTAGAGATACCCAAGCATGCTACAAGGCATGCGATAGATGCCAAAGAACGAGGAACATCTCTCAAAGGAATGAGCTACCCACGAAAGTTATGCTCGAAGTTGAGCTATTCGATGTTTAGGGCATCGACTTCATGAGACCCTTCCCATTGGGTAGAGGCAATTGTGACGATCAATAATGATGCAAACAATGTCCTGAAGTTTTTGAATAAAAACATCTTAACTCGGTTTGTAGAGCCTCGAGCTTTTATCAGTGACGAGGGCAACCACTTCAACAATAAATTGATTGCTAAATCACTACGCAGATATGGATTTCATCATATGATCGCTACAACATATCATTTGCAGACTAACAGGCAAGCCGAAGTGACAAACCGACATATTAAGTGGATCCTTTACAAAGTGGTCAAGCAAAACCGCAAAGATTGGTCGTTGAAATTGAATAAAGCCTTATGGGCCTGTCGGACCTCGTCCAAAACACCGTTGGGATTGTCACCCTATAGACTTGTATATGTCAAGGCATGCCACTTACTGGTCGAGCTTGAGCACAAAGCCTTTCGAGCTATCAAGAAGATCAACATGGACTGCCAATTAGCTGGAGAGAGATGATTGCTAGACTTGAACAAGTTAGAGGAGCATCTCTTGGAAGCGTACAAAAATGCCAAGATCTACAAGGAGAAAACCAAGAGATTGTATGATGTGAAAAGGATGCCTCAGCATTTTGTTAAAGGTTAAAAAGTGCTACTCTACAACTCTCGCCTAAAGCTCTTCCCGGGCAAGTTGAAGTCTCGTTGGTCCGGCCCATTTGAGGTTGTCAAGTTATATTCACATGGTGCAATCGACATCAAGTATTTAAAAGGTGACTTGATTTTCAAAGACAATGATCAAAGACTCAAGGCCTACCAAGGAGCACCGATTCATCATGACAAGACTTTCGTCACGCTAATGTAACACCGCTAACCCGGTTTAGAAGAAAACCGAATTAGGAGGTGTTAAGAACAAGCAAATCAATAACTTATGCCACACTTTAAATGATTTAACCAAGAATTAAGCAACCAAACTCTAGAGTTCATGGTTACACTTACAAATCGATCATTTGAACGAGACATAAACCATAAGAACATCCCATCATCTTTCTTGCATAACAAGATGTCTATCTAAAATAATGAAAGGTCACAACCATTCGGATATTCAAAATTTAGCACAACTTAATCAACAAGTAACCTTTCAAGCAACATAGAAGGTTTATCTTAAATCATAAACCAAAAGATTTTGATTGTTCATAAACTTTGTTAAACCGAAGTTATTGATTCTATTTACCAACTAGTTACTATCCAAACTATTATCCATATAAATTTAGTTCATTACTTATCATACTTTCCCATGCCCTTAATCAAATAAGAATTCTCAATTCATACCATACAAGTGATCAATCACATAACATTGAGCATCTCCCCGCATACATAAGTTTCATACATACCACTTAAGAATCATATTCATATATACATGATCTTGACTAGTTAATAGATAACACGTGACTTCCAAACTAAGCTAAAATCAAGCACCCATTTAAAAGAACATGAGCATATTTAACCAATAACATTCGAATGACACTAAATAGATTCTTATTTCTAAGTGAAATATCGTTTAGAGAAAATCAGATTCTCATTAGCTAGATTTTTACTTAACTTATAATCAAGTCATAATTACACATTATTCTACTCACACAACATGTGCAAGGAAGTACATTCTGGTCAAAATCTTATGATCTTCAAAGCACAATTGATTTAATTGGTAAATTTCAAACAACTAAGACACAAGTCTCCTAAGATCATTCTTTCAACTGTTTAAAGCATGATTTAAAGTAAGTGGTACACTCACTTGTTATTCCAAAGTTATAGAATCCATGAATCCACAAACACTCATAGCTTCCCACTATCTCATTCTTCCTACTTCTCCTTATCATGATAGGTACCTCGGACAAGTTAACAGATTGTTAGGGCCAATTTGGTTCTTCTTATGTGTAGATCAATCAATCATTATCATGTGTATGTATTTATGTATTCAAAACAATTCTCGACCCTTCACAGCAAACCAAAAACAATACATTACACTTGTATATACATATACATACATACATACATACATACATATATATATATATATATATATATATATATATATTAAAACAACCAGACATGCTTTCATATTTAACAAAACAATCTAGTTACTCAAAAATATATTTAAATATCTCAAAACAATCCATTCTATATCTTTATAGAAGCAAAACAGTCCCATACTTGGTCTCATATCAACTATCCAATTCCTTAATCCATATATACATAATCATACACTGAATAAATCCACAATGTTCTGGTTATAATATTTGACGTTGTTCATGAACAAACATTTCTTTATGTACATATAATTAGAAACAGACCCAAACTTGTGTGTATACATGTGTATGTGTGCAAAGCAGCCTTTAATGTTCTTATATTTGCAAGGCAATCCAATATGCATATATATACATTCATACGATTACATAAATGTCCTAGCTTCATACTAAGCAACAAATCAGCCCATAACAGTTTTTGAATGCTTAAAAACAGTCCCCACTTCACTTATAATGTTGCAAAATATTTTTTTTTTTATCTCAAACATGCCAATACATATTTCAGCAACCTCTTTAAAATATCTAGAGATATAACTCTATTCCAATTTCCTTTCTAGCACAATTTTTACTCTTTAAAACAGTCCCTAGCAAGCTTATTTAATACAAAAATGCCCAGATTTTTCATATACTTTCTATTCTATTTCAAACAATCCATAACATTCTTGATTATCCTATATTCCTTTAGAAATTACTTCTAATCTTACATGACAAATTTTCCTTGTTTTTACTCTATTAAAACATTCTTTATTCATTTACAAGTATCTATTTAAGAACCCTTTTTACACTCAAAATCTATAAAATAGTCCATTTTTCATATGAGTGCATAGACAGACTTGAAACAGCCCCCTAAATTCATCTAATCAATTTTGCATATAGCAAAATTTGTACTAAACACATAATTCATTTAACATACTTCAAAAACATTCAAACTCAAGACTGCACACAATTTCAATGTTGTTATTAGACTGCATCAAATTATACTATTTTTCTTAATATAAGTCTGTTTTATAGCATACATTTTAGGCAATTATAAACTTACTGCACTATATAAAGTCAGTTCTGCATTCTTTTTTTAACTGCACTTATGAATTACTAATCTGTATGTATACCATTTTGTTCAAATAGTTTTCTGCACCTTAACTACCCAGTCAAACTGTTCTACAACTAAACTAATTTGTACTACACTATTTATGCATATTTTAAGACTGTTTTTTGCATATTTAGGATTATGATCTCTATGTGAAATGAGAGCTTGGCAACTTATTCTTCTTGAATTTACAAGCTTTTCAACTCCAGTTTTCAACCATTAACAATGGGGTCTCGGTGGAGAAATGTATGAATGATACAAGCTTGGTTATGTCTATCTTTTTTTTCTCCCCCCTCCCCATCAGATGCTAGACACAAATTTTAACCTTATTTCCCATTAATTTCCAATGCTAAAATAAGATATTATTCATCACATAAGAGATGTGGAATGGACACTTGTAATCCAATATAATACCATGGTGAAATAGCCATGCAAACTTGTAAGTTTGTTTCACTTTTCCATTTGGTCTTTGCTACCAATTTCATTTTTCATGATTTGGTCCTTTAAACAATTTCAACTTAATTTATTTCATAAACTTATCCACTTTAATTCATTTTTAATTTGATCTATTGCTCCTAATCATTTCCTTAAGAGCTTATGAAAAGGTTCTAATTGATTAAAACCACTATTCAATACTAGGCCGGTTTTAGGGGTATTACAATTCTTCCCTCCTTAAAAGAAATTCATCCTCGAATTTCTCATTATTTGTGAAGTTGAGTTCACTATTCTATCACATAACTATCATTAGAAATGACAACAATTCCAAAACTGAACAAAAGTTTGAACTCCGAGGTGGCACATACAACACATGATAATGCAACAAACTTCAGTTTAGCCTGAGAATCGGCTAAACCTAAACTCTGATACCGAATTAGGAGGTGTTAAGAACATGCAAACCAGCAACTAATTGTACCTAAGCTATTTGGCTTAATTAAGGGCTAAATTGAAAGAATAAAAGAAGTTGGTGATCCAATTAAGAGGATTAAACCAAATGGATTAGGAAAGTTAAGATTTGCATGCAAATTTTCTTAATTCCCTTAGCTGCCCTTGATTAGATAAATTGTTGATAACTAATTAAGGGTAGCCTAGTAAATTCCTAAATCCACTAATAGGAAGATATCAACATTGCCATCTTCTCCATTCTATTCCCCTTAGCCGAATGTGAGAGAGAAAATAGAATTGAAGTTTAGATTGAGTAATTAATATATTCACATTGATATAGAGTGAATCAAGGTTAACTGATTGGAGTATGTATGCTTAAATGCACTCTAGTGATGTGTTCATGTAATTAATTGAATAGATGTGTTCATGGAAAAATTGATGTAGGAGAAAGTTGCTGGAAATTAAGTTAACTAGTGAATTGAGGTGTTGGATTAATGAAATTGAAGTTAGATTTGTTAAATTTGGAGTTAGAACAGAAACTGGCCATCTAGATGACTTAATCGACTATTAAAGACTGTTTTGAATAAATTAGTGAAATTGGTACGGATTTGTATTAATTAAAGGGCTGGAAAATTGAGCGAGGCTCAGAGGAGGGAGTAGAATGAATGTTTGACTTTTAAGATTGTGTGAATTGTAGTCAAATGAAGTGTCTTAATGTGTGTTTAGACATAATAGGTAAAACTGGACTAAACTATAAGGGTTTATCTTGACTTAAAAGAGCAGGGGAAAACAAGGAAAACATTGGTAAAAAGGGGTAAAATGAAATAGTAAGGGTTTTAGGTGAAGTAACTCACTAAAGTGCACTAAACTACAAAACTGGCAGAATAGTCACTTGAAAATAGACCCGACTTTAAATCGAAAATTGTATTGATGTAGATGGAATTAAAAAATGAGCCTTATATGGTTAAAACAGTAATTGAATTATCTGTCTAACGGTGTAAATTATTTGAAATTCCAATGTTTAGATTAAAAGATATGAACAAATTACTTAAGGGTGTACAAACTGCAAGTGCAAAAACTGTTTTGGATAATATAATTAAAATGAGCTTGAAATATCAATGAATTGATTCTAATGATTTTCCATGTTGTGTGTGGCATGCTAGAGAAAGGATTAGAAGAGGTTGCTGAAGGAATTAAGGGTGGATCATCAAGGGATAGGCAAAAGGGAATAACAATACCAGACTAGCTTGGAGTATTGTGAGTGTAACTCCACTTAGGGTTAGGAGTAAGGTCCTAACCAATCTCTTTTCTTGAATTGATGCCATGTAAAATGACTAATCTATATTTGGTAATCAGGGGAAGAATGAACTAATTGAAAACTTGTTTGATGCCATGATGAATTGTTTTCTTGAATTGAAATGAATATTTTTGTTGTACTAAGATATTTCATGTCTAATTACATGTTCACATATTCATTGCTTATGCCAAAGGTATGTAATGCATGATAGCTTGCTTGGATACAAGGTACGTACAAACATGCATAAATGAGATGTGCTCGAATGCTTCTATGTATGCTGATATATTCGAATGGCCTGCTAGATTGGATGCTTTTGTTTGATGATTGATTATATATGAATTGAGATGAGATCGAATGCTTCTATGGATGCTGATATGTTCGAATGGCTTGTTACATTGAATGCCCTTGTATGATGCTTGAGTATGCTTAATCTCTTGATGTGCATTGCTTGAAAATAAAAGATTAAACAAGACCTTGGTTGCTAGTTGGTCTTAGGTAGAACGACATGGCTTTGTAACCCCCTTAGCCCGATCTAGATGATTGACCCGAACCGACGTGATTACACGGGGAAAATCGAAGCAAACTCATTAAAGCTGACTCCGATTGATGACCCTTTTTTTCTTTTTTACTTTTCTAAATTTAACTTAAGTCCTATATGATCACCAAAGAGCATAAGAAGAAACGACACAACAATCAGAATTCGATTAGGGGTTTAATTGCACAAACTAGACATTTAGGGACCAAAATGTAATTTCTGCAAATTATAAGGACTTCTCTGATTTTAAAGTTACCTTCATTCAATTAGTCATATATCATGCTTCTCTATCAATATCCATCACATTCTAACCAACCAATCATATCCAATTGCATGTATGAGGTTCAGGGACTAAAACACAACGATTCAAGACATTCACAAGTGAGGTTTAACCAACTTAACGACTGGCGTATCGATACTCTTAAGGAGGGTATCGATACGCCCTCAATGATCAAACTGCCCAAGCTTGCATCACCAGACCGTATCGGTACGCCGATGTACCGTATCGATACGCCCTCGTACAGTGACTAAAGAGGGTATTGATATGACCCCGTGTACCAGTACGCCCTCACAAAACAAGCAGGCCGTATCGGTACGCTCTGAGTTGTATCAATACGCTGCAGTCTGCAAAAGCCCAAAATGCAGATTTTGAACATTAACGACCTATCCAAACCATTCCAACATATAGTTAGACATGCTTGCACACAAATATGCATCAACACTAAAAGGTACAAGCTAATGAAAAACGTCTAACATCATCATCATCAAAATTGACTTCTAAAGCATGCTCCCTAAGAATCAAAAACACCAAAAGACCATAAGCATCCCAAAAGGCAAGGTAAATCATCAAAACTAATATAATGGCCTTTTACAACCCAAATGGAACACATATAACTTGCAACAACTCAAGGGAGTCCAAAACACATCTCCCAAAGCAAACCATTAAATCTCATTGCCAACTATCATTACTAAAGTAAATGTAAAATATCACCAAACTTGAGCTTAACTATTCCTTGGATTCCTTTAAGCCTCCTCGCTGCCCAAAATGAGTCAATTATCTGCATTGTTGGTAAAAGAGAGCGTAAGCACGATAGCTTAGAGAGGCATGTTCTAAAAACACCAACACAACAATGCAAGCTTTTTAAAACTCTATCTCGAAAACCATTTCTAAACCATGCTCTTTCTATCTCATGCTTGAAAACCATTTCAAAGCAAATCATCATTTGAAAATCACATGTACCATCTATCTATCAATCTCATGCATTCAGCCAATGCAAATCTCATGGCAAAGCCATACACATGCTTGATATACAAAAGCATTTCATAAATCTCAAAATCTCATATGCATTTCTCATAGCATAAAATCATTTCAACATTTGTACATGTGAATCAAAGTTTAATTCTCATATATTGGCATTCCATATTCTATCTTTACTCGGATATACGAATTAGCTTGACATAGAGCCAAGTTTTACCCCAGTGGAATCTCACATCACCGGACTCTCATGGCGGTATCTCTCTTCGCCACAATGCTTGGGTGTTTCACCAAGACCTACCCCGATGGTATCTCTCATCATCAGATTCTCACTTTGGATCGGGATGTGACTACTCCTATTGCCCGACTCCAAAGAGTACTTACAGATTTTTAGTTTATAGTGCACTTTACATCCTATTGGTCGACCAATTATATCCGGTAATCATCTCATCATTTATGCCAATATATTACATTAAAATAATCATCTCACCTACTGTTTTGATGCAACATTTCTAAAATCAATCTCATCCCATTTCAAAACCACAACTCATGCAGAGCATTTAGTCAAAATCTCAAAACTCTTCACAATGTCATTCTATCTCATGGGATCAATATGAAACATCATTTCATGTCATAAATCATGCATAAAACAGTAGGAATTTGTCTATCTCAAATCAAGAGCATGTCAAAAGCATTTAGGGGCATCAACCACTTTTCGAGAGCAAATCTAAACATACTTACTTCCGGACATAGGATTGTGTTTCGAACCAATCCTAAATCCCCAAACCTTGTTTCCCTGTCCCTCAAGGACTTCTAAAACCATTTGCACTCACCGATAACGTTTTGCTTGCTCACCGAAACGAATTCTAGGCTTCCGGCACTTCCGGATCAACACCAAATACGTCCGATGAAGTCTCCCCTATTTATTACACATAAGAGCAGAGGATTAATGCATCATCATGCGTTAAAATCACCAGCCACACATTCTAACTCGCTGCTCTACTCAAAACTAGCCTTTCGTCTATTCTAAATAACCGAAATTACCTCCAAACTTTCTCAAATCAAAGCCCAGTCAAAATCTATCAATACTAACATTTTCTAAACATCAATCAACATAAAAATAACCATAAACACAACCTTATACCTCCAGCAATAGCAGATCACCAAAAACACCTCAAAAACTACAAATCTAGCTTCTCAAACCTAGGAACCCAAACCTATTCGGGATTTAATTGTTAAAACCTCATTCTCAACATCAAATATCATCCAAAATATGTTAGAAATCAACCTCAAAACAGAGCCTAACATAGAAATACAAAAATCACCAAAATCTCATCAAGAATCTTGAATTTAACAACTATTTCATGTTTATAACATTAAAACAACTCAAAAACCATCAACAAAGGATTGATAACTTAGGAATTTCAGTAAAGAACCTATCATTAGAGGAGAAGGATGAAGCTTACCTCTAATGGTTGATCTCTCTTCAATTTGGGCAAGTTTTCTTGAAATCCAAAGCAAAAATCAAAAAGGATTTGATGTAACAAAGATAAGAAATGTTTTGGAAGATAAAATCTCAGCAACCAAAAATGAAAATCAAAGGAGAAAAAAGTGTTTGGCTGATTGGAAGTTGAGAGAAAATGAAAAGAGAAAACTATCGTGAAATTAGTTATGAAAAGTCAACTTTAATATTCCTTTTTAATTCTCTTTTATTTCTTTAATTAAATCATTATTAAAAGCTCCCAAATTAAAGAGAAATTTGATGAAAACAAATCGTAAAATTAGCTCCTTAAAGATTCAAAGTTTCATTCCTTTACAAAACAGTCACTAGTCAACTTTTCCAAAAACTACATTTTGGTCACTATACCAAAATGTAATATTTCCAAATCTCATTTTGTAAAATTGTTTTCACCACAATCATTTATATAATAAATGTGGATTTTTAGATATTTTTCCATATTTTTAAAACATCCCGAACTAGGTGTTCCCTAAACCAACCTCCAGGGTTTGAACTGTTCCCGACCGGCGAGATTCAACATCTAAAACATCTAGGCCCAAAACCAGGGCGTTAGATCTCTCCCCCACTTAAGAAATTTCGTCCTCGAAATTTACCTGGTGGAAAAAGGTAAGGAAATTGCTTCTTCTTGTCATCCTTCCTTTCCCACGTGGCTTCCTCAACGCCACGATGTCTCCGCAAGAGTTTGACCAGCTCGATGGTCTTACCCTGAAGAACCTTACTATCCGTATCCAGAATCTCAACGGGCTCCTCATCATACGTCAAGTCTGGTTTTAGCTCATCCTCTTCTACATGTATAACATGCGACATATCCGATCTATACCTCCGAAGCATGGAAACATGGAACGCATTATGTATCTTTTCTAACTCTGAAGGCAGTCTCAGCTTGTGAGCAACAAGACCCACACGTTCTATCACCTCATATGGCCCAATGAACCTCGGACTCAATTTGCCCTTTCGGCCAAATCTCATCACCTTCTTCCAAGGTGAAACTTTCAGAAACACACGTTCGCCAACTGCGAACTCTATATCCTTACGCTTCAAACCCGCGTAAGACTTTTTCCTGTCCGATGCTGCCTTCAAACGCTCACAAATGAGCTTCACCTTCTCGGTGGTTCCTTTCAACAAAGCTTGCATCGAAATCAACTTTTGCCCCGTTTCAGCCCAACAAAGGGGAGTTCTAAACCTTCTCCCGTACAAAACCTCGTACGGTGCCACTTGAATACTTGCCTGGTAACTATTA
This sequence comes from Hibiscus trionum, assembly GCA_030270665.1. Classification (NCBI taxonomy): domain Eukaryota; kingdom Viridiplantae; phylum Streptophyta; class Magnoliopsida; order Malvales; family Malvaceae; genus Hibiscus; species Hibiscus trionum. The sequence goes on along the minus strand of BSYR01000026.1, from coordinate 45,901,856 downwards.
TTATAAGCGAACTCAACCAAAGGAAAGTGCTTCTCCCAGGATCCTTAAAGCTCAATAACGCAGCACCTCAACATATCTTCAAGCACTTGGATAACACGCTCTGACTGCCCATTCGAAGTACTGAAATTCAACTGCGTACCCAAGGCTTGATGCAAACATACACAAAACCTCGACGTGAACCTCAGATCTCTATCCGATACTATAGATTTCGGCTCACCGTGCAACCGCACAATCTCAACAATGTACAACTTTGCTAACTTATCCAAGGTATACGTAGTATGTACAGGCAATAAATGTGCACACTTCGTAAGGGCATCCACAATCACCCAAACAAAATTCTTTTTCGATGGCGAAAAAGGCAAACAAGATACGAAGTCCATGGTAATCCTTTCCCACTTCCATTATGGGAATCTCAACGACTGCAACAACCCAGAAGGAACCTGATGTTCAGCCTTAACCCGCTGACAAACCATACATTTTCTAACGAACTCGGCAACATCCTTCTTCAACCCCACCTAGTAGTACTCATCCTTCAAATCACGATACATTTTCGTACTACTAGGGTGCATAGCGAAAGGAATACTACGAGCTTCAGTCAGAATAGTGCGCCTCAACTCCACAACATTCGGCACCACTATCCGACTGCCAAAACACAGAACACCATCATCGTTGAAACTGAAGTCTGAAGGCCTTCCTTTCGCAATATCCTGAACATGCGGTACAAGAGAATCATCAAGAAACTGCTTGTCCTTGATTAACCGAACCAAAGATGGTTTCACTTGCAACTCAGCAACAAGGCCACCATCTCGCGATATGCTCAAACAAGCAAACATCGCCCTCAACTCCACCGCCACTTTCCTGCTCAAAGCATCACCCACAACATTGGCCTTTCCCGGATGATACTTGATCGTTAGGTCATAATCCTTAAGCAACTCCACCCAACATCGTTGTCTAAGATTCAAATCCTTCTGAGACATAAGATACTTCAAACTCTTGTGATCCGTGTACACAGTACACTTCTCACCATAAAAATAATGTCTCCAAATCTTTAGAGCGAACACCACTGCTGCTAACTCAATATCATACGTGGGATAGTTATGCTCATGCACCTTCAACTATCGCGATGCATAAGCTACTACCTTACCTTCTTGCATCAGCACACACCCCAAACAAACATAGGATGCGTCACTATACACCACAAACTTTTTTCCAGATTCAGGTTGAACCAAGATAGGAGCTTGCGTCAAAGCTTCCTTTAGCTTCTCAAAAGCTTGCTGTCTCGCTTCTGTCCACTCAAACTTAACATCCTTCTGCAATAACTTCATCAAAGGAGCAGCAATCTTGGAAAATCCATCCACGAACCTTCGATAGTAACCCGCCAAACCAAGGAAACTACAAACTTCATGAACATGCCTATGAGGCTTCCAATTCACCACCGCCTCAATCTTCTGAGGCTCAACACAAATCCCCTCAGCCGAAACCACATGACCAAGGAGAACAACCTCCTTCAACCAAAACTCACATTTACTCAGCTTAGCATAAAGCTGATTCTCTAGCAACGCTTGCAAAACAATCCTCAAATGTTCCTCGTGCTCCTCCTTAGTACGAGAGTACACAAGGATGTCATCAATGAACACCACAACGAAGTTATCCAAGAACTCATGAAACACCCTATTCATCATATCCATGAATGTAGCATGAGCATTTGTCAAACCAAAAGGCATCACCAGGAATTCATATTGCCCATACCTTGTATGAAAAGCAATTTTTGGCACATCTACATCCTTAACAATCAATTGATAGTACCCAGACCTTAAATCAATCTTTGAGAACACAACCGCTCCACAAAACTGATCAAAAAGATCATCAATCCTTAGCAGAAGATACTTATTCTTGATAGTCAACTTATTCAGCTGATGATAATCAATGTACATTCTCATCGTGCCATCTTTCTTCTTTACAAACAAGACCGGCGCACCCCGAGGTGACACACTAGGCCGAATAAATCCTCGATCAAGCAACTCCTGAAGTTGCATCTTCTGCTCCTTCAACTCCTTAGGTGTAATTCGATAGGGAGCGATGGACACCAAAGTTGTGTTCTCATACAACTCAATTCCAAACTCAACCTCCTGACTAGGCGGCAACCCAGGTAACGCCTCCGGAAACACCCCAAGGAATTCACACATGGTCCTTATATCTTGCACCCGCACCTCATTCATGCTAGGATTCATTACAAAAGCTAAATAAGCTTCGCATCCTTGACACAACAACCGGCTTGCTTCAAGCGTCGAAACCACATTAGATAGGAACTTTATGTTTTCTCCCACCACCACAACTTCATAATCATCAGCAAGTTTCAGTGAAACTCGTTTATTCTCAAAATCCACAACAACCCTATGCTCAACTAGTCAATCCATACCAAGGATTACATCGAATCCATAGAAAGACAATTCCATGAGATCCACCAAGAACACATGTTCTTGCACCTTTAAGGGACACCTCTTATACAACTTCCTCGATACAACCGTTTCACCGAAAGAACTAGTCACACGCATACCAACATCCAAAGACTCAACAGGCAAGCTAAGCATTTGAGCATGTTCACGCAATATGTACGAGTGTATACATCCAGAATCAATCAGAGAAAGTAATGACAAAGACTGCAAAGTAAAGGTTCCTGCGATCACATCAGTGTCATTCCTCCATTCACGATGGGCATACACTCTGGCCTGGCCCCCTTCTTCGGGCTGAACAGCTATTACATGTGCTACATTCCTCCCACCAACAGCTCTACGCTGGAAATTTCCACGGCCGCGCTCACGGCCTCTCTGTTGCTCAACTGCTCTCACCAGAGCCTGGCCCTCTCTCATCGGCCGAGGACAATCCCATTTCACATGCCAATGGGAACCACAATTCCAGTACGTACCAACGTTGCCCCAGCACTCTCCCGTGTACCTCTTGCCACACCGTTTACACTCAGTTGTATGAATGAAAGCATTCAGCCCTTGCTGACCTCTCCCTTGATTACCTCCCCCATGTCTAGCATCCACATGAGACCTTCGATCCCTCGTCCTCTTAAAACGATCCCTTCCACCATCAGAACCCACAGCTCGCTTCGCTGAGCTAGATCCTCCTGCTCGACTCGCCAGACCAAGGTTCAGCTCAATGTCCTTGGCTCGAGTGATCAGGACATCAGAATCAGAGTAATCCGAGGCAAGAATATATGTCTTCACATCAACCACTAGCCCATATCTGAAACGCTAACATCTCTCCCGTTCATTAGGGATCAATTTCGGTTCATACTGGCTAAGGCGTACAAACTACACCTCATATTCCGCCACTGACATGGCTCCTTGCACTAGGGACATGAGTTCCCTCTTCTTTTCGTCTAAATAACGGACACCCATATATTTCCTCTTGAACGCATTCAGAAAGAACGTCCAAGTCACCTCAACATCTTCCAAACCAGCTATAGTGGTCATCCACCACGTATAGGCATCACCATGAAACATGGACACAATGCATCCCAACTTCTGGACATCATCACAGTTCATCTGCCCAAGGATCCTCTTGGTGCTCTCCATCCAAGATTTGGAACCCTCAGGGGCCAGCCACCCAAACTCAGTCCCTCTGAGACCGCAGAGTCGCTCTAACAGCAAACTCGCACCAGCACCAACATAAGGTGCAGCCACATGAGCACCAGCTACTGACGCCCGAAAAGCTCCACCAAAAGCCTAAATCAGCACAATCATATCAGGAGCAACTTGCCCTCGTGCTCCCTTGGCTTCAACAACCCCTATTCCAGCTCCATCAGCACCAACTCCCGCTCCACCACCACTGGTGGTCCACCGGGAGTGTAACGCCCCGGTTTTGGGCTTAGAAGTTCTGGGCGTTGACCGGTTTGGTCAAAGTGCTATTCGAATCTAAAGAGGTGAAATTAGGAAAGCCTAGTTCGGGTTGCATTAAAAATATGGAAAAATGTTCTAAAATCATCTTTTAATATAATTAAGTGAACTGTGAAATCAATTTTGAAAAATGGGTTTTGGAAGTATGACATTTTGGCTAGTGACCAAAATGTAAATTTTGAAAGTTTGGTGACTGTTTTATAAAGAGTTGAAACTTTGAATCCTTAAGGAGCTATTAATCCAAAGATGATTTCTCTAGATTTTTCTAAGATATTTTAAGTCTAAAATCTGATTTTAAAGGTCATTAAAATTGGAGGGAAGCCATTTTGGCTATTTTTGGATTTTGTAACCAACTTTGCTAAACTTTCTTTCTCTCATTTTCTCTCAAACTAAACACTACTTTTCCAGAGAATTGGATCTGATTTCTTCACCTAAATCCCTCCATTCAACTCTCATTTGATTCCAAATCATTGTATCTTCAAATCTCTTCAATTGCTAAGTGTTTCAACAAGGATTTTCATTCCAAAAAGTGGAGAAACACAAGTTTGGAGGTAAGAACGTCCTTCTCCTTTAAACTATCAGTTCTTTACTGAAATTCCCAAGTTATCAACTCTTAATTGATGTTTAATTAAAGGCTTTTGAGTTTGGAATTGTATCTTGGCTTATAATGCAAGATTTGATGGTTTTCATGATTTTTCGTTAGATCTGATTGATCTGTGATTTGAGATGTGTTTTTGATGTTAAATGAACTCTAAATTGATAAGGAAATGAGTTTTGATTAATGCAATCCCGGATAGGTTGAGTTTCCTAAGTTTAGCTTATGTTTTTTGGATGTTTTTGTGGTGATCTTGTGGATCTGTTGTTGCTGGAGGTATAAGGATGTTTGTAGGTTGTTTTTAGATGTTTTATGGTGTTGATGGATGTTAGGTTTTGCTGGTTTATGGCTGGGCTTTGTTGAGAAGTGGTTTTGATGCAATTTCGGTTGTGTTTGGTGGCCGAAATTGGAGTGTGAATGAGAGCAGCGAGTTTGAGTGCTTTCATTAAAGCTTTTGATGCTTGATGATGCATTAAACCTCTACTTTAATGTGTTTAATCAGGGGAGGCATCTTTGGATCCAAGAGTTGTTGATTCGAAAGCTTGATTTCGTGCTTCGGCAAGTGGCGAAGTGGAATCGGTGAGTGAAATTGGGTTTTCGGCTTTGAAACCAATGTCTTGGGAGCTTAGTTTAAGTCTAAACAACTTTGCTAAGCTCGAGCGTAAGTTTTCGGAATTTCTCTCTAGTGGTGGCCATGATTTTGTTGTGTTGCAAAATGATTATTTTCATGTTTTACATACTGTTTTGGAAGCATGTTTTAGCATGGTTTTTGCTGATGATGTAAGCCATATGTTGAAGGTAACTCTAGGTAGGAGTTCCTTGCTTTTGTACATTGAAATGATGTGGTTTAATGCTTTTAAATGCATGATGAATATGGCTTGGTTTTATGCTTTAAAACAGTGATGTAAGTGATGAAAATGATGTATATTGGCAAGTGAGGTTTTAAAATGTTAAGGTCACTAAGGTGGTTAAAAGTCCTTGAGTGAGCCTTGTTACTTATGAACATCAAGGTGGTTAAAAGTCCTTGGATGGTTCATGTTGTGGACACTAAGGTGGTTAAAAGTCCTTAGGTGATCCTTTTTCATGGTGTTTAAAAGTCCATGGCCAAGGTGTTTAAAAGTCCTTGGGATCAAGGTGTTTAAAAGTCCTTGATGTGATACATTTCATGGTGTTTAAAAGTCCATGGCCAAGGTGTTTAAAAGTCCTTGGGATCAAGGTGTTTAAAAGTCCTTGATGTGATGCATTCTATGGTGTTTAAAAGTCCATAGGCCAAGGTGTTTAAAAGTCCTTGGGGTGAAAGTTGATGAACTTGTTTTTAAAGAAATGGAATTTATCACTTGTGGCCAATATGACATGTTATGATTTGATGCATGAGATGCATGTTTAAGTATGCTTTTGAGCATGTGTAAATGATGGTTTAAAGCATGTTTAATAAAGTGTTTTACAAATGCATTATTGGATGGTTTTATTGAGCATTCCTCACTAAGCTTTTGCTTACGCTCTCTTCGTTTTCCTTAATTCAATAATGCAGAGCATTAGAGACCTTTTGAGGGCAGCAAGAAGGGCAAGAATTCAAGTGCAAGTAAAGCTCAATGTATGGAAGGTTTTTGTTAAACATTTTAGCTTTTGGGTGATTTGGCAATGGGGAAACCATGTGTATGTTTTGGGAGGTGTTTTGTACTCCCTAAGTATGTTTCTTGATGTTAAGATTGTTGGTCTTTGGATTGGATCTTTATATGCTTGTTTTGTAAGTTTGGTGCTTGAATATCTAGCTTGTGTAGGAAGCATGCCTATAGAATTGGGGCTTTTTGCATATGATGATGTTTGGTTGAATTGATGATGCTAATATGTTATATATATGTTGAATTGCATGCTGGTAAAGTTTGGTGACATTCGGAGCATGATTGGTTGTGTAATTGCATGTTTAAAGTGGAGTTTTGGAGCAATCTGGGCAGGGTGTTTCGGAACAGCACCTACCGTTTCGGAACGGGTGCCTTAATCATGCCCAGGCGTCCGAAACGGGAGGGGCCGTTCCGAAACGGAAAGGCCACTGCCAGACCCCCGTTTCGGAACGGCCCCGCGTTTCGAAACGGGCTGTCTCCCGTTTCGGAACGGTTGACCGTTGGGGGCTGACATTGGCAGTTATATGTTTTGGAATGTTTGCGTTTTGGTCCTAAAACTTGTTTGTGCAATTGTTTGAGTTTGGGAGGTCCTTTTGAGCTGAAATTTTGCAGAGAAGCATGAAACATGATTAATTTCAAGTTGGTAACTTCAATTTGGGTTAAGTCCTTATAATTATCAGAATTTACAATTTGGTCCCTAAAGTTGTATCTTGTTCAATTGGGTCCCTGTTTGATCTCTGATGTTTGTGATCTCTTGGTATGATATTTGTGTGATCACAATTAGGTCTAAAGTGCATCTAGACAAGTTTAAAAAGTAAAAAAAGGGTCGTTAATCAAAGTTGACTTTCGGGTTGACTTTGGTTTTCCCCGTGTGACTTTCTTAATTCGGGTCAACCGTCTAGGCCGGGTTAAGGGGGTTACATTTGGTGGTATCAGAGCCAGGTTCTCGAGTAATTGGGAATGTTTGTATGCATGATTGAAGTATGTATGCTATGAATGCTTGTTGTTTGAAAGCATGTTCAGTGGTTTGAAATGTTGATGCAGTTGAGTTGTATGCTCTGATGTTGCATGTTGAGGGTACCCATTGCCAAACAAAAGCTAAAGGAAAGATGTTGTTTTGAAATGAAATTGAGCTTGAATACTTGGATTGCTTACCTTGCTGGGCCTGACTTTGTTTTATTTGTGTTGTGATTGCATGGTAAAAGTATGGCACCACGTAAAGAGTTAAGAGGTAATGCGAGAGCTACGGCTCCTAACGAGAATGAGAATGAAGAGCACACTGGTAGTGCTGTGTTACCCCCTCCTCCGCCTGGTGGTGGTGCTGGAGGTGCGAGAGCTGAAGCTGCAGCTGATGCTGGTGCTGGAGCTGCTGGACCAGAGGTTGGTCAGGGGCAAGCTATGCCTGATATGTCTGTTTTGGTACAAGCTATTGCGGGTGCTTTTCGAGCAGCAGTAGCTGGAGCTCAGGGAGCTGGGCATCAGGGAGATGCTGGAGTCAGATTGCCTTTGGAGCGTCTGCGCAGTCTTGGAGGGACTGAGTTTAGAGGTTTGTCAGCTGAGAGTTCTGAGGCTTGGCTGGAAAGTACCAAGCGTATCTTGGGTCAGATGAGTTGCACGGATGTGCAAAAGCTGGGCTGTGTTGTGTCCTTGCTGCAGGACGATGCTTATACATGGTGGACGACTACCATTTCTGGAATGGCTGAAGCTGATGTTACCTGGACATTCTTTCAGAATGTGTTTAAAAGAAGATATCTGGGAGTGAGATATCTGGATGAGAAAAAGCGGGAATTCATGTCTCTTACCCAAGGGAGCATGAGTGTAGCTGAGTACGAGGTACAGTTTGTACGGCTCAGTCAGTATGCACCGGAGCTGATACCTGATGAGAGGGCAAGGTGCGAGAGGTTCCGTTACGGTCTTGTGACGGATGTTAAGATGTATTTGCTGGCCGCCGAGTATGATGATTTTGATGTGTTGGTGGGCCGAGCAAAGGACGTTGAGATGAACCTGAGTTTGTCTGCTAAGGGTGCTGGCAAGCGAGCTGCTGAGTATAGCTCCGGAGGTGGACGGAACAAGAGGGGACGAGATCAGAAGTATCAGTCCTCAGCCAGGAGAGGTGGTGGTGCACCTGCTAGAGGAGGCAATGCTAGAGCTGATCCTAGTGCTTGTTGGATCTGTGGTTCTCGTGGTCACTTGAAGCGTGACTGTCCTCGTGCTGAGAGAGTGGCACAAGCTCCTGTTGCAACAGCTGGTAATGCTGGGAATGGGTGCTGGAATTGTGGTTCTGCGGACCACTTGAGGCGAGATTGTCCGAGGATGGCTGGTGAGCAGGTGCGTGCTCCTGTTGTTGCTGCACCACAGAGAGGTCGTGGGCGCGGCCGTGGTAATTTCCAGAGGAGAGAGGAAGGTGGCCGAGGGGTAGCTCATGTTGTAGCTATTCAGCCTGAAGGTGGAGGCCAATCGAGGGTGTATGCTAAGAGAGAGGGCAGGAATGATGCAGATGTGATTGCAGGTACCTTTACTTTGCAGTCCTTGTCATTGCTTTCTTTGATTGATTCTGGATCTACGCATTCATATATTCTTCGTGAGCATGCTGAATTGCTTGGTTTGCCTGTTGAGTCTTTGGATGTTGGTGTTCGGGTCACTAGTTCTTTTGGTGAGACTGTTGTGACTCGAAAGTTGTATAGAAGGTGCCCTTTGGTTGTTCAAGAGCATGTCTTTCATGTTGATCTTATGGAGTTGCCCTTCTATGGTTTTGATGTGATCCTTGGTATGGATTGGCTTGCTGAGCATCGTGCTGTTGTGGATTGTGAGAATAAGCGTGTTTCGCTTAAGCTTGCGGATGATTATGAAGTTGTGGTGGTTGGTGAGAATGTGAAGTTTCTTGCCAATGTGGTATCTTCTTTGGAGGCGAGCAGGATGCTGAGGCAAGGTTGCGAAGCCTATCTAGCTTTTGTGATGAATCCTAGCTCTAAGGAGTTGAGGGTGCAAGATATCAGGGTTGTAAAGGAGTTTCCTGGTGTTTTTCCTGAGGAGTTGCCTGGTTTACCTCCTAACCGCGAGGTGGAGTTTGGAATTGAGCTGTATGAGAATACAACTCCTGTGTCCATTACTCCCTATAGAATGGCACCTAAGGAGCTGAAGGAGCTGAAGACGCAGTTGCAAGAGTTGCTTGATCGTGGTTTCATCCGGCCGAGTGTGTCACCTTGGGGAGCACCGGTCTTGTTTGTGAAGAAGAAGGATGGCACTATGAGAATGTGCATTGATTACCGTCAGCTGAACAAGTTGACTATCAAGAATCGGTATCCTTTGCTGAGGATTGATGATCTCTTTGATCAATTTCGGGGAGCTGCTGTGTTCTCTAAGATTGACTTGAGGTCAGGGTATTATCAGTTGAAGGTGAAGGATGTAGATGTGCCTAAGACAGCTTTCAGGACAAGGTATGGGCATTATGAGTTTCTTGTGATGCCGTTTGGGTTGACAAATGCTCCTGCTGCTTTCATGGACATGATGAATCGTGTGTTTCATGAATACCTGGATAAGTTTGTTGTGGTGTTCATTGATGATATCCTCGTGTACTCGCGTACTGAGGAGGAGCATGAAGAGCATTTGAGGATTGTTTTGCAAGCTTTGTTGGAGAATCAGCTTTATGCTAAGCTGAGCAAGTGTGAGTTCTGGTTAAGAGAGGTGGTTTTTCTTGGGCATGTGGTCTCAGCTGAGGGGATTCGTGTTGATCCTCAGAAGATTGAGGCGGTGATGAGCTGGAAGGTTCCTAAGTCTGTTCATGAGGTCTGTAGTTTCCTTGGTTTGGCGGGATACTACCGAAGGTTTGTGGATGGGTTTTCCAAGGTTGCTGCTCCTTTGACAAAGCTGTTGCAGAAGGATGTTAAGTATGAGTGGACAGAAGCGAGACAGCAGGCTTTTGAGAAGCTGAAGGCGGCTTTGACGCAAGCTCCTATCTTGATTCAGCCTGAATCAGGGAAAGAGTTTGTGGTTTACAGTGATGCATCCTATGTTGGTTTGGGGTGTGTGCTAATGCAGGAGGGTAAGGTGGTGGCTTATGCATCGCGGCAGTTGAAAGTGCATGAGCGCAATTACCCTACGCACGATATTGAGCTGGCTGCAGTGGTTTTTGCTCTGAAGATCTGGAGGCATTATCTGTATGGAGAGAAGTGTACTGTGTACACAGATCACAAGAGTTTGAGGTATCTGATGTCTCAGAAGGAGTTGAATCTTAGGCAGCGGCGTTGGTTGGAGTTGCTCAAGGATTATGATCTGACGATTGAGTATCATCCTGGAAAAGCTAATGTTGTTGCTGATGCCTTGAGTAGGAAGGTAGCTGTTGAGTTGAGAGCCATGTTTGCTAGCTTGAGCATATCGCGTGATGGTGGTCTTGTGGCTGAGTTGCATGTGAAGCCGTCTATGGTTCAGTTGATCAAGGATAAGCAGTTGTTGGATGATTCCTTGGTGTCTCATGTTCAGGATATCGCGGAGGGTAGACCTTCGGATTTCTGTTTCAATGATGATGGTGTGCTGTGTTTTGGGAGTCGGATAGTAGTGCCCAATGATGCTGAGTTGAGGCGTGCTATTCTGACTGAAGGTCATAGTAGTCCTTTTGCTATGCACCCTGGTAGTACTAAGATGTATCGTGATCTTCGTGATGAGTACTATTGGGTTGGTTTGAAGAAGGACGTTGCGGAGTTCGTGAGCAAGTGTTTGGTGTGTCAGCGAGTTAAGGTTGAGCATCAGTTTCCTTCAGGGTTGTTGCAACCGTTGAAAATCCCTGAATGGAAGTGGGAGAGGGTTACCATGGATTTTGTATCTGGTTTACCTTTGTCTCCATCGAAAAAGAATTTGGTCTGGGTGATTGTGGATCGCCTGACGAAGTGTGCGCATTTCTTGCCTGTGCATACTACATTTTCTTTGGATAAGCTGGCAGAGCTGTACATTGCTGAGATTGTGCGGCTGCATGGTGTGCCCAAGTCGATTGTGTCGGATAGGGATCCGAGGTTCACATCGCGGTTCTAGCAGTGTTTGCATCAAGCTCTGGGTACAAGGTTGCATTTCAGTACATCCTATCATCCTCAGTCGGATGGTCAGTCTGAGCGAGTTATCCAGATTTTGGAGGATATGTTGAGGTGCTGCGTGATTGAGTTCCAAGGTTCTTGGGAGAAGCATCTGCCTTTGGTTGAGTTTGCTTATAACAACAGTTATCAGGCGAGCATACAGATGGCACCTTATGAGGCTTTGTACGGGAGGAAGTGTAGGACTCCTCTTTGTTGGGCTGAGACTGGTCAAAAGTTGGTTTCGATGCCGGCTTTGTTGAAAGGGACCACAGAGAAGGTGAAGCTCATTTGTGAGCGGTTAAAGGCTGCTTCTGATCGGCAGAAGTCTTACGCGGATTTGAAGCGTAAGGAGATAGAGTATGCGGTGGGTGACCGTGTGTTCTTGAAGGTTTCGCCTTGGAAGAAGGTGATGCGGTTTGGCCGGAAGGGCAAGTTGAGCCCTAGATACATTGGACCATATGAGGTGGTTGAGCGTGTGGGTCCTGTTGCGTATCGGTTGAGGTTACCTCAGGAGTTGGAGAAGATTCATGATGTGTTTCATGTTTCTATGCTCCGGAAGTATAGATCTGATCCTTCGCATGTGATGTCTGTGGAGGAAGTGGTTTTGAATTCGGATTTGACCTATGATGAGGAACCGGTGAAGGTTCTGGATTCGGATAGCAAGGTTCTTCGTGGCAAGACCATTGAGTTGGTGAAGGTGCTGTGGAAGCATCGCGGTGTTGAGGAAGCCACGTGGGAGCGGAAGGAAGACATGCTGAAGCAGTTTCCTTATCTCTTTCCTTTAGGTAAATTTCGAGGACGAAATTTCTTAAGGGGGGGAGAGTTGTAACGCCCCGGTTTTGGGCTTAGAAGTTCTGGGCGTTGACCGGTTTGGTCAAAGTGTTGTTCGAATCTAAAGAGGTGAAATTAGGAAAGCCTAGTTCGGGTTGCATTAAAAATATGGAAAAATGTTCTAAAATCATCTTTTAATATAATTAAGTGAACTGTGAAATCAATTTTGAAAAATGGGTTTTGGAAGTATGACATTTTGGCTAGTGACCAAAATGTAAATTTTGAAAGTTTGGTGACTGTTTTATAAAGAGTTGAAACTTTGAATCCTTAAGGAGCTATTAATCCAAAGATGATTTCTCCAGATTTTTCTAAGATATTTTAAGTCTAAAATCTGATTTTAAAGGTCATTAAAATTGGAGGGAAGCCATTTTGGCTATTTTTGGATTTTGTAACCAACTTTGCTAAACTTTCTTTCTCTCATTTTCTCTCAAACCAAACACTACTTTTCCAGAGAATTGGATCTGATTTCTTCACCTAAATCCCTCCATTCAACTCTCATTTGATTCCAAATCATTGTATCTTCAAATCTCTTCAATTGCTAAGTGTTTCAACAAGGATTTTCATTCCAAAAAGTGGAGAAACACAAGTTTGGAGGTAAGAACGTCCTTCTCCTCTAAACTATCAGTTCTTTACTGAAATTCCCAAGTTATCAACTCTTAATTGATGTTTAATTAAAGGCTTTTGAGTTTGGAATTGTATCTTGGCTTATAATGCAAGATTTGATGGTTTTCATGATTTTTCGTTAGATCTGATTGATCTGTGATTTGAGATGTGTTTTTGATGTTAAATGAACTCTAAATTGATAAGGAAATGAGTTTTGATTAATGCAATCCCGGATAGGTTGAGTTTCCTAAGTTTAGCTTATGTTTTTTGGATGTTTTTGTGGTGATCTTGTGGATCTGTTGTTGCTGGAGGTATAAGGATGTTTGTAGGTTGTTTTTAGATGTTTTATGGTGTTGATGGATGTTAGGTTTTGCTGGTTTATGGCTGGGCTTTGTTGAGAAGTGGTTTTGATGCAATTTCGGTTGTGTTTGGTGGCCGAAATTGGAGTGGGAATGAGAGCAGCGAGTTTGAGTGCTTTCATTGAAGCTTTTGATGCTTGATGATGCATTAAACCTCTGCTTTAATGTGTTTAATCAGGTGAGGCATCTTTGGATCCAAGAGTTGTTGATTCGGAAGCTTGATTTCGTGCTTCGGCAAGTGGCGAAGTGGAATCGGTGAGTGAAATTGGGTTTTCGGCTTTGAAACCAATGTCTTGGGAGCTTAGTTTAAGTCTAAACAACTTTGCTAAGCTCGAGCGTAAGTTTTCGGAATTTCTCTCTAGTGGTGGCCATGATTTTGTTGTGTTGCAAAATGATTATTTGCATGTTTTACATACTGTTTTGGAAGCATGTTTTAGCATGGTTTTTGCTGATGATGTAAGCCATATGTTGAAGGTAACTCTAGGTAGGAGTTCCTTGCTTTTGTACATTGAAATGATGTGGTTTAATGCTTTTAAATGCATGATGAATATGGCTTGGTTTTATGCTTTAAAACAGTGATGTAAGTGATGAAAATGATGTATATTGGCAAGTGAGGTTTTAAAATGTTAAGGTCACTAAGGTGGTTAAAAGTCCTTGAGTGAGCCTTGTTACTTATGAACATCAAGGTGGTTAAAAGTCCTTGGATGGTTCATGTTGTGGACACTAAGGTGGTTAAAAGTCCTTAGGTGATCCTTTTTCATGGTGTTTAAAAGTCCATGGCCAAGGTGTTTAAAAGTCCTTGGGATCAAGGTGTTTAAAAGTCCTTGATGTGATACATTTCATGGTGTTTAAAAGTCCATGGCCAAGGTGTTTAAAAGTCCTTGGGATCAAGGTGTTTAAAAGTCCTTGATGTGATGCATTCTATGGTGTTTAAAAGTCCATAGGCCAAGGTGTTTAAAAGTCCTTGGGGTGAAAGTTGATGAACTTGTTTTTAAAGAAATGGAATTTATCACTTGTGGCCAATATGACATGTTATGATTTGATGCATGAGATGCATGTTTAAGTATGCTTTTGAGCATGTGTAAATGATGGTTTAAAGCATGTTTAATAAAGTGTTTTACAAATGCATTATTGGATGGTTTTATTGAGCATTCCTCACTAAGCTTTTGCTTACGCTCTCTTCGTTTTCCTTAATTCAATAATGCAGAGCATTAGAGACCTTTTGAGGGCAGCAAGAAGGGCAAGAATTCAAGTGCAAGTAAAGCTCAATGTATGGAAGGTTTTTGTTAAACATTTTAGCTTTTGGGTGATTTGGCAATGGGGAAACCATGTGTATGTTTTGGGAGGTGTTTTGTACTCCCTAAGTATGTTTCTTGATGTTAAGATTGTTGGTCTTTGGATTGGATCTTTATATGCTTGTTTTGTAAGTTTGGTGCTTGAATATCTAGCTTGTGTAGGAAGCATGCCTATAGAATTGGGGCTTTTTGCATATGATGATGTTTGGTTGAATTGATGATGCTAATATGTTATATATATGTTGAATTGCATGCTGGTAAAGTTTGGTGACATTCGGAGCATGATTGGTTGTGTAATTGCATGTTTAAAGTGGAGTTTTGGAGCAATCTGGGCAGGGTGTTTCGGAACAGCACCTACCGTTTCGGAACGGGTGCCTTAATCGTGCCCAGGCGTCCGAAACGGGAGGGGTCGTTCCGAAACGGAAAGGCCACTGCCAGACCCCCGTTTCGAAACGGGCTATGCCTGTTTCAGAACGGCCCCGCGTTTCGAAACGGGCTGTCTCCCGTTTCGGAACGGTTGACCGTTGGGGGCTGACATTGGCAGTTATATGTTTTGGAATGTTTGCGTTTTGGTCCTAAAACTTGTTTGTGCAATTGTTTGAGTTTGGGAGGTCCTTTTGAGCTGAAATTTTGCAGAGAAGCATGAAACATGATTAATTTCAAGTTGGTAACTTCAATTTGGGTTAAGTCCTTATAATTATCAGAATTTACAATTTGGTCCCTAAAGTTGTATCTTGTTCAATTGGGTCCCTGTTTGATCTCTGATGTTTGTGATCTTTTGGTATGATATTTGTGTGATCACAATTAGGTCTAAAGTGCATCTAGACAAGTTTAAAAAGTAAAAAAAGGGTCGTTAATCAAAGTTGACTTTCGGGTTGACTTTGGTTTTCCCCGTGTGACTTTCTTAATTCGGGTCAACCGTCTAGGCCGGGTTAAGGGGGTTACATTTGGTGGTATCAGAGCCAGGTTCTCGAGTAATTGGGAATGTTTGTATGCATGATTGAAGTATGTATGCTATGAATGCTTGTTGTTTGAAAGCATGTTCAGTGGTTTGAAATGTTGATGCAGTTGAGTTGTATGCTCTGATGTTGCATGTTGAGGGTACCCATTGCCAAACAAAAGCTAAAGGAAAGATGTTGTTTTGAAATGAAATTGAGCTAGAATACTTGGATTGCTTACCTTGCTGGGCCTGACTTTGTTTTATTTGTGTTGTGATTGCATGGTAAAAGTATGGCACCACGTAGAGAGTTAAGAGGTAATGCGAGAGCTACGGCTCCTAACGAGAATGAGAATGAAGAGCACACTGGTAGTGCTGTGTTACCCCCTCCTCCGCCTGGTGGTGGTGCTGGAGGTGCGAGAGCTGAAGCTGCTGGACCAGAGGTTGGTCAGGGGCAAGCTATGCCTGATATGTCTGTTTTGGTACAAGCTATTGCGGGTGCTTTTCGAGCAGCAGTAGCTGGAGCTCAGGGAGCTGGGCATCAGGGAGATGCTGGAGTCAGATTGCCTTTGGAGCGTCTGCGCAGTCTTGGAGGGACTGAGTTTAGAGGTTTGTCAGCTGAGAGTTCTGAGGCTTGGCTGGAAAGTACCAAGCGTATCTTGGGTCAGATGAGTTGCACGGATGTGCAAAAGCTGGGCTGTGTTGTGTCCTTGCTGCAGGACGATGCTTATACATGGTGGACGACTACCATTTCTGGAATGGCTGAAGCTGATGTTACCTGGACATTCTTTCAGAATGTGTTTAAAAGAAGATATCTGGGAGTGAGATATCTGGATGAGAAAAAGCGGGAATTCATGTCTCTTACCCAAAGGAGCATGAGTGTAGCTGAGTACGAGGTACAGTTTGTACGGCTCAGTCAGTATGCACCGGAGCTGATACCTGATGAGAGGGCAAGGTGCGAGAGGTTCCGTTACGGTCTTGTGACGGATGTTAAGATGTATTTGTTGGCCGCCGAGTATGATGATTTTGATGTGTTGGTGGGCCGAGCAAAGGACGTTGAGATGAACCTGAGTTTGTCTGCTAAGGGTGCTGGCAAGCGAGCTGCTGAGTATAGCTCCGGAGGTGGACGGAACAAGAGGGGACGAGATCAGAAGTATCAGTCCTCAGCCAGGAGAGGTGGTGGTGCACCTGCTAGAGGAGGCAATGCTAGAGCTGATCCTAGTGCTTGTTGGATCTGTGGTTCTCGTGGTCACTTGAAGCGTGACTGTCCTCGTGCTGAGAGAGTGGCACAAGCTCCTGTTGCAACAGCTGGTAATGCTGGGAATGGGTGCTGGAATTGTGGTTCTGCGGACCACTTGAGGCGAGATTGTCCGAGGATGGCTGGTGAGCAGGTGCGTGCTCCTGTTGTTGCTGCACCACAGAGAGGTCGTGGCGCGGCCGTGGTAATTTCTAGAGGAGAGAGGAAGGTGGCCGAGGGGTAGCTCATGTTGTAGCTATTCAGCCTGAAGGTGGAGGCCAAGCGAGGGTGTATGCTCAGAGAGAGGGCAGGAATGATGCAGATGTGATTGCAGGTACCTTTACTTTGCAGTCCTTGTCATTGCTTTCTTTGATTGATTCTGGATCTACGCATTCATATATTCTTCGTGAGCATGCTGAATTGCTTGGTTTGCCTGTTGAGTCTTTGGATGTTGGTGTTCGGGTCACTAGTTCTTTTGGTGAGACTGTTGTGACTCGAAAGTTGTATAGAAGGTGCCCTTTGGTTGTTCAAGAGCATGTCTTTCATGTTGATCTTATGGAGTTGCCCTTCTATGGTTTTGATGTGATCCTTGGTATGGATTGGCTTGCTGAGCATCGTGCTGTTGTGGATTGTGAGAATAAGCGTGTTTCGCTTAAGCTTGCGGATGATTATGAAGTTGTGGTGGTTGGTGAGAATGTGAAGTTTCTTGCCAATGTGGTATCTTCTTTGGAGGCGAGCAGGATGCTGAGGCAAGGTTGCGAAGCCTATCTAGCTTTTGTGATGAATCCTAGCTCTAAGGAGTTGAGGGTGCAAGATATCAGGGTTGTAAAGGAGTTTCCTGGTGTTTTTCCTGAGGAGTTGCCTGGTTTACCTCCTAACCGCGAGGTGGAGTTTGGAATTGAGCTGTATGAGAATACAACTCCTGTGTCCATTACTCCCTATAGAATGGCACCTAAGGAGCTGAAGGAGCTGAAGACGCAGTTGCAAGAGTTGCTTGATCGTGGTTTCATCCGGCCGAGTGTGTCACCTTGGGGAGCACCGGTCTTGTTTGTGAAGAAGAAGGATGGCACTATGAGAATGTGCATTGATTACCGTCAGCTGAACAAGTTGACTATCAAGAATCGGTATCCTTTGCCGAGGATTGATGATCTCTTTGATCAATTTCGGGGAGCTGCTGTGTTCTCTAAGATTGACTTGAGGTCAGGGTATTATCAGTTGAAGGTGAAGGATGTAGATGTGCCTAAGACAGCTTTCAGGACAAGGTATGGGCATTATGAGTTTCTTGTGATGCCGTTTGGGTTGACAAATGCTCCTGCTGCTTTCATGGACATGATGAATCGTGTGTTTCATGAATACCTGGATAAGTTTGTTGTGGTGTTCATTGATGATATCCTCGTGTACTCGCGTACTGAGGAGGAGCATGAAGAGCATTTGAGGATTGTTTTGCAAGCTTTGTTGGAGAACCAGCTTTATGCTAAGCTGAGCAAGTGTGAGTTCTGGTTAAGAGAGGTGGTTTTTCTTGGGCATGTGGTCTCAGCTGAGGGGATTCGTGTTGATCCTCAGAAGATTGAGGCGGTGATGAGCTGGAAGGTTCCTAAGTCTGTTCATGAGGTCTGTAGTTTCCTTGGTTTGGCGGGATACTACCGAAGGTTTGTGGATGGGTTTTCCAAGGTTGCTGCTCCTTTGACAAAGCTGTTGCAGAAGGATGTTAAGTATGAGTGGACAGAAGCGAGACAGCAGGCTTTTGAGAAGCTGAAGGCGGCTTTGACGCAAGCTCCTATCTTGATTCAGCCTGAATCAGGGAAAGAGTTTGTGGTTTACAGTGATGCATCCTATGTTGGTTTGGGGTGTGTGCTAATGCAGGAGGGTAAGGTGGTGGCTTATGCATCGCGGCAGTTGAAAGTGCATGAGCGCAATTACCCTACGCACGATATTGAGCTGGCTGCAGTGGTTTTTGCTCTGAAGATCTGGAGGCATTATCTGTATGGAGAGAAGTGTACTGTGTACACAGATCACAAGAGTTTGAGGTATCTGATGTCTCAGAAGGAGTTGAATCTTAGGCAGCGGCGTTGGTTGGAGTTGCTCAAGGATTATGATCTGACGATTGAGTATCATCCTGGAAAAGCTAATGTTGTTGCTGATGCCTTGAGTAGGAAGGTAGCTGTTGAGTTGAGAGCCATGTTTGCTAGCTTGAGCATATCGCGTGATGGTGGTCTTGTGGCTGAGTTGCATGTGAAGCCGTCTATGGTTCAGTTGATCAAGGATAAGCAGTTGTTGGATGATTCCTTGGTGTCTCATGTTCAGGATATCGCGGAGGGTAGACCTTCGGATTTCTGTTTCAATGATGATGGTGTGCTGTGTTTTGGGAGTCGGATAGTAGTGCCCAATGATGCTGAGTTGAGGCGTGCTATTCTGACTGAAGGTCATAGTAGTCCTTTTGCTATGCACCCTGGTAGTACTAAGATGTATCGTGATCTTCGTGATGAGTACTATTGGGTTGGTTTGAAGAAGGACGTTGCGGAGTTCGTGAGCAAGTGTTTGGTGTGTCAGCGAGTTAAGGCTGAGCATCAGTTTCCTTCAGGGTTGTTGCAACCGTTGAAAATCCCTGAATGGAAGTGGGAGAGGGTTACCATGGATTTTGTATCTGGTTTACCTTTGTCTCCATCGAAAAAGAATTTGGTCTGGGTGATTGTGGATCGCCTGACGAAGTGTGCGCATTTCTTGCCTGTGCATACTACATTTTCTTTGGATAAGCTGGCAGAGCTGTACATTGCTGAGATTGTGCGGCTGCATGGTGTGCCCAAGTCGATTGTGTCGGATAGGGATCCGAGGTTCACATCGCGGTTCTGGCAGTGTTTGCATCAAGCTCTGGGTACAAGGTTGCATTTCAGTACATCCTATCATCCTCAGTCGGATGGTCAGTCTGAGCGAGTTATCCAGATTTTGGAGGATATGTTGAGGTGCTGCGTGATTGAGTTCCAAGGTTCTTGGGAGAAGCATCTGCCTTTGGTTGAGTTTGCTTATAACAACAGTTATCAGGCGAGCATACAGATGGCACCTTATGAGGCTTTGTACGGGAGGAAGTGTAGGACTCCTCTTTGTTGGGCTGAGACTGGTCAAAAGTTGGTTTCGATGCCGGCTTTGTTGAAAGGAACCACAGAGAAGGTGAAGCTCATTTGTGAGCGGTTAAAGGCTGCTTCTGATCGGCAGAAGTCTTACGCGGATTTGAAGCGTAAGGAGATAGAGTATGCGGTGGGTGACCGTGTGTTCTTGAAGGTTTCGCCTTGGAAGAAGGTGATGCGGTTTGGCCGGAAGGGCAAGTTGAGCCCTAGATACATTGGACCATATGAGGTGGTTGAGCGTGTGGGTCCTGTTGCGTATCGGTTGAGGTTACCTCAGGAGTTGGAGAAGATTCATGATGTGTTTCATGTTTCTATGCTCCGGAAGTATAGATCTGATCCTTCGCATGTGATGTCTGTGGAGGAAGTGGTTTTGAATTCGGATTTGACCTATGATGAGGAACCGGTGAAGGTTCTGGATTCGGATAGCAAGGTTCTTCGTGGCAAGACCATTGAGTTGGTGAAGGTGCTGTGGAAGCATCGCGGTGTTGAGGAAGCCACGTGGGAGCGGAAGGAAGACATGCTGAAGCAGTTTCCTTCTCTTTCCTTTAGGTAAATTTCGAGGACGAAATTTCTTAAGGGGGGGAGAGTTGTAACGCCCCGGTTTTGGGCTTAGAAGTTCTGGGCGTTGACCGGTTTGGTCAAAGTGTTGTTCGAATCTAAAGAGGTGAAATTAGGAAAGCCTAGTTCGGGTTGCATTAAAAATATGGAAAAATGTTCTAAAATCATCTTTTAATATAATTAAGTGAACTGTGAAATCAATTTTGAAAAATGGGTTTTGGAAGTATGACATTTTGGCTAGTGACCAAAATGTAAATTTTGAAAGTTTGGTGACTGTTTTATAAAGAGTTGAAACTTTGAATCCTTAAGGAGCTATTAATCCAAAGATGATTTCTCCAGATTTTTCTAAGATATTTTAAGTCTAAAATCTGATTTTAAAGGTCATTAAAATTGGAGGGAAGCCATTTTGGCTATTTTTGGATTTTGTAACCAACTTTGCTAAACTTTCTTTCTCTCATTTTCTCTCAAACCAAACACTACTTTTCCAGAGAATTGGATCTGATTTCTTCACCTAAATCCCTCCATTCAACTCTCATTTGATTCCAAATCATTGTATCTTCAAATCTCTTCAATTGCTAAGTGTTTCAACAAGGATTTTCATTCCAAAAAGTGGAGAAACACAAGTTTGGAGGTAAGAACGTCCTTCTCCTCTAAACTATCAGTTCTTTACTGAAATTCCCAAGTTATCAACTCTTAATTGATGTTTAATTAAAGGCTTTTGAGTTTGGAATTGTATCTTGGCTTATAATGCAAGATTTGATGGTTTTCATGATTTTTCGTTAGATCTGATTGATCTGTGATTTGAGATGTGTTTTTGATGTTAAATGAACTCTAAATTGATAAGGAAATGAGTTTTGATTAATGCAATCCCAGATAGGTTGAGTTTCCTAAGTTTAGCTTATGTTTTTTGGATGTTTTTGTGGTGATCTTGTGGATCTGTTGTTGCTGGAGGTATAAGGATGTTTGTAGGTTGTTTTTAGATGTTTTATGGTGTTGATGGATGTTAGGTTTTGCTGGTTTATGGCTGGGCTTTGTTGAGAAGTGGTTTTGATGCAATTTCGGTTGTGTTTGGTGGCCGAAATTGGAGTGGGAATGAGAGCAGCGAGTTTGAGTGCTTTCATTGAAGCTTTTGATGCTTGATGATGCATTAAACCTCTGCTTTAATGTGTTTAATCAGGGGAGGCATCTTTGGATCCAAGAGTTGTTGATTCGGAAGCTTGATTTCGTGCTTCGGCAAGTGGCGAAGTGGAATCGGTGAGTGAAATTGGGTTTTCGGCTTTGAAACCAATGTCTTGGGAGCTTAGTTTAAGTCTAAACAACTTTGCTAAGCTCGAGCGTAAGTTTTCGGAATTTCTCTCTAGTGGTGGCCATGATTTTGTTGTGTTGCAAAATGATTATTTGCATGTTTTACATACTGTTTTGGAAGCATGTTTTAGCATGGTTTTTGCTGATGATGTAAGCCATATGTTGAAGGTAACTCTAGGTAGGAGTTCCTTGCTTTTGTACATTGAAATGATGTGGTTTAATGCTTTTAAATGCATGATGAATATGGCTTGGTTTTATGCTTTAAAACAGTAATGTAAGTGATGAAAATGATGTATATTGGCAAGTGAGGTTTTAAAATGTTAAGGTCACTAAGGTGGTTAAAAGTCCTTGAGTGAGCCTTGTTACTTATGAACATCAAGGTGGTTAAAAGTCCTTGGATGGTTCATGTTGTGGACACTAAGGTGGTTAAAAGTCCTTAGGTGATCCTTTTTCATGGTGTTTAAAAGTCCATGGCCAAGGTGTTTAAAAGTCCTTGGGATCAAGGTGTTTAAAAGTCCTTGATGTGATACATTTCATGGTGTTTAAAAGTCCATGGCCAAGGTGTTTAAAAGTCCTTGGGATCAAGGTGTTTAAAAGTCCTTGATGTGATGCATTCTATGGTGTTTAAAATTCCATAGGCCAAGGTGTTTAAAAGTCCTTGGGGTGAAAGTTGATGAACTTGTTTTTAAAGAAATGGAATTTATCACTTGTGGCCAATATGACATGTTATGATTTGATGCATGAGATGCATGTTTAAGTATGCTTTTGAGCATGTGTAAATGATGGTTTAAAGCATGTTTAATAAAGTGTTTTACAAATGCATTATTGGATGGTTTTATTGAGCATTCCTCACTAAGCTTTTGCTTACGCTCTCTTCGTTTTCCTTAATTCAATAATGCAGAGCATTAGAGACCTTTTGAGGGCAGCAAGAAGGGCAAGAATTCAAGTGCAAGTAAAGCTCAATGTATGGAAGGTTTTTGTTAAACATTTTAGCTTTTGGGTGATTTGGCAATGGGGAAACCATGTGTATGTTTTGGGAGGTGTTTTGTACTCCCTAAGTATGTTTCTTGATGTTAAGATTGTTGGTCTTTGGATTGGATCTTTATATGCTTGTTTTGTAAGTTTGGTGCTTGAATATCTAGCTTGTGTAGGAAGCATGCCTATAGAATTGGGGCTTTTTGCATATGATGATGTTTGGTTGAATTGATGATGCTAATATGTTATATATATGTTGAATTGCATGCTGGTAAAGTTTGGTGACATTCGGAGCATGATTGGTTGTGTAATTGCATGTTTAAAGTGGAGTTTTGGAGCAATCTGGGCAGGGTGTTTCGGAACAGCACCTACCGTTTCGGAACGAGTGCCTTAATCGTGCCCAGGCGTCCGAAACGGGAGGGGCCGTTCCGAAACGGAAAGGCCACTGCCAGACCCCCGTTTCGAAACGGGCTATGCCTGTTTCGGAACGGCCCCGCGTTTCGAAACGGGCTGTCTCCCGTTTCGGAACGGTTGACCGTTGGGGGCTGACATTGGTAGTTATATGTTTTGGAATGTTTGCGTTTTGGTCCTAAAACTTGTTTGTGCAATTGTTTGAGTTTGGGAGGTCCTTTTGAGCTGAAATTTTGCAGAGAAGCATGAAACATGATTAATTTCAAGTTGGTAACTTCAATTTGGGTTAAGTCCTTATAATTATTAGAATTTACAATTTGGTCCCTAAAGTTGTATCTTGTTCAATTGGGTCCCTGTTTGATCTCTGATGTTTGTGATCTTTTGGTATGATGTTTGTGTGATCACAATTAGGTCTAAAGTGCATCTAGACAAGTTTAAAAAGTAAAAAAGGGTCGTTAATCAAAGTTGACTTTCGGGTTGACTTTGGTTTTCCCCGTGTGACTTTCTTAATTCGGGTCAACCGTCTAGGCCGGGTTAAGGGGGTTACAGGGAGGAGGAGGCGGTAGATTCTCAACACGCTCATCGTTCTCGTTTATCCATTCTCAGCCACATTACGCATATTAATTCTAAGCTCTCTACGTAGCCCAATTCAAAGCAATGCAACTAGCAGAATGCAATAAATCTTAGTTAGGCAATATACGGCAAGAAATCGAAGGTGCTCAAGTTCATTTTCAAAACAATTCTTTCCAATAGTAATGATATGGAAATGAGTTCCCCCATTTATAACCCAATCCTAGCATGACAACACAATTTCATCTCAAACAATCAACTTGCATGCATTTCATCTCATTAGAGCTCAAACATTGCACAATTACTCAACATGCTTTCACAAAGATCATAACTATTCACATTACACTTACCAACGCCCCAATTATTCACAAACCCTGCTCTGATACCAACAAATGTAACCCCCTTACCCCGGTCTAGACGATTGACCCAAACCGAGGTGATTACACGGGGAAAACCGAAGCCAACTCGTTAAAGCCGACACCGATTGATGGCCTTTTTTTTTCTTTTTATCTTTTTTAAATGCAACTTAAGTCTTATATAATCACAAAAGAGCATAGGAAGAAACGACACAATGATCAGAATTCGTTTAGGGGTTTAATTGCACAAACTAGACATTTAGGGACCAAAATGTAATTTATGCTTCACTGATTTTAAAGTTATCTTCATTCAATTAGTCATATTTCATGCTTCTCTATCAATTTCCATCACATTCTAACCAACCAATCACATCCATCTACATGCATGAGGTTCAGGGACTTAAACGCAATGATTCAAGACATTCACAAGTGAGTTTAACCAACTTAATGACCCGTGTATCGATACTCTTAAGGATGGTATCGATACGCCCTCAATGATCAAACTACCCAGGCTTGCGTCACCAGACCGTATCAGTACGTAGAGGTACCGTATCGGTACGCCCTCGTCCAGTTACTAAAGAGGGTATCGATACAACCCTGTGTACCGGTACGCCCTCACAAAACAAGCAAGTTGTATCGATACGCTCTGAGGTGTACCGATACGCTGTAGTCTGCAAATGCCCAAAATGCATATTTTGAACCCCAACGACCCATCCAAACCATTCCAACATATAGTTAGACATGCTTGCACACAAATATGCATAAACACTCAAAGGTACAAGCTAATGAAAAACGTCTAACATCATCATCATCATCAAAATTGACTTCTAAAGCATTCTCCCTAAGAATAAAAAACACAAAAAGACCATAAGCATCTCAAAAGGCAAGGTAAAATCATCAAAACTAATATAATGGCCTTTTACAAACCAAATGGAACACATATAACTTGCAACAACTCAAGGGAATCCATAACACATCTCCCAAAGCAAACCATTAAATCTCATTACTAAAGTAAGTGTAAAACATAACCATACTTGAGCTTAACTATTCCTTGCATTTCTTTAAGCCTCCTCGCTACCCAAAATGTCTCAATTATCTGCATTGTTGGTAAAAGAGAGCGTAAGCACGATATCTTAGTGAGGCATGAACTAAAAACACCAACACAACAAATGCAAGCTTTTTAAAACTCTATCTCAAAAACCATTTCTAAACCACGCTCTTTCTATCTCATGGTTGAAAACTATTTCAAAGCAAATCATCATTTGAAAATCACATGTACCATCTATCTATCTATCTCATGCATTCAGCCAATGCAAATCTCATGGCAAAGCCACACACATGCTTGATATACAAAAGCATTTCATAAATATCAAAATCTCATATGCATTTCTCATAGCATAAAATCATTTCAACATTGGTACATGTGAATCAAAGTTCATTCTCATATATTGGCATTTCATATTCTATTGTTACTCGGATATGCATATTAGCTTGAAATAGAGCCAAGTCCTACCCCGGTGGAATCTCACATCACCGGACTCTCATGGCGGTATCTCTCTTCGCCACAAAGCTTGAGTGTTTCACCAAGACCTACCCCGATGGTATCTCTCATCATCAGATTCTCACTTTTGATCGGGATGGCACTACCCCCATTGCCCGACTCCAAAGAGCACATACAAATTTTTAGTTTATAGTGCATTTTACATCCTATTGGTCGACCAATTATATCTGGTAACCGTCTCATCATTTATGCCAATATATTACATTAAAATCATCATCTCACCTACTGTTTTGATGCAACATTTCTAAAATCAATATCATCCGATTTCAAAACCACAACTAATGCATAGCATTTAGTGAAAATCTCAAAACTCTTCACAATGTCATTCTATCTCATAGGATCAATATGAAACATCATTTCATGTCATAAATCATGCATAAAATTGTAGGAATTTGTCTATCTCAAATCAAGAGCATGCCAAAAGCATTTATGGGAATCAACCACTTTTCGAGAGCAAATCTAAACATACTTACTTCCGGACTTAGGATTGTGTTTCAAACCAATCCCAAATCCCCAAACCTTGTTTCCTTGTCCCTCAAGGACTTCTAAAACCATTTGCACTCACCGATAACGTTTCGCTTGCTCGCCGAAACGATTTCTAGGCTTCCGGCACTTCCGAATCAACACCAAATGCGTTTGATGAAGTCTCCCTCGTTCATTACACATAAGAGCAGAGGATTAATGTATCATCATGCATTAAATTCACCAGCCACACATTCTAACTCGCTGCTCTACTCAAAAAGAAGGCTTTCGTCTATCCAAAATAACCGAAATCACCTCCAAACTATCTTAAATCAGAGCCCAGCCAAGATCTATCAATTCTAACCTTTTCTAAACTTCAATCAACATAAAAAATCACCATAAACACAACCTTATACCTCTATCAATAGCAGATCACCAAAAACACCTCAAAAACCACAAATCTAGCATCTTACACCTAGGAACCAAAACCTATTAGAGATTTAATTGTTAAAACCTCATTCTCAACATCAAATATCATCCAAAATATGTTAGAAATCTACCTCAAAACAGAGTCTAACATAGAAATATGAAAATCACCAAAATCTCATCAAGAATCTTGAATTTAACAACTATTTCACGTTTATAACATTAAAACAACTCAAAAACCATCAACAAAGGAGTGATAACAATGGAATTTCAGTAAAGAACTGATCATTAGAGGAGAAGGATGAAGCTTTCCTCTAATGGTTGATCTCTCTTCAATTTGGGCAAGTTTTCTTGAAATCCAAAGCAAAAATCAAAAGGATTTGATGAAACAAAGATAAGAAATATTTTGGAAGATAAAATCTCAGCAAACAAAAATGAAAATCATAGGAGAGAAAAGTGTTTGGCTGATTGGAAGCTGAGAGAAAATGAAAAGAGAAAACTATCGTGAAATTAGTTCTGAAAAGTCAACTTTAATTTTCCTTTTTAATTCTCTTTTATTTCTTTAATTAAATCAATATTAAAAGCTCCCAAATTAAAGAGAAATCTGATGAAAAAAATGGTAAAATTAGCTCCTTAAAGATTAAAAGTTTCAATCCTTTACAAAACAGTCACTAGTCAACTTTTCCAAAAACTGCATTTTGGTCACTATACCAAAATGTAATATTTCCAAATCTCATTTTGTAAAATTGTTTTCACCATAATAATTTATATAATAATTGAGGATTTTTAGATATTTTTCCATATTTTTAAAACATCCCGAACTAGGTGTTCCCTAAACCAACCACAATGATTCAAACCGTTCCCGACCGGCCCGGTTCAACATCTAAAACATCTAGGCCCAAAACCAGGGCGTTACTGCCTTAGAGTCTAAATCTCGACTTAATATGTTTATGTACTCCGTGCAACCTAAAATGTGGTGTAGAAGACACCTTAACATGATCAGGTACTTCATGTGCCCTAATATGTGGTTTAGGAGACACCTTCTTGTTTAGGTACTTTGTGTACCGACTTAATACGATAACATGCTAGGTACTTTGTGTACCTTAATACGTGACTCGATTACCTAGTTCTACTATCTACCAAGGCAAAACAGTTAAAAAGAAACCTTTAAAGAAGACTTGTAATGTTGAATGAAGAATGAGCAAATGATACTTGCTAATTAATTTGATATAGAATGGAATTATATGATTTAAAATGAAGTACAAGCTATCTTAATATGTTAATGAATTGAATGAGGAATGAGCAAATGCTAATTGCTTGAAATCGCTTGATGTTAGGTTGAATTGTGTATGGTATGCTTGAAGTGAAACCTTGCTTCCTTGGTCTATTGTGTTCGAATGGAATATGGAAAATTAGCTAGGTTAAACTTGGTTAAAATGAACAATGATTCTTAATGTTAATAAGCTTAATAACAGGTTAGGTAGTTCTTACCTCTCTAAGTACAATATGTACTTATCAATCTCGTCTTTCATTCTTCCCAAACCACATGTTTAAAGTGATCAAAGCTTCCCGATCTTGAGTCGAGCATTACAAAAGTGAAGATTGAGAGTATGGCTTGTCTTTGTTATGTTGCACACCTAGTCGGTGGATTAGTTTTGTGTTTAGTTG
The DNA here is from genome assembly GCA_030270665.1 of Hibiscus trionum. Taxonomy (NCBI): domain Eukaryota; kingdom Viridiplantae; phylum Streptophyta; class Magnoliopsida; order Malvales; family Malvaceae; genus Hibiscus; species Hibiscus trionum. The sequence goes on along the minus strand of BSYR01000026.1, from coordinate 45,873,995 downwards.
TACAAGTTTCATGCATTTAGCTTATATTAAAGATGTGTATGCAATGTCTGTAAAAACTTGATGGAAGGGTTATAGTGTTTTAAGACATTTTGGTCATGTAAATAGATGATCAATTGGTTGTATGCACTTGAATGGCTTGTTAGACACTTTTGATATGTATATGAATGAACTTTAAGTAAAAGCTTGTTTGAATTGTCTTAGTGATTCATTGATGTTAGTATTGTGTTTAATGGTATTCGAATGAGAATTAATTATCTTGTTTAACAATTAGATTTCTTTTGAATAGCCATAAGATCAATATGAACTTAGTTTGAATGGAATTAATTGGATAGCCTAGATTGATGTTTGATTAATTCGAATTGAGTTAGGTCTTGAAATGGGGATGGTATTCGAATGGTATAGGGTATTAAGATTTAAATGGAAATGATCATTTGGATAACTTAATACTAGTGTTCTAATGGTCTATTTAAATCAATGTGGTAATCTTGACCTTATTGTTCGAATGGTTTAGAAAGTTTAGGTGAAAATTTTGAATTGGTTATAAAGTTAACTTGATCACTTAGTTACTATAAGAAATGGTTCAAATTGGCCCCAAATTCTATGTGTCATTGTTTCATTATATGCATCGACACTCCTCATTCCTAACCAGAGCGAGGGGTGTTACATAAAGTGGTAATCATAGTTTAAGGTCTAGATCCTAGGACTAGATCGAGTCTGCATGCATCATATAAGATTTAACTATGCCACCTAGAAGTCGTATTCTTGATATGCTTGTGTTCTTGCTTATCTAACTCCTTCCTTTTATCCAATCGTAGTATGTCCAATACGAGAATAGCCCGGGATGATGAAAGTCCCCAAGGATCCTCTAATGAGGGCGGAAGCGTAAAGATGGAACCGAATCTTCCAAGACAAACCAAACCTCGAGAAACTGTTCAACCTCAAGTTCAAGCTCAAGCTCAACAGGATTCTGCTGCTATTCAAGCTGCCTTGTAACCCCCTCGGCCCGCCTAGCCGATAGATCGAACCGAATGGGTCACACAAAGAATATTGAAGTAAACCGAGAAGGTTTACCTCAATAAACGACCCTATTTTTTCTTCTATCTTGTCTAAATGCACATTAGGTTCCTATGTGTTTTACATTGCATCGGATCATTTACAAAATCAAACATACATCAGTTTCATCATATTACAACTTTTAGGGACCATTTTGAAATTTTCCCGATTTGCAAAGACTTAAGTCAAATTCGTGTTACCAACCTTTTACTAGTCTTATAACATGCATATCTGACCAAACTCAGCTCAAAATAAACATTCAAGCTCATTGATTTGCGTCCATAACATTCAGGGACTAAAACGCAAGAATTAGAACTTCAGAACATGCCACTAACCAACTTAACTACCACATGTTTCAGAACACTAAGGCCCTATTCCGAAACACATAACATTCCATTAACTAACATAATTGTCACTTGTTATGAAACACTACGCCATGTATCGAAACACGAGCTCGTATCGAAACGCCTTTGAAGTGTTTCGAAACCATGGTTTCCAATAGCAAATCATACCGGAAAAACCTTACTCGTTTCGATACATCAAGACCATGTCAGGCACCTCGTTTCGATACATGCTCGAGTGTTTCGAAACACATGGGCCTGTAACGATAGATTTTGCTAGTTTTTCACCCAAATTCCAACTTAAACCAATCCAACATGTATCTAACATCCATACATCATACATAAACATTATTTCTGAAACATATGCAGCAATTTTAGCATTGAAGCATGGCTAGTTGCACCAAAGGAAATCTAGAGGCATGCAACCTTGCAAATAAACCACTCAAGAGTCAAAACTCAAACCAATATTTCACACACCAATTAAAGGCCTTTTACTAGTATAAAAGTATATGGCAAACGTGCTTAAAGGGCGTTCATACAAATCACCCAAATAAAACTTGAAATCCACCATTGCCTTTATTACTCGAGTTTATAACTGAAACATACTTTCAAAGTGAAGTCTTCTCAAATCCCCTTGCAAGTTGCTATAAAAGCATATGGCAAACATGCTTAAAGGGCGTTCATACAAATCACCCAAATAAAACTTGAAATCCACCATTGCCTTTATTACTCGAGTTCATAACTGAAACATACTTTCAAAGTGAAGTCTTCTCAAATCCCCTTGCAAGTTGCTGTAAAAGCATATGGCAAACATGCTTAAAGGGCGTTCATACAAATCACCCAAATAAAACTTGAAATCCACCATTGCCTTTATTACTCGAGTTCATAACTGAAACATACTTTCAAAGTGAAGTCTTCTCAAATCCCCTTACAAGTTGCTGTATCCTATCACTTAATTATCTGGATTGATGAGAAAAAGAGAGCGTAAGTGTAAAGTGTCCACAAGTTCTATATTTCATGCACATTCCATCTCATATTATTGTTGTTTTTGAGCTCATCTTAGGCATAATTAGGATCATGCATTGCATTTTATAGTATTTCTTCGCTTTACCTTGTTTTTATAGATTATCTTTTATTTGGTGAAGAAGAGATATTGTTTTAGTGTATTTTTTGTTTTAGGCACTAAAGGCTGAAAGAGGGAAAGAGGAGCTGAGGATGCGACGCTGAGGCAACAAACCAAGGAGTTGTACTGATGCAGTTCCAGCTGAAGACTGTAGCTACCGAGTGTTGCCACCGCCGACCTTGTTGCCCACGGCAGCAGACTATGGAGTTGGAGAACCGGAGTGCAATTTGGAAAGCTAAAAATCCTAAGTTTAACGCCGCCATCCACTCGATTTTCTGACGTCTGTAGTAGTGGGCAGAGCCGCTGAAGTGAAATCTCAATATTGCTTACGAGACGAGGCAAACGTGAAAAAAGTCCACATTCAACTCAAAGAAGTCAGAGTTTAAAGTCACATTAAACGCGGAAAGGTACTTATGAGGACTTCTACTTTAAGAAGGACTAAACCTAGTTATTTATCTATAAATACTCATTGTACCTCTAGTTAAAATCATCTTAGGTTTTCTATAGACATAGCTTAGGTGTTCTTTGCCGGCGCCATGTTCGAAACTTCTCTTGGGTTAAGTGTTATGTTGTAAATTAGTTGTGAGATTGTTGTATTAGGTTTTTAAGTTGTTTTCAATAAAATATTCCAAGTTTACTTAATTCATGTTCTTCACTTCTTCAATTAGTTCCAAAAGTACTGTTGAAGAAATCCATTTGTCGGGCACGAGAGTGTCAAACTCACGAAAGAATTAAGTACGGTCTCATCTTGTCGAGGTGTTGACTAATTCGGCTTAGACATATGTTCGAGTTTCAGCGGCTAAAAGGAGCAACCAAACGCCGTCTACCTGTGTTAGGTTTACGTTGAGATTGCTAGGTATTTCCTACATCACGTGGTGACAGAATCCTTGCCTAGACATAGGAAGGATCACTCAAGAATTGCTCTGCCAAACTTGGAGTATCTGCCAAACTTGCTGCAAGAACTTCTCCCTATCTCACCTACCGAGACAACGAAAGTTGCAAGAGCAGAGATCCGCTGGGGCAGCGAAAGGGTCGCAACCTCCATCCGCCAGTACCCCCCAAGGCAGGATATCGCGACAGCACAAAACAATTTAGTCTATTCAACGCAGTTTCACACTAAGTGGCAGCATAACCCTGCCCTCTTTATCAACCTGAATTACTCCTTAAATTAATTGTGTTTTACTTTACTTTTCTTCTCAAACAACCAGTTCACTTGTGCAATTTACTTATCCTTGTGCAGGAACGCAATTCAAACCAAGCTGTCCAATCCCTGTGAAGACTATATCTTAAATACTATAACTTGACAAGAGTGTGCACTTGCACTCACAAATAGAGTACACCCGAAACGCCCTACAAGTTTTTAGCACCGTTGCCGGCGATTGGTAATAGTGAATTTTGTTTTTAATTTCTGCACCTTTAATTTACTTTTTATTTTATTTTATTTTTAATCGAAAAAAATTTACAGTTTCCTTTGCTAGTGCATGACCAGGGCAAACCCAAAAGGTAAAATCCTCTTTTACGACGATATCCAGCGTTAAGCAAGAGAACTTGCGAATGAGATTAGGATAGTCCTAGCGAAAAACCAAGAAGAAAAGGGAAAATCGAAGGTAAACATGGTAAATGAAAGCCCACCCAACGGTGTCACACACCGCAGGGATGGGCAGCAAGACTTGCTGTCTAGAGGTCCGCAAGATCCACCACAGCAGGAACCCCTATTCTGCCCAGGCAACCCCAGCCAGTTTGAACCACTAGATATTATCTCAAACATGACGTCAGAGGGTTCGATCCTACATTGAGGGAACATGATATTGAGGCGGACCACTTCCAGCTGAAGCTTGTCATGTTTAACATGATCAACACACTAGGGCACTTTGGAGGGACTGCCACAGAAGATGCTCAGCAGCACTTGAGAGGAATCATAGACATCTACAGGGCCTTGAAAATACATGGAGTCCATTAAGAAGTCTTGAGGGTGAGGTTATTTCCCTATTCACTGAGGGATAGGGCCAAATAGTGGTTAAACAACCAGCCGGCAGGATCGTTCAACACATGGACGGAGTTGTGCAAGGATTTCCTGGATAGATTCAGCCTGTCCAATGTCACAGATAGACTGCAAAATGAGATCACAACCGATGTATGAAGCATGGGAGCGGTACCAACAGATGCCGAACAACTGCCCGCTACATGGTCTTCCGGCTTGGAAGCAAGTATCAATATTCTACAACAGGGTGAATTACCCAACTCGAATGATGATTGATGCCTCTGCCAATGGAATCATCCTCGACAGACCACCAGAGGAAGCACTGCGGCTTCTGAACCAAGCCGCCAAAAATGAATACAAGTACCCAACAGCCCACTGAGGCGGCGTTAGGCGGCCAACCACTGTGAACGAGGTAGAAGCCTCAGACTCTGTTAATGCCCGCCTTGACACACTGACAGAGCTGGTCATGAAAAAATTGCAACCTACTGGGAAGGTCTATGAGGTAAAGGCTGTAGAACCGTTCTGTGGCGAGTGTGGGGGCAACCATGATTCCTCTGACTACACAACATCTGCCAAATATATGGGAGGATACGATAGGAATAGCAAACCAGCCCAGAATACCCACAACCCTAGATTGAAGAACCATCCAACCTTCTCCTGGAGCAACCCAAAGACTGCTGCAAACCTACAACAGCTACAGGGAGGCTGCCAACAGAACTAGTCCGGACAACAGACTCAGCAGCCACAAAATAACAATTCACTAGAAGCAACCCTTCAGACTTTTATGTCTAGAACTAGTGACTTTATTGTTCGTACCAATAAATTTATTAATAAAACTAAGTCTTTTATGGACAGGACGAAGATGAGGATGAACAACCAAGAGGCTGCTATAAAGAACCTTGAGACCCAATTTGGGCGGTTCACTGAGATCTACATCAGTCGGACAATTGGAGCAACATCCAATAGCTAAGAGGCGGCGGCCAAACCCACTTACGAGCAGTGTAAGGCCTTATCTACAAGAAGTGGGAAGCAATTGGATGAAACCAGGGTGGAGACACAGACAGAAACCCAGCCAGACCAGAAAGAAAAGCCTGCCGCAATAGCACCAACATCAGCCGCCCTGACAACTGAGCAAGACAACGGCCCTGAAGCAGATGATCCTCCCAGATTAAGTTCCAATGCAAGGAACGTATAGAGGACATCCACCTGCCAGCACCATTCCCCCAAAGGCTCAAGCAACAGAAGAAAGAGAACCAGTTTAGAAAAATCCTGGATATTCTGAAACAGGTGCATATCAACATACCTCTAATAGAAGCCATTCAAAGTATGTCCAACTATGCCAAACATCTCAGAGAAATGGTTTCAAAAAAGAAGAGGATTGGGGAGTTCAAGACAGTGGTCGTCACAGAAGAGTGGATGGCAATGCTGCTGAACAGTGTATAAAAGTTCTATATTTTACCCATCATTTATCCTTATTTTTGCTGCACTCAAGCATGTTTAACTGCATTTTAGGTTAAGTTTTGCATCAACATCACATTTAGATAAAACTGCGCAAATACTGCTAAATTTGGTTACTTTTGCAGGTATCTGCCGTGGCAGCAGTCGTGACAGCATCCAGGGCAGCAGTCGTGACAGCACCCAGAGCAGTAGTCGTGACAGCACCCAGGGCAGCAGTCGTGACAGCACCCAGACCAGCAGTCGTGACAGCACCCAGGGCAGCAGTCGAGCAGCACCCAGAGCAGCAGCCGTGACAACACCCAGGGCAGCAGTCGTGGCAGGCGCTGAGCAGCGATGCAGAAAAGCTAGAACTAGCAGTCAAGGAGGACGATGCTGCCATGGTCGCCGCCGTGACAGCAGAGGACGACAGTAGTTTTGTGGAGAAGATGCAAAGTGGACCTCAACAGATAGAGAAAATTCAGCCCGTCTGTCGTGTGAAAACACCATATTTTTCCAAGCCATAGATCAGAAGATATTCCAAGCCCAAAGTTCAAGGAGAGATAATCCCAAGAAACAAGGAGGATGGCTGGAAAGTAGATTCCTTGAAGATTTAGTCTTTATTAGAATCATACTTTAATTTAAAGTTGTAATCCTTGTTAAATTAGAAAACTTGAGACCAAAGCTTATATAAGGGCATATATCTTAACCTAGAGGCAATAACCGATTACCCTAGCCTTCTCTCTCAACCTCTAGTCGTTTTCCTTCCCACATCATGTTCTAAATTCCCCTTAGGGCCACGAGTTGATTTGTAAAGTAGTTGCAAGGGTTGCTTTTGTTTTAGGAATTTTCAGTTCAATAAAATAAACTTCAAGTTCTCTTATTTTGGTTATTAATATCTTGCAAGAGCATTGAGAGAGCATTGTGAGGTTATAAATTTACTTAGCATCGGGAGAGTTAAGTATACGAAAGAAATAAGAGCAAGTTCTCTAGTTTATAGTTGAACTATCTCGGGCCTAGGGATAGGACGAGGTTAAGTGGCTAAAGAAGAATTCATACACATCGGTGTTCATCCTTCGATTCACGCCGGGAGGTATCATCAAAGACGTGATCATCGACAGATTTGGACCTAGGGATAGGCCAAGGCACATCTGGGATTCTTGCCAAATTTGAAGTACGGAGTTGAGTGTTTGCTGCCGCGACAATCAACGGACTGCTGCCGCGACAGGTGCTGCCGCAATGGGCGCGACGACAGAACTGGATTTCCTAAACTCTGCAATACCTGCACTACTGAGCAATTCAATACCAGCCCATTCTCTCTATCTTGATTTCTCTACTTTTATTTTTCCAGTATTCTTATTTATTTTCGTGACAAACATCTCAAATATTTTCTTTTCCCCTTGTGCAGATAGCGAAGGAAAGGGTTAGCCCAGTCCCTGTGGAGACGATATCCGATACTCTAGTATCACTTTATTACTTGCAACGTGTACACTTGCACTTAATTGCGATAGACACTTTTACACGCAACAGCTGTACAATAAGCTGCCGCCCAAGTAGACAGACCCGAGCAGCTTTGTTATCCCATGCAGGATAGGTAACAAACAAGGAACTAGAGCCCTATGCGACTTGGGAGCCAACATCAACCTTATGCCCAATGCCGTCTTCGATAAACTAGATATTGGGCCAGCCAAACCTACCTCCATCATGCTAAAACTTGCTTACCATTCATTTGTACAACCGGAGGGAAAAATCGAAGACATCCTGGTAAAGGTGGGCAACCTGGTTCTTCCAGCAGTTTCCCCATCTTAGACTGGGAGGCCGATGAAAAAACCCCTATTATTCTTGGGCAACCATTATTGGCCACGGGTAGAACTCTTATATATGTGGAACATGGGGAGCTGACTATGAGGGTAGATGACCAAAGTGTAACCCCCTTAACCCGGCCTAGACGGTTGACCCGAATTAAGAAAGTCACACGGGGAAAACCAAAGTCAACCCGAAAGTCAACCTTGATTAACGACCCTTTTTTTTCTTTTTAACCTTGTCTAGATGCACTTAAAACCTAATTGTGATCACACAAACATCATACCAAAAGATCACAAACATCAGAGATCAAACAGGGACTCAATTGAACAAATTACAACTTTAGGGACCAAATTGAAAATTCTGATAATTATAATGACTTAGCCCAAATTAAAGTTACCAACTTGAAATTAATCAGGTTTCATGCTTCTCTATGAAATTTCAGCTCAAAAGGACTTCCCAAACTCATTCAATTGCACAAACAAGTTTCAGGACCAAAATGCAAACAATTCAAAACACATAACTGCCACTGTCAGCCCCCAACGGTCGACCGTTCCGAAACGGGAGACAGCCCGTTTCAAAACGCGGGGCCGTTCCGCAACGGGTACCGAAACGGGGGTCTGGCAGTAGCCTTGCCGTTTCAGAACGGTCCCTCCCGTTTCGGACGCCTAGGCTCATTTAAGGCACCCGTTCCGAAACGGTAGGTGCTGTTCCGAAACGCCCTGCACAGATTGCCCCAAAATGCATACTTAAACATGCAATTGACCAACCAATCATGCTCCAAAAGTCACCAAACTTTGCCAACATGCAATTAAACATAGAAGGGACATATAAGCATCATCAATTCAACATATTAACATCATATGAGAAAAGCCCCAAATCACTAGGCATGCTTCCTACACAAGCTAACCATTCAAGCATAAACTTCCAAAACAAGCATATAAAGATCCAACACCAAAACCAACATTCTCAACATCAAACAACATACTTAGGGAGTACTAAACATCTCCCAAAACATATACATTGGTCTCCCATTGCCAAATTACCAAAAGCTAAAATGTACTTAGAAAACCTTCCATACTTAGAGCTTTGTTTCCACTTGGATGCTTGCCCTCCTTGCTGCCCTCAAGTACTCTAATGCTCTGCATTATTGAATTAAGAAAACGGAAGAGAGCGTAAGCAAAAGCTTAGTGAGGAATGCTCGTAAAACCATTCAATAATGCATTAACAAAACATTTATAAATCATGCTTCAAAACATCAATTGCACATGCTTAAAAGCATACTTAAACATGCATCTCATGCATCATATCACAACATATCATATTGGCCTCAAGTGATAAGTTCCATTTCTTTAAAAACAAGTTCATCAACTTTCACCCCAAGGACTTTTAAACACCTTGGCCCCAAGGACTTTTAAACACCTTGGCCATGGACTTTTAAACACCATGAAATGTATCACATCAAGGACTTTTAAACACCTTGATCCCAAGGACTTTTAAACACCTTGGCCCATGGACTTTTAACCATCATGGAAGGACCACACAAGGACTTTTAAACACCTTTGTGTCCGTAGCAAGAACCATCCAAGGACTTTTAACCACCTTGATGTTCTTAAGTATACAAGGCTCACTCAAGGACTTTTAACCACCTTAGTGACCTTAACCCTTTTCAAAACATCACTTGCCAATATACATCATTATCATCAATTTATCCACTGTTTTAAAGCATAAAACCAAGCCATATTCATCATGCATTTAAAAGCATCAAATCACATTTAATCAATGTTCAACAACAAGGAACTCCTACCTTGAGTTACCTTCAACATATGGCTTACAAAAATAGCATTAACCATGCTAAATCATGCTTTCAAAACAGTCTTAAAATCATGCAATAAACCACATTGCAACAACAATCAAATCATGGCCACCACTAGAGAGTATTTCCGAAAACTTACACTTGAGCTTAGCAAAGTTGTTTAGACTTAAACTAAGCTCCCAAGACAATGGTTTCAAAGCCGAAACCCAATTTCACTCACCGATTCCACTTCGCCTCTTGCCGAAGCACCAATTCAAGCTTCCGGATCAACAACTCTTGGATCCAAAGATGCCTCCCCTGATTAAACACATTAAAGCAGAGATTTAATGCATCATCATGCATCAAAAGCTTCAATGAAAGCACTCAAACCCGCTGCTCTCATTCACACTCCAATTTCGGCCACCAAACACAACCGAAATTGCATCAAAACCACTTCTCAACAAAGCCCAGCCATAAACCAGCAAAACCTAACATCCATTAACACCATTTAACATCTAAAAACAACCTATAAACATCCTTATACCTCCAGCAACATCAGATCCACAAGATCACCACAAAAACATCCAAGAATCACAAGCTAAACTTAGGAAACTCAACCTATCCGGGATTGTATTAATCAAACTCATTTCCTTATCAATTTAGAGTTCATTTAACATCAAAAACACATCTCAAATCACAGATTAATCAGATCTAACGAAAATCATCAAAAATCACCAAATCTTGCATTATAAGCCAAGATCCATTTCACCACTTAAAATCCTTTAATAAAACTTCAATTAAGAGTTGAGAACTTGGGAATTTCAGTAAAGAACTGATCGTTTAGAGGAGAAGGACGTTCTTACCTCCAAACTTGTGTTTCTCCACTTTTTGGAATCAAAAACCTTGTTGAATCAACTAGCAAATGATGAGGTTTTGAAGATATGATGTTTAGGAATCAAAAGAGTGTTGAAAGGAGGATTTTGGGTGAGAAAATCAGAAACAATTCTCTAGAAAACAAGTGTTTGGATTGAGAGAAAATGAGAGAAAGAAAAAAGAAAAGTTAGTTAAGAAAATAGCCAAATGGCCTTTCCCTCCACTTTTGACATGTTTTAAAATCAGAATAAATCTCAAAATATCTTAGAAAAATCTGGAGAAACTACTTTTGGAATAATAGCTCCTTAAAGATTCAAAGTTTCAACTCTTTATAAAACAGTCACAAAACTTTCAAAAATTACATTTTGGTCACTAGCCAAAATGTCACTCTTCCAAAACCCATTTTTCAAAATTGATTTCACAGTTCACTTAATTATATTAAAAGATGATTTTAGAACATTTTTCCATATTTTTAATGCAACCCGAACTAGGCTTTCCTAAATTCACTCTCTTAGATTCGAACAACACTTTGACCAAACCGGTCAACGCCCAAAACTTCTAAGCCCAAAACCGGGGCGTTACAACTCTCCCCCCCTTAAGAAATTTCGTCCTCGAAATTTACCTGAAGGAAAGAGATAAGGAAACTGCTTCAGCATGTCTTCTTTCCGCTCCCACGTGGCTTCCTCAACACCGCGATGCTTCCACAGCACCTTCACCAACTCAATGGTCTTGCCACGAAGAACCTTGCTATCCGAATCCAGAACCTTCACCGGTTCCTCATCATAGGTCAAATCCGGATTCAGTTCCACTTCCTCCACAGGCATCACATGCGAAGGATCAGATCTATACTTCCGGAGCATAGAAACATGAAACACATCATGGATCTTCTCCAACTCTTGAGGTAACCTCAACCGATACGCAACAGGACCCACACGCTCAACCACCTCATATGGTCCAATGTATCTAGGGCTCAACTTACCCTTCCGACCAAACCGCATCACCTTCTTCCAAGGCGAAACCTTCAAGAACACACGGTCACCCACCGCATACTCTATCTCCTTACGCTTCAAATCCGCATAAGACTTCTGCCGATCAGAGGCCGCCTTCAACCGCTCACAAATGAGCTTCACCTTCTCAGTGTTCCCTTTCAGCAAAGCAGGCATCGAAACCAACTTTTGACTAGTTTCAGCCCAACAAAGAGGAGTTCTACACTTCCTCCCGTACAAAGCCTCATAAGGTGCCATCTGTATACTTGCCTGATAACTATTGTTATAAGCAAACTCAACCAAAGGCAAATGCTTCTCCCAAGAACCTTGGAACTCAATCACGCAGCACCTCAACATATCCTCCAAAATCTTGATAACTCGTTCAGACTGACCATCCGACTGAGGATGATAGGATGTACTGAAATGCAACCTTGTACCCAGAGCTTGATGCAAACACTGCCAGAAACGCGATGTGAACCTCGGATCCCTATCTGACACAATCGACTTAGGTACACCATGCAGCCGCACAATCTCAGCAATGTACAGCTCTGCCAGCTTATCCAAAGAAAACGTAGTATGCACAGGCAAGAAATGCGCACACTTCGTCAGGCGATCCACAATCACCCAGACCGAATTCTTCTTCGATGGAGACAAAGGTAAACCAGATACAAAATCTATGGTAACCCTTTCCCACTTCCACTCAGGGATTTTCAACGGTTGCAACAACCCTGAAGGAACCTGATGTTCAGCCTTAACTCGCTGACACACCAAACACTTGCTAACAAACTCCGCAACATCCTTCTTCAAACCCACCCAATAGTACTCATCACGAAGATCACGATACATCTTAGTACTACCAGGGTGCATAGCAAAAGGACTACTATGGCCTTCAGTCAGAATAGCACGCCTCAACTCAGCATCATTGGGCACTACTATTCGACTCCCAAAACACAGCACACCATCGTCATTAAAACAGAAATCCGAAGGTCTACCCTCCGCGATATCCTGAACATGCGGTACCAAGGAATCATCCAGCAACTGCTTATCCTTGATCAACTGAACCAATGATGGTTTCACTTGCAACTCAGCCACAAGACCACCATCACGCGATATGCTCAAGCTAGCAAACATAGCCCTCAGCTCAACAGCTACCTTCCTACTCAAGGCATCCGCTACAACATTAGCCTTCCCAGGATGGTACTCAATCGTCAGATCATAATCCTTGAGCAACTCCAACCAACGCCGCTGCCTAAGATTCAACTCCTTCTGAGACATCAGATACCTCAAACTCTTGTGATGCGTGTACACAGTACACTTCTCACCATACAGATAATGCCTCCAGATCTTCAGAGCAAAAACCACTGCAGCCAGCTCAATATCATGCGTAGGGTAATTGCGCTCATGCACCTTCAACTGCCGCGATGCATAAGCCACCACATTACCCTCCTGCATCAGCACACACCCCAAACCAACATAGGATGCATCACTGTAAACCACAAACTCTTTCCCTGATTCAGGCTGAACCAAGATAGGAGCTTGCGTCAAAGCCGCCTTAAGCTTCTCAAAAGCCTGCTGTCTCGCTTCTGTCCACTCATACTTAACATCCTTCTGCAACAGCTTTGTCAAAGGAGCAGCAATCCTGGAAAACCCATCCACAAACCTTCGGTAGTACCCCGCCAAACCAAGGAAACTACGGACCTCATGAACAGACTTAGGAACCTTCCAGCTCATCACCGCCTCAATCTTCTGAGGATCAACACGAATCCCCTCAGCTGAAACCACATGTCCAAGAAACACCACCTCCTTAAGCCAAAACTCGCACTTGCTCAGCTTAGCATAAAGCTGATTCTCCAACAAAGCTTGCAGCACAATCCTCAATTGCTCTTCGTGCTCCTCCTCAGTACGCGAGTACACGAGGATATCATCAATGAACACCACCACGAACTTGTCCAGGTATTCATGAAACACACGATTCATCATATCCATGAAAGCAACAGGAGCATTTGTCAAACCAAACGGCATCACAAGGAACTCATAATGCCCATACCTTGTCCTGAAGGCTGTCTTAGGCACATCTACATCCTTCACCTTCAACTGGTAATACCCTGACCTCAAGTCAATCTTAGAAAACACAGCAGCTCCCCGAAATTGATCAAAGAGATCATCAATCCTCGGCAAAGGATATCGATTCTTGATAGTCAACTTGTTCAGCTGACGGTAATCAATGCACATTCTCATAGTGCCATCCTTCTTCTTCACGAACAAGACCGGTGCTCCCCAAGGTGACACACTCGGCCGGATGAAACCATGATCAAGCAACTCTTGCAACTGCGTCTTCAGCTCCTTCAGCTCCTTAGGTGCCATTCTATAGGGAGTAATGGACACAGGAGTTGTATTCTCATACAGCTCAATTCCAAACTCCACCTCGCGGTTAGGAGGTAAACCAGGCAACTCCTCAGGAAAAACACCAGGAAACTCATTCACAACCCTGATATCTTGCACCCTCAACTCCTTGGAGCTAGGATTCATCACAAAAGCTAGATAAGCTTCGCAACCTTGCCTCAGCATCCTACTCGCCTCCAAGGTAGACACCACATTGGCAAGAAACTTCACATTCTCGCCCACCACGACAACTTCGTAATCATCCGCAAGCTTAAGCGAAACCCGCTTGTTCTCACAATCCACAACAGCACGATGCTCAGCAAGCCAATCCATACCAAGGATCACATCGAAACCATAGAAGGGCAACTCCATAAGATCAACATGGAAAACATGCTCTTGAACAACCAATGAACACCTCCTATAAAGCTTCCTAGTCACAACAGTCTCACCAAAAGAACTAGTGACTCGAACACCAACATCCAAAGACTCAACAGGCAAACCAAGCAGTTCAGCATGCTCACGCAATATGTATGAATGCGTAGATCCAGAATCAATCAAAGAAAGCAATGACAAGGACTGCAAAGTAAAGGTACCTGCAATCACATCCGCATCATTCCTGCCCTCTCGCTGAGCATACACCCTCGCTTGGCCTCCACCCTCAGGCTGAATAGCCACAACATGGGCCACTCCACGACCACCTTCCTCCCTCCTCTGGAAATTACCACGGCCGCGCCCACGACCTCTCTGCGGTGCAGCAACAACAGGAGCACGCATCTGATCACCAGCCAACCTCGAACAATCTCGCCTCAAGTGGTCTGCAGAACCACAACTCCAGCACCCGTTACCAGCAGCCGCAACAGGAGCTTGCACCACTCTCTCAGCACGAGGACAGTCACGCTTCAAGTGACCACGGGAACCACAGATCCAACAAGCACTCGGATCAGCTCTAACATTGCCTCCTCTAGCAGGTGCACCACTACCTCTCTTAGCTGAAGACTGATACTTCTGATCACATCCCCTCTTGTTCCGTCCACCTCCGGAACTATACTCAGCAGCTCGCTTGCCAGCACCCTTAGCAGACAAACTCAGGTTCATCTCAACGTCCTTAGCTCGGCCCACCAACACATCAAAATCATCATACTCGGCGGCCAGCAAATACATTTTCACATCCGTTTCTAAGCCATAACGGAACCTCTCGCACCTTGCCCGCTCATCAGGTACCAGCTCAGGTGCATACTGACTGAGTCGCACAAACTGCACTTCATACTCAGCCACACTCATGCTCCCTTGGGTAAGAGACATGAATTCACGCTTCTTCTCATCTAGATATCTTACACCCAGATATCTCCTTTTGAACATACTCTGAAAGAATGTCCAAGTCACATCAGCTTCTGCCATCCCAGCTATGGTGGTCGTCCACCACGTATACGCATCCTTCTGCAGCAAGGACACAACACAACCCAGCTTTTGCACATCCGTGCAGCTCATC
The DNA here is from genome assembly GCA_030270665.1 of Hibiscus trionum. Taxonomy (NCBI): domain Eukaryota; kingdom Viridiplantae; phylum Streptophyta; class Magnoliopsida; order Malvales; family Malvaceae; genus Hibiscus; species Hibiscus trionum. Next base: position 45,858,735 of record BSYR01000026.1, on the reverse strand, counting down.
TGACCCAAGATACGCTTGGTACTCTCCAACCAAGCTTCCGAACTCTCAACAGACATACCCCTGAACTCAGTCCCACCCAGACTGCGCAGACGCTCCAAAGGTAGTCTAACACCAGCATCACCCTGATGCCCAGCTCCCTGAGCTCCAGCTACTGCTGCTCGAAAAGCACCCGCAATAGCTTATACCAACATCGTCATGTCAGGCATAGCTTGCCCCTGACCAGCCTCAGGTCCTGCAGCTCCAGCATCAGCTGCTGCATCAGCTCCATCTCCCTCAGCTCCACCACCACCAGGTGGAGGAGGTAAAACCGCACTTTCCTCATTCTCGTTCTCACTAGGAGCCGTAGCTCTCACGTTACTCCTTAACTCTCTACGTGGTGGTGCCATACTTTTACCATGCAACAACAATGCAAATAAAACAAGTCAGGCCCAGGAAGGTAAGCAATCCAAGTATTCAAGCTCAATTTCATTTCAAAACAACATCTTTCCTTTAGCTTTGATTTGGCAATGGGTACCCACTACATGCTACATCACAGCACATACTTCAATTGCATCTAAAAACACAAGCCATTAAACATGCTTTCACTCCACAAGCATATTAGGCATACATACTTCAATCATACATACATACATTCCCAATTACTCGAGAACTCAGCTCTGATACCACCAAATGTAACCCCTTTAACCCGGCCTAGACGGTTGACCCGAATTAAGAAAGTCACACGGGGAAAACCAAAGTCAACCCAAAAGTCAACCTTGATTAACGACCCTTTTTTTTCTTTTTAACCTTGTCTAGATGCACTTAAAACCTAATTTTGATCACACAAACATCATACCAAAAGATCACAAACATCAGAGATCAAACAGGGACTCAATTGAACAAATTACAACTTTAGGGACCAAATTGTAAATTCTGATAATTATAAGGACTTAGCCCAAATTAAAGTTACCAACTTGAAATTAATCAGGTTTCATACTTCTCTGTGAAATTTCAGCTCAAAAGGACTTCCCAAACTCATTCAATTGCACAAACAAGTTTCAGGACCAAAATGCAAACAATTCAAAACACATAACTGCCACTGTCAGCCCCCAACGGTCGACCGTTCCGCAACGGGTACCGAAACGGTGGTCTGGCAGTAGCCTTGCCGTTTCGGAACGGTCCCTCCCGTTTCGGACGCCTGGGCTCATTTAAGGCACCCGTTCCGAAACGGTAGGTGCTGTTCCGAAACGCCCTGCACAGATTGCCCCAAAATGCATACTTAAACATGCAATTGACCAACCAATCATGCTCCAAAAGTCACCAAACTTTGCCAACATGCAATTAAACATAGAAGGGACATATAAGCATCATCAATTCAACATATTAACATCATATGAGAAAAGCCCCAAATCACTAGGCATGCTTCCTACACAAGCTAACCATTCAAGCATAAACTTCCAAAACAAGCATATAAAGATCCAACACCAAAACCAACATTCTCAACATCAAACAACATACTTAGGGAGTACTAAACATCTCCCAAAACATATACATTGGTCTCCCATTGCCAAATTACCAAAAGCTAAAATGTACTTAGAAAACCTTTCATACTTAGAGCTTTGTTTCCACTTGGATGCTTGCCCTCATTGCTGCCCTCAAGTACTCTAATGCTCTGCATTATTGAATTAAGAAAACGGAAGAGAGCGTAAGCAAAAGCTTAGTGAGGAATGCTCGTAAAACCATTCAATAATGCATTAACAAAACATTTATAAATCATGCTTCAAAACATCAATTGCACATGCTTAAAAGCATACTTAAACATGCATCTCATGCATCACATCACAACATGTCATATTGGCCTCAAGTGATAAGTTCCATTTCTTTAAAAACAAGTTCATCAACTTTCACCCCAAGGACTTTTAAACACCTTGGCCCCAAGGACTTTTAAACACCTTGGCCATGGACTTTTAAACACCATGAAATGTATCACATCAAGGACTTTTAAACACCTTGATCCCAAGGACTTTTAAACACCTTGGCCCATGGACTTTTAACCACCATGGAAGGACCACACAAGGACTTTTAAACACCTTTGTGTCCGTAGCAAGAACCATCCAAGGACTTTTAACCACCTTGATGTTCTTAAGTATACAAGGCTCACTCAAGGACTTTTAACCACCTTAGTGACCTTAACCCTTTTCAAAACATCACTTGCCAATATACATCATTATCATCAATTTATCCACTGTTTTAAAGCATAAAACCAAGCCATATTCATCATGCATTTAAAAGCATCAAATCACATTTAATCAATGTTCAACAACAAGGAACTCCTACCTTGAGTTACCTTCAACATATGGCTTACAAAAACAGCATTAACCATGCTAAATCATGCTTTCAAAACAGTGTTAAAATCATGCAATAAACCACATTGCAACAACAATCAAATCATGGCCACCACTAGAGAGTATTTCCGAAAACTTACACTTGAGCTTAGTAAAGTTGTTTAGACTTAAACTAAGCTCCCAAGACAATGGTTTCAAAGCCGAAACCCAATTTCACTCACCGATTCCACTTCGCCTCTTGCCGAAGCACCAATTCAAGCTTCCGGATCAACAACTCTTGGATCCAAAGATGCCTCCCCTGATTAAACACATTAAAGCAGAGATTTAATGCATCATCATGCATCAAAATCTTCAATGAAAGCACTCAAACCCGCTGCTCTCATTCACACTCCAATTTCGGCCACCAAACACAACCGAAATTGCATCAAAACCACTTCTCAACAAAGCCCAGCCATAAACCAGCAAAACCTAACATCCATTAACACCATTTAACATCTAAAAACAACCTATAAACATCCTTATACCTCCAGCAACATCAGATCCACAAGATCACCACAAAAACATCCAAGAATCACAAGCTAAACTTAGGAAACTCAACCTATCCGGGATTGCATTAATCAAACTCATTTCCTTATCAATTTAGAGTTCATTTAACATCAAAAACACATCTCAAATCACAGATTAATCAGATCTAACGAAAATCATCAAAAATCACCAAATCTCGCATTATAAGCCAAGATCCATTTCACCACTTAAAATCCTTTAATAAAACTTCAATTAAGAGTTGAGAACTTGGGAATTTCAGTAAAGAACTGATAGTTTAGAGGAGAAGGACGTTCTTACCTCCAAACTTGTGTTTCTCCACTTTTTGGAATCAAAAACCTTGTTGAATCAACTAGCAAATGATGAGGTTTTGAAGATATGATGTTTAGGAATCAAAAGAGTGTTGAAAGGAGGATTTTGGGTGAGAAAATCAGAAACAATTCTCTGGAAAACAAGTGTTTGGATTGAGAGAAAATGAGAGAAAGAAAATAGAAAAGTTAGTTAAGAAAATAGCCAAATGGCCTTTCCCTCCACTTTTGACATGTTTTAAAATCAGAATAAATCTCAAAATATCTTAGAAAAATCTGGAGAAACTACTTTTGGAATAATAGCTCCTTAAAGATTCAAAGTTTCAACTCTTTATAAATCAGTCACAAAACTTTCAAAAATTACATTTTGGTCACTAGCGAAAATGTCACTCTTCCAAAACCCATTTTTCAAAATTGATTTCACAGTTCACTTAATTATATTAAAAGATGATTTTAGAACATTTTTCCATATTTTTAATGCAACCTGAACTAGGCTTTCCTAAATTCACTCTCTTAGATTCGAACAACACTTTGACCAAACCGGTCAACGCCCAAAACTTCTAAGCCCAAAACCGGGGCGTTACACAAAGCATCAAGATGAATGTCCTACAACCTTCAGAAGAAGAAAAAGGATGCCCAGATGCAAGAGCTGCCAAAATCAGCACAGAAACAGGCCAAGGCAGCACCTGCCCCGATAAAACAAAGGGCAGGCTGAAGGACCTAATAGCACAAAACCTGAAGGAACAAGAGGACCCCCCAAGAGGGAAGAACAAGCCACACTACCTCATGAAGTGGTTATGTCTGGGAGATGCACCCAAATGCACTCCCAACATAACTTATATTTTATTTATTTCTTCATTTTTAATTTTATGCATTAGGATTAGAATTTATTTCTTAGGATTAGAATTAGTGTTTCAGATTTTTATTTTTCAGAAGTTATTTAATTATTTTTATATTTATTTTTATTTCAGGTTTAAGAATAAAAGGGCCGGATCAAGAAGGGGGCCCAGAAAGGAGCCCGCCCACCATCCCGCCGAGACAGCCCAGGGCAGCCCAACGCAGCAACACGTAACGGCTAGTTGGCCGCCAACGGCTATGAAAATAACGGGCAAAAAGCCCGTAACGTGCGCGAGGAAACTAGACCGCTGGACATTTGATGATGCTTCGACACCTCTTGGCAACCACTATTTAAACCCCTCTCACTCCATTCATTTACTTTACTTTCACCTCCTTGCTATCCTCTTCTTACTTCCAATACTCTCTAATTGTTTTTTCTTTCTAGTTTTAGTTACATACAACCGTTCCACAAGGCATCCGCATCACAAGCCAAACCCACCTACAAGATATTTTGCTCCAAGGCAGACAAGGAAATTTACAGAGATCAGTTCTCTAAGCAGGAAATATGGGAGAAGCAAGGTTTCCATTACACAAAGCAAATAGGAGACCTTGGTTTAGAGCCTGCTCTGTTCGAAACCATCCACAACAATAGATGGGAGATGTTCGCTCGACAGCCAGAGATTGCCAACATAACCATGGTCAAGGAATTCTACGCCCACCACCCCTGCCCAGAGAAGCCATTTGTCTATATCTGCGGGGAGCCTGTCAAGCTGAACACCATCGTCATCAACCGATACTGTGGCCTGGATATGCACGACAACCATCATGAGGAGTGGAGGCAGTCACTGACGGCTGCCGACTATGAGAAAATCAAAGCCAAACTCCACAAGCCCAACACGCCGTGGTTGGCAGGCAAACATTTGGGATCTATCCAGCGCCGCCACCAGCTGTCCGAGGCAATGCTGTGGAACACCTTTGTAAAGAGGCGCCTGCTGCCCACCTTCCACAACTCAACCGTCGATCGGCCGCGCCTCGCCCTAATTCACAACATTCTGATGAACCGGCCAATAAACGTTAGAGAAATCATATGCACGAAGATCCATAATTGCTTCAAAAAGAAAAAAGGCAGGTTTTACTTCTCGTCCCTCATCACAGGCCTTTGCACCAACTTCGGTGTCCCGACAGAGCCTAAAGATTAGTAAACAACACAAAGCGCATCGAGCAGTAGTAGCTGACCTTCATGAAATTTGTAGGTGAGGTTCAAGAAGCCTTTGTGGCTTATCTCTTACAGAAATTCCCTGGTGAAGGACCCATCCTGCCTTCATACCCTGCAGATCTTGCTGTAACCCCCTTAGCCCGGTCTAGACGGTTGACCTGAACTACGAAGATTACACGGGGAAAACCAAAGTCAACCTGAAAATCAACTTTGATTAACGACCTTTTTTTTCTTTTTAAACTTCTCTAGATGCGCATTAAACCTATGTGAAAGCCCAAGAACCTTGGAAGAGAAAAACACAGCGATCGGAAACGTTTAAGGACTCAATTGTAAAAAATACACTATTATGGACCAAAATGTAAATTTTGGAAAATAAAAGGACTTTCAAGGTATTAGTTTTACCAAACCTCAATTAATCATATTACAAGCCTCTCTGCCAAATTTCAGCTTAAAAAGACATCTCAAGCTCAAGCAATTGCAATTACAACTTTCAGGACTAAAATGTAAAGCATGCAAAATCTGTCCAACGGTCACCCGTTTCGAAACACTGACACCCGTATGGAAACACCCGTGTCGTACGCCTGTATCGAAAAGGGGTTGACCGTTTCGATACGCGGGTATGTTCCGAAACTAGTTCAGAAACAGACACCTCCAATAGCCAAAGTGTTTCGAAACACCTCTAGCCGTTCCGAAACACCCATGCCATTTCATGCACCCGTTTCGAAACAACCAAGGGTGTTTCGATACACCCTGCCCAGAAACAGCAGAAAATTCTGGTTTTACACATCCAAACACCATCAAACATACTTTAAACCATTCCTAAACATATCAACAACATGCCAAGCATTATAACTACCAAATTGCATTAAAAACTAGATACAAAACAAACAATAGGTGCACCAACTCATTTATCACATCCAACGTATGATCTTGCTTTTAATCAAAGAGCATAACATATCAAATTAGGAAGAAGATGATTCAAATATGGCAAAGCGATCAACAACAAAGTTCAAACCATAAACCGAACATGGTCAACATACACAATCTCATTACACATCAATATAAAAGACTCTCCCCCCATTGCCTTTATTATCTATAGCTATAAACCAAGACATACTTCTCAAGTGGAGCTCTTCTTGAATCCCTTGCTTCTTGCTGTCCCAACTTCAAATATCTGCATTGATGGACAAAAAAGAGCGTAAGCACATAATGCTTAGTGAGGAATGCGAAAAACCAATACACCATCAATGCAGCGAATCATAAAACCTTGTTTAAATTTAGATACGATTCAATGAACCCAAGCATTGTTTGAAAACCTCCTTTGAAAACAACATTGCTTTAAAACATGCATTGCTCAAAATGAAAACCAACCTTTAACTCTGAAATGCTAAACAACTCACCCAAACCACATTCTTGCAAATACTATGATTTAAACCTTTCCATGCATGATAGCTTCATGCAAAGTTTAACTCAATTTCCTCGGAAATCACTTCCACTTCACACCACACTTTTCTCATGCTTGATGATCATTTCAAAGCAAAATACCTTTCGAAAACCAATTGTTCCTACTATCTATCCCATGCATTCAACAAATGCAAAACACATGAACTACAAAAGCAACATTTGCATTACATGCCTTTTTAAAACAAGTCTTCACAAGACTTCAATGCACTAAAGAGATTCTATGCACATATGCACCATTCACAATAGAAGATACACATTTCCTCATGCTTAACTAGTATCACATGCATTCTTGCATCATTTACATATTTCCCATGCAACCCTGCATCATTTTCAAGCATCTCTCGCTTCATTACATTCAAATACATTATATTGGCTTTCAAGTGATAGTTCACAAACCATTTCAACACAAGACACAATCGGATACGCGGATTACAAGCGTTGTCCCACACGCTTCATACACACTACCGGCTTACAAGGTGGAGTTTATCGGTACAATCACAACCCTTCAACACCCGTGATGGAGTTTAACGGTACAATCACAACCCCTCAACATCACTCATCGGTAGTTGTATAACCCACTAACGAGAGTACGAGACACATGACATAAGATCCACAAATGAACTTTTAACCACCGTTGTGACCTTAACAAGATCCACACACGGACTTTTAACCACCGTTGTGATCTTACCACTCTCGTTAGGATACTTGGATGGAGTTTACGGTACAATCACAACCCCTCAACATCCAAGGGGACTTTACTTACGGTGCACCCAATCCTATAGCCGGCTAACTATATCTGATTCAAGTACTTTAAAAACCAATTCATCAATTGCCAATATACATCAAATACTATCATCAATTCACTGTTTTAAAGCATTAAACAAAGCCATTAAACACCATGCATCACCATGCATCATTACCAATTTAAAAACATGCCAAAATAAGGATCTCTTACCTTGAGCATCCTTCAACACATGGCTTTCAAAACCAGCATTAACCATGCTAAAACATGCTTTCAAAACAGAATTTAAACATGCAATTTATAACCAATGCATCAAACCACTTCATAGCACATCCGAGGGAGTTTTTCCGAAAACTTACTCTTGAGCTTAGTTAAGTTGTTTAGACTTAAACTAAGCTCCCAAAACCTCCAAATAATCGTTTCAAAACTGAAAACCCAACTCCACTCACCGGTTACGTTTCGCACGCTTGCCGAAACGCCAATCAAGCCTCTAGATCAACTCCAATAGTGTCCGAAGATGTCTCCCTTGTTTTAAACACATCAAAGCAGAGGATTAATGCATCATCATGCATTAAAACCTCCAGCCATTACACCTAAACTCGCTGCTCTACCCAAAACCAACATTTCGGCTTCCAAATACAACCGAAATCACCTCCAAACTCCTCCAAAACTTAACCCGGCCAAGATCCATCACTTCTAACCATTTCTAAATATTAATCAACATCCAAAATACACCTTAACTCGTCCTTATACCTCCAGCTATAACAGAACACCAAAAACACCTCAAAAACCACCATTTTCATAAGCAAAAACTTAGGAAATTCAACCTATTCGGGATTGCATTGATAAAACATCATTTCAACATCATTAGACATCCAAAATACATTAAAGAATCATATCAAAACAGAGCCCAATCAATCACAACGAAATTCTTCAAGATTTCTTCCAAATCTTGAGTTTTAAGCCAAAATCAAGTTTCTAACATTAAAACCATTTACAAAACTTAAATTAAGGATTGACAACTTGGGAATTTCAGTAAAGAACTGAGTATTTAGAGGAGAAGAACAATCTTACCTCTAAATGGTGATTTCTCCTTGATTTGAGCCAATTTCCTTGAAAATCAATGAGGAAATCAAAAGGATTTGATGCAAGATTGATTAGGAATTAATTGATGATAGAAATCTCATCAATTGAAGTGAAGATCAATGCAAAAGTTGCTGGAGAAATAGTGTTTGGATGATGGAATTTTGAGAGAAAAAGGAATGAGAAAAATTTAGGAAAATGTAGTTGTGAAATTCCAAAAAGTTGTTTCCCTTTTTATTTAATTAATTAAAACATTAATTAATTCACTCAAATTAAGGAAAAAATCTGGAGAAATCATTTTTGGGTAAATTAGCTCCTTAAAGATTCAAAGTTTCAATCCTTACAAAACAGTCACCACTAAACTTTTCAAAAATTGCATTTTAGTCACTACACCGAAATGTAGTATTTCCAAACCTTATTTTGCAAAATTGATTTCACCACTCTCTTATATATATTAAAAGAGGATTTTTAAGTATTTTTCCATATTTTTAAAGCATCCCGAACTAGGCTTTCCCTAAAACCTCCTTTTATATTCGAACCGTTTCTCAAACCGGTCCGATTTAGACCCTAAACTTCTAAGCCCAAATTTGGGGTGTTACAACTCTACCCCTCTTAGGAAATTTCGTCCTCGAAATTTCAACCTGCGAAAAGAGCACGACACCAAACTTCCCAAAGCAACACACAAAGTAACAAAGGAGACTTAACCACCATTGAAACATCCTCAACCCAAAACACCACGATACCAACACATCCTCAAATCAAACTCACACTATACCCAAATCCAACACCACTACTTACGGTTCAAGACTTCCAGAACACTCGGTTATTAACCTCAGATTAACTTTTCACACTTTCGAACTGTGTATAGCCCCAATAACCCGAAGAACTCCCAAATCTTTACAACATACTCCGCCTTATCTCATAACTCCCTCAACAAAACTCGCACATTCGGTGAAACCGGCCCATCCATTTTTCAGCCACCATGTGACCCACCACCTTCGCTGCTCCTAAAACCCCTTGCAAAACCGCTCAACTCCTTTCAAAGATTACCACAACAAGCAAAAATTTCTTAAGCAACAACTGCTTACTCAAACTTCTCAATATATTGATAACATCCCTTCACATCCGCCACTATCACTACCATAACAACTCATCAAAACTACCCACACAACATTCGAAACCCATGCCACAAGACTCCAACCTTAACTCCATCAGCTGTTCCACTTGCCTCTAGCGGACTGAAGAAAGATTTACTTATATTCAATAAACAAACCAACAATGGCCCTTGAACTTATATTGCCTTTCCACTTCAATCTTTGACCATAATACTATCCTTACCTGGATACCACCCATTCCATAAAAACATATTAAGATTACAAAACCTCTACTCAACCCAAGCCAAACCTTATCTACAGTTCTCAACACAACCTCCTCACAGCTCCTCTAAGGTTGCTACTAACCTTTACCTACATAAACAACCCTCCTATTGCAAAACATCAACGCCAAGACGCCTCAACACTCCGAAAACACATACACTAGCCTACAACATCATTTAACACAAAGAAACTACCACACCTATTAGCTATTCACAACCACCTCGAACGATTCTAACTTCAACTGGTAATCTCCTCACCACCATACCGCTAAACTCTTTAAGCACCAAAACACCTTTCTTCCGCCAACATGCTAGATCACACTCACTACTACCGACAACTTGCCTACCACTTTCCACCACTTCTAGCATCCACCTAACACCAAACCAACACTTAAAAACCCACCATCCAACCTAATCCTACCACAACACCAACAGACCCAACTAGCTATTAGCAAGTGTGAACGTTCGTATGCATGGTCACCAATATGCCCTATCAATGCCTGTGTACATGTATGCAAAACCTCTAATGTCATGTCGCATGTATGCATGTACCAACATATATATATATATATAATATCACATGGTTTTAACTGTGTATGTATGTCGGTTCACACTTACCAATAACATCCTCAGAATCCGCCTAAGAACAACCTCTTTACCTCACTTCTAACTTGTCCAGCTCTACTACTCTAACAATCTGCTAGCTACAAAATACCCCACTAATATCCGCTTCACACTAAAGTTGTTTCCAAAACAACACCAGCTACTACCCCAACTTGCTAGCTATAAGACCTTACCCACTACGCAAGGGAAACCAAACCGGAACCCACAAAGATAACTAGGGCAAAGATTACTTAACAAAGTTACCTGCAATCACCTCATTGCCCCGGAGCTCCAACAGACAAACTCTCTTCCCCGCAGAACCGGTATTCTCTGAACGTACCGCCGCAGCATCAACCAATACTTTAAGGTCATCACTGTCACCCTGCGGTAAAGAACCCTGACTACCCCGAGCTAACTCCAAACAATTCCGCCTCAAATGTCCAACAAACCCACAATTCCAACAAGATCCATCCCCCAAACACCTCACACCTTTCCGCCTTTCTTGCCACCTCTGAACTCTGTCTCGACCGCGCTCACGACCCTTTTGAGACCCTTTTGCAACCACTGAAGCTGATCTCACCACTCGAGGACAATTCCGCTTCACATGCTCCATAGAACCACAGTTCCAACAAACTCCCACGCCCCAACAAACTCCAACGTGACACCTTCCACAACGGTCACACTTCGGCAACCGAGCTACCACTCCTTGGTCATATTGCACTTGACCCACGTCTGCACTACCACCCAGACATCGATTCACGCAAACCCTTTTGTCACGTAGCTTCTTACACTGACCACTCTCGAGGTCAGTACCCACAGCTCTTTTGCTTATACTTATCTCACCAGCAAAATCCGAAGCCATATCCCCGCGTTGCTTCACCCCTGAGAACTTCTCTCCAAGGTATCTTTCATTAAAGGTAGACACAAAGAACTCACAATCTATATCGTGGATATTCGTTGCCACCGCCACAGATGTCCACCAAGCACAAGCATCCTTCAACATTAACGAGACAACACTTCCCAGCTTACAGGCGTGGTGACACCCTTCCGGATCCAAAATTGGAATTACACTGGCTAACCAAGCCTCGAATGCCTCAGGTGTCGAACCATGATACTCCACAGCTCCCAAATCATATAAACGTTGTTTTGACAAACTCGCATGTCCCACAGTCGGCACGTCTATAGGCCTCACTTTCACCACGGCATGAGATGTTCCTGATACCTCTTGAACCACAGGTGATGATTCCTTCATCACAGAACCAGCTTTCTCATTCTGCCTTACTACCTCAAATCCAGGCACTGTCGACCGAAGTGGTACACTCCCACCAAAAAGTGGATTCCACCCCTTAACAACATGCTCTAAAGCAGCAACCATCGTACCCAACTGCCATTCTCCCATCGATCCCATTGTGCTATTATTAACAAAGCAATGATAAAAAAAAACAAAACGATCAGGCCAGCTTCAAGCAAGGATTCAAGACTCCAACTCCAACTCCAACATAACACAATAGCTATAATAATAAGGCAATGGGTATCCCGAATTCTCCCCTTTTACATGACATAACAATCAATAAAACATTGATATCAAAAACATCGAGCATATCAATCAACAAACTTCGATCATGCTCTCATCAAACAACATTCACCCTCAACAGCATAATATCAACTTATTATCCCCATCACATTTTCATTACTCGGAAAATTAACTCACAACACCAGCATATCACCAATACATGTTCACACTAGCTCACAGAAGATTCATAACCAAAAAGCATGATAAAAACATTAACAACTCGCTCAAAGACATATTTTTCAACCAACTTTCAACCACACATCAGAATAAACATCCAACACTTACCATAGCAACTTACCACAAACTTACCATCGCCCCATATATTCGCAACTTAGCTCTGATACCAACAAATGTAACCCCCTTAGCCCGATCTAGACGGTTGACTCGAACTACGAAGATTATACAGGTAAAACCAAAGTCAACCCGAAAGTCAACCTTGATTAACGACCCTTTTTTTTCTTTTTAAACTTCTCTAGATGCGCATTAAACCCATGTGAAAGCCCAAGAACCTTGGAAGAGAAAAACACAGCGATCGGAAACGTTTAAGGACTCAATTGCAAGAAACACACTTTTAGGGACCAAAATTTAAATTTTGGAAAATAAAAGGACTTTCAAGGTATTAGTTTTACCAAACCTCAATTAACCATATTACAAGCCTCTCTGCCAAATTTCAGCTTAAAAAGACATCTCAAGCTCAAGCAATTGCAATTACAACTTTCAGGACTAAAATGTAAAGCATGCAAAATCTGTCCAACGGTAACCCATTTCAAAACACTGACACCCGTATAGAAACACCCGTGTCGTACGCCCGTATCGAAACGAGGTTGACCGTTTCGATACGCGAGTATGTTCCGAAACTAGTTCAGAAACGGACACCTCCAGTAGCCAAAGTGTTTCAAAACACCTCTAGCCGTTCCGAAACACCCATGCCATTTCATGCACCCGTTTCGAAACAACCAAGGGTGTTTCGATACACCCTGCCCAGAAACAGCAGAAAATTCTGGTTTTACACATCCAAACACCATCAAACATACTTTAAACCATTCCTCAACATATCAACAACATGTCAAGCATTATAAATACCAAATTGCATTAAAAACTAGATACAAAACAAACAATAGGTGCACCAACTCATTTATCACATCCAACGCCTGATCTTGCTTTTAATCAAAGAGCATAACATATCAAATTAGGAAGAAGATGATTCAAATATGGCAAAGCGATCAACAACAAAGTTCAAACCATAAACCGAACATGGTCAACATACACAATCTCATTACACATCAATATAAAAGACTCTCCCCCATTGCCTTTATTATCTATAGCTATAAACCAAGACATACTTCTCAAGTGGAGCTCTTCTTGAATCCTTTGCTTCTTGTTGTCCCAACTTCAAATATCTGCATTGATGGATAAAAAGGAGCGTAAGCACATAATGCTTAGTGAGGAATGCTCAAAACCAATACACCATCAATGCAGCGAATCATAAAACCTTCTTTAAATGTAGATACAATTCAATGAACCCAAGCATTGTTTGAAAACCTTCTTTGAAAACAACATTGCTTTAAAACATGCATTGCTCAACATGAAAACCAACCTTTAACTCTGAAATGCTAAACAACTCACCCCAAACCACATTCTTGGAAATACTATGATTTAAACCTTTCCATGCATGATCGCTTCATGCAAAGTTTAACTCAATTTCCTCGGAAATCACTTCCACTTCACACCACACTTTTCTCATGCTTGATGATCATTTCAAAGCAAAATACCTTTTGAAAACCAATTGTTCCTACTATCTATCCCATGCATTCAACAAATACAAAACACATGAACAACAAAAGCAACATTTGCATTACATGCCTTTTCAAAACAAGCCTTCATAAGACTTCAATGCACTAAAGAGATTCTATGCACATATGCACCATTCACAATAGAAGATACACATTTGCTCATGCTTAACAAGTATCACATGCATTCTTGAATCATTTACAAATTTCCCATACAACCTTGCATCATTTTCAAGCATCTCTCACTTCATTACATTCAAATACATTATATTGGCTTTCAAGTGATAGTTCACAAACCATTTCAACACAAGACACAATCGGATACGCGGATTACAAGCGTTGTCCCACACGCTACATACACACTACCGGCTTACAAGGTGGAGTTTATCGGTACAATCACAACCCCTCAACACCCGTGATGGAGTTTAACGGTACAATCACAACCCCTCAACATCACTCATCGGTAGTTGTATAACCCACTAACGAGAGTACGGGACACATGACACACGATCCACAAACGGACTTTTAAACACCGTTGTGACCTTAACAAGATCCACACACAGATTTTTAACCACCGTTGTGACAATAACAAGATCCACACACGGACTTTTAACCACCATTGTGATCTTACCTCTCTCGTTAGGATACTTGGATGGAGTTTACGGTACAATCACAAACCTCAACATCCAAGGCGACTTTACTTATGGTGCACCCAATCCTATAGCCGGCTAACTATATCCGATTCAAGTACTTTAAAAACCAATTCATCACTTGTCAATATACATCAAATACCATCATCAATTCACTGTTTTAAAGCATTAAACAAAGCCATTAAACACCATGCATCACCATGCATCATTACCAATTTAACAACATGCCAAAACAAGGATCTCTTACCTTGAGCATCCTTCAACACATGGCTTTCAATACCAGCATTAACCATGCTAAAACATGCTTTCAAAACAGAATTTAAATATGCAATTTATAACCAATGCATCAAACCACTTCATAGCACATCTGAGAGAGTTTTTCCGAAAACTTACTCTTGAGCTTAGTTAAGTTGTTTAGACTTAAACTAAGCTCCCCAAACCTCCAAATAATCGTTTCAAAGCTGAAAACCCAACTCCACTCACCGATTACGTTTCGTACGCTTGCCGAAACGCCAATCAAGCCTCCGGATCAACTCCAATAGTGTGCGAAGATGTCTCCCCTATTTTAAACACATCAAAGCAGAGGATTAATGCATCATCATGCATTAAAACCTCCAGCCATTACACCTAAACTCGCTGCTCTACCCAAAACAAACATTTCGGCTACCAAACACAACCGAAATCACCTCCAAACTCCTCCAAAATTTAACCCAGCCAAGATCCATCACTTCTAACCATTTCTAAACATTAATCAGCATCCAAAATACACCTTAACTCATCCTTCTACCTCCAGCTATAACAGAACACCAAAAACACCTCAAAAACCACCATTTTCATAAGCAAAAACTTAGGAAATTCAACCTATTCGGGATTGCATTGATAAAACATCATTTCAACATCATTAGACATCCAAAATACATTAAAGAATCATCTCAAAATAGAGCCCAATCAATCATAACGAAATTCTTCAAGATTTCTTCCAAATCTTGAGTTTTAAGCCAAAATCAAGTTTCTAACATTAAAACCATTTAAAAAAACATAAATTAAGGATTGACAACTTGGGAATTTCAGTAAAGAACTGAGTATTTAGAGGAGAAGAACAATCTTACCTCTAAATGGTGATTTCTCCTTGATTTGAGCCAATTTCCTTGAAAATCAATGAGGAAATCAAAAGGATTTGATGCAAGATTGATTAGGAAATAATTGATGATAGAAATCTCATCAATTGAAGTGAAGATCAATGCAAAAGTTGCTGGAGAAATAGTGTTTGGATGATGGAATTTTGAGAGAAAAAGGAATGAGAAAAATTTAGGAAAATGTAGTTATGAAATTCCAAAAAGTAGTTTCCCTTTTTTATTTAATTAATTAAAACATTAATTAGTTCACCCAAATTAAGGAAAAATCTGGAGAAATTATTTTTGGGTAAATTAGCTCCTTAAAGATTCAATGTTTCAATCCTTACAAAACAGTCACCACTAAACTTTTCAAAAATCGCATTTTAGTCACTACACCGAAATGTAGTATTTCCAAACCATATTTTGCAAAATTGATTTCACCACTCTCTTATATATATTAAAAGAGGATTTTAAGTATTTTTCCATATTTTTAAAGCATCCCGAACTAGGCTTTCCCTAAAATCTCCTTTTATATTCGAACTGTTTCTCAGACCGGTCCGGTTCAGACCCTAAACTTCTAAGCCCAAATTTGGGGTGTTACACTTGTAGCAGCAGCACCAGCACAAGGAATGCCATTTGTCATTGCTGCCCGCCAAACCGACTGCCAGATGCCCTCTCCAACGCACTACCCAACATACTCAGCCACCACCACATACGACACAGTGGCAAACTCCCCCAAGAGTTATCAGCAGCACCATTCACATATAGGCAGAGCAGGGACAGTGGCGAACACCTCCTCCTCAGAGGAAATTGAGCAGCAGCTGCCAAAGCCAGAAACAGTAGTGGTAGCAGCAGCAGCCATCCCAATGGCGATTGTCCCTCCGATAGCACCCACAGAGGAAGGAACTAGGAAGAGGAAGCAGCACATCATAACCGCCGATCCTATGGACTTTGAGACGGAGTCAAAAGAGAGCGACGCACCTCCTAAAGCTCCCCTGCCGAACCTCAAGAAGTGCCACAACATACGCCGAAAAGAGTCCAGCCGCCGCGGAAAGCAAAAACCTCACCTGCTAAGACCACCGCCAAGACATCTGCTGGCTGCCGCTTCATCATCCGAACCTCTTCCTTCTCCTCGACAGAAAAGAATCCAGCCTCCTCTCAACCCTCAGCCAACTTTTAGTTTTTCTTTCTCCTTTCTTTTATTTTTATTTTTCTATTTTATTTATTTTAACTTGTTTTTTTTCTATTATTTTTTCTGTTTTGTGCATTGAGGGCAATGCTCATCTCGAGTTTGGGAGGGGGATAACTCTCACATCTTTTGTCTAGGCATACTTAGGAGCATATAGGTTGCATTGTACTTGCCTTAGTAATAACCGGAAAAGAAAAATTTGTTATAACTTGTGCCTATGATAGCATAGCCGATTAATTTATTTTCGCACCAAATTTAAATTGAACTTAATCTTGGGAAAAGCATGAAAAATGACTTAGTTTTTTTTCTTTTTGCGTAAAACTATCAAACAACTTTGTTACTTGCTGAATGTGCTAGAATATACGATGAACATTGCCTGCTTATTTTTAGAATTCTTCGGAAAGTTCTAACAATGATTGCAGGTAGCCGCCGAGGCAAGCAAAAGAAATGGAAAAATACAGCACTGCCACGACAGCAGAAGCAAAAACAAAAAAAATTGTTGTTTTACCCTAGTGGTGCCCGCAACAGGATCTAGGAAGAATCGTGTGACAGACAAATTAGCATGAGTGGAAGAAAGTCTTTACGGGATGACTCTACTCCAAGGGTTCGGAGTTTTGTAGTTTGCCCCTATCTTAACTTTAGACCTAGAAGAGTAGTTGTGATAAGCTGAAGCCCTCATTGCCATGATTAAAAATATTGTGTTTAATTGTGCTGCCTCAACAACAACCTTTAAATCGTAACATCATCTTTGTTTAATTATTTATTTTGCATATTCAGCCTGTACACAGACATGCACACACTACACTAGCATGAGAAATTAAATTCTGAGTTGTTTTCTTACTATATTTCCCTTCACTAATTTAATATAGGTGCCACGGCCTAGAGGCATGAAATCAAGTTGAAAACATGTTTTTCTTTCTGATTATTATTAAAGCAACTATGTTTGGTTGCATTGCTTGAGGACAAGCAATAATTCGAGTTTGGGGGTGTGTAATGTGTCCACCACAAGTTGTATATTTCATGCACATTCCATCTCATATTATTTTTGTTTTTGAGCTCATCTTAGGCATAATCAGGATCATGCATTGCATTTTATAGTATTTCTTCGATTTACCTTGTTTTTATAGATTATCTTTTATTTGGTTAAGAAGATATATTGTTTTAGTGTATTTTTGGTTTTAGGTACTAAAGGCTGAAAGAGGGAAAGAGAAGCTGAGGATGCGATGTTGAGGCAGCAAACCAAGGAGCTGTACTGATGCAGTTCCAGTTGAAGACAGTAGCTGTCGAGTGCTGCCACCGCCGACCTTACTACCCATGGCAGCAGACCATGGAGTTGGAGAACCAGAGTGCGATTTGTAGAGCTAAAAATCCAGAGTCTATCGCCGCCATCCACTCAATTTTCTGACGTCTGTAGCAGCGGCCAGAGCCACCGAAGTGAAATCTCAAGATTGCTTGCGAGAAAAAGCAAACGTAAAAAATGTCCACGTTCAACTCAAAGAAGTCAGAGTTTAGAGTCATATTAAATGTGGAAAGCTACTTTTGAGGAATTCTACTTTAAGAAGGACTAAACCTAGTTATTTGTCTATAAATACTCATTGTACTCCTAGTTCAAATCATCTTAGGTTTTCTATAAAAATAGCTTAGGTGTTCTTTGCCGCCGCCATGTTCTAAACTTCTCTTGGGTTAAGGGTTATGTTGTAAATTAGTTGTGAGACGGTTGTATTATGTTTTTAAGTTGTTTTCATTAAAATACTCCAAGTTTACTTAATTCATGTTCTTCACTTCCTCAATTAGTTCCAAAAGTCCAGTTGAAGAAATCCATTTGTCGGACACGAGAGTGTCAAACTCAGGAAAGAATTAAATACGGTCTCATCATGTCGAGGTGTTGACTAATTCATCTTAGACATAAGTTCGAGTTTCAGCAGCTAAAAAGCAACCAAACGTCGACTGCCTGTGTTAGATTTACGCTGAGATTGCTAGGTATTGCCTACATCACGTGGTGACAGAATCCTTGCCTAGACATATGAAGGATCACTCAAGAATTGCTCTGCCGAACTTGGAGTATTTACCAGACCTGCTGCAAGGACTTCTCCCTATCTCACCTGCCGAGACAACGAAAGTTACAAGAGCAGAGATCCGCTGAGGAAGCGAAAGGGTCGCAACCTCAATCCGCCAGTACCCGCGAGGCAGCATATCGTGCCAGCACAAAACAACTTAGCATATTCAACGCAATTTCACACTAAGTGGCAGTATAACTCTTCCCTCTTTATCAACATGAATCACTCCTTAAATTACTTGTGTTTTACTTTACTTTTCTTCTCAAACAACCAATTCACTTGTGCAATTTACGTTTCCTTGTGCAGGAACACAATTTGAACCAAGCTGTCCAATCCCTGTGGAGACGATATCTTAAATACTATAACTTGACAAGAGTGTGCACTTGCGCTCACAAATAGAGTACACCCAAAACGCTCTACAATAAGCATACAAGCTTAGTAAGGAATGCTCAAAAACCAAAAACTCCATCATGATTTCTTTGAAATTCATGCACTTCATCATTAAAATCAGCATGTTATACACCATGCAACAAATATCAAATACTTCCTAAGCAAAATCCATTGCTAACATGTATATCAAGCCATTCATACATATCTACCAATATGAAAAGCTTTTAAAGTAAAACATGCATTTTTCATATTATGCATCATAAACATTTCCATGACAATTTAATCAATTCTATTGGCTCACAAGTGATCAAAAACATTCTCATTTCACAAAACATATCGGATACAGGGATTACCAAGTGTTCTCCCAAACACTTCATACACTCTATCGGCACCTCAAGGCTCACACACGGGAGCTACCCTCTACCGCTGTGACACCCGTGGTGGAGTATTCGGTACAATCACAAACCCTCAACACCACTCATCAGTAGATGTTTAGCCCGCTAACGAGAGACGGAACACCATACAAGGTTCGTACATAGGAGCTATCGTCCACCGTTACAAAACCTTAAACATTCCTCGATCGTTAGGGTACTTGGATGGAGTTTTCGGTACAATCACAACCCCTCAACTTCTAAGGCGACTTGTTTATAGTGCACACAATCCTATAACCGGCTAACTATATCCGATTTCATTTGCAAAACACTTTACACAACATCACTTGCCAATATAATTCACTTTCAATGCAAACCTCACTATTTTCCAAAGCATTCACAATATGCCATATTCCAAGCATTAAACCATACTTCAAAAACCATGTATAAACACATGCATACTAAGATCACTTACCTAGTGAATCCTTAAACCATATGGCATCATCAACAACATATCATATACTCAAATCATGATTTAAAATAGTACGTAAACACATTAAAACAAGTGCATCCATAAGCTCATAATAGCACAATCTGAGGGAGAAAGTTACTTTACTTACTTCCGAACTTAGTAAAGCATTTCAAGCTTACACTAAGTTTCCAAAACCACTTTTAAGATGTTTTAAAGCTGGAAATCCAATTTCCACTCACCGACTTGCGAAACCGCAATTGCCGACTAAAAATTCAAGCGTCTGATGTCCCTGGAACTTTGCCAAAAGCTTTCGAAGAATCCTACACTGTTTATACCACATAAGAACAGAGGATTAATGCATCTGAATGCATTAAAACCACCATTAAACACTAAAATCCCGCAGCTCTTCCCAAAGGCACCAAAATACCCACCCGAAATCACCTTCGATTGATCACTAAACTCAACCCAGCCATCAACCAACACTATCAACACATTTCAACTAAAAGTCAACATCCAAAAAATCCTAATATCATACTTTTAACTCCAACAACTCAGGTTTTGCTTTCCAAGCCAAAAACCCAAAACTAACACCTAGACAATTAGAGATCTCAATGATTTCGGGATTTTTATGATCAAAGCTCATTATCCACATCATAAATCTTTCAGAAAATGATTAGAACCCATCTCAAATAAATCAAAACAAAACAAATACGAAAATCACATTTTAAACTCTTCTTTAAGCAAGATTACAACATTTTAACAAATCAACAGTAAAACTTGAATGAAAAACACAAATCAAGAGTCAAATATCTTTGGAATTTCATTAAAGAACCTAAATTAAAGGAGTAGAACGAAATTACCTCCAATCCTTTCTTTTGTTCTAATTTGGCAAGTTTTCACTTCAAGAACTTTGAGGAAAATCAAGAGAAATCTTAACGAAAGAGTTGGAAATTAAGTGAGAAAAAGAATGAGGGAGAAATCTGGAAATTGAGAGAAAATAGAGAGTGATTGGCTGAAGAGAAAATGAGAAATGAAAGTGTTACGTCAGTTTTTGTTTAACAAATTAATCACCTCTCTTTTAATTAATAAATTCACTCTCTAATATTTAATTAAACATTTAAAACACATGCCAAATTAGAGAAGAGGCTTAATTTCCATAAAACTCCCTAAAGATTATAAGAATTTGTCTCCCTTTTAGAAATCACACTTTTTACACAGTTTTAAATCTTTACAATTTGGTCATTGTCCAAAATGTACACACTCCAAAATCCATTTTATAAAATTGATTTTACCAAACCAATATATATCATTTTAGATGATTTTAGAAAAATTTCCCATATTTTTACTTTATCCTGAACTGTGGTTTCCTTGAATCGTCCTTAAAGACTCGAAACTCTAACTCTAGGTTCGACTAACCCAAACCAATGCCTAAAACACCTAGGCCCAAAACCCGGGTGTTACAATTCTCCCCCACTTAGAAAAATTCGTCCTTGAAATTTTACCTGAAGGAAGAAGGTGCAGAAACTGCTTCAACATGTCCGCCTTGCTCTTTTACGTTGCCTCCTCAACTCCTCGATGTCGCCACAACACCTTCACAAGTTCAACCGTCTTACCACGAAGAATTGTACTACTAGAATCAAGGATCCCCACTGGTCTCTCATCATGAGATAAATCCAAATTCAGCTCAATCTCCTCGACAAACATCACATGAGATGGATCCGATCTATACTTTCGCAACATCGAAACATGAAACACATCATGAATCATCTCCAACTCAGAAGGCAACCTCAACCAATATGCAACAGCACCAACTCGCTCCACAACCTTATAAGGTCCGATAAATCTTGGACTAAGATTTTCCTTATGTCCAAATCTCATCAGCTTCTTCCAAGGTGATACCTTTAAGAACACACGACCTCCAACCGCAAATTCAATCTCCTTACACTTTAAATCCGCATAAGACTTTTGACGACCTGAAGCAGCCTTCAAACGTTCACATATGAGCTTCACTTTCTTAGTTGTTCCCTTAATCAAATCCGACAAGGAAACCAACTTTTGCCCCGCCTCCGCTCAACAAAGAGGCATCCTACACTTTCTATAACACCCCTAAATCCGGTCCATTCGAAATTAGGTTCCGGTGGTCAGAAATTATATATTGATGAAGTTTAAATATTGTGTATGCTAATTAATTATTGATAACAGACTCTAATTGAGTAAAAATATCGTCATCGGACTCCATCAAATAATATTGAAACTCATATAGTGACTAAATTGAAGAGATCATAAATTGGAGGGAAAAACTATGATGTAGTGAGAATTGAGGGACTAACCTTGCGATTAGCCCCTCCTCAATTTATATTTGCATATGTGGGTAAGTCTGGTGAGAGTACTTCACCAAAAGGAAAGCCTATTCTTCATAAGCTTAGTAAAAATGAATTGAGAGGGAGCTACCCAATATTTTGGTAAGCACACACCTCTCCCAAACCCTTCAGCTTCCTCATCTTCTTCAACAAAGCAAGCAACTCCATTGGAGGTAATCTTAAGCTTGGTTTTTTCTTCGTTCCATAGATATTGAATCATTGCTATCGTTCGAGTAAGTAATAATCCTCAAACAATCGTGGATTCTATGGATATATCGAGCTTAAACTTAAGCTAGGGTTTTGACCATCCATGGATATTTATTCGTTAGTGTTTATATTGAAGTCGAATATCGATTTTGATATCATTGTATTGATTTTGATATCGAAATATTGATCCTAATAGTTTTCTATTGACTTTCTAGCTTAAAAAGTGGAGAAAGAGGTTTCACCGTCTCCATCTCAAGCTAGGAACAAGGGGATTGTTATCCGAGAGCCTTAAAAACTTCAAATTGTCAAGGTGAGTGTAGTTGGAGTCTCGGGATTAAGCGAAAACACTTCTGAATCTTTATTTGATGTTTTAGATCACATCACTAATATTATCATTGAGGAAATTGAATTGGATGGTTAATTGGACACCTTGGTAAGTGTCGATAAGTTGTTATTAAACATCGGACATAGTCATTGATATCATCATTGTGCATTGTCATTGATATAGTAACTGTCATCAGATTATTGAATAGAAATCATTGGACATAGATATTGACATCAGACTACGAAATATTGATGATGAGATACATATATATTTGTCATTGGTAATATTGAAATCATCAGACAGTGGAATACTATTAATTATTGAAATGGATATGAACATTGGAACCTTGGATTTGAATAGACAATGGATACAATTGGCATGCCATAGAATTCATGAGCTCACTGTAAGGGAGGACTACGGTCCTAAGGCTACGACCTATATTGATTTGGCGAGGCGGAGGGATGTGTATTGATATTGGTCATATTGGCGAGGCAGAGGTATTAGACCATTTATTGATTTGGCGAGGTGTAGGAATTCGCGTATCCACTATCTTGATTCAATTCAAGGGTTAATGATGAAATGAACATGTTAAACATTGCATATTGTTGCATAGCATTGATGTTGATGGCATGAGATCATGATTATAAATATTCAATACATTGTTGTTGTTCATATTGTTTATGACTACCTCACTAGGCAAAGTATGCCTAACGTGTCTCATCTCATGCATTTTCACGTTAAAAGGATCGTGTGTCGGAAGATCGGATTGGCAAGCAAGACAAGTCACTACAAGCCTCAAAGTAATGTATTTTGACTTATATACTCATAGGAAGGTGGCAAGGTAGTTGAACTAGTCATTTGTGCCTATTTTGATGTGTTGGTGAAATGCCTAAGTTGTAATATGGTATATGGCCCTAATTGGCCTTTTTGGTTGGATTAAAGTGGGATAAAATGCATACTTAACTAAAAAAGGTAAAAACATAGTAAACACATCCGTATGATCATGAAATTTGGCATGCTAGTAATTTATACTATTGAAATATTGTGTGTAAAGTTTCATTGCATTTGGACATTGTTTGATATGTCAAATTGAATAAATACCAGTAAAAATCTGTTATTACAGGTCAGGCCGTATCGAAACGGGTGATGGCGTTTCAATACGAGTAAGCATAATTTAGCCCGAGGAATAGGGTGTACCGGAACGGTTCATGGCCATTACGAAACATTTCTCACTTGAATCCCTCGTTTCGATACATGTTTATATCGTATCGAAATGGGTCAAAGTCAAAGTCAAATGAGGTCAACCCGTTTCGATACATGTCGTTCTCGTATCGATACGGTCTAAAGGGTAAAGTCAATAAAATTTGACCATCGTTCACCCATTTTGAAACAGCCATAGGGTGTTTCGATACGGGGTTAGTTAAGTTACTTAAGGGCCTATTAAACAGATTGATAGTTTCACAGTTTAGTCACTTAATATTGTAAGGTTAAATTGAATGAGTAAATGACCTCCAAATTGTATGAAATTTTGCAGGAATGACATTAAGGTAGTGAATTTCAAAATGGTAAGATAATTTGCGTTGAAAGACCCCTAGTTTTTCAAAATTACAAATTGGTCCCCAAAACTTGTAAAGATTGCGATCTAGCCCTTGAATGATTAATATTTCTTATTTGAGTATATTGGACTGAGTTATTTGGTAGTAATGATTCACTATATAATGTGGCTGAAAATGTTAATAATAAAATGAAATTTTATTGCACCGATTTATGTATTGACCATCGGTTGCACCTTCCGACCCGGTTCTCGACCAGACCGGGAAGGGGGTGTTACATTTTTGGTATCATAGCTAGAGTTTAGTCGATTATAGGACTAAACCGAAGCTTGTTGCATTGATATTGTGTTACTTTTCAACTTAGGAGTTTTATATTGCGTATATTATGACTTGTCGACTAATCTGATCTTTCATACAGATATGTCTGAGACGAACGAAGCTCATATAGACGAGCTCGCTACTAGCTCATTGACACATGGCGAGGAGATTAGAGGAGGAAATCCTCAGAACCCACCACAACCACATGACCCTTCTATTTAGGGTACTGAGCCTGCAACACCTACCGCTCAGGCTGAATGTTACCAGAACATGGCTAATATGTTCAAACAGTTTATGGCTGCGATGCAACCAACACCACCCCTTCAGCCTACGCCTCCTGTTGTCCAGTATGTATGTGCCCATGTGGACAAGTTGGCTTCACTCCGAGCCTATTCCTTTATCGAACAAGATGATGATAATCTTGAAGTTTCCGAATACTGGCTCGATAACACGCTGTGTATCTTGAACAAGGAATTGCAGTGTTCATATGAACACAAGTTGGAGTGTGCTATTGCATTATTGACCGATGAAGCTCTCATATGGTGGGAAACCACTATTCTCAAAGTTCCTGAAGAATCAGTTACTTGGGAGTTCTTTCTCTGAGAATTCTGAAATAAGTACATTATGGAATATTATCTTGTAGAAAGGCGGAACACCTTCCTCCATCTAAGGCAGGGTGGCCAACCTATCGAGCAATATATCCATGATTTCTACAAATATTGCCGATACAAAGCTGAATTTATAAAGAAATAGGAAGATTAGTGCAGAATGTTTATAGCTGGCCTTAGCGATGAGCTGCGACCCATGTTCATGGCCTTTGGTATCACTAACTTTCAGGATCTAGTGAACCAATTAAATGCCACTAAAGCTGCCAAGAGAGCTCAACGAGCTGGTGGGTCTGGAAAATCTGAGAAGATGTTCAAGGATGATTCTCGACCTCCGAGGTGGAATAAGAATGGGAGATATCAATGCCCCAAGCAGAATATATATCCACAACACTTCCGTTCCTGGAACATTGAGAGACCTCATTCTGTGATACGATCTTTTGCTAAAGTTGCATTCGTTGAAAGCACTGGAGGTTCGAATCGAAGCAACCAACATCCACTCTGCAATTATTGTCAGAATAGGCATCCAATGGGTCAATGTCGTAAGTAGACTGGAGCATGTTTCTACTGTGGTGAGCAGAGTCACTTTATTCGTGACTGTCCTTTGAATGCAACCAAATCTATCTTCACACCGACTACTGCTGCTTCTCTTGCTCAATCCTTTAGAGGTAAGGGATCGAAGCAGGGATCATCTGGGACTTTTAGGTGATCGAGTGATCCAGGGAAACCCTTCTACAAGCATTATTCAAAAGATCCTACCAAAATGTATCATCTGAAGAGCAGGGAAGAAGAGAATGAACCTGATGTTATTACAGGTACCATTGAGTTATATTCGCATCCTTTATATGCATTGATTGACCCTGGTTCTACTCATTCTTTTATAAGCACCATTATAGTTAAGAAGTATAACATGTATTATGAACCAATAGCATCGAGAATTTCTGTAACCAATCGCTTACGAGATTGTGTCACCATAAGGGTAGTGTGCAAGAACTGTCCCTTAATGATCCAAGGGATTCCTTTTTCGGCCAATTTGTTAGCTTTACCGAATCACGAATTCGGCGTCATCTTAGGCTTAGAATGGCTTAGTGAGCATCAAGCAAAGGTAGATTGTTGTAAAACAAAATTGTATCTTCGAGGTTTAGGTAAAGAAAGTGTCGTATTGATGAATGTGAGGAATCTAACATTATATGCTTTGACATTGGAAACCAAAGGTGAATACCAACTACAAGACATTGACACTGTGTGTGAGTTTACTGATGTCTTTCCCGACGAACTTTTGGGATTGCCCCTAACCCTGAAGTGGAATTTGGCATCGACGTGCAACTTGGGACTACTCCGATTTCCATTGCACCATATTGGATGGTAGCTGTGGAATTAAAATAATTAATGGCCCATATCCAAGACCTATTGAGCAAAGGTTTCATTCAACCGAGCTCTTCACCCTGGGAGCTATGGTTCTCTTTGTTAAGGAGAAGGATGGTACTATTCGATTGTGTATCAACTATAGACAGCTGAATAAAGTAACCATCAAGAACAAATATCCATTGCCTAGAATAGACGACATGTTCTATCAACTAAAAGATGCCTATGCACCGACAACTTTCGTACGACTGCCTTTCGTACGATGTATGGACACTACAAATCTTAGTGATGCCCTTTGGGCTAACCAATGCATCGACAACTTTCAAGGATTTGATGAATCGAGTCTTTCGGCCTTATCTTGACAAGTTTGCGGTGGTGTTTATAGACGACATATTGATCTACTCCAAGAACAAAGTAGAGCATCGAGATCATCTCCGTATAGTGCTTCAGACCTTGATAGAGAAATAGTTGTACGTGAAGTTCTCTAAGTGTGTGTTCTGGCTCACCGAAGTTGCCTTTCTGGGGCATATCGTGTCGACTTTGGGTATTCAAGTGGACCCGAAGAAATTCCAAGTCATTGTAGATTGGCATCCACCGAAGAACATTGGTGAAGTCAGAAGCTTCCTTGGGCTTGTGACTATTATTGCAGAGTCGTAAAAGAATTTTCTATGATAGCCGCTCCTTTAACCAAATTATTGAGGAAAGAAGCTCCTTTTGTTTAGACCGAGGTTCAACAACGAAGTTTTGATCTTGAAACAAGTGTTGACTCATGCACCAGTCCTGACCCAACCCATGTCCGAAAAGGACTACACAATTTACAGTGATGAATCACATCTCGGGTTAGGATGTGTATTAATGCAAGAAGGAAAGGTTATTACTTATGCTTCAAGACAACTAAAGCCGCACGAGATGAATTATCCCACCCACGACCATCAATTGGCTGCAGTTATCTTCGTACTGAAAATTAGGAGACATTATCTCTATGGAGAAAAATGCTACCTTTTCACCGATCATAAGAGCCTTAAGTACCTATTGACTCAAAAGAAGTTGAATCTTCGGCAGCGGAGGTGGATGGAACTCCTTAAAGATTACGACCTTGTCATTGATTACCATCTGGGCAAGGCTAAAATTTTTAGCTGATGCACTATGCCGCAAACCTTTTCCTGGTAAGCATTGACAATGAATTTGGAGTTACATGTATTATGTAGTGCATTAACTCATCGTAATATTGGTATATTGTAGCCACTCGAGCAATTAAAGCTCACTTCCGACTTCGGAAGCATCGTTGTCTTGTAGCTGAACTTCAAGTTCAGTCTACCATCGTTTCACGAAACAAGGATTTGCAAGAGCAAGATCCTGAGATTCAAGCCATTGTCTCTAAGCTATCGAACAACCCCGACTTCAGAATTAATTCTGAAGAGCTCCTGTGTTTTCACGACCGGGTCTGTGTACCTCATGATAAATCTCTTCGCACCGATATTCTCTCTGAGGCTCATTCGAGTTCTTTTTCTGTTCACCCCGGGTCTGTGAAGATGTATAAAGATCTACGCGAACTCTATTGGTGGCCAAGAATGAAGCAGGACATAGTTGATTTCATTTATAAATGCCTCACGTGCCAACGTGTTAAGGCAGAACATTGTGCTCCTACTGGATTATTGTAGTCTATCGATCCACCGAAATGGAAATGGGAAAAGATCACTATGGATTTTGCTAGTGGTTTACCGTTAACTCATGCGAAGCATGATGCCATATGGGTCATTGTAGATCGATTTATAAAGTCAGCTCACTTTATACCGGTTCGAATGTACTACGTTCTCGCTAAATTAGTTGACTTGTATATTAAGGAAGTAATTCGACTCAACGAAGTACCTAAGTCTATTATCTCCGATAGAGATCCCCGATTTGCATCTCAGTTTTGGAGAACCTTACAAGGAGCTCTAGGCACCAGAGATAATCTTAGCACATCCTTTCACCCTCAATATGATGGTCAGTCAGAAAGGGTAATCCAAGTAAATCATCAAAAAATCTATCCATTGAAAATCCTAGAAACTTGCAATGTCACTAAACCTCTCTATACAGATCTTGGAAGACATGCTTCGAGCATGCATTAATGACTTTGGTGGAACTTGGGAAAAGTCTCTACCCCTCGTCGAATTTGCCTACAACAATAGTTACCAAGCCTCAATTCAAATGGATCTGTATCAAGCATTGTATGGTAGGTGATGCAGAACTCCATTGTGTTGGTCGGAGCTTGGCGAGGGCAAGATGTTAGGCCCTGACTTGCTTCGAGAGATTGAAGAGCGAGTCGCTATAATTCATGATCGTTTAAGGGCTACCTTTGATCGATAAAAGGCTTATGCTGACCTCAAGATGAGAGACATTGAGTACGAAATTGGTGAGAAAGCCTTTCTCAAAGTATCACCGCGGAAGAAAGTCTTAAGATTTGGCAAAAAGGGAAAATTGAGTCCCCGATTCATCAAACCCTTTGAAGTCATTGAAAGAGTTGTCTCAGTGGCATATCGACTATTTCTACCCTCAGAGTTGAGTAAGATCCATGATGTTTTTCACGTATCGATACTTCAGAAGTATTGTTCTGATCCCTCGCACATTGGGAACCTGAGTTTGTAGAACTTCAATCAAATATGTCCTACGAGGAGGAATCGATACAAATTCTAGCAAGAGAGGTCAAGAGGCTTCGCAACAAGACGGTACCGTTGGTTAAAGTGCTCTGGAGGAGCCACACCGTTAAGGAAGCCACTTGGGAACCTGAAGCAACCATGAAGCAACAATATCCTCATCTCTTAAGTTCAGGTAAAAATTCGAGGATGAGTTTTCTTAAGGGGGAGAGTTGTAACACCCCTAAATCCGGTCCAGTCAGAATTAGGTTCCGGTTGTCAGAAATTATACATTTATGAAGTTTAATATCCTCAAAGTAATGTATTTTGACTTATAAACTCCTATGATGGTGGCAATGTAGTTGAACTAGTCATTTGTACCTATTTTGATGTGTTGGTGAAATGCCTAAGTTGTAATATGGTATATGGCCCTAAATGGCCTTTTTAGTTGGCTTAAAGTGGGATAAAAATGCATACTTAGCTTAAAAAGGTAAAAACATAATAAACGTATTCGTATGATCATGAAATTTGGCATGCTTGTAGTTTATACTATTGAAATATTGTGTGTAATGTTTCATTGCATTTGGACATTGTTTGATAGGTCGAATTGAATAAATACTAGCAAAAATCTGTCATTACAAGTCATGCCGTATCGAAACGAGTGATGGCATTTCGATACTGGTAAGCATAATTTATCCTGAGGAATAGGGTTTATCGGAACAGTTCATGGCCGTTTCAAAACATTTCGTCACTTGAATCCCTCATTTCGATACATGTTTATAGCGTATCGAAACGAGTCAAAGTCAAAGGGGGTCAACCCGTTTCGATACAGGTCATTCCTGTATCGATATGGTCTAAAGGGTAAAGTTAATAGAATTTGACCATCGTTCACCCGTTTCGAAACAGCCCTAGGGTGTTTCGATACGGGGTTAGTTAAGTTAGTTAAGGGCCTGTTAAACATATTGTCAGTTTCACAATTTAGTCACTGAATATTGTAAGGTTAAATTGAATGAGTAAATGACCACCATAATGTATGAAATTTTGCAGGAATGACATTGAGGTAGTGAATTTCAAAATGATATGATCATTTGCGTTAAAGGACCCCTAGTTTGTCGAAATTACAAATTGGTCCTAAAACTTGTAATGTTTGAAATCTAGCCCTTGAATGATTAATCATTGCTATTTCAGTATATTGGACTGTGTTATTTGGTAGTAATGATTCGATGTATAATGTTGCTGAAAATGTTAATAATAAAATGAAATTTTATTGCACCGGTTTTTGTATTGACCGTCGGTTTCACCTTTCGACCTGGTACTCGACCAGACCGGAAAGGGGGTTTTACAGTTTCTCCCATAAAAAGCCTCATATGGTGCCATTTATATCTTTTCCTGGGAACTATTATTATACACAAATTCTACCAAAGGTAACTGCTTTTCCCAAGAACATTGGAAATCTATCACACACCACCTCAACATATCTTGTAGCACCTGGATAACACGCTCCGACTATCCATCCGTCAGAGGATGATATGAACTTCTGAAATTCAAGCGCGTACCAAAAGCTCGGTGTAGACACTCCCAAAATCTCGTTGTAAACCTCGGATCTCTATCCGACACTATAGACTTAGGCACACCATGAAAATGCACAATCTCAACAATATACAACTCCGCTAGATTATCCAACTTATATGTAGCATGCACTGCCAAGAAATGCGCACACTTCGTAAGACGATCCAATCTCACCCAAATGAAGTTCTTCTTTGATGGTGTCAAAGGTTGCAACAAACCAGAAGGAAATTGATGCTCAGCTTTCACACGCTGACAAACCATACACTTGCTCACGAAATCAGCAACATTCTTTTTCAACCCCTCACAATAGTACTCATCTTTCAAACCATGATATATCTTTGTACTACCAAGATGCATAGCAAAAGGACTGTTTGAGCTTTAGTCAAAATAGTGTGCCTCAACTCAACATCCATCGATACAACTATCCAACTTTTAAAGCATAAAACATCATCATCATTGAAATTGAAGTCTGTTGCATTACCATCAGCTATATCATGCACATGAGGTACCAACAAATCATCAAGCAACTACTTATCCTTAATCAACTGAATCAAGGAAGGTTTCACATGTAACTGGGTTATCAACCCCCCATCACGCGATATACCCAATTGAGCAAACATCGCTCTCAACTCAACAACTACCTTTCTACTCAAAGCATCGGCTACCACATTGGCCTTTCTAGGACGGTACTCAATTATCATATCATAATCCTTAAGCAACTCCAACCATCTTCGTTGCCTAAATTTCAACTCCCTTTGAGACATGAGATACTTCAAACTTTTAGGATCGGTGTATACCACACACCTTTAACTGTAAAGGTAATGCCTCCAAATCATCAAAGCAAACAAAACCGCAACAAGCTCTAGATCTTGAGTAGGATAGTTGTGCTCATGCACCTTCAACTGTCTAGATGCATATGCCACATCCTTCCCACCTTGCATCAACACACAACCTAGACCAACATATGATGCATCGTTATAAACCACAAACTCCTTACCCGATTCTGGTTGAATCAAGATAGGAGCTTGCATCATAGCTTCCTTCAACTTCTCGAAAGCTTGTTGCCTAACACGCTTCCATTCAAAGCGAACATTATCATGCAAAAAATTGGTCAAAGGAGCAGCAATCTTAGAAAAACCCTCAACAAAACTTCCGTAATATCCAGCCAACCCAAGGAAACTACGCACATCCATAACCGGTTTAGGCGTTTTCCAATTCATCACCGCCTCAATCTTGTGCAGATCAACCCGAATACCCTCGACTGACACTACATGTCCAAGGAAGACAACCTCCCTGAGCCAAAACTCACACTTGCTCAGCTTAGCATAAAGTTGATTCTCCAACAACACTTGCAACACAAGCCTCAAATGCTTATCGTGATCTTCTTTGGTACGCGAGTACACGAGAATATCATTGATAAACACTAACACAAACTGATCTAGGAACTCATGGAATACACATTTCATCATATCCGAAAAGTTGTCTTAGGTACATCTACATTCTTAACCTTCAGTTGATAATACCCAAACCTCAAATTAATCATCGAGAACACTGAAGCTCCTCAAAATTGATCAAACAAATCATCAATCCTCGACAAAGGGTATGTGTTTTTAATTTTCAACTTGTTCAGTTGCCGATAATCTATACACATACGCATCGTGCCATCCTTTTTCTTTACAAACAACACCGATGCACCCCAAAGTGAAACACTTGGCCTTATTAACCCTCGTTCAAGCAACTCTTAAAGTTGTGTTATCAACTCTTTCAATTCCTTAGGTGCCATCCGATAAGGAGCAATAGACACTATAGTCATATTTTCATACAACTCAATGACAAACTCAACTTCTCTGTTTGGTGGCAAACTAGGGAACTCTTCCGAAAAAACACTCGAAAACTCACATATTGTTCGTATGTCATGCGCTCGTACTTCTTTCATACCAGGGTTCATAATATAGGCTAGGAAAGCTTCGCAACCCAACTCCATCATCCGACTCGCTTCGAGAGCCGAAATTGAATAGGACAATAATTGCATATTCTCGCATACGATTACTACTTCGTAATCATCAGCAAGTTTCAAGGTAACTCGCTTAACATCAAAATCAACTACAGCTCTGTGCTCATACAACCAATCCATTCATAGAATCACTTCAAAACCATAGAAAAGCAATTCCATCAAATCATCTGAAAACACATGGCCTTGAACAGATAAAGGACATCTCTTATACATTTTTCTTGTAACAACAGTTTCACCAAAAGAGCTTGTTACTTGCATTCCTACATCTAGCATCTCAAAAAAGGTATCAAGAAAATTTGCATGCTCACTCAAGATGTATGAATGCATAGATTCAGAATAAATTAAGGCTAACAGAGACAAGGAACGCAATGTGAAGGTACCTCCAATCACGTTGGTGTCGTTACGTCCCTCGTGATGTGAATACACACTCGCAGGACCACCACCCTCCGGTTGAACAGCAACAACATGAGCCAAACCTCTCTTTCCATCCTCCCTCCGTTGGAAGTTACCACGGCCGCACCCACGTCCTCTTTGTGGTGCAACAACAGGTGCTCGCCCTTGACCACCTCCAGCTAGCAAAGGACACTCACGTCTCATATAATCAGCTGATTCATAGTTCCAACAAGAATTAGCCCCAACCACAGGAGCCTGCGCCTCACGAGCCATGGGAGGACAATCTTGCCTCAAGTGCTCTCGCGATCCATATGATCAGCAAGTATTCTACTCAAACCTCACTCGATTACCTTGAGCTGGCGCACCTCGCCCAAAATTACCTCGCCTCGCCTCAGGCCGATACCTACGGTCATAGTTCCTCTTGTTCTGTCCACCACTAGGACCAGAATCTGCAGCTCTCTTACTCGAGCTACAACCACCTACGTGAGAGGTCAAACCCAAACTTTGCTCTATATCCTTGGCTATCGCCACCAGCACATCAAAATCAATATAATCAAATGCTAGCATGAACGTCTTCACTTCCTGCACCAAGTCATTATGGAAGCGATCACATCGTACTCAGCTACTGTCATGCTTCCTTGCACCAAGGAGAGAAACTCACGCTTCTTGTCATCCAAGTATCTAACTCCTAGACACTTCTTTTTAAAGGTAGCCTAGAAGAAATCCCAATCCACCTCATTAGGTTCCATGGCCGCGGTCACAGTCGTCCGTCAAGCATATGCATCACCGTGCAACAACGAAACAACACATCCCAACTTACATGCATCGTCGCACCTCATTTGAGCCAAAATTCGGATCGCACTGACCATCCAAGCCTCGGATGCCTGAGGAGACAAACCACGATATTCAACGCCTCCTAAACTTTGCAAGCCCTCCAACGGCAAACCCAATTTCCCAATAGCAGGCACTTGCACTTTCACTCCAGCAACAACAGCCTGGAATGCTTCAGTCATTGCCTATACCAAAGGCGTCAAATCACCCAAAACTGAACCAGCCTGTCCGTGTTACACTTGCTCCTCACCCCCAGGTGGTGGTGGTGGTGGAGGAGTTAAATTGGCACCAGACAGAAACTGGTTCTCCTGATTCCTTTGCTCACCAACAAGAGCAATTGACCATGAACCTAGCTCTCTCCTCGGTCCCATTGTGCTATTATCATTAAGGCATGAATATAAAACACAATAAGAAATCAGGCGAGCTTCTAGCAAGGATCCAAGACTTCATATTCAATTTAAAACATTTCACTATAGTAATAAGGTAATGGGCATCCCAAGTTCACCCAAACATAGCATAAAGCATACAACATACATGTCACAACCATCGTGCATCACAGTCAATAAAATTCAGCCCAAATTATCATCACATATAACAACTCACACTCATATCACAATTATCATACATAGCATCACCATAATTTGATCAACATTGACATGCTTATGTCACCCACCGTGCAAAACAAACATAACCAAATACCCAAATACATACAATTACATCACATTGACTTACCATTGAGGTACCATTATCTCCTTCTTTAGGTTCCTATGTGTTATACGTTGCAGCAGATCATTTGCAAAATCATACATCAGTTTTATCATATTACAACTTTTAGGAAACATTTTGCAATTTTCCCAATTCGTGAAGACTTAAGTCAAATTCTTGTTACCAACCTTTTATTAGTCTCATTACATGCATCTCTGACCAAACTCAGCTCAAAATAAACATTCAAGCTCGTTGAACTGCATCCACAACATTCAGTGACTAAAACACAAGAAACAGAACTTCAGATCATGCCACTAACCAACTTAACTACCACCTGTTTCAGAACACTAAGGCCTTGTTTCGAAACACAGAACATTCAATTAACCAACATAATTGTCACTCACTAAGCCCTGTTTCAAAACACAGCCTCGTGCTAAAATGCCTTTGAAGTGTTTCGAAACCACAATTTCCAGTAGCAAATCGTACCAGAACAACCTTACTTGTTTCGATACACCAAGCCCATCTCAAGCAACACTTTTTGATACATGCTCGAGTGTTTCAAAACCATGCTCAAAAGAGAGCAATTATCCGCATAACCGAAACACCATCAATGCTTAAAACCATGCCCAAGTAAAACTTGAAATCCCCCGCTGCCTTTATTACTCTAGTTCATAACTGAAACATACTTTCAAAGTGAAGTCTTCTCAAATTCCCTTGCAAGTTGTTGCATCCTATCACTTAATTATCTGCATTGATGAGCAAAAGAGAGCATAAGCATACAAGCTTAGTGAGGAATGCTCAAAAACCAAAAACACCATCAATGCTTAAAACCATTTTCACACTTTTGGAAACCATCATACCCTCTTTGATATTCATGCACTTCATCATTAAAATCAGCATGTTATACACCATGCAACAAGTATCAAATACTTGCTCAGTAAAATCCATTGCTAACATGTAAATCAAGCCTTTCATTCATATCTACCAATATGCAAAGCTTTTAAAGTAAAACATGCAATTTTCATATTATGCATCATAAACATTTCCATGACAATTTAATCAATTGTATTGGCTCACAAGTGATCAACAACATTCTCATTTCCCAAAACATATCGAATACACGGATTACCAAGTGTTCTCTCAAACACTTCATACACTATATCAA
The DNA here is from genome assembly GCA_030270665.1 of Hibiscus trionum. Classification (NCBI taxonomy): domain Eukaryota; kingdom Viridiplantae; phylum Streptophyta; class Magnoliopsida; order Malvales; family Malvaceae; genus Hibiscus; species Hibiscus trionum. Next base: position 45,822,608 of record BSYR01000026.1, on the reverse strand, counting down.
CACCTCAAGTCTCACACACGGCAGCTACCCTCTACCATTGTGACAACCGTGGTGGAGTATTCGGTATAATCACAACCCCTCAACACCACTCATCGGTAGATGTTTAGCCCACTAACGAGAGATGGGACACCATACAAGGTTCGCACACGGGAGCTATCCTCCACCGTTGCAACACCTTAAACATTCCTCAATCGTTAGGGTACTTGGATGGAGTTTTCAGTACAATCACAACCCCTCAACATCCAAGGCGACTTGTTTATAGTGCACTCAATCCTATAGTCGGCTAACTATATCTGATTTCATTTGCAAAACACTTTATACAACATCACTTGCTAATATAATTCACTTTTAATGCAAACCTCAATGTTTTCCAAAGCATTCACAATAAGCCATGTTCCAAGCATTAAACCATGCTTCAAAAACCATGTATAAATACATGCATACAAGGATCACTTACCTAGTGCATCCTAAACCATATGGCATCATCAACAACATATCATATACTCAAATCATGCTTTAAAACAGTAGGTAAACACATTAAAAAAGAACTGAATCCATAAGTTCATAATAGCACAATCCGAGGGAGAAAATTACTTTACTTACTTCCGAACTTAGTAATGTGTTTCAAGCTTACACTAAGTTCCCAAAACCACTTTTAAGATGTTTCAAAGTTGGAAATCCCATTTCCACTCACCAACTTGCGAAACCCCAATTGCCTACACGAAATACAAGCGTCTGATGTCCCTAAAACTTTGCCAAAAGCTTCAGAAGAATCCTCCCCTATTTATACCACATAAGAACAAAGGATTAATGCATCTGAATGCATTAAAACCACTAGCAAACACTAGAATACCGCAACTCTTTCCAAAGGCACCAAAATACCCATCCAAAATAACTTCCATTGATCACTAAACTCAACCCAGTCATCAACCAACACTTCCAACACATTTTAACTAAAATTCAACATCCAAAAACATCCTAATATCATCCTTTTAACTCCAGCAACTCAGATTTCGCATTCCAAGACAAAAACCCAAAACTAACAACCTAGACAATTAGATATCTCAATGATTTCAGGATTTTTATGATCAAAGCTCATTATCCACATCATAAATCTTTCAGAACATGCATAGAACCCAAGTCAAATAAATCAAAACAAACAAATACAAAAATCACATTTTAAACTCTTCTTTTAGCAATATCTTTGGAATTTCATTAAAGAACCTTTATTAGAGGGGTAGAACGAAATTACCTCAAATCCTTGCTTTTCTTCTAATTTGGCAAGTTTTCACTTCAAGAAACTTGAGAAAAATCAAGAGAAATCTTAAAGAAATAGTTGAAAATTAAGTGATAAAAAGAAAGAGGAAGAAATCTTGAAATTGAGAGAAAAGAGAGAGTGATTAGCTGAAGAGAAAATGAGAAATGAAAGAGTTAATTCAAATTTTGTTTAACAAATTAACCACCTCTCTTTTAATTAATAAATCCACTCTTTAATATTTAATTAAACATTTAAAACACATGCCAAATTAGAGAAAAGGCTTAATTGCTATAAAGATCACTAAAGATTCTAAGAATTTGACTCCCTTTTAGAAATCACACTTTTTACACAGTTTTAAATATTTATGATTTGGTCACTGTCCAAAATGTACACACTTCAAAATCCATTTTATAAAATTGATTTTACCAAACCCATCAATATCATTTTAGATGATTGTAGACTTTATCATGAACCATGATTTCCATGAACCATCCTTAAAGACTCGAATCTCCAACTCTAGGTTCGACTAACCCAAACCGATGCCTAAAACACATAGGCCCAAAACCGGGGCGTTACAACTTTCCTCAATTTAGGAAATTTCGTCCTTGAAATTTTACATGAAGGAAAAAGGCGCGGAAACTGCTTCAACATGTCCACCTTGCTCTCCCACGTGGCACTTTCAACTGCTCGATGTCGTCACAACACCTTCAAAAGTTTAATCATCTTACAACGAAGAACTTTACTATTAGAATCAAGGATCCCCACTGGTTCCTCATCATAAGATAAATAAAAATTCAGCTCAATGTCCTCGACAGACATCACATGAGATGGATCCAATCTATACTTTCGTAACATCGAAACATGAAACACATCATGAATCTTCTCCAACTCGGAAGGCAACCTCAATCGATATGAAAACGCACCAACTCCCTCCACAACCTTATATGGTCCGATAAATCTTGGACTAAGCTTTCCCTTACGTCCAAATCTCATCACCTTCTTCCAAGGCGATACCTTTAAGAACACGCGACCTCCAACTGCAAATTCAATCTCCTTATCCTTTAAATCCATTTAAGACTTTTGACGATCTAAAGCAGCCTTCAAATGTTCACATATGAGCTTCACTTTCACAGTTGTTCCCTTGAGTAAATTCGGCAAGGAAACCCACTTTTGCCCCCCCCCCTCCGCCCAACAAAGAGGCGTGCTACACTTTCTCCCGTTCAAATCCTCATACGGAGCCATTTTTATACTTGCCTATGAACTATTATTATAGGCAAATTCCACCAAAGGTAACTGCTTTTCCCAAGAACATTGGAAATCTATCACACAACACCTCAACATATCCTGCAGCATCTAGATAACACGCTCAAACTGTCCATCCGTCTGAGGATGATATGAAGTGCTGAAATTCAAGCGTGTACCAAACAATTGGTGTAGGAACTCCCAAAAACTCGTTGTAAACCTCATATATCTATCCGACACTATAGAATTAGGAACACAATGCAAACGCACAATCTCAACAATATAAAAATACGCTAGCTTATCCAACATGTACGTAGTATGCATTGCCAAGAGATGCGCATATTTTATAAGACGATCCACAATCACCCAAATCTATTTCTTCTTTGATGGTGTCAGAGGTTGCAACAAACCAGAAGGAAATTGATGCTCTGCTTTTACACGCTGACAAACCATACACTTGCTCACGAAATCAACAACATCCTTTTTCAACCCCACTCAATAGTACACATCCTAAACACTTCATAAACTCTACCGGCACCTCAAGGCACAAACACGGGAGCTACCCCCCCCCACCGTTGTGACACCCGTGGTGGAGTATTCGGTACAATCACAACTCCTAAACACCACTCATCAGTATATGTTTGGCCCACTAAAGAGAGATGAGACACCATACAAGGTTCGCACACGGGAGTTATCTTCCACCGTTGCAACACCTTAAACATTCCTCGATCGTTAGGGTACTTGGATGGAGTTTTCGGTACAATCACAACCCCTCAACATCCAAGGCTAACTATATCCGATTTCATTTGCAAAACACTTTACACAACATCACTTGCCAATATAATTCACTTTTAATGCAAACCTCACTGTTTTCCAAAGCATTCATAGTAAGCCATATTCCAAGCATTAAACCATGCTTCAAAAACCATGTATAAACACATGCATACAAGGATCACTTACCTAGTGCATCCTTAAACCATATGACATCATCAACAACATATCATATACTCAAATCATGCTTTAAAACGGTAGGCAAACACATTTAAAAACAAGTGCACCCATAAGCTCATAATAGCACAATCCGAGGGAGAAAATCACTTTACTTACTTCTGAACTTAGTAAAGTGTTTCAAGCTAACACTAAGTTCCCAAAACCACTTTTAAGATGCTTCAAAGCTGGAAATCCCATTTCCACTCACCGACTTGCAAAACCCCAATTGCTAACGCGAAATCCAAGCGTCCGATCACCCTGGAACTTCGCCAAAAGCATCCGAAGAATCTACCATTTTTAAAATACATAAGAACAGAGGATTAATGCATCTCAATGCATTAAAACCACCACCAAACACTAAAACCCCGCAGCTTCGCCGAAAGGAACCAAAATACCCATCTGAAATCACCTTCGTTTGATCACTAAACTCAACCCAGCCATCAACCAACACTTCCAACACATTTTCACTAAAAATCAACATCCGAAAATATCCTAATATCATCCTTATACCTCCAGCAACTCAGATTTCACATTCTAAGGAAAAAATCCAAAACTAACAACCTAGACAATCAGATATCTCAATGATTTAAGGATTTTTATGATAAAAGCTCATTATCCACATTATAAATGTTCCAAAACATGATTAGAACCCATCTCAAATAAATCAAAACAAAACAAATACAAAAATCACATTTTAAACTCTTCTTTTAGAAAATTACAACATGTTAACAAATCAACAATAAAACCTCAATCAAAAACACAAATCAAGAGTCAAATATCTTTGAAATTTCATTAAAGAACCTTGATTACAAGAGTAGCACTAATTTACCTCCAATCCTTGCTTTTCTTCTAATTTGGAAAGTTTTCACTTCAAGAAACTTGAGGAAAATCAAGAGAAATCTTAAGGAAAGATTTGGAAATTAAGTGAGAAAAAGAAAGAGGAAGAAATATGGAAATTGAGAGAAAAGAGAGAGTGATTGGCTGAAGTGAACATGAGAAATGAAAGAGTTGCGTCAAATTTTGTTTAACATTTTAACCAGCTCTCGTTTAATTAATAAATCGACTCTTTAATCTTTAATTAAACGTTTAAAACACATGCCAAATTAGAGAAAATGCTTAATTGCCATAAAGATCCCTAAATATTCTAAGAATTTGACTCCCTTTTAGAATCACACTTTTTACACAGTTTTAAATATTTATGATTTCGTCACTGTCCAAAATGTACACACTTCAAAATCCATTTTATAAAATTGATTTTACCAAACCCATCTATATCATTTTAGATGATTTTAGAAAATTTCCCATATTTTTACTTTATCCTGAACCATGATTTCCATGAACCATCCTTAAAGACTCGAATCTTCAACTCTAGGTTCGAGTAACAAAAACTGATGCTTAAAACACCTAGGCCCAAAACCGGGGCATTACTACTCTCCTCAACTTAGAAAATTTCGTCCTTGAAATTTTACATGAAGGAAAAAGGTGCGGAAACTTCTTCAACATGTCCACCTTGCTCTCCCACGTGGCCTCTTCAACTCCTCGATGTCGTCACAACACCTTCAAAAGTTTAATCATCTTACAACGAAGAACTTTACTATTAGAATCAAGGATCCCCACTTGTTCCTCGTCATAAGATAAATCCAGATTCAGCACAATCTCCTCGACAGACATCACATGAGATGGATCCAATCTATACATTCGCAACATCGAAACATGAAACACATCATGAATCTTCTCCAACTCGGAAGGCAACCTCAATTGATATGAAATCGCACCAACTCCCTCCACAACCTTATATGGTCCGATAAATCTTGGACTAAGATTTCCCTTACATCCAAATCTCATCACCTTCTTCCAAGGTGATACCTTTAAGAACACGCGACCTCCAACCGCAAATTCAATCTCCTTACGCTTAAAATTCGTTTAAGACTTTTGACGATCTGAAGCAGCCTTCAAATGTTCAAATATGAGCTTCACTTTCACAGTTGTTCCCTTAAGCAAATCTGGCAAGGAAACCCAAATTTTCCCCACCTCCACCCAACAAAGAGGCGTGCTACACTTTCTCCCATTCAAAGCCTCATACGGAGCCATTTGTATACTTGCTTGGGAACTATTATTATAGGCAAATTCCACCAAAGGTAACTGCTTTTCCCAAGAACATTGGAAATCTATCACACAACACCTCAATATATCATGCACCACTTGGATAACACGCTCTAACTGTCCATCCGTCTGAGGATGATATGAAGTGCTAAAATTCAAGCGCGTACTCAACGATTGGTATAGGCACACCCAAAATCTCATTGCCAACTTCGGATCTCTATCCGACACTATAGACTTAGGAACACCATGCACACGCACAATCTCAACAATATACAACTACACTAGCTTATCCAACGTGTACGTAGTATGCACTGCCAAGAAATGCGCACATTTCGTAAGACAATCCACAATCACCCAAATGGAGTTCTTCTTTGATGGTGTTAGAGGTTGCAACTAACTAGAAGGAAACTGATGCTCTGCTTTTACATGCTGACAAACCATACACTTACTCACGAAATCAGCAACATCCTTTTTAAACCCCACCCAATAGTACTCATCCTAAACACTTCATAAACTCTACCGGCACCTTAAGGCTCACACGCGGGAGCTACCCCCCACCGTTGTGACACCCGTGGTGGAGTATTCGATACAATCACAACTCCTCAATACCACTCATCAGTATATATTTAGCCCACTAACGAGAGATGACACACCATACAAGGTTCGCCTACGGGAGCTATCCTCCACCGTTGCAACACCTTAAACATTACACGATCGTTAGGGTATTTGGATAGAGTTTTCGGTACAATCAAAACCCCTCAACATCCAAGGCGACTTGTTTATAGTGCACTCAATCCTATAGCCGGCTAACTATATCCGATTTCATTTGCAAAATACTTTACACAACATCACTTGCCAATATAAATCACTTTTAATGCAAACCTCATTGTTTTCCAAAGCATTCACAATAAGCCATATTCCAAGCATTAAACCATGCTTCAAAAACCATGTATAAACACATGCATACAAGGATCACTTACCTAGTGCATCCTTAAACCATATGGCATCATCAACAACAAATCATATACTCAAATCATGCTTTAAAACGGTAGGCAAACACATTTAAAAACAAGTGCATCCATAAGCTCATAATAGCACAATTCGAGGGAGAAAATCACTTTACTTATTTCTGAACTTAGTAAAGTGTTTCAAGCTAACACTAAGTTCCCAAAACCACTTTTAAGATGTTTCAAAGCTGGAAATCCCATTCCCACTCACCGACTTGCGAAACCCCAATTGCCGATGCAAAATCCAAGCGTCTGATGTCCCTAGAACTTCGCCAAAATCATCCGAAGAATCTACCATGTTTATAATACATAAGAACAGAGGATTAATACATCTCAATGCATTAAAATCCGGTAGCTCTGCCTAAAGGAACCAAAATACCCATATGAAATCACCTTCGATTGATCACTAAACTCAACCCAGCTATCAACCAACACTTCAAACACATTTTCACTAAAAATCAACATCCGAAAATATCCTAATATCATCCTTATACCTCCAGCAACTCATATTTCACATTCCAAGGCAAAAATCCAAAACTAACAACCTAGACAATTAGAGATCTCAATGATTTCAGGATTTTTATGATCAAAGCTCATTATCCACATTATAAATGTTCCAAAACATGATTAGAACCCATCTCAAATAAATCAAAACAAAACAAATACAAAAATCACATTTTAAACTCTTCTTTTAGCAAAATTACAACATTTTAACAAATCAACAATAAAACCTCAATCAAAAACACAAATCAAGAGTCAAATATCTTTGAAATTTCATTAAAAAACTTGATTAGAGGAGTAGCACTAAATTACCTCTAATCCCTGCTTTTCTTCTAATTTGGCAAGTTTTCACTTCAAGAAACTTGAGGAAAATCAAGAGAAATCTTAAGGAATGATTTGGAAATTAAGTGAGAAAAAGAAAGAGGAAGAAATCTGGAAATTGAGAGAAAAGAGAGAGTGATTGGCTGAAGTGAAAATGAGAAATGAACGAGTTACGTCAAATTTTGTTTAACAAATTAACCATCTCTCGTTTAATTAATAAATCAACTCTTTAATATTTAATTAAACATTTAAAACACATGCCAAATTAGAGAAAAGTCTTAATTGCCATAAAGATCCCTAAAGATTCAAAGAATTGACTCCCTTTTAGAAATCACACTTTTTACACTGTTTTAAATCTTTACAATTTGCTCACTGCCCAAAATGTACACACTCCAAAATCCATTTTATAAAATTCATTTTACCAAACCCATATATATTATTTTAGATGATTTTAGAAAAAATTTAGAAAATTTTCCCATATTTTACTTTATCATGAACCATGATTTCCCTGAACCGTCCTTAAAGACTCGAATCTCCAACTCTAGGTTCGACTAACCCAAACCGATGCCTAAAACACCTAGGCCCAAAACTGGGGTGTTACATACCTAAAGAGAATGTCTCCTTAGCATGAAGGAGATTTTCGATCAAGTCGTATCGAACCTTAAACGTGACCAGCCTGTTGCCCCTCCTACTACCACATCTAATAGAGCTCCGATTGGTAAACTTGCCCATGATCGAGTCTATACCTTTACCGGTGCAAATGATGAGAAACCCAAGGATGTCGAGTATTGGCTCAAGAATACTATCAAGGTTGTCACTAAACAGTTACAATGCTCGGACGAGCACAAGCTTGAGTGTGTCATAGCCCTGTTAGTAGATGAAGCTATGAGCTGGTGGGAAACCACTACCCTGACTGCTCCGACTGAAGATGTTGCATGGAAATTCTTTGTGGATGAGTTTAAGAAGAAGTACATCAACGAGCAATATCTGGCCGAGTGCAGAAAGCGATTCTTGTATCTCAAGCAAGCCAATAGACCAATTGAACAATATGTAGCTGATTATTGCATGTATCACAAATATAGCTCGGAATACATCAAAACTGAAGCTGACAATTGCCGAATGTTCATTGATGGCCTGAATGACGAGCTTAGTCCCATATTTATAGCATTGGGAATCACGGATTTTCAAAACATTGTTAAGCGAGCCATCGCAACCGAGGCAAAGATGAAAGCCGCAGAAAGGAGAAAGGGTGGAAACCAAAATGACAAGAAGCATAAACGAGACGGTAAACCTCAATGGCAATCCAAAAAAGCCAACTATCACAATGAGAGATCATCAACCTATACTCCTGCTCCAAGAAGCAATTTCACACCGAGACCTCAATCGGTGAATAAGAACTCAGTCCTGGTTATCTCAATTAATAGCACAGGAATTTCGGAGAAAATCCTTCCTTGCAAGTTTTGTCAGAAGCTTGACCGAGCCCAATTTCAAGTCCAATACAATTTGTGTTATGTGTGTGGTGGGGATGACCACTACATCAAAATTGTCCTCGAAACACTGAGAAAGCTCCAGCTTGATCTCCTACAAATTCGAGTTTTGCCCCATCTAATCGAGGTAAAGGCCCTAACAAAGCTCAATCAGGAAATCATGGTAAGGGTAAAGTAAACCATTCGAATGCGCCTACCTGCTCTAACCAGGAATCTTGAGCTCGTGCTCGTATCTATCATATTCGAGGAACGGAAGACGAAGAATCTCCCGATGTTATCGCTGGTACCATCGAGCTAAACTCAATACTTGTTTATGCTTTGATAGACTCGGGATCCACTGATTCATTTGTATGCTCATCTTTGATTGATAAACTAAATTTAAAGCCTAAACTTGTTCGAGCAAAGCTTCTTGTCTCTAATCCTTTAGGGGGGATTTCGAATATAAACTTGATTTGTAGAGATTGCCCACTTTTCATTCGAAATATGCCCTTTCTTGTTGAACCATACATTTTGACATATTGTGAGTTCGATTTAGTACTGGGTTTCGATTGGTTAAGCAAACATGAAGCTTGGGTAGATTGTCAAAATAAGAGATTTTATATCCGATGATTAGGGAAAGAGTCCATACTCCTAATCGATAAAAGCATACTTTGATATTTCGTTCTATGGTTTTGCAAGATGAACTTGATTTCGGTTTACCTAGTATGCCAATAGTTTCTGAATTTATCGATATTTTTCCCGAGAAACTCTCTGGTCTCCCTCCAACTAGAGAAGTGGAATTCGGGATTGAAGTTCAACCTATAACAAACCCGGTGTCTATTACGCCCTATCGTATGACACCAGTCGCGTTGAAAGAGCTATAGAAGAAAATTCAAGAACTAGAGAACAAGGGATTCATTTGGCCCAATACATCTCCTTGCAGTGCTCCCGTCTTGTTCGTGAAGAAAAAACACGAGACAATTAGGCTTTGTATTGATTACAGGGAATTAAACAATGTAACGATCAAGAACAAGTATCCGTTGCCAAGGATTGAGGACTTGTTCGATCAACTCAAACATATTGTCGTGTTTTCCAAGATCAACCTTCGATCGGGATATAGTAAGATGAAAGTGAAGGATGATGGTGTGCCGAAAATGGCTTTTAGAACAAGATACGACCACTATTAATTTCTAGTAATTGCATTCGGGCTAACCAATGCCCCAAACACATTCACGGATCTCATGAACCGAGTATTCAAGCCATATCTTGACAAATTTGTACTCGTCTTTATCGATGACATCTTGGTCTACTCTTGTAACAAGGAGGAACATGCTGAACACCTCTGAATTGTGTTGCAAACTCTTCGAGAACATCAGTTGTTCGCCAAATTATCCAAATGTGAGTTCTGGCTATCAGAAGTTTCACTTCCTGGCCATGTCATCTCAGCCGAAGGAATCAAAGTGGATCCAGAGAAAATACAATCCATTCTCGATTGGAGACCTCCGAGGAACGTAAGTGAGGTCCGAAGCTTTCTCAGTTTAACAAGGTATTATCGAAGATTCGTTAATGGATTTTCCACTATTGTCTTGCCCCTAACTAAACTTCTTCAAAATGATCAACCATTTAAGTGGTCAAAAAAGAAGCAAAGAAGTTTCGACCAACTTAAGCAAGCCCTGACTCATGCCCCGGTCCTTATCCGACCAAAATCGGGAAAGGAGTTCATAGTTTATAGCGATGCACCTCATTCGGATCTTGGAGGCGTCCTAATGCAAGGAGATAACGTAATTGCCTATGCCTCGGGCCAATTGAAGCCTAATGAAATCAATTATCCAACATACAATTTAGAACTTGCCGCAATCGTGTTTGCTCTAAAAATATGGAGGCATTACTTGTACGGTGAATAGTGCTATCTATTTACCAATCACAAGAGTCTCAAATCTCTCCTAACTCAAAAAGATTTGAACCTAAGGCAAAGAAGATGGCTAGAATTTCTTAAGGACTACGACTTGGTTATCGAGTACAATTCGGGGAAAGTAAATGTGGTTGTTGATGCCCTTAGTCGAAGACCACACTCGGGTAATCTTTTGAATCTTAATCTTTGATTATACGAATAGAAATTTGATCCTTCTTGTTGTGCAAGAAAACATTCAAACACTTGCTTCCTTTGCATGTAACTATTCAAATTTCACCTAATTATCTTAATTCATCTTGTAGCTGCAAATGCTACTAACGCTCATCTTCGAGTGTATAAAAAACGTGGATTTTTGTCCGACTACAAGTTCAATCTAGCTTAATCTCAAGAATCAAAGAATTGCAGCAAATCGACCATGAACTTCAATCTATTATATCGAAGCTTGACTCAAAAACCAATCAAGACTTCTCCATTCATTCGAATGGCATGCTCTATTCCAAGAATAGAGTGTGTATTCCAAACAATAAAGATTTGAAGAATGAAATTATGCAAGAAGCTCATCAAAGTCCCTTGTCGATACATCCGGGATCTGTTAAGATGTATAAAGACCTTAAATCCTTGTATTAGTGGCCTAGTATGAAGTCAACCATCAATGATTATGTATCTAAGTGCCTGAACTATCAAAGAATTAAAGTTGAATATCAAGCTCCCACTAGATTACTCCAACCTCTTGAATTTCCTTAATGGAAGTGGGATCAAATTACTATGGATTTTTTAACTGGTGTTCCTTGTACTCCAAGAAAATGTGATGTCATGTGGATAATAGTTGATCGATTCACTATGTCGGCTCACTTCATCCCTGTTCGAATGAACTATAGTCTGGAAACTCTAGCTGACTTGTACATTCATGAAGTAATTCATTTACATGGAGTTCCTACTTCAATCGTCTCCGATCGAGATCCTAGATTCACAGCTCGATTCTAGAGAACCTTGCAACGAGCTCTCAAAACTATGTTGAATCTAAGCATTGCCTTCCATCCTCAAAGTGATGGCCAATCCAAAAGATTGATTTATGTCCTCGAAGATATGCCTAGATCTTGTGTTATTGACTTCAGAAAGAATTGGGAGAAATCAATACCTCTCGTAGAATTTGCCTACAACAACAATTACCAAGCTTCGGTCCAAATGGATCCATTCGAAGCTATGTATGGAAGAAGATGTAGAACACCTCTATGTTGGTCTAAATTAGGTGAAAGCAAAGTTCTTGGTCCTCTATTGCTTCGTAAAACCGAAGAACAAGTTTAAATTATTCGCAATCGATTGAAGCAAGCCTTTGATAAGCAAAAAGCCTATGCAAACTTAAAATGAAGGGACATTAAATACAATGTTGGAGACAATGTTTTCCTTAGAGTCTCTCCTTGGAAGAAGGTCTTCAGATTTGGCAAAAAGGGAAAACTCAGCCCACGGTTCATAGGATCATTGGAAGTTGTTGAAAGAATTGGTCCAATGGCTTATCGATGAGCACTCCCTTGTGAGTTAGATAAGATCCACAATTTCTTTCATGTCTCAATGCTCCAAAAGTATCGATCAGATCCATCTCATATCCTTGAGCCTGAAGAAGTTGAATTGAACCCTGATCTATCTTACGAAGAAGAGCCAATTCAAATCCTCGACAAAGAAGTTAAAATGATTCGAAACAAGAACGTTCCCTTGGTCAAGGTCTTGTGGAGAAACCATAAGATGGAAGAAGAAACCTAGGAACCCAAGGATACAATGAGAAAACAAAATCCTCACCTATTCGATTTAGGTAAGAATTCGAGGGCGAATTCTTTTTTTAAGGGAGGGAGAGTTGTAACACCCTAAATCTAAGTCTAGTAAGTATTGAAGCCAAATTACATAAATTGATAGCCAATTGGAATTGTACCTAGGCTAAGTGTGTTAATTAAGGACTAAATTGAAAGAATAAAAGAAGTTAGTGATCCAATTAAGAGGATTAAACCGAATGGATTTGGAAAGTTAAGATTTGCATGCTAATTTTCTTAATCCTCTTAGATGCCCTTGATTAATTAAATGGTTGATAACTAATTAAGGTAACCTAGTAAATTCCTAAATCCACTAATAGGTGGATATCAACATTGCCATCTTCTCCATTCTATTCCGCTTAGCCGAATGTGAGAGAGAAAATAGAGATTGAGAGAGAGTCTTGAGAGAAAACCATTGGACTGGATGAATTCAAGCTTGCATGTCCTTCACTTTTGCATGGAAATTAAATTAGAAAGCAATGTAAGCATGTCCTTACCCTTGTTATTCGAATAGCTAGGAAATTATGATAATTTTGATTGTTTGATGTTTATTCAAGATCCAAATCTAGAATTTGATGATTAGTTCATATGATTGCATATAGAATTAAAGTTTAGATTGAGTAATTGATATAATCACACTGTTATTGAGTGAATAAAGGTTAACCAATTGGTGTATGTATGCTTAAATGCACTCTAGTGATGTGTTCATGTAATTAATTGAATAGATGATGATATGAACAAATCTGGAAAATTGATGTAGGAAAAAGTTGCTGGAAATTACGTTAACTAGTGAATTGAGGTGTTGGATTAATGAAATTGATGTTAGATTTGTTAAATTTGGAGTGACAACTGAAACTTGCCATCTAGATGACATAATCAAGCATTAAGGACTTTTTTGAATAAATTAGTGAAATTGATACTATTTGTATTAATTAAAGGGCTGGAAAATTGAGTAAGACTCAGGGGAGGGAGTAAAATGAATGTTTGACAGTTAAGATTGCATGAATTGTAGTCAAATGTAGTGTCTTAATGTGCATATTAACAGAATAGGTAAAACTGGACTAAACTATAAAGTTGGCTAAATTGAGGACTTAGTTGAGCTAATTAGGGGTTTATCTTGACTTGAAAGAACAGGGGAAAACAAGGAAAACATTGGTAAAAAGGGCTAAAATGAAATAGTAAAAGTTCTAGGTGAAGTAACTCACTAAAGTGCACTAAACTACAAAACTGGTAGAATAGTTACTGAAAATGGACCCTACTTTAATTTGAAAACTGTATTGATGTAGAAGGAATTAAAAAATGAGCCTTATATGGTTAAAAGGTAATTAAATTAGCTTTTCAAATGTGTATATTAATTGAAAATTCAACGTGTAGATTAAAAGATATGAACATATTAATTCAGGGTGTACAAACTACTAGTGCAGAAACTGTTTTGGATAATATAATTCAAATGAGCTTGAATTATTAATGAAATTATTCTAATAACTTTCCATTTTGTGTGTGGCTTTCTAGAGTAAGGATTAGAAGAGGTTGTTGGAGGAATTAAGGGTGGATCATCAAGGGATAGACAAAAGGGAATAGCAATACAATACTAGCTTGGTGTATTTGTAAGTGTAACTCCACTTAGGGTTAGGACTTAGGTTCTAACCAATCTCTTTTCTTGAATTGATGCCATGTAAAATGACTAACCTATATTTGGTAATCAATGGAAGAATGAACTAATTGAAAACTTGTTCGATGCCATGATGAATTATTTTCCTGAACTGAAATGAATACCCTGATTGTACTAGTATTTTTCATGTCTAATTACATCTTCACATATGCATTGGTTATGCCAAAGGTATGTAATGGCATGCTAGCTTGCTTGGATACAAGGTATGCACAAACATGAATAAATGAGATGTGATCGAATGCTTCTATGTATGTTGATATTTTCGAATGGCCTACTAGATTGAATGCTTTTGTGTGATGATTGATTATCTATGAATTGAGATGAGATCGAATGCTTCTATGTATGCTGATATGTTTGAATGTCTTGTTACATTGGATGCTCTTGTATGATTCTTGAGTGTGCTTAATCACTTGATGTGCATTGCTTGAAAATAAAAGTCAAGAAGACCTCGGTTGCTAGTTGGTCTTAGATAGAACAACATGCTTTAAAGTCTAGAGCTCGACTTAATATGTTCAGGTACTCTGTGTACCCTAAAATGTGGTGCAGAAGAAACCTTAACATGATCAGGTACTTCGGGTTCCCTAATATGTGGTGTAGCAGACACCTTCTTGTTTAGGTACTTTGTGTACCGACTTAATACGATAACATGCTAGGTACTTTGTGTACCGTAATACATGACTCGATTACCTAGTCCTACTATCTACCAAGGCAAAAACAATTAAAAACAAACCATTAAAGAAGACTTGTAATCTTGAATGAAGAATGAGAAAATGATACTTGCTAATGAATTTGATATGGAATGGAATTATATGATTTAAAATGAAGTAAAAGCTATCTTAATATGTTCATGACTTGAATGAGAAGTTAAGTGATAAACTGGAATCATGTTCAATTGGTTTGATGTTCACTTTACTTGAAATCGCTTGATGTTAGGTTGAATTGTGTATGGTATGCTTGAAATGAAATCTTGCTTCCTTGGTTTATCGTTCGAATGGAATATGGAAAATTAACTAGGTTAAACTTGGTTAAAATGAACAATGATTCCTAATGTTAATAAGCTTAATAAAATGTTAGGTAGTTGTTACCTCACTAAGTACACTATGTACTTATCTCTCTCATCTTTCATTCTTCCCAAACCAGAGGTTTAAAGTGATCAAAGCTTCCCGATCTTGAGCCAAGCATTATACAAGTGAAGATTGAGAGTATGGCTTGTCTTTGTTATGTTGCACTCCTAGTTGGTGGCTTAGTTTTGTGTCTAGTTGTACAAGTTTCATGCATTTGGCTTATATTAAAGATGTGTATGCAACATTTGTAAAAACTTGATGGATGTGTTATAATGTATTAACACATTTTGGTCACGTAAATAGATAATCAAGTGGTTGTATGAACTTCAATGTCTTGTTGGCCTCTTTTGATATGTATATGAATGAACTTTAAGTAAAAGCTTGTTTGAATTGTGTTAGTGATTCATTGATGTTAGTATTGTGTTTAATTGTATTCTAATGAGAATTAGTTATCCCGTTTAACAATTAGATTTCTTTTGAATAACCAAAAGATCAATGTGAACTTAGTTTGAATGGAATTAATTGGATAGTCTATATTGATGTTTGATTAATTCGAATTGAGTTAGTGTTGAGTGGATCGAATGATCGAAATAAACCAAGAGGGGGTGAATTGGATTTTTTAAGTTCTTGGTGGTGGAATTTGCAAATAAAAATGGTAGACAAGGAATTTTAGAGTGGTTCAAGTTCCAATTGAACTCTACATCCACTACCTTAGCTTCACTAAGGATTTGCAGCAATTCCACTAATTGCTCTTCCCCTTTTCTAGGCTAAAGAGGTAACCCTTACAATTTTCTGTCAAATTTTCTACCCAAAATTTGACCCAATCCTCACACAATTGAAACAAAGAAGTTGTTGGCTAAAACAAGTATCTCTCAATGCACAATATAGCCCAATTACAAGCACTCAACCCAATTGAAATGATAAGAATGAAAAATACAATTGGGGTTACAAGACAATAATGGGATTTAGGCACAAATGCTTGGATTTGATATTTGGATGTTTGCTTTTGGATCAATAGTTTAAGCTTTTAGAGGTCCCTTTTATACATTCTCATTGAATTATAGCCGATGTGGTTGTTCCATTCATCAATAGAGCCGTTGGGGCTGTTATCTTCCCTCCATAAATGCAGTCTGCAACCAACCATTTCGAAAAGCCCGACCCTGTTTCGAAACAGACCAAAATAGAAAGAGTCGTTGGGGTACATTAAAGATCCCGTATCGAAACGGTTAGAAATGTTTTGATACGCTAAGAGACGTTTCGAAACACTTTGCCACTGTCAAGGATCGTATCGAAACGGCTTGAGATCGTTTCGATACGCCTTAACGACTTGTTGAAAATCAGTTAAAAACATTCAATGGTCATATTTTTCAAATCAGTTTTAAAGCCGTTTCGAAACATTGGATATCGTTTCGATACAGTGTCTCGATGTTCTTAAGCCGTT
The DNA here is from genome assembly GCA_030270665.1 of Hibiscus trionum. Taxonomy (NCBI): domain Eukaryota; kingdom Viridiplantae; phylum Streptophyta; class Magnoliopsida; order Malvales; family Malvaceae; genus Hibiscus; species Hibiscus trionum. The sequence continues at coordinate 45,805,829 of BSYR01000026.1, read as the reverse complement.
TCGAAACTCTTTTCGAAACACGGGTTGGCAGTGTTGAAATTGTTTCGATACCCGTTCCGAAACAAGAACTCACAGTTTCAAAACTATTTCGAAACGCCTAAGGCCGTTTCAAAACGGTGACTCGAAAATCATTGTTTTGGCTTTAAGAACACTTAGAAAACATTTGATAAATTCAGTTTTTAACTTAGGCATATTGTTTAAAACATATAGAGAGGTTTGAGGACTTAAAAATTCGTTTTCACATTTTCAATTTAGTCCTTAGGTTCTTTAGTTATATCAAAATTAAAATATCGGTTTCACAATCTCCCCCTTTTTGATATAACAAAACCAAAGTTAGAATTTTTAAGAGTTTTGAAAATTTTGAATACATTCTAACTCCCCCCTCAATTTAAGATAGGTTTTTAAAGTTTTAAAAAGGTTTTAAGGATTTAAATTCAAGGTTTAAAACTTAAAACATTTAAAACGAATTTTGGCTCTTAGATTACTTCTCCCCCTTTTTGTTAGATCAAAAATAAGAAACAAGGCTCAAAGAGAAGAGATAGGGTTAAAAGCAATAATCAATGAGCAATAAGCAATAAGCAACTTAATATTAATTCATAAAATTCAAATATCCAAAACATAAATCGTAAACAATAAGTTCAAAGCATAATCCCAAATAAAATCAAAGCATAGGTTCATAAAACATAAGAAATAAAGATACAAACTTAATCCTAATATGCATAGCTAATATGAAATGACATGAGAATCCTAAGCCTCGTCGTCGTCACCATCATCATCCATGGAATCATCATCGTCCTTGGCTTGAGCACTACGAAAATTCATCCATTGGCCATAAAAGGTGGAGAAAGACATGTCCATAGATGCATGTTGATTCTCAAGGGATGTGAGTCGATTCTCATTTGCACGGAGACGATCCTCTACAGATTGCAAGCGTGTATTGATAGCACCAAAACCTCTAGACATATTAGTGTCCAAAGTGTTGAACCGCTCGGTAAGAAAAGCCGTGAGAGCTTCATTGGTTGCAACTGGAGCTTGTGGTTGAGGTTCAACTTGAGGTGGAGGTGCTTCCCTATCAACACCTTCCCATTGGCCATTGTTGATATATCGAAATTCGGACCTGCGGAGAGAGGATTCACCAAGTTTTTGCTTGCGGGGTTCCGGTGAGTCATAGGTGCAATCAAGATTAAGCTTTCCAAAGATGTAACTTAAAATAGTCCCATAAGTGAAAGATTTTAGTGCATCGGTGTAACGAAGCTTAACATTATTTACTATCTCAGCAAACATGATCTTAACAAGATTAGGGCGCTCACCACGATGAAAACATTCAAGCCAGAAATAATCTACTTGACGAACTTGAGAAAATTTACCTCCGGAGGGGCGAAGAAACCACGAGACTATCAAGTGGAGGAACCTATAGTGAGCATCCAAGGAAAGCACCGAACCGGTGTGAGAACCAAAGTGACTCTCATTCTCGATTCCTTCGTTCTTAAGACCAAAAGTAGTCTCTAAGTAAGGGATGTCAATAACAATCCTCTTTCCCAAGATAGAAGACTCAAGGCCAAGAACATCGGAGTTGTCTTCACTATTAATAAATTGGGCATTGGAGTAAAAGAGAAGAACCATGTGCTTGTAGCAAATATCCGGGATACTCAAGAAACCAAGGAATCCCCATTCTCTTAATCGGGGGAGGTAACGAAAGAGAAAGCGCTCGGAGTCAAGAAACGAGAGGTCAACAACACGCTCACGACGAACGTCAAACTCCTTGCCATAATTGAAACGCTCCCTCATCTCTGGAGTCCGAAGACTTTTGAAAAATAGCTGGGAGAGATTAGGACAAATACTCGAATCACTTGTTTGACCCGTCTTACGCTTTTTGTTAACGTTCTCCATAGACACCCTAAAAACATAAAGCAAGCAATTTAAAAACAAGTTTAAGTGTATGCATGAAATTTCTTAAATCAATCCAATGGTAAATCCCACTTAGGTTTAAAAACAAGTTTTAAAAACAAAGAAACAAAACAAAACAAAATTAAGAGAAAAACAATTTAAAAAACAGTAAAGAAAATACGAATGAAAACTTATATATTCGAATCAAAAAATTGAAGATTTTGAAAAAAAAATTACAAGATTTGAAAAACCCAAGTATCAAAATATATAAACTATACAAAATCAAAATTTTCTAACCTAAGATTCGAATAAAAATTTAAGGAAAAAGAAAAAGATGAAAATATACCTTAAATTAGGATTTTGGATCAATAGATGAAAATCCTTGCACAAGATTGTTGATGCTTGCTTAGACTTGTGTTTAAGAGAAAAATCCCTCAAGATTTGGTGAAAAACAATGAGGTTTAGAGGGTTTTTATAGGAAAAATCATTTTAGGGTTTTGGGAGAGTTTTAATTAAAGTAAAACTTTAACATTAAAAGCCTTCTATAAAGCTATCCGCTAACCCATTTCGGAACGTTGTCGACCGTTTCGAAACGCGGGCACCAAGGTTTGACCGATTTTTCAACTCCAGCTGACCGTTTCGATACAGCTTTGACCGTATCGAATCCCCGTTGACTCGTATCGAAACACATTTTGATACACCCATTGGGAGTAGCAAAAACGTTTCGAAACCCTTGGGAGGCGTTTCGAAACACCCTTCTCTCAGATGTAATTTTAAGGCATCCGTATCGAAACAGGTGGACCCGTTTCGATACACCTGGGCCTGGAAGTGCAGATAAGGCTCTAAAAGTGCAGAAAAATGAAAATTTTGAAGGCCTAACTTGCATGAATGACATGAATGAGCAGGAATAACATGTGCAAACATAAATATACTCCCCCTAGCTATAGGCATGGATGAAATTAGGAGTAAAAACACATAAACATGGCATTTCACAAGATCAAGCAATTTTAAGCACAAAAGAGGTCCTAGAAGGTCAAGATAGGCTAGTTAGACCTAACTCTCTCCTAAAGGACCAAAACCGCTCTTTGTCTAAAGGTTTTGTAAATATGTCCGCTAATTGATTTAAGGTGTCAACATACTCTATAACAACATCTTCTTTAAGGACATGATCTCTAATGAAATGATGTCTTATTTCTATGTGTTTGGTTCTAGAGTGTTGGATGGGATTTTTTGTCAAACATATGGCACTAGTGTTATCACACTTAAGGGGTATGGTTTCAACTTTAATGCCATAATCTAAGAGTTGTTGCTTCATCCAAAGGACTTGAGCACAACAACTCCCTAAGGATATGTACTCGGCTTCGGTGGTAGATAAGGCTACACTATTTTGTTTGTTAGAGAACCAAGATATGAGCATACTACCTAGGAATTGACAAGTTCCCGAAGTACTCTTCCTATCGATTTTACACCCCTCATAATCCGCATCCGAATAAGCATGAAGGTTGAAGGTAGGGTCTCTAGGGTACCAAAGACCTAAGCAAGGAGTATCTCTAAGGTACCTAAAGATTCTCTTAACGGCTATAAGGTGTGACTCTCTAGGACTAGCTTGAAACCTAGCACACAAGCAAACACTAAACAAGATATTCGGTCTACATGCGGTACGGTAAAGCAATGATCCAATCATAGAACAGCAAAGCTTAGAGTCGACACACTTACCTCCTTCAACTTTGCCAAGCTTTGTAGATGAGCTCATAGGTGTGGCTTGAGGCTTTGCATTCTCCAAGCCAAACTTCTTGAGCATATCCTTTATGTACTTTGCTTGATTGATGAAGGTGTCATCCTTCCTTTGCTTGATTTGGAGTCCCAAAAAGAATGAGAGCTCCCTCATCATGCTCATCTCGAATTCACCTTGCATTAGCTTAGCAAACTCTTTGCAATGACATTCGTTAGTAGAACCAAAAATAATATCATCAACATAAATTTGTACTACTAAGATGTCATTTTTATACCTTTTTATAAAAAGTATAGTGTCCACCTTGCCTTTTTCAAAACCTTCTTCAATTAAAAAGTTTGAAAGTCTTTCATACCAAGCTCTAGGAGCTTGTTTTAAACCATAAAGAGCTTTAGTGAGTTTGAAAACACGATTCGGAAATTTTGAGTCTTCAAAACCCGGTGGTTGTTCCACATACACTTCCTCATTTATAAAGCCATTTAAAAACGCGCTTTTAACATCCATTTGAAAAATCTTGAAATCATGATAACATGCATATGCAAGCAACATCCTAATGGCTTCCATTCTAGCTACGAGTGCATAGGTTTCATCAAAATCTATTCTCTCTTCTTGAGTGTAACCTTGTGCTACTAGTCTAGCTTTATTTCTCACAATGTTACCACTCTCATCTAGTTTGTTCCTAAAGACCCATTTAGTTCCTATGGTAGATTGATTACTAGGCCTATCAACTAATGTACAAACATTACTTCTCTCAAATTGATTTAACTCTTCTTGCATAGCCATAATCCAAAAATCATCTTTCAATGCTTCTTTTATATTCTTAGGCTCTATGCATGAGATAAATGCAACATGATTCATTAATCTAAGAGAAGATCGAGTGGTTACCCCCTTGGATGGATCACCCAAGATTTCACCATCTTTGACATAGTTGAACTCCCTTGGGTAGCTCACTTCCTTTTCCTTAAGAGCCAAGTCCTTCAAGGCTTCAAGAGGTGGATCTTGTGTGTCCTCTTCTTTTGTTGGAATCTCATCCTCCTTTGAAGTTTGTCCTCCATCAAAGGCATTTATGATTCCTACATCATCATCATCACAAGAATCCTTCCTTGGAAGGAGGTTATCATCGAATACAACATGTATAGATTCTTCTACTACTAAAGTTCTCTTGTTAAATACTTGATAGGCTTTAGAGGTTAAAGAGTATCCTATGAAAATAGCTTCATCACTTTTTGCATCAAATTTACCTAAGTTGTCTTTTCCATTATTCAAAACAAAACACTTGCAACCAAAAGGATGAAAATAGCTAATGTTAGGCTTTTTAGATTTTAAAATCTCATAAGGTGTTTTCTTTAAAATTGGCCTAATCATTACTCGGTTTACAATGTAGCAAGCGGTGTTTGTGGCTTCCGCCCAAAAATATTTAGGTAAATTGTTTTCACAAAGCATGGTTCTAGCCATTTCTTGTAAAGTTCTATTTTTCCTCTCAACTACCCCACGTTGTTGAGGAGTTCGAGAAGCCGAAAAATTGTGGCTAATACCATTTTCATTCAAAAACTCTTTAAACCCTAAATTTTGAAACTCGGTTCCATGATCACTTCTAATATGAGAAATTTTAAGTTCAAGATCATTTTGGGTTAGTTTTGAAAATGTGATGAATTTTTCTAAAGCCTCATCTTTAGTACTTAAAAATAGAACCCAAGTAAATCTAGAAAAGTCATCAACACGAACAAATGCATAAGATTTACCACCCAAGCTCATAGTCCTAATTGGCCAAATAAATCCATATGGATAAGTTGTAAACATCTACTTGTAGAAACATCATTAATGGATTTAAAGGAAGACTTATGTTGTTTACCCTTAGAGCATGCATCACAAATTTTATCGTTTGAGAACTTAATCTTGGGTAAACCTCTAACTAGATCAAGGGAAACTAATTTTTCTAAAACACTTATGCTAGCATGTCCTAGTTTCCTATGCCACAACCATGCATCATTTTCATTTTGAGCTACCAAACATGCATGAGATGTATGTATGTCATCTGGATGCACCATGTATATGTTACCTATGCGATGACCTATGGGCATAATATTATTAGATTTAATGTCAACAATTTTGCACCCGTTATTATCAAATAAAACATTAAATCCTTTATCACACAATTGACTTATGCTCAACAAGTTATGTTTAAGACCATCGACATACAAGACATTTTTAATAAGAATAGTAGAGTGATTACCTATGGAGCCAATACCTTTAATGTGGCCTTTGGAGTTGTCACCAAATGTCACCACTCCTCCACTTTTTGGCTTTAGATCCATGAATCTACTCTTGTCTCCGGTCATATGCCTCGAGCATCCACTATCAAGGTACCATGAGTTTTGACTTTGTGCTTTGGCCTTGTAGCAATGCTCCCCCTACAAACAAAGATATTAAACTTTTGTTTTTGGTACCCAAATCATTTTGGGTCCATGAGTGTTAGCTCCCAATAACTTGGTTCCCTTAGGAATCCAAGATGACATAGCAACAATGTTATTAGATTTTACAAGTTCCTTAGGAACCCATACATTTCTAATCCTTTTAGTTCTACTATGTCTAGGAAAGCTACTTTGTTTGTAGTTATTAGTCTTTTTCCTAGGTTGGTTTGTTTTTGAAGATTCACCTATTTCATGCTTCACACTACCAACATTTTTAAAAGACTCTTTGAGCTTGTTAAGCTCATCTAACACCTTTTGGTGTTCACTATTACATTGAGAAAGAAGATTATTAAGGTCAACATTTTCATCTTGGAAGAATTTTAGTTCATCTTTCAACCCTAAAATCTTTTTCTCAAATTTTAAATTAGCTTGAGAAAGTGAGTCATTTTTATCATTTAATTCTGAAATAATTTTCTTATTCCTAATGACCGACTCCTTGTATTTCTCAACTAATTCATCATAGACCTCTTGCAACTCATCATATGCATCATTTAATTCATCATATGTAAAATCTAAAGATGATGAGTTAGAGGTTACCATGGAGGAATCTTCCTCAAGTGCCATGAGGCAAAGGTTGGCCACTTCTAGTTCGTCATCCTCGGATGACTCCTCATCACTCCAAGTAGCAAGCTTGGCTTTGAGCTTCTTCTTCTTCTCAAAGCCCTTCTTCTTGAGTTAAGGGCACTCCGAACGAATGTGGCCGGGTTTATTGCACTCAAAGCAAATGATTTGATCCCTTGATTCTTCTTTGTTTTTACCTTTGAAGTCCATCTTTCTTTGAATTTTTCTTCCTCGGTTGGACCTCATGAAGCGTGAGAATCGTTTGGCTATCATAACCAATTCTTCTAGCTCATCCTCCTCACTAGAAGAGCTCTCCTCAAGTAATGAAGCTTTGAGAGCTATTCCCATCTTCTTCTTCTTTTCCACCTCTAGCTTCTCTACTCTTTTCTCTTCCTTCTTCTTCTCTTCTTCCCTTCCTTGCTTCATAATCTCATGAGTAAGGAGAGAACCCACTAGCTCATCAAGTTTTAAAGTCTTCAAGTTTTTGGCTTCTATGATGGCGGTTCTCTTCCCATCCCAAGATTCGGGAAGTGAGTAGAGTAGCTTCCGAACAAGCTTGTCTTCCGGTATAGTCTCTCCAAATCCTTTAAGCCCATTGACTATGGTTGAGAAGCGATCAAACATCTTGGACACCGTCTCATCGGGCTCCATCTTGAAATTCTCAGAACTAAGATTGAGAATTCCAATCTTGGTTTTCTTGACATCGTTGGTTCCCTCATAGGTGGTCTCAAGAGTATCCCACACTTTGGCACTCTCAATGGATGAGACTTTGGAGTAGATGTCTGGACCGAAAGAACAAAAGAGCATGTGAAGAGCTTTGTCATTTATTTGGATCTTCTTCCTCTCTTCTTCACTCATATCCATCTTTTTCTTCAAAACCATCTTCCCTTCACTATCTTGCTTCAATGGAATGTAGAGGCTATCTTCAAAGACATCCCAAACCAAGTAATCGTTGGACTTCATGAACAGGCGCATCCGATTCTTCCAAAACGGATAGTTGTCACCATTGAAGAAAGGTAGTTTTGTAGTGGATTGAGACTCATACATGCTCGAACCGGAGGTAGATGCCATATCTTGATTTTTGGATGATCACACTCGTCCTAGGAACTCCTCTTGTGGTTTTTAATCCTTCAAAGAGGTAGGCTCTGATACCAATTGTTGAGTGGATCGAATGATCGAAATAAACCAAGAGGGGGTGAATTGGATTTTTAAAGTTCTTGGTGGTGGAATTTGCAAATAAAAATGGTAGACAAGGAATTTTAGAGTGGTTCAAGTTCCAATTGAACTCTACATCCACTACCTTAGCTTCACTAAGGATTTGCAACAATTCCACTAAATGCTCTTCCCCTTTTCTAGGCTAATGAGGTAACCCTTACAATTTTTGGTCAAATTTTCTACCCAAAATTTGACCCAATCCTCACACAATTGAAACAAAGAAGTTGTTGGCTAAAACAAGTATCTCTCAATACACAATATAGCCCAATTACAAGCACTCAACCCAATTGAAATGATAATAATGAAAAATACAATTGGGGTTACAAGACAATAATGAGATTTAGGCACAAATGCTTGGATTTGATTTTTGGATGTTTGCTTTTGGATCAATAGTTGTTGCTGAAGCTTTTAGAGGTCTCTTTTATACCTTCTCATTGAATTCTAGCCGTTGTGGTTGTTGCATTCATCAATAGAGCCTTTGGGGCTGTTATCTTCCCTCCATAAATGCAGTCTGCAACCAACCGTTTCGAAACGCCCGACCTTGTTTCGAAACAGACCAAAATAGAAAGAGCCGTTGGGGTGCATTAAAGAGCCCGTATCGAAACGGTTAGAAATGTTTCGATATGCTAAGAGTCGTTTCGAAACCCGTTTCGAAACACTTTGCCACTGTCAAGGATCGTATCGAAACGGCTTGAGATCGTTTCGATACGCCTTAACGACTTGTTTAAAATCAGTTAAAAACATTCAACGATCATATTTTTCAAATCAGTTTTAAAGCTGTTTCGAAACATTGGATATCGTTTCGATACGGTGTCTCGATGTTCTTAAGCCATTTCGAAACTCGTTTCGAAACACGGGTTGGCAGTGTTGAAATCGTTTCGATACCTATTCCGAAACAAGAACTCACAATTTCAAAACTGTTTCGAAACGCCTAAGGCCGTTTCAAAAAGGTGACTCGAAAACCACTGTTTTGGCTTGAATAACACTTAGAAAACATTTGATAAATTCAGTTTTTAACTTAGGCATATTGTTTAAAACATATAGAGAGGTTTGAGGACTTAAAAATTCATTTTCACATTTTCAATTTAGTCCTTAGGTTCTTTAGTTATATCAAAATTAAAATATCGGTTTCACAGTTAGGCCTTGAAATGTGGATGATGTTTGAATGGTATAGGGTAGTAAGATGTAAATGGAAATGATCATTTGGATAACTTAATCCTAGTGTTCTAATGGTCTATTTAAATCAATGTGGTAATCTTGACCTTATTGTTCGAATGGCTTAGAACGTTTAGATGAAAATTTGAATTGGTTATAAAGTTAACTTTATCACTTAGTAACTATAAGAAATGGTTCAAATTGGCCCCTAATTTCATGTGTCATTGTTTCATTATATGCATCGACACTCCTCGCTCCTAACTCGAGCGAGGAGTGTTACAATCCATATAAATTCAGTTCATTACTTATCATACTTTGCCATGCCCTTAATCAAATAAGAGTTCTCAGTTCATACGATACAAGTGATCAATCCTATAACATTGAGCATCTTCCCGCATACGTAAGTTTCATACATACTACTTAATAATCATATTCGTCTATACATGATCTTGACTAGTTAATAGATAACATGTTACTTCCAAACTAACCTAAAATCAAGCACCCATTTAAAAGAACATGAGCATATTTAACCAATAACATTCGAATGACACTAAATAGATTCTTATTTCTAAGTAAAATATTGTTTAGAGAAAATCAGATTCTCACTAGCTAGATTCTTACTTGTGCAAGAAAATACATTATGGTCAATATCTTATGATCTTTAAAGCACAATTGATTTAATTGGTAAATTTCGAATAGCTAACACGCAAGTCTCCAAAGATCATTCCTTCAACTATAAGTACATTAAATTATGCATGATCATCCATTAAGTTCATGACAACACTTTCAGAATAGGCCTAAAAGACAAATTATAACCACATACAATCTTCGAATGATTTATTTAGCATTTACAATTCATACAATGCTTTTAAGCCTTATAAAAAAATTTATAGGAAATGCTTAAATACGATATAATTATGCTTTATCTCATTAAAGTCTACTCAAGACTTATCGGAGTACTTATTATAGTTTTCGAATTTCTAGATAAACTTATCAAAGGGCTTATCAAAGTTTCATTTTAAAGCTTATTGCCTCACATAGTAGGCACACAATCACCTCATGTGAGTCTCTTATCATAGGGGAGCATTGCTCCACATTTTTTCTTTTAACATTGCCACAAGATGTAATACCCCAAAAAAATTCACCCAGAAATACGCTATTAATCCGATTGATAAATAAATTGTTGTAATGTGTTACTTGATAGACCAAATATGAGTTAGGATCAAACTAAAAGAAAGTGGAGATGAAATAGTTAAATTTTATGTACCTAATCGCGTAAGATGTAAAGTTTTGGAATTGCATGATAAAAGAATTTTGGTTAGAGAATTTACACATGTCAATCCAACAATGCACATGTGGGAGAAGGGGGGGACGGCTTGGAGAGAAAAAGGAGACTTCATCTTCTTCTCCTAATTGGACCGATTACCATAATGGAGAGAGAGTGAGAGAGCCTCACATGGAACTTCAAGTTTTGAACGAAATTGGAGATTGTTTTGGATAGTCAGATTTCAAGGGTAAGTGAACGTCCTTTTCTCCTTAGAATTAGAATTATATTTGAGATAACCTAGTATAATTTCCCTATGATATTGGTGCTAATAGATTATTGAAAGATGAATCTTATGTTATATGCTCAAATTATGCAAATAGCATGTTGGAATCATGTACCATCTTGTAAATGGTTGAATGTACTTTCTTATGTGATAGAACTATGCTAGTTGAATATATCTCTAAATGTACATATTTGAGTAACCATGCTTGATATGAGAATTTTCTTGAGAATTTTTGTTAAGGGCACTAATGAATTCTTTGAATAGTATAGGAGGTTAAATTTGTTTGATAATGCGATTCTCGAATTGTTTGTGGGCTATCTTATTCGATTGAAATCAGCAAGTGGTTGTCATGGTTATACCCTGTTTTTGAATGAATTGGACAACCCTAAATGATGGTTTACATGCATCAATTTTTGGTAATATCTTGAAATTCTGTTTACTCACTTTGTTGGTTAATAACCGAAGCTGAAAACTTAGGATCAAACAAGGGTTGTTTTATGAATTGATTGGATTAAATTGTAAACATGTTTTAAGGACTGCTTTTACATTCAAATCTATACAGTTTTGTGGCTTTAGAGGGCTGCAATGCAATTTCAATTGAAGGGCTATTTTTACAAATCAAACCTGGCAATTTTGTAGTTTTAAAGGACTATTTTACAAGTATAATTAAAATGGGAATGTAGTAGATAATTTTTAAGGACTGTTCTATGGATTTAAAATAGTAAATTGGACTGTTTTGATAATAGAAAATGGGCAGTATTTATCTACTAAAAATAGGGGTTGTTAAGACTATATAGTAAACTGTTTTTTATATGTATATATGTATACGTGTATAACTGCACTGTTATGTGTTTACATAAACTTAAGGGACTGTTTTGAAAATGTATAAAAAGCTAAGGGTTGTTTTACGATAATTTGGGACTGTTTTGATAAAATAATGAGGGATTAAAATGCTAGTTAGGGATAAAATGAGTCGGTTAACCCTTGGGACTGTTATTTAAGGTTTGGAAACTGATATGGGCTGTTTTAACAAAGAAAATGGACTGATTTGAAGAATTAAACCATAGGACTGTTTTGGAAATAATTCTGTGGCTGAATGGAACTTTTAATTCAGGGGCTGATTGTATGAAGTAAACAAAGACTGTTATATAAGTTTAGGGGCTGTTTTGAATTTATAATAAAGTGTTAAGGGTGATGAGTTCTCAAATATGACATATTTCATTTGCTATTTTTTTAGTTATTTGGACTTCATGCTGCTTAATACATGTTATTTTCATTATATTTTGTGCAGGGATCTGATTCTGGAAATAGTAGTGAAAATGGGGCATTTATGCATTTTTTATTATAATTCTGTCATGACTGGCATCATGGGCACGACACCGGGCACGACGCGTCTGATGTGGCAGTGACGTGGCAATGACGTGGCGACTTCTAGAAGCTTCTAGAACGTTCTAAGAGATCTTGTCAGCTTATCCGTTTAGATTTCCTGCATTTAAATTTCAAAACATTTGAATTGTTTTATCTTTTGTTTATTATTTTAAATTATCTCATCACCTTATCTTTGTAAATCTAAGCCTATAAATACCACCCCTTGGTAAAGGCTTAGATCAATCAATCAATTAGTTATCATCTCTTAGCTTTGAGTATTTTTTTAGTTTTTCCTTTGTAAATAGTTTTTAGCTTTAATAAAAGTTATTTTCCTTTATTTTTCCTTGTTCCATTTATTTTATGTTATTTAATTACTTTTCTAAAAATCAAGTTAAGTATGATAATTAATATCATGCTTAGCTAAATCTTTTAAGCCAAGAACCAGCCAAGTCAATTCGATTCGTGAGAATTGAACTTTGCTTAAATTCTTTTGGGAAATCATTTTTATCTTTCTGCTTAGATAGTTTGGCAATCGGCCTTACTAAAAGTTTTTAACCGTTTTTCAAATCAAAAAGAGCTCGTTGGTCTGGAATCGTTTAAAAACACAGTTGGGAGGAAGGATCGGCCTGTGGCGAATTTCGACTTCCTGTGAACACTCTTAGCGGCGGTCCGCTAAGGAAAGATAAAATCAGAAGCGATTCTATCTTAGACAATTTCTGAGTCGGATTTTTCCTGCTTTTATTCTAAATATTTTAACGGCGATTGACGTGGTTGATCTATTTAAGAACCATCTTTCGAAGATAGACTTTGGAGGATTGGTTACTCAAGAGAGAAACAAGTTACGACGGGTTGGGCCTCGTAGACTGTATCCGACATGATCCCCGAAATAAAAATCTATTTCAGTGATCGAAAGAATTGAAGGAGCTGGTTCGAGGCTATTTTGCATTCTTGAATTTTCTTTACTATTATCCGCACTTTATTTATTTTCTTGCTCAACATTTCAAACATCCCCCATTTTCCTTTTAACGCCTACTTGCAGATATTCCTTGACAAAAAGGCTAACAGGATCAAGTCACTAAACTGAAAAATCTCCATGTGGATCGACCCTCTTTCCCTATATCTACTTAATTTCTTTATTTTATTGTTAGTCGAAAGAGGTTAATTTATTTATTTATTTTGACGGGTAAACGACGACTTGTCAAAATTGGCGTCGTTGCCGGCGAGATTTATTTTCGGCAATTTTTGACTGATTTTGTTTTATTTTTATGACCAGGAATAGAGAATTTGCGGATCTCGATGATGTAAATATAGGCAAAATAATTTAACAAAAAATTAGCACAGGTCGTCGAGCTAAACGACGTTAAACAAAGCGCTAAATGGGAGGCAACCCATTGGTTTATTTTTCGTTAATTTTTTCTTCCTTTTTAATAATTTAATTTATGCTTCATTTTTCATTTTCCTTTTTTTAATTGCCTTAATAAATTTCTTTTCCCTCTGCAGGATTTTTTTTCGCACACAGCAATGGCAAGCATAACCTCAACTGAAGTGCATCATTTCATTAATGCGGTCCATTTTAGCACACTCAATGAACGGTGCACGATAGCCCAAGCCCTTTCCCCTTAGCACCCGTCCATTTTCCCTTTCCCCTTTCCTTTCTTTCATTCTTCCCAAAAACCACCAAATCCCTAAAAACACAAAACACCCAGCTGCAAACTCACTCAGCCGCAATTCACCATGTCCCGCACATCCTCCACGCTGCGGTGGTCTACGACGGCAAGCCCCCAGCCCTCGAACAAGAATCCCATCCCTACGGCTTCCACCACTCCTTCGCCTCCTTCCCCAACCGTCAGCCGCCGTTCGCGTCCTTCCAACAACTCGGGCCAGTCCCTACTCCTCCTCCTCACCGTGGTGGCCGACGACAAGCAACGAGATCACTCCCCCGACGAGATAGCCGAACCACCCTTCGCTGCACCCTCTTTGGCACTTCCAGCAACTCCGTTCAAAGCCCTCTGCCGCCGCTGATCCGAGCCACTCATAGTGCACCATTCCCATCGACTCACTCTACATCCACGGGGAGTATCTTTTGCCCTTATTATCTCTTTATTTCCTTAATTTTTATGAATTGGGGCAATTCAATTAAGTGAGGGGGAGGGTGCAAAAAACACCACTTGTCCTATGCTTGTTTGATAATATGTTTTGATTTTGATTAAACCTTGAGATGAATTTTTTTTTCTTGCCATTACTTGTTGTCCAGCATGTTGTACTTGTTCTTGTGCTTAGGAATGATTGAATTATAGCATTATGATAATCAAAGGATATGGGTAATCTACTGTTTGACATCTCTTTTAATTTCTCTTGATTGTGTTAATTATATTTCTCGCCTAGCTTAATCAAACTTAGCCTAATTTTGTGAGACTTTGAGCCTTGAGCATGCATCCTATACTTTATGCTCGTTTTTTCTTGCTTGAGAGTGTCATCTTGAACTTAGGAATCTAGAACTTGTGGCTTGCTTACGATTTGAGACTACACTAAGAACGAGGTGCTTTAAAATGATTTAGGCATTAGGCTTTAACCTCTTCCATCCCTTCCATTTTACCCTTTCTCATCGCCTAGTGAGCCTTTGTTAGCCTTACACCCCATTTTTTGGTTTAACCCTCAACCAAACTTTTTGATTGATCAAATGCTAGAAACTGTATTGCTAGACAAAAAGGGGCTGCAATTTGAATAAAGGGCAGATTTTTTCCAAAAAAAAATGAAAAAAAAAACACAATTAAAGGAAGCAATTGCTTTGAAAAAAAAAAGAGAAAAAAAGGGTTTTGAAAAACTGAAAAGAAAAAGGAAAAAATTGTTTGCTTGCCCACTTTTAAGCTTCTCTTTTGTCTTCACTGTTTATTATATCTTGCATGGATCATCTTCCTTTGTTTATTTTCTTTCCATCTTTTTACCCTTTTCTAAACCCACATTACACCTTGAATAAAAGACCTAATGATTTTTGCACCTCGATTCTAATAAGTAGTGGAGAATTGAACTTGTTACAAGCATATGGAAACCTTTGTTCATGCATGACTTAGAGTGTTTTTGCTTCACATTTACCTTTAAACACTTTGAGTGCTCTTGAGTGTATCTTGGTGAGGATTAAGACTAGGTTAGGATTTGATTAAGTGCTTGATAGGTAATTGGAAGAGAAAAGGACTGATCTTTGCTTGCATCCATTTGGTTTGATAATGTTTTCTTTCATGATACTCCAATTGCGCTAGAACTCTTATGATTATGTTTGATGCTTGTAATGGCTTGAGAAATGCATTCTTGGTTAATATCTCTTTCGGACATACTTGAGGACAAGTATGAGACAAGTGAGGGGGAATTTGATGAGTTCTCAAATATGACATATTTCATTTGCTATTTTTCTAGTTATTTGGACTTCTTGCTGCTTAATACATGCTATTTTCATTATATTTTGTGCAGGGATCTGATTCTGGAAATAGCATTGAAAATTGGGCATTTCTGCAGTTTTTATTATTATTCTGTCATGACTGGCATCATGGGCACGACGCGTCTGACGTGGCAGTGACGTGGCAATGACGTGGCGACTTCTAGAAGCTTCTAGAACGTTCTAAGAGATCTTATCAGCTTATCTGTTTAGATTTTCTGCATTTAAATTTCAAAACATTTGATTTGTTTTATCTTTTGTTTATTATTTTAAATTATCTCATCACCTTATCTTTGTAAATCTAAGCCTATAAATACCACCCCTTGGTAAAGGCTTAGATCAATCAATCAATTAGTTATCATCTCTTAGCTTTGAGTATTTTTTTAGCTTTTCCTTTGTAAATAGTTTTTAGCTTTAATAAAAGTTATTTTCCTTTATTTTTCCTTGTTCCATTTATTTTATGTTATTTAATTACTTTTCTAAAAACCAAGTTAAGTATGATAATTAATATCATGCTTAGCTAAATCTTTTAAGCCAAGAACCAGCCAAGTCAATTCGATTCGTGAGAATTGAACTTTGCTTAAATTCTTTTGGGAAATCATTTTTATCTTTCTGCTTAGATAGTTTGGCAATCGGCCTTACTAAAAGTTTTTAACCGTTTTTCAAATCAAAAAGAGCTCGTTGGTCTGGAATCGTTTAAAAACACAGTTGGGAGAAAGGATCGGCCTGTGGCAAATTTCGACTTCCTGTGAACACTCTTAGCGGCGGTCCGCTAAGGAAAGATAAAATCAGAAGCGATTCTATTTTAGACAATTTCTGAGTCGGGTTTTTCCTGCTTTTATTCTAAATATTTTAACGGCGATAGACGTGGTTGATCTATTTAAGAACCATCTTTCGAAGATAGACTTGGGAGGATTGGTTACTCGAGGGAGAAACAAGTTACGACGGGTTGGGCCTCGTAGACTGTAACCGACATGATCCCCGAAATAAAAATCTTTTTCATGATCGAAAGAATTGAAGGAGCTGGTTCGAGGCTATTTTGCATTCTTGAATTTTCTTTACTATTATCCGCACTTTATTTATTTTCTTGCTCAACATTTCAAACATCCCCCCCTTTTCCTTTTAACGCCTACTTGCAGATATTCCTGGACAAAAAGGCTAACAGGATCAAGTCACTAAACTGAAAAATCTCCCTGTGGATCGACCCTCTTTCCCTATATATACTTAATTTCTTTATTTTATTGTTAGTCGAAAGAGGTTAATTTATTTATTTTGTTTTGACGGGTAAACGACGACTTGTCAAAATTGGCGTCGTTGCCGGGGAGATTTATTTTCGGCAATTTTTGACTGATTTTGTTTTATTTTTATGACTAGAAATAGAGAATTTGCGGATCTCGATGATGCAAATATAGGCAAAATAATTTAACAAAAAATTAGCACAGGTCGTCGAGCTAAACGACGTTAAACAAAGCGCTAAATGGGAGGCAACCCATTGGTTTATTTTTCGTTAATTTTTTTCCTTTTTAATAATTTAATTTATGCTTCATTTTTCATTTTCCTTTTTTTAATTGCCTTAATAAATTTCTGTTCCCTCTGCAGGATTTTTTTTCGCACACAGCAATGGCAAGCATAACCTCAGCTGAAGTGCATCGTTTCATTAATGCGGTGCATTTTAGCACACTCAATGAACGGTGCATGATAGCCCAAGCCCTTTCCCCTTAGCACCCGTCCATTTTTCCCTTTCCCCCTTCCTTTCTTTCATTTTTCCCAAAAACCACCAAATCCCTAAAAACACAAAACACCCAGCCGCAAACTCACTCAGCCGCAATTCACCATGTCCCGCACATCCTCCACGCCACGGTGGTCGACGAGGGCAAGCCCCCAGCCCTCGAACGAGAATCCCATCCCTACGGCTTCCACCACTCATCCGCCTCCTTCCCCAACCGTCAGCCGCCGTTCGCGTCCTTCCAACAACTCGGGCCAGTCCCTACTCCTCCTCCTCGCCGTGGTGGCCGACGACCAGCAACGAGATCACTCCCCCGACGAGATAGCCGAACCACCCTTCGCTGCACCCTCTTTGGCACTTCCGGCAACTCCGTTCAAAGCCCTCTGCCGCCGCTGATCCGAGCCACTCATAGTGCACCATTCCCATCGACTCACTCTACATCCACGGGGAGTATCTTTTGCCCTTATTATCTCTTTATTTCCTTAATTTTTATGAATTGGGGCAATTAACTTAAGTGAGGGGGAGGGTGCAAAAAACACCACTTGTCCTATGCTTGTTTGATAATATGTTTTGATTTTGATTAAACCTTGAGATGAATTTTTTTTCTTGCCATTACTTGTTGTCCAGCATGTTGTACTTGTTCTTATGCTTAGGAACGATTGAATTATAGCATTATGATAATCAAAGGATATGGGTAATCTACAGTTTGACATCTCTTTTAATTTCTCTTGATTGTGTTAATTAGATTTCTCGCCTAGCTTAATCAAACTTAGCCTAATTTTGTGAGACTTTGAGCCTTGAGCATGCATCCTATACTTTATGCTCGTTTTTTCTTGCTTGAGAGTGTCATCTTGAACTTAGGAATCTAGAACTTGTGGCTTGCTTACGATTTGAGACTACACTAATAACGAGGTGCTTTAAAATGATTTAGGCATTAGGCTTTAACCTCTTCCATCCCTTCCATTTTACCCTTTCTCATCGCCTAGTGAGCCTTTGTTAGCCTTACACCCCATTTTTTGGCTTAACCCTCAACCAAACTTTTTGATTGATCAAATGCTAGAAACTGTATTGCTAGACAAAAAGGGGCTGCAATTCGAATAAAGGGCAGATTTTTTCCAAAAAAAATGAAAAAAAAAACAGAATTAAAGGAAGCAATTGCTTCGGAAAAAAAGAGAAAAAAAAGGGGTTTCGAAAAACTGAGAAGAAAAAGGAAAAAAATTGTTTGCTTGCCCACTTTTAAGCTTCTCTTTTGTCTTCACTGTTTATTATATCTTGCATTGATCATCTTCCTTTGTTTATTTTCTTTCCATCTTTTTACCCTTTTCTAAACCCACATTACACCTTGAATAAAAGACCTAATGATTTTTGCACCTCGATTCTAATAAGTAGTGGAGAATTGAACTTGTTACAATCATATGGAAACCTTTGTTCATGCATGACTTAGAGTGTTTTTGCTTCACATTTACCTTTAAACACTTTGAGTGCTCTTGAGTGTATCTTGGTGAGGATTAAGACTAGGTTAGGATTTGATTAAGTGCTTGATAGGTAATTGGAAGAGATAAGGACTGATCTTTGCTTGCATCCATTTGGTTTGATAATGTTTTCTTTCATGATACTCCAATTGCGCTAGAACTCTTATGATTATGTTTGATGCTTGTAATGGCTTCAGAAATGCATTCTTGGTTAATATCTCTTTCGGACATACTTGAGGACAAGTATGAGACAAGTGAGGGGGAATTTGATGAGTTCTCAAATATGACATATTTCATTTGCTATTTTTCTAGTTATTTGGACTTCTTGCTGCTTAATACATGCTATTTTCATTATATTTTGTGCAGGGATCTGATTCTGGAAATAGCATTGAAAATTGGGCATTTCTGCAGTTTTTATTATTATTCTGTCATGACTGGCATCATGGGCACGACGCGTCTGACGTGGCAGTGACGTGGCAATGACGTGGCGACTTCTAGAAGCTTCTAGAACATTCTAAGAGATCTTATCAGCTTATCCGTTTAGATTTTCTGCATTTAAATTTCAAAACATTTGAATTGTTTTATCTTTTGTTTATTATTTTAAATTATCTCATCACCTTATCTTTGTAAATCTAAGCCTATAAATACCACCCCTTGGTAAAGGCTTAGATCAATCAATCAATTAGTTATCATCTCTTAGCTTTGAGTATTTTTTTAGCTTTTCCTTTGTAAATAGTTTTTAGCTTTAATAAAAGTTATTTTCCTTTATTTTTCCTTGTTCCATTTATTTTATGTTATTTAATTACTTTTCTAAAAACCAAGTTAAGTATGATAATTAATATCATGCTTAGCTAAATCTTTTAAGCCAAGAACCAGCCAAGTCAATTCGATTCGTGAGAATTGAACTTTGCTTAAATTCTTTTGGGAAATCATTTTTATCTTTCTGCTTAGATAGTTTGGCAATCGGCCTTACTAAAAGTTTTTAACCGTTTTTCAAATCAAAAAGAGCTCGTTGGTCTGGAATCGTTTAAAAACATAGTTGGGAGGAAGGATCGGCCTGTGGCAAATTTTGACTTCCTGTGAACACTCTTAGCGGCGGTCCGCTAAGGAAAGATAAAATCAGAAGCGATTCTATTTTAGACAATTTCTGAGTCGGGTTTTTCCTGCTTTTATTCTAAATATTTTAACGGCGATAGACGTGGTTGATCTATTTAAGAACCATCTTTCGAAGATAGACTTGGGAGGATTGGTTACTCGAGAGAGAAACAAGTTACGACGGGTTGGGCCTCGTAGACTGTAACCGACATGATCCCCGAAATAAAAATCTTTTTTAGTGATCGAAAGAATTGAAGGAGCTGGTTCGAGGCTATTTTGCATTCTTGAATTTTCTTTACTATTATCCGCACTTTATTTATTTTCTTGCTCAACATTTCAAACATCCCCCCTTTTCCTTTTAACGCCTACTTGCAGATATTCCTGGACAAAAAGGCTAACAGGATCAAGTCACTAAACTGAAAAATCTCCTTGTGGATCGACCCTCTTTCCCTATATCTACTTAATTTCTTTATTTTATTGTTAGTCGAAAGAGGTTAATTTATTTATTTATTTTGACGGGTAAACGACGACTTGTCAAAATTGGGACTGTTTTGGAATCATACAAGTTGACTTGGTGATCTAAAAACGGGGGGAAATGTTTGATAACTAAGTAGACTGTATTATGCAAATATGAGTATTAAATCGACTGCCTTGAGAATATACAAGTGGACATATACATATTAGGGGCTGTTTTACATTAAAATAAATGTTAGTAGCCTATTCAAGTATGTATGTATATGTATGTATGAATTGTGGACTGTTTTGATAACATGTATGTGTAAATGTGAAATTTAGACTGTTTTGATTGTATTTAAACACATGCTGGACTCTTTTGAGTATTTGTATGTGTGTATGTGTAAATGAGACTGTTTTTGCATAAAATAAACTCTAGTGGACTGGTTTGTACATGTGATTGTTCATACATGAAAATGAAATTGTTTTGTTGAAAGTGATTCTTATTGGACAGTTTTAGTATGTTAGAAAAACTTGGTGGTTTGTCTTGAATTTTATGCATACATGCATGTGATTATTGGACATTTTTGATTAAATTAAAGTAAGCATGTGTAAGCTGCTCTGTTTGATGTATTTGTATATATATATATATATGGTCTATTTGAGTATGTGTATATGTATGCCTATTCTTTGAGATTGTTTTGTAAGTTGAATGGATTAAATTGGTTTTAATGGCTTGCTATTTTGTTTGAGGTACATGACATGATATGGAATAGTAAGAGAAGGTGTTAGTTGGAAGCTAGGGATCTTTGTGGTTCAGGTATCCTGTAACTTCATGATAAGAGGTGAGTTGTAACGCCCTGATTTTGGGCTTAGATGTTTTGGCGAGTTGGGTTGGGCCGGTGGAACTTGTGTCGGTTGTTCAAACCGTTAAAAGATGGTTTAGGGAAATCGAGGTTCGAGATGGGATAAAAATATGGTAAAAATTCCTAAAATCCTCTAAAATTATATTTAAGAGGTTGGTTAAATCAATTTCACAAAACGAATTTTCTAAAGTGTACATTTTTGGTAGTGACCAAAATGTAAAGATTTAAAAGTTGGAAAAATGTGTTTTTCAAGAAGAGTCAAAATCTTAGAATATTTAGGGAGCTACTTGGCAATTATGCATTTTCCCTAATTTGGCATGTGTTTTAAATGTTTATTAAATAATTAAAAAGGTTTTAAACTAATTAATTAAATGAAAGTTAGTTAATCGGTTAACAAAATTTTTGACCAGCTTTTCATTTCTCTCTTTCACTTCAGCCAAACTCTTTCCATTTTCTCTCAAATCTCCAGAATTTCTTTACTCTCAAATCCTCTTTTGATTTCCATCTTTTTCTTGTTGATTTCTTCCATTTTTCTTCAAGTTTCTTCAAGCTAATCTAGCCAAATTAGAGGAGAAGCGAGGATTGGAGATAATTTCGTGCTAACCCTCTAATATAGGTTCTTTAATGAAATTCCAAAGATATTTGACTCTTTATTAATGTTTTTGATTGAGGTTTTGTTGTTAATTTGTTAAACTATTGAAATCTTGATAGAGAAATGGTTTAAATGTGATTTTCAGAGTTTAATTGATTTGGCTAGTTTGAGATTGTTTCTAAATGAGTTTAAGTGTTTTTGGTTGAGTTTTTGGGATGTTCTTGAGGAATCCGAGTTGCTGGAGGTATAAGGATGGTTTTAGGTTGTTTTTGGATGGTGATTAATGCCTAAAATGTGTTGGATGAGTTGGGTAATGGTTGGGCTGAGGTTAGAGGTCAATTGATTGAGTTTTTGGTTGTTTTGTATGGGTGTTTTGGTGCATTGGAATAGGGATGCGGGATTTCTTTTTAGTGCTGGAGTTTTGGATGCATTTTAATGCATTGAACCTCTGTTTTAATGTGTTGAAAACAGGGGATAGTAATCCGAAAGCAAACGAAGTGTTTTTGGAGGCTTCGGACGATCGATAGTCATGTCGTCAAGCGTGGTTTCGCAAGTTGGTGAGTGGAACTTGGTTTTCCAGCTAGGAAACGCTTTAGAAAAGGTTTTGGGAACTTAGTAAGAGCTTGAAACGCTTTACTAACTTCAGAAGTAAGTAAAGTGAATTTTACTCTCGCATTGTGCTATTTATGAGCCAATGGTTGCACTTGATTTTTAATTGCATCTACCTACTGTTTTAAATCATGTTTTGAGTGTATAACATGTGTATGATGATGTCATGTGGTTGAAGGATGCACTAGGTAAGTGATCCTTGTATGCATGTGTTGATGCATGAAGTTTGAAGCATGGTTTAATGCTTGATTTATGGTTTATCATGAATGCTTTGTAAAAACACTGAGTTATGCTTGAGATATGTATTATATTGGCAAGTGATGTTGAATAAAGTATTTTATAAATGAAATCGAATATAATTAGTTGGCTATAGGATGGAGTGCACTATAAACAAGTCGCCTTGGATGTTGAGGGGTTGTGATTGTACCGAATACTCCATCCAAGTACCTTAACGATTGAGGATTGTTTAAGGTTGCAACGGTTGAGGGTAACTCCCGGGTGTGAACCTTGTGTTTGTCTCGTCTCTCGTTAGTGGGTTATACATCTACCGATGAGTTGTGTTGAGGGGTTGTGATGGTATCAAATACTCCACATGGGTGTCACAACGATGGAGGGTCGCTCTCGTGTGTGAGCCTTGAAATGCCGAAATAGTGTATGAAGGGTGTGGGACAACTCTTGGTAATTCGTGTATCCGATATATGTTTTTGAGATTGTTGTTTATCACTTGAGAGCCAATATAATGAGATGAGTTATTGTGGAAAATGATGTTATTGTATATTTTGAGAATAGCATGTTTTGGTTTAAGCTTAGCATAATGGTGTTTATGCTTGGAAGGCTTGGAATATGAGAATCAATGGTTTAATTGCTGGATTTAAATGAATCATGTTGCATGATGTATAATATGATGAGTTTGATGTTAAAGTGCATGTTTTGTCAAGGAAGGCATAATGGTTTTGAAAGAATGAAAAATTATGTTGTGCATCGATGTTGTTTGTGGGTTTTGAGCAATCCTCACTTAGCTTGTATGCTTATGCTCTCTTTGTTCATCAATGTAGAAAATTTAGCTTTTGGAGGCAGCATCTTCAAGAGAATCTTACCAAGAAACTTTCTAAAAGTATGTTGCGTTCTCGAACTAGCGTAATAAGCGCAATGGAGGTGTCCAATGCAATGAATGTTATTGGTTTGTTAATCTCTGGTTTTGTGCAAGTTTGTGATGCATATTTGGACTTGTAAGTGGCTTTTGAGTTTTGGATTATGCTTGCATTTAGATTTTAGCCATTGGGTGTTTTTAACTCTTAAGAAGCATGCCTTTAGTCTCTTTGCTATTAAGATTGATGCCATGATATTGCCCATGCTTCGTATGAGTTGTCATTGATGTATATTTATGTTGCTAACATGGCTGGGCATGTGTTGGGATGGTTTCGAATGGTTTAAATCGAGTTTACGCAGCATTTTAAAACATTGCAGGCCCAGGTGTTTCGAAACACCCTTGCATGTTTCGAAACGATGGCCTAAAATGGCCTTGGTGTTTCGGAACAGTGTGGCTTGTTTCGGAACATTTTGCCTCTGTAAACCATCGTACCAAATAATGTCTTGAGGAGTTTCGAAACGAACCTGCGTATCAAAACAGTCAGTTGTGTTTCAAAATGACCGTTCCGATACGGGGCATTCTGTTTCGAAACGTTTGACTGTTGAACCTGTTTTGAATTGTTCTGAGTTTCTATTTCTTGCATTTTGGTCCATCTTTGCCTTGTATGCAATTGGATGGGTTCTAGATGTCGTTTTGAGCTGAGATTTCACTGAGAGGTATATAATGAACCTAATTGAAGATTGGTAACCTGGAGTTGCTAATAACCCTTATAATTTATCAAAATTACAAAATGGTCCCTAAACTTTAATTGGCTATAATTAATAGGCGATTATGTTTTTATCCATTGTTTGTGTACATACACATAGGAACCTAAGCTGCATCTAGACAAGATAAAAGAAAAAAAAGGTCCTCTATTAATGTAAACCTTCTCGGTTTACTCCAATATTCCCCGTGTGATCTGTTTGGTTCGGTCTATCGACCAAGCCAGGTCGAAGGGGTTACATTTGGTGGTATCAGAGCCAGGTTACGAAAGGTTGAGATGATGGTAAGTTATTGGTAGGTGACGTTATTGTAATCATGTGTGTTTTGGTGATATTTTCTTTGTCTAGTGAATGTTTAAGCATGCTTATGTTGAATGTGTGATAGTGATGCTATACATGATGAATGAATATGGATGTGAATTGTTCTACGATGATGATTGGGCTGAATCTGGATGCTTGAGTCATATGATGGTTGAAGTATGTATGTAGTATGCTTTATACTATGTTGGGGGAAATTGGGATACCCATTGCCTTATTACCTAGTGAAATGTTTTATATTGGTTTTGAAAGCCTTGGGATCCTTGTTAAGAGCTGGCCTAATCATTTGTTTGTTTTATGTTCATGATTTAATGTTAACTAGCACAATGGGACTGAAACGTGAGTTACGTTCTGGAGCAATAGCTCTTGCTAAGGTGCAGCGTGACCAGGGGAACGAGGTTCCACCTGGTGGAAATCTACCTCCTCCTCCGCCACCACCACCTGGGGGTGATGAGCAGGGCCAACACGGACAGACTGGTCCGGTGTTGGGAGGTTTGACACCTTTGGTACAGGCGATGACGGGGGCATTCCATGCTGCTGTTGATGGAGTGCATGTACAGGCTCCAGCTGCTGGGCAAGTGGGATTGCCACTTGAGCGATTGAGGAATTTAGGAGGAGTAGTGTTTCACGAATTATCTTCTGAGGCGTCCAAGGCATGGATGGCCAGTACGATCCTGATATTGGATCAAATGGGGTGCAATGATCCACTGTAACCCCCTCGTCCCGGTCCGGACGCTTGACCGGTCCGAGCGGGTTACACGAGGATAACCGAGGCAAAACATGTTAAGGCTCCACTTCGGTTAACAACCCGAGAAAACTTTTCATTTATTATTATCTTATCTAGATGCATTATTAAGTCCTATGTGAAAAAGGTAACAGCGGAAGAAACAAGCGAGGCAAACAGCCAAACAGCCCGACTAAACAGCCCATTTTTAACTTAGACTACAGGCCGTTTCGAAACACCCAAGGTGTGTATTGAAACGCCTTGACTAGGTCAACTGGCCAAAGTCAACACGAGGAGACCGTATCGAAACGCTGGTCAACCGTTCCGAAACGCCCTCAGCGGTCAACTTCTCGCGGTCAATGATACGAAGACCGTTCCGAAACTCCAAGGCCCGTTTCGATACTTCAATTTATCGTCAAAATCTCAGATTTCCAGTGGAAAAAACGTATCGAAATGACCCCCTTGCGTACCGAAACGCCTGGCCTGGAACAAGAGGCCGTATCAAAACAAGACCAACCATTTCGATACACCAGCTGCGAACAGACAGGTTTTAGCTGGTTTAAGGCACAAGGTTGCCTCAAACACAACCTAAAACCTTCCACAACCATACATACAACAACTTTAGATGCAAGGCACCCTATACAAACATGCTTAGCACTCAACAAACATGTAAAAGCCATACATTCAAAGGATCAACATTCAACATAAGAATCATTCATAACATTTAAGATTCATGCTTGGGACAACCATACATAAGAGCATTCAAAAGGCACAAGGCCATCATGCAAGGTATAAGCAACCTTAAACATAACATCGACCAAAAACATAGGAGTCTAACATGCTCCTAACACATAACATCAACATACATCAAAAGCTCAAATCCCATTGCTTGACTATTACATTCTCATAACATAAAAATCCATACTTGATAAACTCAAAAGCCAAACTAGCACACTTGGAGACCCTCCTCTTGCACTAGCAACCCACGAACCTACGAATTTGCATTGTCGAACCAAAAGAGAGCGTAAGCATAAAGCTTAGTGAGGGTAAGCTCATTAAAACAAACCTCGACAATGCAGGGTCCAATCACGAGCATACAACCAAGGTAGAGTCCATGATCTTACCTTCGAACCACAAGAGCCAAAAATATATATGATTCATGAACATAAGCTCAATATTATGCCATGCTCAACAAGTCATAAGCTCAACACATGAAAATACATATATCAATGTATAAGCAACACATATATCAATCCATATTGGCACCTAGCTATGACTTGAATACGCGGATAACCGCTGGAACTTACATCCAACAACACACATTTACCTTACGGTGGGATTACACTCATCACCGTTTCACGCGGAGGGGATTCCACTCACCCTCACGCCCCGTCGATGGGATTACACCCATCACCGACTAACATATTTATAAGAAGATTTCTGGGCGAACCCGTACTCCATCTTGATGACTACCATCACCAAGACCACGCGCGCATTTGACTCTCGTGTGGACACTAAAACATCCTAATGATCGATCATTGTACCCAAGCATACTAGTGACAATACTAAACACAATTCATAACCTTTCACAACACCATTTCATATCAACTTTCGTGCTTAGCACGTACTCACCATGATTACCATCATGCACAATCCACATGCATATAACAATGTATCAATGTCATGCCTCAACATACATGTATAACACAATATACATAGCCACCATAATCACAATTAAACATGAGGCGTACACAACATTTAAAGATCAACCACAGTCTCTAACTAAAGCTTGGGATTAGACTACCAATCTAATCCCAACTCTAGGTGGGTCTACCAAGCCCAACCTAGTCCACATGCTTGAACCAACACTTGAAAACCATTTAAAAACATTAAACCACTCACCGACTATTCCAAGCTCAACCACACTAGTCAATCAAGCCCCCAACGGTTCCAGATTCGATCCCAAAGCTTCACCAACACAAATCCTTGCCTCTAAGCATCCCAACACAATCAAAATAACCTCAAATCAGTTCACAAATTAATGTAGCCAACCCGGAACACAAACCAAGCACAAAACACATGTTTTTCAAGCTAAGGACAACCCCAAAATGCCATTCCCGAGCAACCCTAAAGCACAGTCCAAAACTGATGATTCCAACACTTAAATTACTCCCAAAAGCTTCCAAAACAACCCTTATACATAGCCTAACCATTAGCCAACAAATTCTCACACAAAACACCTCCAAAACTCAACATTTCAACTCTCTAAAACCCCCCTAAAACCCAATTTCGGGAAACATCATAAAACCATGAAAAAATCAAGTATGTTGGACCTTTTAGATGGCAAAAAACTTATATAACCTCAACAAATCAAAAGCATAAATTAAAGACAATAAAGATGACATTTTTAATCTAAAAACCCAAAACCTCAAAATACAAAAACCATGAGCTTTAAGAAAAATAATGGTACCAACTTGTAGAGGGAAGGGAGGACAAGTCAAAAATGGTTTTACCTTTGAAAAATCTCCAACAATGAGCAAGAGAGATGATGGAATAGTAACCTTTGAGGTAGAGGAAGAGTTGTCGTTGAAATGGAGAGAAGGGGGAAGAAGATGGTGAAAAAGGCTATTTTAAATAAATGGGATTTTTATTTTGCAAGACCACTTATTTACACTTTAGCCATTAATGAGATGGCTATCACAAATATTCTAAAATCCATGGAATTGTGCTTTAAAATGAAAACAAGTCCAACATAAAAATATTTTTTTTGAAAACACGAGGCCCAAAATATTATTTTATTATTTTAATATTATTTTCACCCGACCCCCAAACCCGGGTGTTACATGCACAAAAGTTAGGTTGCGCAGTATCGTTGTTGTATGGTGAGGCATACACCTGGTGGACGACTGCAACCGCGGCATTGGAGCCATAAGAGGTAGATTGGATGTTCTTCTAATCTGCTTTTAAGAGAAATTATCTTGGAGTTAGATACTTGGACGACAAGAAGAGAGAATTTATGTCTCTGGTTCAGGGGAATATGACCGTAGCTGAGTACGAGATCTAATTCGTACGGCTGAGCCAATATGCTCCGGAGTTGATGCCAAATGATAGGCATCGATGCAATCGTTTTCGGTATGGCCTAGTGCAGGACGTGAAGAAGAACATGCTAGCCACCGATTATACAGATTTTGATGTGCTCGTGGCTCAAGCCAAAGATATAGAGCAGAGCTTGGGTCTGACCTCGCGTGGGGGTGGTTCCAGTTTGGGCAAGAGAGCTGTTGATGCTGGCCCTAGTGGTGGACAGAGTAAGAGGAACCAGGACCGCAAATATCAGCCTCCGACTAGACGTGGTAACTTTGGGCGAGCTGCACCGGCTCAGGGCAACAGGTAGAGGTTTGAGCAGAGCACATGCTGAACGTGTTGTTCACGGGAGCACTTGATGAGGGATTGCCCTCGTGTGACTCGTGAGGTGCAGGCTCCTGTAGTTGGAGCTAATTTATATTGGAATTGTGGATCTACTGACTATATGAGGCGTGAGTGTCCCCTGTTAGCGAGAGACGGTCAGGGTCGTGCACTAGTTGTTGCTCAGAAGAGAGGTCGTGGGTGCGGCCGTGGCAACTTTCAGATGAGAGAGGATGGTCAGAGAGGTGTGGCACATGTAGTTGTTGTTCAACCAGAGGGAGGAGGTCTCGCGAGGGACGCAACGACACTGATGTGATTGCAGGTACCTTCACCTTGCAGTCCTTGTCTTTGTTAGCATTATTTGATTCTGGATCTACGCATTCATACATCTTGAGTGAGCATTCGCATTTTCTTGATATTCCTGTTGAGATGCTAGATGTAGGAATGCAAGTAACAAGTTCTTTTGGTGAGACTGTGGTTACAAGGAAACTCTATAGGAGATGCCCTTTGTCTGTTCAGGGTCATGTATTCTCTATTGATTTGATGGAACTACCTTTTTATGGTTTTGATGTGATTCTTGGGATGGACTGGTAGGTTGAGCACAAAGTTGTGGTGGATTTTGATGTTAAGCGAGTTACCCTGAAGCTTGCGGATGATTACGAAGTATTAATCGTAGGCGAGAACGTGTAGTTCTTGTCTAATGCAATTTCGGCTCTTGAAGCGAATCAGATGATAGAGTTGGGATGCGAAACTTTCTTGGCGTATGTGATGAATCCTGGTACGAAGGAAGTGCGTGTACAAGACATACAAACCGTATGCGAGTTTCCGGGTGTCTTTCTAGAAGAATTGCTTGGGTTACCACCCAATCGAGAGGTTGAGTTTGGTATAGAGTTCTATGAGAATATGACTCCGGTGTCCATTGCTCCTTATCGCGTGCCACCTAAAGAGTTGAAGGAGTTGAAGACGCAACTTCAGGAGCTGCTTGACTGGGGATTCATAAGACAGAGTATTTCACCTTGGGGTGCGCCGATCTTGTTTGTGAAGAAGAAGGATGGTACCATGTGTATGTGAATCAATAATTTGTTCGATCAGTTTCGTGGTGCTTCGGTGTTTTTGAAGATAGATTTGAGGTCTAGGTACTATCAGCTTAAGGTTAAGGATGTGGATGTACCTAAGACAACTTTTCAGACTAGGTATGGTCATTATGAGTTCTTGGTGATGTCGTTTGGCTTGACAAATGCACCGGCTGCATTCATGGACATGATGAATAG
The DNA here is from genome assembly GCA_030270665.1 of Hibiscus trionum. NCBI lineage: Eukaryota > Viridiplantae > Streptophyta > Magnoliopsida > Malvales > Malvaceae > Hibiscus > Hibiscus trionum. The sequence continues at coordinate 45,776,081 of BSYR01000026.1, read as the reverse complement.
GGTGTTCCATGAGTTTCTGGATTAGTTCGTGGTGTTGTTTATCGATGATATTCTTGTGTACTCGCGTATCGAGGGGGATCATGATAGGCACTTGAGAATTGTGTTACAAGTGTTGTTGGAGAATCAGTTTTATGCTAAGCTGAGCAAGTGTGAGTTTTAGCTTAAGGAAGTGGTTTTTCTTGGACAAGTGGTGTCAGTCGAAGGTATTCGGGTTGATCCACACAAGGTTGAGGCGGTGATGAGTTGGAAGATGCCTAAGTCAGTGACGGAAGTGCGTAGTTTCCTTGGGTTGGTTGGTTACTACCGAAGGTTTCTCTAAGATTGTTGCCCCTTTGACCAAGTTGTTGCAAAAGAATGTTCGCTTTGAGAGGACGGATGATAAAAAGCAAGCTTTCGAAAAGTTGAAGGAGGCTTTGATGCAAGCTCCTGTCTTGATTCAACCATAATCGGGTAAGGAGTTTGTAGTTTATAGCGATGCATCATATGTTGTTTTGGGGTGCTTGTTGATACAAGAAGGGAAGGTTGTAGCTTATGCGTCTAGACAGTTGCAGGTGAATGAGTGCAACTACCCTACGCATGATCTTGAGCTCACGACAGTGGTGTTTGCTTTGAAAATTTGGAGACACTACCTTTGTAGTAAAAGGTGTGTGGTTTATACCGACCATAAGATTTTGAAGTATCTTATGTCACAGATGGAGTTGAATCTTAGGCAACGAAGGTGGTTAGAGTTGCTTAAGGATTACGATATGACCACTGAGTATCATCCGTGAAAGGCCAATGTTGTGGTCGATGCTCTGAGTAGGAAGGTAGCTGTTGAGCTGAGAGCTATGTTTGCTCGTTTGGGTATATCGTGTGATGGTGGCTTGATAGCCGAGTTGCAAGTGAGACCATCCTTAATTTAGTTGATTAAGGAGAATCAGTTGTTGGATGAGTCGTTGGTGCCTCAAGTTCAGGATATAGCTAATGGTAAGGCTACAGACTTCTGCTTTAATGATGATGGGGTTCTATGTTTCAAAAGTCAAATAGTGGTGCCGGAAGATGTTGAGTTGAGCCGCACTATTTTGACTGAGGCCCATAGCAGTCCTTTTGCTATGCACCCTGGTAGTACTAAGATGTATCGTGGCTTGAAGGATGTGTACTATTGGGTGGGATTGAAAACGGATATGGCCGATTTTGTAAGCAAGTGTATGGTTTGCCAACGGGTGAAGCCAGGGCATCAGTTTCCTTCATGTTTGTTAAAGCCTTTGAGGATACCAGAGTGGAAATACGAAAGGATTACGATGGATTTCGTATCCTGGTTGCCTTTGACACCGTCGAAGAAGAACTCTGTATGGGTAATAGTGGATCGTCTTACGAATTGTGCACATTTCTTAGCTGTGCATACTACGTATACGTTGGATAAGTTGGCCGAGTTGTATATTGCTGAGATTGTGCGTTTGCACGATAGAAAGGGCTATAGAGGAGTTCAACAATCATGGTTATTCTAGAGCTAGACTAGCAATTTCTACTGTTTCGACCGCTAGTGTAGGTGGTTCATCAGGTTCTCACTCTTTTCCAATATGTTCTTACTGTAACAAAGGACATAACGGTGACTGTCGAAAGAAGTTGGGAGCATGTTTCTTATGTGGTTCTTTAGAGCATTTTCGGAGTGATTGTCCCCTTGCCCATGGTGCTAATCAGGCTCCGACACAGTCTCAAAGGTCAGTACAAGCACAGCCTAGAGGTTGTGGCCAGAATAGACATGTTGCTTCGGGTAGTGCTAGTAGAGCTAGACCTACACAAAGTAATAGATCAGATGCTATACGTCCAAGGTTGGTGATGAGTATTTATTTTGGTTGTGTTTTTGGTCCTTATTTCAATTAAATACAAGTTTGAGTGACTTAACTGGGTTGTTTTATGTTGTTTTCATGTAGAGGACGTCATGCTGGAAATACATTGGAATAATGGAGAAAATGCTGGAGTCATGGGCAGATTCATGGGTATGAATCAGGGCATGAATGCTGACTGGGCACCACGTCAGCGACTTCTAGAAGCTGACGTCGGCAGCAGTGATAGCTTATCAAGCGCTTATCAGATAACCTATCTCCGAATTTTTTAATTTTAAATTTGAAACTTTGGATAATTATTTTGTTTAAATTTTTGTATTATCATTTTAGGTTTACCTAGGTTATTCAAAACACTATAAATGCCCCCTTTGGGGTAAGACTTGATCATCAATCATCATTCAATTGAATTCATCACTTGAATCATTTCTCTTTCAAATTTTCTTTCTTCTTTTTCACTTTTATTTTTTTCTTGAGATTATTTCTAAAATGTCGAGCATGATTAATTTAATAACCATGCTCGGCTAAATCTTCATAAGCCAAAGGCTATTGCAATGACGTGTTCTCAAGGCGAGGTTTGAAATTATGCTTCAAACATTTCAGAAACTTTTCTCGATTTCTTCGTACTTTATCTTCAAAATCAAAATGATTTTTAAACCCCCAAAGATTGACTTTGGAGAAAACAATTGTTTTTATCTATCAAGTGGGAAGGAGGATCAGTTATCGAAACAAATCCGACTTCCAAGGAACACACTTAGTAAATAGATTACTAAGGGAAATTGAGATCGACTCGTTTTTATAGAAATAACTTTTCGAGTTGGTTACGAGCTTAAAGAATTTGTTTTCTCAAACATTGAGTTGGTTTAGACGAATTATCAAAACTGAAGCTAAACATTGGGTTTGAAAATTCAATTTACAAAGAAAACTCAATGATTGACCTTGTAGTAATTTCGCCAACAAGTTTTCTGAAATCAAAAATCTCTACCAATGAACCGAGTAGAACAAGTCAAAGCTTAGCCAAGGCTGAATATATTTATTATTAGTTTTAACATCTTTAAACCATTCTTCTTGCTCTTTTAAATTATTACATTTCATTGCAATTTTCCCCCAAATCACACGACATCAATTCCATCATCTCTTGGTTCAGAAACGTCAAAGGCGCAACAAGGAAAGTCCAGGTCCTTGTGGGTTCGACTCCTACTTCCCTATCTATACTTGATTTAATTCCTTTATTTATTTATTTATTTGGAAGATGAAAATTATTCTTGACACGTTACGACACGTGTCAAAATTGGCGTCGTTGTCGGGGACCTCGACAAAGTTACTGATTAAAGTTTGTTTTGATTTATGACCAGGTTCTCGAGTTACCGACGTTAAATAAAGCGCTTTAATGGGAGACAACCCATTTTATTTATTTTATTTTTAGTTTGATTAAATCTTATTTGTTTTCAATTTTATTTTGTTTATTTTAGTCTTAGATTTATTTTGAATTTTAAGGTATCCCAAATATTTTGAATCGAATTTTAATGAAGTCAATTGCGGTATTCTTAGCCGAACATAGTACAATTCCCCCTCTAAGGAAATATTTCACGCAACGGTGAAAAAAAAACAGTGCACTCCATTTTACTAAACAATGGTGCACGTTAGCATAGCCTCCACCTTCTCTCGGCGCAAGATAGTCAAACTCAAATCTCATCTACTGCATTTATTCTTATAAACATTCGCCGTGGACCCACGCTTATCAAACAAACCAAACAATTTCTTTTTCCTTATTATTATTATTATTACTATTATTATTATTATTATTTTTCCATCACATGTTTAATAAACTTATACCCTTTCTTTTTCTTTCTTCATCAGCGTATACCCTCCCCACCCCCAACATCATCACAAATCATCCATCTTTCAACAATGGTGAAAACTAGACGCCAAGAGAGCTGCACTTCAGTCACCCATTCCTGCGGTCGTGGCCGCAATTAGCTTAGGGAATTTTCTATTCCCTCTCTTTTTATTTTCTTTTGCATTTTGGGAAAAAATAACTAAAGTGAGGGGAGTAGAATTTGTGTTAAATTCTTTTTCTTGCTTATGTCGTTTGGTTGCTATATGGTTATCTTGATTTTTATCTTATTGATTTGATTGTTTTTTATCCTCTATTTTACCTTGTCCTTTTGATGCCATTATGATTTTGTATCTATTTTGTTAGAAAGGATAGATTACACTTTAGACCATGGCATGATTATTGTCTTTCATGACATTCCTTCATAATTTGATTCTTTATGCCAAACTAGTCTTAGCGTTCATTAACTTGTTTTGAAATACTTGTCGAAATTTTTTTCATAAAAGCTAGAGGTTCCTATCACTGGCTCTAGCCGAAAAAATTAAGAAAAGTTAGAGGTGCCTATCACTGGCTCTAGCAGAGAAAGAAAAAGCTAGAGATGCCTATCATTGACTCTAGCAGAAAAACAATATAAAGCTAGAAGTGCCTAAAAACTGATTCTAGCAAGAAGTGAAAAAAAATGAAAAATGCCTCATGTTAATAGTGTAGACTAGGTTTCATTTACAAGTTTATGATATACTTTGCCTAGATTGGCTTAACTTATTCTGTTGGAATACTTGTGTTGATAATAATTTTGCCATTTATCTATTGGTTTCTTTTCTTTCTTCCATTTATAGATATTTCATCATTTTTTCACATTAAGGACTTCGTGAAATAGAGGATGAGAACATGAGATTCAATGGTTTAAAGTTTTTTGATACTTGAGGACAACCATCGGATAAGTGAGGGGGAATTTGATTAGTGACTAATTTTGTCATTATTTTTTGTGTTAATTATGCTTAAGTAGTGGCTTTGTGATGAAGAATTGTGGCTCATTACGTGATTTACTGTACATGACCTCGCTGTTGCGAAATGTTACGAAAAAGGCCGAAATCTGCAAGTTTTCTGGATTCATGGCCGGATTAGTGGGCATGAATACACTAACTCAGCGACACGTCAGCAGATGACGTCAGCAACAGTGATGATCGGATGATGACGTGGCGGCAGAAGTGAAAGCTTATCAGGATATTTCGATAGCTTATTGGATTCAGGATGATAACTTATCGACCAAGATTTTGATAAAGACATGACAATTATCTCTTAGAATTTATCTTTTGTAATTTGAATATTATCATATCTCTTAGTGTTTTTAGGGTTTTTGAGGACTATAAATACCCCCATTGGGGTAAGCCTCAAATCATCTCATATCTCATCTTTTAGTTTTTATTTATTCTGAGGAAATTTTACTTTAATAAAGTTTTATTTTTCCATAGCCAAAGGCTAAAGCAATTACTCGATTCCAACGTGAGGAATGAAAAGCACTTAAATAACTTCAGGTTTTTTCTCTCAGTTTTCGAAGCTTAATTTCAAAAATCAAAACGATTTCAAAACTAAAGATTGACTTTGGTCAGGATGTTGTTTTTGGTTAAATATGTGGGAGGAAGGATCGACTATTGAAGCACATTCGACTTCCTAGGAACACACTTAGTAAATTGATTATTAAGAGAAATTTGAGATCGATACCGTTGTTATTGAAACAACATAATCTGAGTCGGGGTTTTCCAGAACTTTAAATCTGTTTATTTTTAACAGCGATAGCCGCGGTTAATCTAACCAGAAAACTGGAATCTAAAAATTGATTTTAGATTATCAGTTTACCGGAGAGAAAATGAACAAGTCTCAAGGATTGTTCCTTGTAGAAAAGTAACCGACGTGAATCCTGAAGTAAAAAACCTTTTTCCAATGATCTGAGGAAATTGAGTCAAAGCAAAGGCCCGAAGCTAGTATTTATTATATTGAATTCTCTTCTTTTTAATATTCTCTACAATTTTTATTTTTACTTAAATTCTACAAATCACCCTCTTTTCTACGTAAACTTCATTTAGCTCTCTTCTTGGCTCACCGATCAAGCGAACATAAATTAGGAAGTTTTCTTAGTCCATGTGGGATCGACCCTTACTTCTCTTTTACTACATTTAATTTTCTTTATTTATTAATAGAGAATAAGGAATTGTTTTGATGCGAAAACGACGCGTGTCAAATTTATTTCTTTGCAAATTTTATGCATGCTTGCTTAGTTTGATATTTTCTGAAAGCCTTGAGTAGTTCTAGCAAATATTTGAGTAATCTTTGCTTTATTAACAAGTAGTGGGATTGATTTTTCTTTTATCGTCATCTTGCTTAATTCTTTTGCATGCTTAGTTTCTTTTCGGATTGAGGTGACTATTTTATATTGTAAGCTAGGGACTTAGAAGTTTAAATAAGAGGATTTGAACTTAAATTTTTTATACTTGAGGGCAAGCATCGGATAAGTGATGGGAAATTTGATGAGTATTTATTTTGGTTGTGTTTTTTGTCCTTATTTCGATTAAATACAAGTTTGAGGGACTTCACTGGGCTATTTTATGTTGTTTTCATGCAGAGGACGTGATGCTGGAAATACGCTGGAATACTGCAGAAAATGATGGAGTCATGGGCAGATTCATGGGAATGAACCAGGGCATGAATGCTGACTGGGCACCACGTCAGCGTCTTCTAGAAGCTAGCGTCAGTAGCGGTGATAGCTTATCAAGCCACTTATCAGATAGCCTATCTCCAGATTTTTTTAATTTTAAATTTTAAACTTTTGATAATTATTTAGTTTAAATTTTTGTATTATCATTTTAGGTTTACCTAGGTTATTCGAAACACTATAAATACCCCATTCAGGGTAAGACTTGATCATCAATCATCATTCAATTGAATTCATCACTTGAATCATTTCTCTTTCAAATTTTCTTTCTTCTTTTTCCATTTTAGTTTTTTTCTTGAGATTATTTCTAAAATGTCGAGCATGATTAGTTTAATAACCATGATCGGCTAAATCTTCATAAGCCAAAGGCTATTGCAATGACACGTTCTCAAGGCGAGGTTTGAAATTACGCTTCAAACATTTCGGAAACTTTTCTCGATTTCTTCGTACTTTATCTTCAAAATCAAAATGATTTTTAAACCAAAAGATTGATTTTTGAGAAAACAATTGTTTTGATCTATCAAGTGGGAGGGAGGATCAGTTATTGAAACAAATCCGACTTCCAAGGAACACACTTAGTAAATAGATTACTAAGGGAAATTGAGATCGAATCGTTTTTATAGAAATAATTTTTCTAGTTGGTTACGAGCTTAAAGAATTTGTTTTCTCAAACATTGAGTTGGTTTAGACGAATTATCAAAACTGAAGCTAAACATTGGGTTTGGAAATTCAGTTTACAAAGAAAATTCAAGGATTGACCTTGTAGTAATTTTTCCAACAAGTTTCCCGAAATCAAAAATCTCTACCAATGAACCGAGTAGAACAAGTCAAAGCTTAGCCAAGGCTGAATATCTCTATTATTAGTTTTAACATCTTTAAACCGTTCTTCTTGCTATCTTAAATTATTACATTTCATTGCAATTCCCCCCCTCAAATCACACGAACTCAATTCCATCATCTCTTGGTTCAGAAACGTCAAAGGCGCAACAAGAAAGTCCAAGTCCTTGTGGGTTCGACTCCTACTTCCCTAGCTATACTTAATTTAATTCCTTTATTTATTTATTTATTTGGAAGAAGGAAATTATTCTTGACACGTTACGACGCGTGTCAGTTGGTTTATGCAACTAGAGGTCATGAGGGTTATGATGATGAGCCAGAGGACATAACATGTACATTTCTAATGTTCTCAGTTCTTTTTACTTTCATGTTGAAGGATGAGGAGTTTAGAACAAAAAAATATAGGTTGTGTTAGTTAATTTTTTAGGGATCTATCGTTATGTCTGAAAATTTCGAGGACGAAATTCCTTTTAAGGGTGGGAGATTTGTAACACCCTAAAAATTGTGCCCAAATTTTAAACTCTAGATTTGCAAAATCCCTAATTTTAAAACCCTAGATTTTGCGAATTTAAGTTAAAAACCCTAAATTAATTTTAGGAATTTGAATTTGGGAGCCTAATTTTTGCTATTGGTTAAATTGGGTTAATTAAAAATTGTATGGCTTAATTTAGAATTTTAAGGGCCATTTTGTAAATCGTGTAAAGTTTAGGTGCTTTTCTACAAACCCCTAAATAGTTGGATGGCCTATAGTGTGATTTACCTTTGAGTAGGGAATTTAAACCCCTTATCAGCCATAAAACCATTCGGCAGCCACACAATTTCAATCTCCATCTTTCGATAAGCATAATTGATATTTTGTATGCTTCTTATTTCGATCGAACGTTGGTGAGTCTTTAGTATCTCGCAACCTTAATTTTTGAATGATTTGGATATGAGATCAAATACATTTTAAATATGTGTTCTAGACGACATCGACTTTGAGGAAGACGAGTTACCACCTCCTTCGCCTATTAGATCTAATCGTGTACGTACCACGAGGACTACACGAGAGTATTCTTTTAGATTAGTATTAGTGTTTAGTTTGGTGGCATAGTGATAGATTTTTTATGTAGAGTTTGATATCGTAGGTTCCGATTCAGCTAGATCTGAACATGAGAGGCGTTTGTCCCGACGTTAGAGCTATTGCTGCTTAAGGTGTGTTTTCTTCTGGCGCTATAGATAAATTATATGTTTTTTATGTGTTGGTGTTTTACCCCTTATGTGACTACCTATATGTATTATGTTTTGTTTGGTTGACATCACGTGCATACAATTTCATAATGTGTTTTAATTATGATTTATAAAATATTTGATTTGTGGAACATCAGATCTACGGAACTATGATTTATGGATTTATGGACTATGATTTATGAACAATGTTTATGGAATATCGGATTTATGGAATTGATTTTTATGAAACATGAATTTTAAACATCAAAGATGTATGAGCATGGGTTGGGATTTGTAAGGAGGAAGTTTTGTGGTTTCACCCTTCGGGCTGAATTCCACTTCGGATGGCAGACGTAGGGAGGAGGTTATGGGAACCTTCCTCATTTTTTGCGGAAGTAGTTGGGTGCATTGCATTATGCTTGTGATATTGTATCGTTTGTTTTATGTTTTGAAGAATTTCAAGAAAGTAATATTATGGTTTATGATTATGGTTTTTCTTGCACTTTAGAGACGCACTAAGCTCTTTAGCTTACTCCCCCATAGTTTCCCCTTTCAGATATCTTTGGACTTTAGGCAACGTGGTACTTGGAGGATCTAATTTTTATACGATTATTTTGTTATTCAGTATGAACTAAATTTAAGCTATCAAATTATTATGATTCTGTTTTTGGATATTTACGTATTTCAGATCGTGAAACTTTATATTTTGTGATTATGTTCCAACTCCTAGGAGCTCTAAATTAGCGACCGATCAAGGTCGTGGTCGTGGTCGATGTCGTACCACTGTTGTGGAGAGTGATGTTACACCCCCTATGGATCCGCAATAGAACCAGGATGATATTCATGATGATGATGTAGAGGAGCAGCATGTGAATTAGACTGGAGTATATCAGACTGGTGGTAAGGGTCCACATGTTCACCAGACTCATAATGATGGTCCACATGATTCTAGGGATAGTGAGACTGATGGCTTGGATACTGCTACAGTGCATAGGGAGTTGCTTCGTTACCTCCGCCAATTTGAGGGTGTTAGAAGCCCCATATCTACCTTGTTTTTAGCTATCGGGATGACTATGTGGCTTATCCTTTACTAATTGTGACAAAGATGGCTTCACTTTCAACTCGACCAAAGGACCACCATCTTGTGTCACACTCAACCGTGCAAACATTGCTCTTAACTCTACCGCAACCTTCTTAGTAAAGGCATTTACCACAACATTAGCCTTACCTGGGTGGTACTCGATCATCAAATCGTAATCCTTAAGCAACTCCAACCATCTATATTGCCTAAGATTCAAATCCTTTTGTGTTATCAAATATTTCAAACTCTTGTGATCCATAAACACAATACACTTCTCACCATAAAGGTAATTCCTCCAAATCTTTAAGGCAAACACAATTGCAGTAAGCTCAAGGTCATGGGTAGGATAATTGCGCTCGTACACCTTCAATTTCCTAGATGCATAAGCCATAGCTTTTCCACCTTGCATCAACACACAACCCAAACTAACGTAGGAGGCATCGCTATAAACCAGAAACTCCTTACCCGACTCAGGTTGAATCAAGATAAGAGCTTGCGTGAAAGCTTCCATCAACTTCTCAAAAGCTCCGTGTCTATCCTCCTACCACTCAAAGCGAACATTCTTTTGCAACAACTTAGTCAAAGAAGCAGCAATCCACGAAAAAATCATCCATAAACCTACAATAATAACCAGCCAACCCAAGAAAACTACAAACTTCCAACACGGATTTAGGTGATTTCCAACCCATCATTGCCTCAATCTTATGTGGATCAACCAAAATTCCTTCAGCTGACACAACATGTCCGAGAAAAATAACTTCTCTAAGCCAAAACTCACATTTGCTCAACTTAGCGTACAACTGGTTATGCAAAAAAGCCTGAAGGATAATTCAAAAATGTCTATCATGATCCTTCTCGGTACGAGAGTACACAAGGATATCTTCAATAAACACAACCACAAATTGATCCAAAAACTCATGGAACACCCTATTCATCATATCCATGAATGCAGCAGGGGCATTTGTCAAACCAAACGACATCACTAAGAAATCATAATGCTCATACCTAGTACGAAAAGCTATCTTGGACACATCCACATCCTTCACTTTCAACTGATAATACCCAGACCTCAAATCAATCCTAGAAAACACTGCAACACCTCTAAACTGATCAAACAAATCATCAATCCTCGGGAAAGGATACTTATTCTTAGTTGTCAACTTGTTCAGTTGCTGATAATCAATGCACATTCACATCGTGTCATCCTTCTTTTTCACAAACAACACCGGAAAACTCAATGCCAAACTCAACCTCTCTATTCAGAGCCATACTAATAAACCCTCGATCAAGTAACTCCTAAAGTTGCGTTTTCAACTCCTTTAACTCTTTTGGAGCCATACGATAGGGAGCAATAGACACTTGAGTTGTATTCTCATAAAACTCAATGCCAAACTCAACCTCACTATTCATCGGCAAACTAGGCAATTCCTCCGAAAAAAACATCCAGAAACTCACATACCGTACGTATGTCCTGAACACACACTTTCTTCGATCCCGGATTCATAACATAGGCCAAGAAATCCTCACAACCCGATTCTATCAAATGACTCGCTTCTAGAGCCGAAACAACACTAGACAAGAATTTAACATTCTCACCCACGATTACCACTTCGTAATGATCAACAAGTTTCAAGGTAACTCACTTGGTTTCAAAATCAACCACAGCCCTATGTTCGGTCAACCAATCCATACCAAGAATTACATCAAAATTATGAAACGACAGCTTCATTAATTCAACCGCAAACACATAACCATGAACAGTTAAAGGAAAACTCTTGTACAACCTTCTTGTAACAATTGTTTCACCAAAAGAACTAGTTACTTACATTCTCACATTTAACAACTCAATCAGCATATCAAGCAAATGTGCATGCTCACACAAAATATATGAATGCATAGAACTAGAATCAATCAAAGATAACAATGACAAAGATTACAAAGTGAATGTACCTGCAATCACATCGGTGTCATTGCATCCCTCGCGATGTGCGTACACCCTCGTAGGACCACCACCCTCAGGTTGAACCGCCACTACATGAGCCACAATTCTTTGACCATCCTCACTACGTTCAAAGTCACGACAATCGCGGCCACAACCGATTTGTGGTGCAACAACAGGTGCTCTAGCCTGCCACCACAAGCCAAGAATAGACAATCAAGTCTCAAATGTTCAGCTGATCCACAACTCCAACAAGAGTTAGCCTCAACAGCAGGAGGAGCATATCCCTCACGAGCCAAACGCAGACAGTCTTGCCTCAAATGCTCACGCGATCCGCACACCCAACAGGTGTTAAAAGCCAGCCTAGCCTGAGCACCTTGACCATGTGCTTCACGCCCAACACTACCTCCACTATGTCTCTCATCAGGACGATACTTCTTGTCAAGATGCCTCTTATAATGACCACCACCATAACTAGAGTCTGTAACTCTTTTACCAGAGCTAGAACCTCCCATACGAGAAGATAAACCCAAGTTCTGCTCAATATCCTTCTCTCGTGTAACCAACACGTCAAAATCAATATAGTTAGAAGCCAACATAAAAGTCTTAACATATTATACCAATCCGTAACGGAATCGATCACAGCGATGCCTCTCATTTGGCACTAACTCGGGAGCATACTGGCTCAACCAAATAAATTGTACCTCGTACTCAGCCACAAATATACTTCCTTGCAGCAAGCCATAAACTCACGCTTCCTTTCATCCAAGTATCTGACTTCCAGATACTTCTTCTTAAAAGCAGCTTGGAAGAATTCCCAAGTCACATTATCGGGTTCCATGCTCGTGATCACTGTAGTCCATCAACTATACGCGACTCCTTGCAACAAGTATACAACACAACCCAACTTACGGGCATCACTGCACCCCATTTGATCAAAAATCCGATCCGTGCAAGTCATCCACTCCTCGGATGCTACGGGTGCCAACCCTCGAAACTCAACTCCTCCAACACTACGCAAACACTCAAATAGCAAACTCGTTTGTCCAGCAGCAGGCGCCAGTATTTGCACTCCAGCAACAGCAGCTTGGAACACTCTAGTCATCGCCTCGACTAAAGGCTTCAAATCACCCAACACTGACCCAGCTGACGCAAGGGGTACTTGTTCCACATTCTCAGATGGATTAGGCGGAGCAGGTGGCAAACCACCAAGAGTTATTTCATTCTCTTGATTTCCTTGCCCTCTAGAAACAACAATCGTACCAAATCACAACTCTCTCCTCAGTCCCATCGTGCTAAAATATCTAAGGCATCATAATTTCAACAAAACAATCAAGCCAACTTCAAGCAAGGATCCAAGACTTCTTTTATAAATCAGAACATTTCAGACTATAGTAATAAGACAATGGTTTCCCCAAAACAAACCCCACATGGCGTATCACAATCGACATATATACAACAATCATCATGCATAACAATCAACAACATTCAACCGATATCAACATTCCAAATTATCATAAACTTGGTTTAAAAAATCAACAACAACACTAATAAATCACAACTTACCTCCCAATTATTGCAAAACCTAGCTCTGATACTAACAAATGTAACCCCCTAAACTCGGTCTAACCATTTACTGACTCTAGCGGGTTACACGGGGAATATTGAAGCAAACTCGTAAAGGTTTACCGTAATAAACGACCCTTTTTTCCTTTTTGTTTTGTCAACATGCTTTTATTAACTTCTATGGTGTTCAGGCAAACATCGGAAGAAGATACATCACAAAACCCTCAATGATACATGTTTGAATTGTATAGTTACGATTTTAAGGACCATTTTGTAAATACAGATAAAATCATGAACTTTCAATGAACTAATATTACCAACCTTTAATTAACCAGGTTTCATGCTAGCACATCAAATTTTAACTCATAACGACCACCCAAACTCATCTAATTGCATTCGCATTAATTAGGGACTAAAACGTAAGAAAACAAAACCTCGAAACACTTAATAACATCCAATAACGGCAACCCGTATTAGTATACGAGCAAATGTATCGGTACACTTTTACAATCCCAAAATTCTAGATTCTAGAGGCTTAAATTGTAATACCTCAAAACATAGCCTGGTAAAAAATATCAATTTGGTGATTGCTAATTATCAACAAAGGTTTTAGGAGATGGAGGGGAGTTTATGGAATCGCCTAAATAGAGAACAAGGAGATGGAGGGGAGAACCGTTCAAAACAACACCCTGTCGCCGGCGATCTACAGGAGTCGCAAAGGGTGTGGACATTATACGTGGGCAGGATTTCAGAGCCTCTTCACTGGAAGGGTTTATGGCAAGTATTTGATCGCCATGGGATTGTCCGAGATGTGTTTATACCGAAGAAGAGGGCTAGAGGTGGGGCACGATTCGGTTTCGTTCGGATGGCATCAAAGACGGATGCTGATAGGGTGATCGAACGAATCCATGGGAAATGGATATACGGAGCACGTATGCGTGTGGCTTTGGCCTGGAATGGTATTACCAATCTAAAGAAGACGACTAAGGGTATTGCAACAAAGCCGAGGACGGGAATTAAGGCGGATTCAGCATAAGTTTCACAAAATCTTTCAAAGAAGGGTGGAGTTAATAGTGGTGCCAATCGAAGAGTAATTGAGGGCGTGTTGGATGAAGATAAATGGGCGATCCTTCAATGGTGCGCGATTGGGTGGTGCACTAGACCATGGAATTTAAAAACTTTGGCAGAACGACTGGAGGTAGAGAAATATGATGGTTTTTCGATTATGAGGCTATCGGGGTCCATGATTCTGTTGATGTGCACCTCGGCGAAAGTTCGGGAACAGGTGATGAATATGAAACGTGTGAAGGAGTGTTTCACGAGAGTTGAAGCATGGTCGCCGTCAATTACAGCAGAGTCTCGCCATGTTTGGCTATCCGTTGTGGGGTTACCGATTCACCTATGGCACAAACAAACGTTCATGAACATAGCGAAACTATGGGGGTCATTGATATGTATAGATGACGATACGGAAACCCCTACATCATTTGATTGTGGGCGAATGCTGGTGGAAACAACAATGGTGGATCGTATTGAGGAGTGCATTACAGTCACATTAGCGGCTGAGGAACACTTGGTCCGAGTGTTTGAGACGGATGGGCAGGGGACCAACGATTGAATGCGACTGATATGAAAGCAATAATTCACAAACTGCTGTCTCTCACGAGGGAAGCAGTGCTGGACATGGGGCTGATGAGCGATCTAAGATGGAGGAGTCGTACAATCGATCAGAGGAGACTCCCGAACAGGTAGCGGTGAGTGTGTTGGATTATAAAACACGAGAGGTAACTGCGCATATGGTTGAGCAACAGAATGGGTTGGTTGTGGAGTAGGAGGAAATGAGTTCGAGGGCGGCCGAGGGGTATGAAATGAGAAATACAGTGGTGGTGCCAGTGCAACACTCGAACATGCTGATCGGTTCCGCCAGTCCAGGCGGGGAGATGGTGTGTCAGAGTAGGACTCTGGTGGAGAGTCCCGAAGTAGCAGGGATTGTAAATTCAAACTCCAATTCGGTGGATAATATGGGGCCAGCTGCCATATGTTTGGATAGTGTTAATTCAAAGGCAATTGCTTTAGACAAAACGTTTTCACAAGCAGGATCGATAGTACAAGGATTGGGACAAACAGAGCTGATACGCGTGGGGAATTCGTTTTGTAAGGTTAGAAAAGTGGTGGGAGGTGAGCTCACTGTTACGGCTGGTCGATCACGAAAGGCGAATTGTGTTGGGGTTGGTCGGGCAGCGGAGAAGAAGGGGACAGTATCGGAAAAATTTCAGAAGAGGAGT
This sequence comes from Hibiscus trionum, assembly GCA_030270665.1. Lineage (NCBI taxonomy): Eukaryota > Viridiplantae > Streptophyta > Magnoliopsida > Malvales > Malvaceae > Hibiscus > Hibiscus trionum. The sequence goes on along the minus strand of BSYR01000026.1, from coordinate 45,760,794 downwards.
GATTCCGGTGGGGAGCATATCGAGCAACAAAATATTGCAACCGAGGCCGAGGCGACGATAAAATTAGGGGCACTGATTGGGGTGAAGTCGAGTGGGCGTGAAGAAGATATAATTAAAGACATCTCGCGGGTCATTACCGGTGAGTGTCGTGGTTTTTAACTAATGAAGTTGCTTTCATGGAATGTAAGGGGTTTGGGCGGGAGCGCGAAACGGCGTAGTGTTCGTGAGGTGATTCGGAAAAATCAATGCGATATGGTGTTACTGCAAGAGACGAAATTGGACGAGATTCCGACAATGTTGGGGGCGAATCTGTGGTATTCTGATAGCTTCGAAATGGTGTCTACGCCATCGTTTGGGGCATCCGGCGGGATCTTAGTCATATGGAAGGTAATCGATTTACTTTAGAGTCGGTACATGTTGATCGTTACTATGTTCTAATTCAAGGGAAATGGAATTTAGAAGATTTAGTTTGTGGTATTGTGGCGATATATGCTCCTTGTGAGGTAGCCGGTGAAATTGTGCTATGGGATAAATTGTTGGCTAGCATGTGTACGTTTCAGGGGCCTTGGTGCGTTGTAGGGGATTTCAACGCCATTTTGAATGAGACAGATCGGATAGGAGTCTCGGATAGAGGGGCTGAGATGGAGGCTTTCGCAGATTTTGTCAATAATGCAAGTTTGGTGGACTTGCCGTTGATAGGTAAACAATTCACAAGGTTTGGCCCTGGTAATAGGTGTAGCCGTATCGACTGATTTTTTATTTCAGCGTCTTGGTTAGATGGTTTCAGCAGTGTGCAGCAGGTAGCATTGTCGAGGGGGGTATCCGATCATACGCCTCTAATTCTAACTTGTGATGATTGTGATTGGGGACCACAGCCATTTCGATTCTTCAATTGCTGGATAGAAGGGAGGTCGAATGTGCTGGAAAATGCAAATGAATGGTGTCGGTTGACAAGTGTAGGGGTGGGTAATGAGAATATCGTGGTGAAGTTGCGACATTTGAAGTTATTTCTGAAAAGATGGAACAAGGATACATTTGGCGATGTTAATAAGATTATTGAGGAAATGCAGCAGAAGATTGATAGAGCGGATGATGAGTTGATAGAGAATGGTGGGGATGAGGAGGTGGAGATTGATCGTCGTAGGTGGATACATGCGTTATAGAAGGCTATGCGTAATAAAGAGGTGATGTGGCGTCAGAAATCTCGGGCAACATGGTTGAGATTAGGAGATCGGAATACAGCTTTTTTCCACAGAACGACTAAATTACGCACGGTTAGAAATTTCATTCCAGGCTTATTGATTGATGGGGAATGGAATACATCGCCGTCGATACTACGTACATTTGTAGTCACGGCTTTCACTGCTCATTTTTCTTGTGATACTCGGGCGGGTAAGTGGAGTTTTGAGGGTGAGTTTCGACAAGTGTAAGAGGATGATAGTTCACGTTTGATTGCACCCTTCACGGTTGGGGAAATTAAACGCATGTTATGGGAATGTGACGGTTCGAAGGCACCAGGACCGGATGGTTTTACGCTGGAATTCTACAAAAAGAGTTGGGAGGTGGTGAAGGATTATGTACTACAATTTTTTACCCAATTCCACGATAGAGGGGTATTGCCGAAAGGTGCTAATTGCGCTTTTATTGTGTTACTACCAAAGGTGGCGGCACCCCAATTGCTAGGTGAGTATCGCCCTATTTGCTTGGTGAATTCGATGTACAAGTTGTTGGCTAAGTGTTTGGCGAACCGTTTGCAATTAGTGCTGAATGCTCTTATTAGCGACACACAATCGGCTTTTGTTAAAGGGCGGCAGCTTGTAGATGGCGTTTTGTTAGCTACGGAGGTGATACATTCACTTCGAAAGGGTGGTGCTAGTGGCTTCATATTAAAGTTAGTTTTTGCTAAGGCGTACGACTGTGTAAGATGGGTATTTCTTGATTCTGTGTTGTCTCGGATGGGATTTTGTGTAGTATGGCGACAATGGATAAAAGAATGTGTTAGTTCTGCTCGTTTGTCAGTGTTATTGAATGGGAGCGCGACTAAGGAATTCAGGATGGGCCGTGGTTTGAGACAAGGATGCCCACTGTCACCGTTGTTCTTTGTGATAGTGGTAGAGGCATTACATTTGATGTTGATTAGAGCGGAAATGGCAGGTCTGATTCGGGGGGTGGAGGTGGTATCGAACATACGGCTGACTCATCTAAAGTTCGCCGATGATACGATTTTGTTTTTCAATGCCAATGTTGAGTTTGCTCGGAATATAAAGAGGATTTTGCATTGTTTCCAAGTGTGTTCTGGATTACAGATCAATTTCGCTAAAAGTTCCTTATATGCGATTGGAGTAGAGGGAGAGCTTAGTGCATCCGTGGCTAGTTTGTTGGGCTGCCGTTTGGGGGAATTCCCTTTTGTGTATCTTGGCTTTCCTTTGGGGGCTGATCCGAGACGAATATTAGTGTGGGATTCGATTATCACTAACTTCAGACGCAAGTTAGCGGGGTGGAAGCGTAGTTCTTTGTCGTTTGCAGCTAGAGTGACACTGGTCAATGCGGTCCTATCATCTCTGCCTATATTTTATTTGGGTCTGTTTGTAGCACTGAAAGGAGTAATAGAGCAACTGGATCATATTCGTCGTGCTTTTCTTTGGGGTGGTGTTAGTCTTGAGCGACGGATGAGTCGAGTGGGTTGGGAAACGGTGTGTAGACCATAGCATTTAGGGGGTTTGGGGGTGGCGGATCTTCGGGTGAAAAATATGGTGCTGTTGTCCAAATGGGTATGGAGATATGCATGTGATCGTGATTCACTTTGGCGTCGTTTGATTACGGCTAAATATGGTGAACATACTCAATGGTGGCGATTTAATACAGAGAATTTGTCGGCCATGTCTATTGTATGGCGTCAAATTGTGGCCAATGCGTGCTGTCCGAGTGTAGAATCGCATATGGGGGGATTTCCAATGGAAAATTGCAAACGAACAGCTTGTGTTATTTTGGTTTGACTTATGGATTACGCAACAACCATTGAAGGATGTATTCCCTCGTTTGTTTACTTTAGCATTGAATAAATTAGCGTGGGTACGTGAATACACAATGGATGGATGTTTCACGCATGGACAGTGGGCAGGTTATTTTAGGAGGCGATTGTGGATATTCGAGCAAGAGTAGTTGCGCACGTTGTGCGAGTTGATTATTGGTGTTCGTCTTTGGGAGTCTAGTATTGATACTCTGATTTGGCTTCCGGATGAGCATGGTGAGTTTTCGGTTCATGCTATGTCAAAGGCATTTTTATTGGATAGGGTAGGGGACAACGATTTTGGGGGCTGTTTTGCGTGGCGCGTGCTTGTTCCGCCCAAGGTTCAGGCATTCTTATGGTTCATTTGGTTGAAACGGTTGCCGACAGCGGATTTTCTGATAACTCGAGGGGTTCATTTGTTGGAGGGGCAAGGTTTGTATCCGTGGTGTGTAACGGTGGAGGAATCGATTGCTCACTTATTTTATGATTGTCCTTGTATACAGCAGATTTGGGATTGGTTGCGCGGTTGGTGGGACGTAGCACTACCTTTACCTGTGAGTTTTACGGAATTTTTTGTTGTGAATTTTCATAGTTCGTTCCATGGTAGTAAATTGAAGTGGTGGGTGGCTGCTGTTAGTGCAATGTTATGGTCTTTATGGCTAGCTCGAAATGAGTTTATCTTTCGGGGCAAACGTTCGTCGTTGGCGGAATTATATTTCCTCGTCAAACTTCGTTCTTTCTATTGGATAAAGGTTGATGCCGCGAGTGAGGTAATGACTGAATCAGTGTGGTGGTCTTGTCCGTCTGCATGTGTTGTTAGTCCACTTCCGCGAAAGGTACGTGTTGGGATTTATTGGCAGCCGCCTATTCCGGGGACTCTAAAGTTCAATGTTGACGGATCCGCACGCGGCAAGCCTGGGCCTGCGGGTATTGGGGGTGTGCTGCGCTATGCAGACAACCGTATATTGGGGATATTTTCTGGACTGGTGGGAAGGTTAGACTCCAACGTGGCTGAGGTACGAGCTATTGAGTTGGCGGTAAGGTTGATCGCGGAAGGGAAATGGCGCGATCGGTGTGTGGTGATTGAGTCTGATTCTCAGGTTCCGTTGAGTTGGGTTGTGCGATCGGCGAAACGACCGTGGCGTTTGTTGGAGTCTTTCACGACAATTGATCGATCATGTCAAGTCATCTCATAGATTCATTTTCAGTACGTGCCGCGTGAGGCGAATTGTTTCGCCGATGTGTTAGCTAAGGAAGGTGTTGATAGGTGTTTATTATTTTTAGCTTGTATGTAGGTGTGGTTCTTTTTTGACGTGCCATTACGTACTATTTTCCTCCATTAGGGAGGTTTTTAACGAGGCGTATAGTTGCGTCGCGCTGTATGTTTTTTCTTCATGAATAAAATTCATACAGTTGCCGATAAAAAAAAAATTTGGTGATTGCTCATTTTGGATTTAAGAATGCCTTAAGATAAATTTCTAAATAAGATAGGGACTTATTGGTAAGCATGCAAAATATTATATCCTTAATAAAAAAGAACAAATTATAGAGTTGCATAATAATATAACTAATCTTGAAAGGACTAAATTGAAGAATGGATTTAATGAGGGAATTGCATGTAATTTTCTAAGGAAAACAAGTACTCTTCCATGTGTCAATGGAAGATGGAGCAAGGTGGAGAGTTGGAGGGGGGGTCTCGGTCTTCATAAGGAGAAAAAATAAATGGGTAAGCTATCATCTTCCCATTCCCTAAACCACCGAAAGAATTAGAGGGAGAGAGTTTAAGCTTTGTATTGGAGGTTAAAGGTTCTAGTTCAACCGATCCATGTTCCTTGGCCCTTTGTTCGCTTGTCCTTAAGGAAAAGGTAAACGAATTCCTTGTTTCTTCCAAAGTGTAGGATCAATTAGATTTGGTTGCTGATTTTTTATGCGTCATGCTTTGATTGTAATCAAATGCTGCGTTTGAATTATAGTGAAAATTGTATATGTTTACATTTAAGAACAATGTGAGATGCTTAAGGAAATTTAGCAAGAAACTGTTTTGAAATCCCTTGAGTTTAAAGGTGAAATTTTCATGAAATCAAGTGTGTAGCTTGCTGCAAAATTGCATTGTTTCTTGAATAATATGTGTATGTGTGCGTGGTGAAATGGTTGGTTTGCTTGAATGATAGAATTGCTGAAATTGCTATGCCTTGTGATTAGTGCAACATTACTCTAATGATAAGTTTGTTAGAACCGAAATTCATGACTTTTAAGGAGATTTGATATGTTCAATTGAAGATAATTAAGCTGGCTCTAATGTGTTCTGTTTCTAATATGATATAAGTGATTTTGAACTATTGTGAAGTTATGTAGCATGGGAGGAAATCTTTGGTAGCATGATTTCAATATTTGTTTGAAACTTAATTGTGAAATGAGGGTTGTTTGATCCAATATGTGTTTAGATATGAAATAAAGGGATATTTGGCAAGCTTAGGAACTGTTTAAAAAATGTCTATAAATGTTAGGAGCTGTCCTTATAATAGTTCAGGGTTGTATTAATCATTTAAGGGCTGGTTTTGTGTTTTAAAAACAAGGAAAAAAGTTTGGTTAACTAAGTATACTACCTTGCTATTATATTAGACAATGCGACTGTTTTTAGCATATTTAAAACAGGAGAGAACTATTCTAAGCCACAAGGGGGCTGTTCTAAAATGTTTAAAATTAAAAGAAGACTATCTTAGATAAGTATACATGAGTATGCTTATGGAAAAAATATTGTTTTGTAGTTACTTGAACCTTGATGAACTGCTTTGTTGAGAATGTATTTATAGGTGTATGTGCTTAAATAATGTAAGTTTGAATAAACTGAATGTGTAAACTTGAACAAAGTCTAATGAAATGTATTTATAGGAGACTATTATCAATTGATGCTATAAGATTTATAAAGTCATTCTTTATTAACCTTACAAAGTCATGAATCCTTAAGCTTAAAGAATTAAAAGCTCATTGCTTGTATAAGACAGTAAGTGAAGCAACAAACTATGATTACTTGTGCAATAAGATACTCCCCAAATCTCAACTATCTAATAAGATATCTAAGTTGCCTATACAAAGGAAGCTTTGGACACATTGCTATAATTCATGGTATACTTTGGGAGTACGGTCCATGAGCTATGGCTCGGGGGACGTCCCATTTATATGTGATATGTATATTGGCGACAATAGGAGGTAACGGGGAGATGTACGGAGATTAGCGGCAGTTGGTTAGATAGATGAGAAGTTAGGATTGATATGTTTTCGATATTGGTCATTGATATGTGATTTGGGTTATGTATCACTCAGACTAATATGGTCAAATACGGACCAATGTGATTCATGACCAAATGTGATCCAAGGGAAACCTTATAAAAGACCAGAACATTCTAAGAAATAATATAAGATTTCCAAAGTAATTTAAAAGTATTACATTGATAATGTGATAAGACATTGGTAAGCTCATGGTGAGCATAACACGTTTGTGACTTACAAGTCTCGAAAAAAGCCTTTGAGTTAAGAAATTTTCAAGTAATACGTTGAACTTTAATCTAACCATAATGTTTGCTAACTCATTGGTTGCCCTTTTTATGTCTCTCTCTTGATTATCATTTGTATTATTTTGGTTGCTACCCCACTTAGGCTATATAAGACTAATGCATTCATTTCCATGCATCTACAGGTTAACTACACATTCTTGAGTTGGACGTAATGAAGAGTTACAAGTGGGATCGATAAAAATTTGTGTAGTTAATTAAGTTTCTTTTGAGACTCCTAGAATGTTGGCATATTGCACTTGAATTTGTGTAATCAGAATTAAATAGTTAAGCTTTGTCTTAAGAACATTGGACTTAAATGATCTCCTTGTGTAATGCTTGTTGGTTTCATGTAATAGGTCCATTTTCCTTCGGTTATTAAATAACTGTGGTTGGATTTAATGTGATGTTTTTGAAATATAGAATCTTGGTATGATATATTTGGATTGTGATAAAATGGTTAGTTGATAATTAAGTCATGTTAGTCAATGTGCTTTGATAGACTTTTTGAGGGCTTAACGTGTAACACCCTAAAATTACCCTAGTAGAAAATCATAAGTTAATTGAAAAGAAAAGTGTAAACATTGGCTAAACCTAATATGATAATATGATTTAAAGTATTAATATGCATAATTATAAGATACAAGTGACATGTGAGTTAATATAAAGCATACATTATAAGTTTTTAAGAATTAAAGTGACTAATGTATATATATATATATATATAGAATTAATCATGTGTGTATATATATACACGGTGGACTCAACTATATATGTATAGTAATGATGGAAATTAACATTTATAAGATAAATGTTATAATAATAGAAAACTATAGTGGAAAATAAATGATTATTATATATATATATATATATATATATATAAATTCGGTGGATTAATAATATAAACATAAGATACAAGTAATATTAACATGTTAATTGTGATAACATATATTACGAGTTAGTGGGAGTTAACTAAATAAAATGTATGATAATGTGACGTAGTATACATTAAATAAATGGAATATACATATATGTTTGGTAATGGAATTATAAGATTAAGGTATTAAAATGTGAAAATATACATACAAGTAATATGTTAACTAGGAAGTATATGTTATAAATTAAAGTAACTAATATATATATATATATATATAAGTTAGATGAAATGAATGCAATGGAAGTGTATATATGTATACACTACAATCGTTGGAGCTAAGGTAAATTACATATGTATATATATGTATAATCTATGATAATTGATAATTAAGGAATTAATATATATTATAATTAAACTATATTGGAAATTATATAGTGAGAATTAGACCCATGTGTCTATCTTATATGAAACAATCAGCCATTTAGATATTAAGGCAAACATGTGTCCCTCCCTTAAGTTTTGAAGGACACTCGGCTATAAGGGAGAATAAACACCCAAATATAGTCATCATCTTCTCCATATTCATACCACCGAAACTTTAAGAAAAATAGAAAGAGAGTGAGCTGAGAAATTAAGAAGAAATTGCTGGAAATTTAAGTTAAGAGCAGCATAGGTTCATGCATGTAACAATCTTATATGTTAGTATACTTGTGATGTTCAAATGTTCTACTTGTGTTTGTTATTATTTTGATGAATTTCTGGGTTGATCTTGAAGTAAATTCATGTTTAAGAATGTTTAATGATGAGTTATAAGTATTTAGAACAAGTTAGAATGATTAAAATGCTGGAAAATTGCATGCATGAAGATTAGGAATCAAAACTGTCCAATTTCGCACTTTGAGTATACCCTGGATTAAAATGGATTTTTGACCATGATAGAGTTCGAATTAAAAAAAATTCCATAGGACAAAGTTGATATGAACATGCTACTTGGCCTTGTATGCTTGTTGGATTTATGATTGAAATGGTATTATATGCTTGCTGGAAATTTAAGTGAACATAATGTTGAATGTTTGTAATGCAAAGTTGATATGAACATGCTAATTGGCCTTGTAATGTGATTGTTAAACAATTGTTTGATCTTGTTGAAACATTAAAAGACATAATAAGTCCTTGGTTGACTAGTGGTCCTTAGGTAGAAGGGCATGCCTGAGAGTCTGAGCTCCACTGATTTAAAGGTGGTTAGTCACCTATTGATGCATTGGGCATCTACTGTTAAAAGTTACATGTTGAATGGTGTAGTTAGACACCTTGATACATTGTGTATCTACTGATCTTTGGTGCTTTGAGCATCTACTGTTATATGTTGGTACTTGGTACCTATTGACTTGATTACCTAGTCCACTTAATCATCCAAGGCAAAACATAATGTACTTCCAATAAGACTTATATGATTAATGAAATGGTGAAATGATACATGTTTACATGTTACATGAAATGATATGGCTGAGATGGGTAGTGACCCTATTTGAGTGACATGAAAATGTGATAAATGATATGTTATGATCTTGTTTTTATATGTATCATTCAATGACATGATTGGTTGGTATGTTATATGAGTTGTTTACATGTTTTAATTTCATGATATGTATGAACTAGCTAGGTGAGCTAATGTTTTCTAAGCCTAGCTAGGTAACCTTGATTATATGGATAAGACGTTAAAAGATTGAATTAGTAATGTTTAAGAACTGCCTCACTAAGTACATAACGTACTTATCACTCTTCTGTTTCCTTCTTCCAAAATAACAGGTCTTTAATATCTAAAAGCACTCTATTTTGATCCGGGAGCTAACACAAGCCAAGATTCAAGTATGATATAAGCTTTGCTTCGACTCCTAGATGGTGGCATAGTTATATATGTTACAATTATGTCACATGTATTTTAGAACTTTGGATATGTTAGTTTGGTTTGTATATGTTTAAGACATGATTTACTTGATATGTAATGGATGATCAAGTTGTATGAACATGTTTTGAGATGTATATATATGATGTGGTTAGTGTTTAATTAGCTTGAAGTGAATCCTTTAAATGTCTTGGATTGATATGTTTAAAATGTTTAGGAGAATTGCATCTAGAGTTTGTCATGATTATATGATATATTCGAATGGTATGTTACGAATGATTTTGTATATGTTGGTTTACATGACATTAGGAACATTTCATTGTATTTAGAGTGGTTGAATGTTCATGAATATGAATGTATATATGCTTAATGGTTTATGTTGTCATGTATAGGGTGTCTTGATTGTTAGGCAAATGTAAGCTTAGATGTATATATGTTAGAAAGTGAATGTATCTAGTTATATCTTGAAATGAAATTGAATGACCTTATTGAGCATGTTAAGTTTGAATGGTTTAGTTGTATTAAAAGAACATGTAATTGTAGGCTTGATTAATTAAGGTAGAGAATATATTCATGTATAGTCTAAGTGGTCATGTTAGCCGGATATTTATTAGATTGTTGGAGATTCATTTGAATCCTTTATGTGTTGATCGAATGTGATTAGGTTGTATAAGTTAAACTGGATGTTTGAGTGATAACATGTTGTGAATCTTATGTGTTTGATTCAATTGTATATATGTGTTAAGTTGATAGTCGAATGATAATAGATTGTTTAAGTTAAATGTTTGAATGATATGTTAGTTTACAAGTTAGGCTATGTGATTAGATTACATGTTAAAAAGTTTTTGTTGGCCCATCTATGTGTATTATGGTTTGGTTACATGTTTATAGGATTACATGTTTTCATAAGGTGCGCAAACTCTGATTGTTAGATATTATATGATCGAATCTATGTGTACATGTTCTGAATTGTGCGTTATACGTCGTGACATCTCTCGCTCCTAACCTGGGCGAGGGGTGTTACATAACGTTTATGACTGACATAAGTAGTTTATCCTCTAAGTTGTGTAAAATGTTTATAAATATCTAAATAAATATTGTAATGGCATTTTTGTAAGTGTGAAATGACTTGTATGGATAAATGTGTGTTTACATACTTAGATTATACTTGACAGGCTAATAGAAGTAATGGTTTACGGAGAAGTTTGGTTGATCATTTTAATAGGATTGGAAAGGTTTCTTGATCCTCACGCATGCTCTCTAATGTTCCGCTTGTCGCATGTTGATTGTTATGAGCCTTATTAATAAGCTGATATGTAGCACTTGTAAAGGATTGATAATGAATTATACATGAATACTTTTATCGTAGCATGAAAAAGATGAAGAAGAGAAAATTTTAATAATTATTGTCCAAATTGGTTCATAAAAGTATAATCATGTATATAATCTTGTATGTGGTGATGTTGTAAGTCAATGTGAATTGCTTTAGTTTTGTGATACGAAAAACCGTATGTGAAAAGTGTAAGCATTAGATTATCATGAATAAACTTATTATGTTCTTAAGTAATTAAGTTGACTTAGGTGCATTTGAGACCTTATAGGAAATCAGACATGCTTGATTTAAAAGAAGTTTTGTTTAAAAGTTAAGTTGGTAGGGAAACATTGATCTTAATCATGGTCATTAAGAAGGAACGCCCTGATTGTTGTCTATTTGAAATTGTTATGTATGTATATAAGAAATTGTGAAGAAGGGGAGACTTTTATAAAAGGTTAACTTGTTACAAAAGTTAAAAAACCAAATTTTTGTTATGATCACTTTGTGCCTGTGAGGTTTCCCTAATTAAACCAATGGTTTGCATGATTTGAGCCATTCGAATAATATCTTGTAACCTAAGTCTTGATGATAGCTTGTTTGAATGCTATCTTACACTTCAAGTTAGAAGTTGTTTGTCCTCTTTTAACACTCTAGACATGGTCTTCTTCTAAGCCCGGTTTAGGTTGTTACATAAACTCGTACCGATACTCCCCTTACCGTATCGATACGCTATGAAAATTTTCCTTAGACCGTATCAGTACAGTAGCCCGTGTATCGAAACACTTAGCTTGATTTTGCCTAGCCGTACCGATACAGAGTTAGGCGTATCGATACGCCTGGGCCTGAAATGCTGCATTTTGTTGGTTTAACATGCATTTACCCATCCATAAACACATAATCAAGAATCCAACATAGATGCAACATATCCTAGGATCAACACTTAGCCATAAACATCAGAATTAACATCAATCATAGCATCATACTTCAAAAGGGAAATCTGTAGGCATGCTTCCTAAACTTCAAGCCAAGCAAGATACCAAAGATCATAGCAAAGCATAAACCAAACATTATAGGCCATTTACAAGTCCAAAACCATAAAACAAACTTGCGCAAACAATGAGTTTGACAAAACCTCTCCAAAAACAACAACGGAACCCCCATTGTCTTTATTACTAAAAGTCTAGTTTGAAACCATACTTTCAAAGAACGAAGCCCTTGGATCCTCCTTGCTCACTTGCTGCCACCAGTCCTTTAAATCTATGTATTGATGGAAAAAGAGAGCGTAAGCACACTAGGCTTAGTGAGGAGAGCTCAAAACAAAACACCATCAATGGAATTTAAAAGCAATTTCTCAAAACCATTCAAATCATCATTTCAAACCACTTGTAAAACATCATGCCTTAAAAACAATCACTTAAACCCTTCCAAAACTAGCATATTAAACCATATGTATCATGTATCATAGTTAAACAGGAAGTCCCATTGCTAAACCTCAATTTAAGCCTTCCAATGCTTAACAAACCATATGCAAAGCTTAAAGAGTAAACATGTATAAATCAACATTCTACAACAATATCATCAACATGATACATCAACAATTATATTGGCTTTCAATTGATCATTAACCAAGTTCCATTTCCAAAATAGTTCATCGGATACACGGATTCAACAAGTGTCCTCCTGACAATTCAAGCCATCTTAACCGGAATAACGGTACATTCACTAACGAGAGATGGGACACCAACCTCCTCTATCGTTAGAGTACTTGGATAGAGATGGGACACCAACCTCCTCGACATCCAAGGCGACTTATTTATAGTGCACTCAATCTTATGGTCGGCCAACTATATATGATAACATTTTTAAACCCCATCACTTGTAAATATAATTCATTATAATCACATACCTCACTGTTTTCATATGCATAAACATAATACCATTTTCTCAAGCAACAATAATGCTTTAAACACAAGTATAAAATACGTACTTACATGGATCACTTACCACGTGCATCCATCACCATTTCATGATTAAAATTAGTATATCACATATTTAAAACATGCATAAACAGTAGGTAAATCTATTTAATCAAAACTAGTGCATAAACCATTTCGTAAAAGCAAAACCGAGAGAGAAAATCCACTTTATACTTACTTCCAAACTTAGACAAGTGTTTCAAGATTAAATATAAGTTCCCAGGCCACCTTCAAACCTTTTAAAAAGCTATAGGTTTCGTTCTCACTCACCCTCAAAATCATGATTAAAATAAATCATAAACCTAGCAAAATAGATCCAATCTAAAAATCATGTAAATCCATCAATTAAATCTTGATTTCATCATTTCCTCCAATTAAATCACAAAACCATAATAGAAACATCATTTAAAGAGTCAAGAACTTGAGAATTTCAGTAAAGAACCTTTCATTAGAGGAGATGAATGAACCTTACCTCCAATGATTGAGTTTCCCCTTAATTGGTTGTTTTCTTCTTGAAAACAATGAGATTTAATAAGATATTTAGAAAACTAATTGAAGAATCATTTAGGAAATCAAAGATTAAGGAAAACAAGAACATTACCTAGAAATCTCTGATGAAAAAGAGTTGTTTGGCTGAAAGGATTTTGAGACAAAATATGAGAGAATGAAAGTTACGTCAAATTCTCATTTTATGAAATAACCAACTTATTAACTAATTTCTCTTATATTTCCTTAATTAAAATACATTTGAAAATAAGCCTCATTAAGGAAAAACTCAGATTTAGCCAATTGGTCAAAAAGCTCATTAAAGATTCAAAGTTTTGACTCTTTACAAAACAGTCACTAAAACCAATTTTCAAACTTTACATTTTGGTCACTAGTCCAAAATGTCACATTTCCAAAACTTGTTTTTCCAAAATTGATTTCACCGAAACCTTTTATATATTTAAAAAGGATTTTAGAAAAAAAAATTATATTTTTATCACCTTCCGAAATATGTTTTCCCTGAACTCATCTCGAAACTTACTTGAATCTCTAATCTCAGTCCAACAGACCCTAAAGCCATCTAGGCCCAAAACCGGGGCGTTACATCCTCACTAAGCCTATTGTGCTTACGCTCTCTTTGTCCATCAATGCAGAGAATTAAAGGTTGGAGGCAGCAAGCAAGTGATGGGAATCCAAGGACTTGAACAACTTGAAAGTATGGTTTTTGAACTAGACTAATAGTAATAAAGGCAATGGGGTTCATTGTTGTTTTGGATGGTTATTTGCTAAACTCCCTTTTCGTGAAAGTTTGTATTGTTGTTGTGGAGTTGTTTAAGGCTTTATATGTTCGACTTTGATGTGGATTTACATTTCATGCTTTGGATGGATTGGTTTTTAAGATGCATGCCTCTAGAACTATGATTAAAGTATGTTTCTATGTTTGTTCACGTTTCCTTAATATTCTGGCATGGATTGATCTTTAGTTTACAGGTGTACATGTCTAAGGTTCATTAAAGCATGTTTGAATCCAAGATTGTATGAAAACCATAAAAATTAAACATTACATGTAATATCTCAAACCTGGGCCTAGGATTATGTTACATAAATTACTAGTTAGTTTGCTTAGACTTATCATTTATTAGAATAATTAAATGGATTAAGACCAATTTGGAATTAGATATGAGTGAAGAGCCTTATAAAAAGGACTTAAATGAATCCATGATAAATAAATTGGTTTGCATGCAAAATTTGTGATAAGTCAAGGATATGGACACATGTCCAATTAAGTGTAATGCCAAGCATGGGAGGGGGGAAGATGTGTCACGGCTGAAGCATAGAATAGAGGAAAGATGAGAAATTCCCATCATCATCTTATTCCATCCATTTACCCTTCATAGCCGAAGTAGAGAGTGTGGAAATTTGTTAATCCTAGTTCAAGTTCAAGAGTGGATCGAAAGGGAGCTAAATTAGAAAGGTGATTATCTTAATTTTCTTCTTGATTAAGTGAACTATATGTTTAAATGATAAAGGTAATAGGAGATGAATGCTCGATAGGACAGCTTTTGGTGTTCTTGAATGTTATATGTATGTGTGTGTGTGATGAATGATGCGCTTTGTGAGCTTTGTGAATCGTGGTGTACTAGTTGAATTAATCCTATTGTTGCTAGTGAATTTTGGATTATTTAGGTCTAGTATTCGAATAAAAGCATGAAAATATAGGTACAACCTTGTTGGTGATATGAATTTTGTTTGCATTGATTGGTGATCACATAGTTAGCAAGAATTTGAATTGTGGACTATTTTATAGATTAAAACTGCTTGGGAACTTGAAGACTGGTTTGTGAGTGTTTAAGGGAAGGATTTAATAAGTTAAAGAATAGGGGAAAGTAGTTATAGAAGTTACGTATTAAATTACAATAGAATATAAATTAATTGAGGGACTTATGGACAGTTTAGAACCTATAAAAACAGTGTATATAAAATCTGGGCAGTTTTGCAAATGTGGACACTTTTATGGACTGATTTGGTGCTAATTAAACAGGGTAAGGGGCTGTTCATAAGTGATAAGAATAGTTTTGTAGTGATATAAGTGCCAATGGACTGTTATAAGGATGTTTAAGTGATAAAGGGAGCTTAAGGTTAAGTAACTTAAGTTAGTGAAATCTGCCTACAAGTTATGCACTGGAAGTTAGTTTGAAAATTCATAGAAAATCACATAAGTCGTATTAAAGGATGAATCTTATATGTACCGAATCATGTGTATGTCTAGTTTCATTTAAAGAAAATGGTGATTCGTTTAGAGTCCTGGATCAAAAGATACAAATTTTTGAATGAAAGTAGGAGAGAAAAGCTAGAAGCAGATTCTACTCTGGGCATTCTTTGTTTCGGGATTTTTAGAAATTTCCATAATTTTTGTCGATTTTATTAAATTATGTGGCTTATACCTTTAGAACCATATTCGAATCTAGTTTTCAACGGTATAAAGAAATTTAAATTACAATGAATATTCTGTTCTATAGAAGCGATTCTTTGTACGTAGTGCATGCTGCTAGAATTCAGGAAATAATTGCCTAGCTTAAAAGTGGGAATAGCTTGGTATTGTATGAATCTTAAGAATGAAATCTAGTCAATATTGTAAATTAAAGCATGTGGATTGTTTTGAATGTATATCAGGCGTGAAAGGTTGCTTTGAAATGATATAATTGTTCAATAATTTGTTTTATGTGCATATATGTATATACAAGTAATGTAGGTTGTTCTGTGTATAAATGAATATGTAAGAGGCTGTTTTGTATATATAATTAAGTATACATGAATTTTAGAACTGATTTGGGTACATAAAAGAAGTCAGTGGGCTATATTGATGTACAAAAATTTATATAAATGTAATTGCCCTGTTTTAGACATATATAGATCAATTGTTAAGTTGATATTAAGGAACCTTAATGTTAATTGAAGCAAGCTAGTAATTCGATTGAGTCCTTGTATAATCAGAATATCTAAGTTACACTCAGACAATTTAAAGTGGACACTTTGCTTAATAAATTCATATGTGGACTGATTTTGGTGAATAGATATGTATACATGCTTATTGTGGATATATTTGAGTAAAAATGAAAACACATGGACTGTTTTGATGAACTTAGGGGATGTTTTGGTTATAATTTAAGTATTAAGGGACTGTTTTTAAGTTGTTTAAATATACTCATGAATAATTGAACTGTTTGTTAAAAGGGAAGCATGTTGGACTGTTTTTGATATGCATATGTGTGCATTCAAGTGTATTAGACTGTTTGAAAATACGTGTATATATATATATATATATATGATAAGAATTTATTGATGTATATATATGAAGGATTGAAGTAGTTCTAATAACTTGTTAATTTGTGTGAGGTTCCTATCATGATAAAGAATGGAAGAAGAAAAGAGCTAGTAGGAAGCTATGCTTAATTGTGGATTAAGGTAACCCGTAACTTTGGGATAAGAGGTGAGTGTAGTTATGCATTTGGGTTGATAAGGTGTCACCCTAATCTTTGTTAATTGATTTCTAAGTTTTAAATATATACATTTTGCATAAAGCTCAAGTAGAGCACATTGGGGAAGGGCATTCAAGCATGGCATTTGAGAAAGGTTCCTTGTTAGTGTTGCATTTCATATGCATTCTATGCTATGCTATGATTACTATGATTTTGTATGTAGAACTATAATTTGGTCGAAAAACTTAAGAATTGAATAACAAACACCTTGTTCATAAAAATCTATTATAACAAATCAAAGATTATGTATGGTAAGCTAAGAATCCTTAAGCTTATCAAAGCTATTAGCTCATCTTTTCCACAAGATACTAAGTAAGGCAATTAATAAGTTTACTTGAAGCCTAAGAAAATCTATCCTAACTTAAATCATAAGATACTTAAGTTGCCTGAATAATGGAAGACCTTGGACAATTTGGCATGGTGCAGAGGTATATTTCAGGGACTACGGTCCATGAGCTATGACTCGGGGGACACCCCATTATATGTGTGATATATTGGCGACAGTAGGAGGTAACGGTGGAGATGATAAGGAGATTGGCGACAGTCGGCTGGATAGTTGAGAAGTTAGGTATGGTTATGTTTTCGACACTAGCCATTGCTATGTGCTTGAGCTATGTATAACTCACACCAATGCTTTCCATGTCCAAATATGTTCCAATGCAAATGTTTTAAAAGATTTAATTCAAATATCAAGTTTTGAGGTAAAACTCTGATGAGTAATATATGAATTCAGATAAGCTTCGATAAGTATTTTGTTATGATTTATCAAGAAATCTGAAAGCTTTAATAAGAATCCCGATGAGTCTTGAGAAGACTTCAATAAGATAAGTACGACCTATGATAAGATTGATAAGAGATTTGATAAAAATTTAGTTAAAAACTCAAAAGAGCTATTCAATAAAGCTTTGCAAGTTTATGAATCCAATGAAGGCTTCTATAAATAAAGATTGTTAAGCTAAGATTAAAGCATAAGAATTAAATACTAACCTATGCCAGAATATTCTTTGGATTTCCATTTAATATCCTGAATATTATACGTGTTGTTTTGACATTACTACCTCACTTAGGCTATATAAGCCTAATGCATTCATTGACATGCATTTTTAGGTGTTATGAAGCCTTGAGCTCGATCATGGTCAAGTGTTTAAAGTCACTCCTTAAGTTCCTAGTCGAATATAACTTTCTTTTGTAATAACTCCTAGGATGGTGGCACTTTGACATTTGTATATGCATATGATCTCTCTTATCCTGGCATATATAACCTGAACACAATTTGTGTTCACATACTTTTAAGTATGAGTGTGATTAGTTGAATGCTCTTGATAATTATGGATGAGAGCTAAAAATGCTATAAGTTAAGGGTTGCTTAATTTTAATATTTAGATCACATTTAATGTGTTTCATTCGATTGATGTTAGCCGTGTTCGAATGGTTTCTTGTAAGATAAATTAGGCTTGATAACTTATAAAATAAGTAAAGTTATATGTTTTGATAACTTGAAAAGTAAATCATGTTTACAATGTGAGATGGCATGTTTCGAAACCCCATTAACTGATTTGGATCGTGTGTATATATATATATATATAGGGATAGGATCAAGTTACATAGTGTAAAACTCATTTAGTTTTACACTAATCTAATACCATTGGATAATGGAAATGGATGAATGAGATTAACAGTAAAAAAATGTGAAGATTATCACTTGGGAAAAAAGATAAGGAAATAATCTGAGCCATTAATTACCATCATCTAACGGTCCAAAAACTGTGTAAAAGTAATTGAGTTTTACACAGTGTAAGTTGATCCTAACCCATATATATATATATATATATATATATATATATATGCTCTTGAATTGTGGGTCGTTGGCATGAAAACAATCATGTTTGGACTATTTTTGGAACGTATAATTGTATATACATATAAAATGGCTGTTTTGGAGTTCATATGAAGTTAATGGACTGTTATGACATGTTTGTATGTATACTTGAAAGTATATGAACTGATTTAATTGAAATGAATAATCATTAGATTGTTTGCAAAGTGTAATTGTAAATACATGATTCATAGACTGTTTAGATTGAATGAATATAATTTGCATTAATGTGATAACAAGATAGAATATAAAAAACCTACGTATGGGCCTAAACGTTTGTTATGACTTGATCAATTTTATGAATTAAGTTGTTTATATAGGTTTCCTTGTAATGAAATGATGTATAACAAGTAATGTATCAAAATACATCTTTAGAATATTCTTTGGAAGAAAATAACGCTTTATAATACCTTCATACAAGTATTTTGGGTATGAGCTATATTCGAGCAGCTTTGTGTATACATTACTTGTTATGATCATACATGTAAAGTATAAACACTAGTTCGATTGATCCTGATTTTGGTAGTACTACTTGTGTATGAATGAATTGCCTCATTAAATGTAAAATGTAAAATAATTAGATTTTGTGATTAACACATTAGACTTCTAAGGTACTAATAGGCTTTAAGGAAAAAAATTTGTTAAATCTATTTTAAATTATTCTGAAAGTTGGATGTATGTATCATGTTCATGATTTTTTTTCTTGTTGTGACATCTCCAATTTCGGTTTTTCTCCTAAACCAGGTTGAGGGTGTTACATTATAAGTCTGGGTGTATCGATACACGAGAAGGTGTATCGATACGGGTAAGTGTATTTTGGTTGGGCGTATCGGTACGAGGAGAGGTGTATCGGTGCGGTTTTGAGCTACTGGAATTTTGAGATTGTAAAAGTGTACCGATACACTTGCTCGTATACCGATACGAGCTGTTGTTATTTCATTTAATGTGTTTTTGTGAGTTTCTGATTCTTTTATTTTAGTCTATGGTTCTTATGAATGCAATTGATTGAGTTTGGATGATCATTTTGGGCTGAAATTTGGAATGTAAGCATCAAACCTGACTAATTGTGTATTGGTAATTTCGAACCTAATGATGTCCTTTTAATTTTCCACATGCAATTTGGTCCCTAATCTATACCTATGCGCAATTGGATGTCTTTTTGACGCCCGATTCAGTTGATATTTCACCCGTTGCCAGCATGATCACAATAGGTTATAATGTTGCATCTTGATAAGATAAAAAGAAAAAATGGCCTAATTCGAGTTATTTATTTATGGGTTTGTTTCGGCAAACTCAATGTAACTCGCTCGGTTCGGTCTAGCGTCTAGACCGGGTCAAGGGGTTATAGGAATTCATCAACCAAGTCTCTACCTTAGACCTAGATATCAGTTTCTCAAGAATTTCTTCAAGAAGGGAGGCAATTGACCTGCTGAGGAATTTAACAAGAGATCAAGTGTCGACAAGGTCGAATATCAACTTGGTTGAATGTCCTAATTCTAATTAGACATTTCACCGAAGTAAGGTCTCATCTTAATCTTTATCATTTCTGTTTTTACTACTTTTAATAGATTATTAGGAGTAGTTTTTAGATGTAGTGCACCATATTCTTTGAGACCCTTGGATATTCATTTACCCAGACGGTGCCGGGACTATTTA
Organism: Hibiscus trionum; assembly: GCA_030270665.1. Lineage (NCBI taxonomy): Eukaryota > Viridiplantae > Streptophyta > Magnoliopsida > Malvales > Malvaceae > Hibiscus > Hibiscus trionum. Next base: position 45,740,602 of record BSYR01000026.1, on the reverse strand, counting down.
GGCCAACAAACACATGAGCAGACCAAGAACAACAGCAGCAGGAACCACCAACTACCTCTGTTGAGACCAACACTTAGGGCGGTATATTTCTTTTATGTTTTGTTTCTAATTTAGCATGTTTAATTTCTGTTGTGCATCAAAGACGTTGCACCAAGTAGGTTTGGGGGGTGCAGTTCGTTAGTTAGTTGTAATATATTATTTTAGTTGTAGGTTTTTTCTTTTGTATTAAGGAAAACTTTTAGTGTTTTGTGCCCGACATAGTCTCTTTTGAATTTCTATCTTAGGAACTTTAATGATGATAAATTGAAGTTTATGAATTTAGAACCTTGGTTAGTAAGAGCTATGCCACACGAATCATAGTAGAAGAAGAATTATGAGTGATGAATAGATATTAATGAACCTTAAACAATAAGTTAGTATATGTGTTAACACTAGAGATTTATTTGCTTCTGTCACGAAAAATTCCCCTATGAGTACTTGAGTAAAAAAGGTGGTAATACCGAATGAAAAATGCTCAATAATAAAAAAAGGTGGTAGTGCCGCGAGTGAATCATGAGCATAAGAAGGGACACTCCTCTGTTTCGACATGAGTGTCTTTGTCGAAAAAAAAATGAGTATTTTTATTCTATATGGTCGAAACATGGGAAAACCAATGTTTATATGACGACCTCCCTTCTCTCATTAGCTATAGATTTGAGAACGGTGTTAAAATGCAAAGCATGTACAAGCAAATATAATGTTTCTTTCGAACACAATGTAAAGCTAGCATGTCGACATAAGGGCATACAATGCACTCCATGCTTTACTATATAATTTGATTTTATGATCTGTTCAAATTGCTTTACTCAGAGATTAGTTCAGCTTGCCTAGAACTGAGGATAGTATGTTCTATAAAAAGACTTGAAAATGTGCTAGAACCAATTTTAGGGCTTGATTTTCGGTACATTAAATTATTTTTGATACATTAGAAATTTGTTTGCTCGAGGACAGGCAATAGCTTAGGTTTGGGCGTGCGATAACTCTTGAATATATATATACCACTTTTGCCTTTGATTATGTCTCTTTTGTATATATATTTGCCTTTATTTTTCCTTTCTCATGCATTTAGATTAGTTTTGTATTTTTATCCCTTTTTATCGGTACTTGGCATATTAATGTCAATACAATGTTGTTTGACCCATGTGCTAGTGCGTGCAGAAAGCTCAAGGATAAAGTAGTTGTCTTTACTATATAAGAGTGTAGAACGAGCTGTTTTTGGAGAGAAAAGAGCCACACAAGACCACAAATACAACCTACACATCACGGGTGCTCGTCTATAGCTAATATAAGAGATACGCGGAGCATGGACGTGTCGGGACCACTTTGGTGGTTGAGGTTGCAGTCTGCCTGCTGCATCAAGACAAATTCTAAGGAGAATGTACCAGACAATCTCTGAAGCCGCAGACCGCCCACTTCATGAAGAAAAAAAGACTTGTCGGGGCGGATAACAATAGGAAACTTACACTTGCTCCATTCCCATTGGTGTGTCGATTCTCCCTCATCCACCTATAGAAAGAGGGTCCCAGTTTATAAAGAAAGAAGATCTATTTTGGAGAATTTTTCTAGAGGATTTTCCCGAGAAAATGGAACTTTCCATGGAAGCTTGAAGATCTCAGAGGTCCTAGTGCTGAAGGGAACAACAGGGTGACTAAACAACCCCTTGGATTGATGGGTTGCAACAACGGATATCGCGAGTCTCGCTAGTTCGAGTTCATGTTCCCATAATTGGGATATGTTTCCTGTCGTAGATCGTGTGTGATCACAAAACTCTGGTGTTTTCTGAACTATCATTTCTTTTATCTTTGTAGATCTTAACTTTTTTCTTAATATAATTACCCTTGGTTTGATGATTTTTTCTAATGGCTTTGTTTTTACTCTACTGCATATATTTGCGCATGTATGTGTTGTAGCATGCATTTATCAATCCAGCAGCAGAGAATCTAAAATGATTAAGCACTATGAATAACGAAAGTTACCGTCTAGCCTAAGTCAAGTGACAAAATAGGGATTAGCTAGGGATGGGCGAACCGACATACTAGGTCAAGTGACACATAGGGGCACTAGCGTGGGTGCATTTCATATGAGGTATGAAAATGGAAATCTACCATAAACTATGTCATACCATAGTAATGAAATAAAGAACCCGACAAGTGCTATATTAAGTTTAGAAATCAGTTTTATCACAACTCGTTGGTTGCAACGAGAAATACCATGGTCTTCTCTCTTTAGTTTCCTTTGCAAATTATCTCTATAATTCTCATCAACATTCATTACCACTCATAACCATTTAATTGATATTAAACAACTTGTGAAACCGATATTTTAATTTTGATATAACTAAAGAACCTAGGGACTAAATTGAAAAAGTCAAAACGAATTTTTAAGTCCTCAAACATCCCCATATGATTTAAAGAATATGCCTAAGTTAAAAACTAAGCTTTCCAAATATTTTCTAAGTGTTCTTAAACACGAAACGGTGTTTTTCGAGTCTATATTTCGAAACGGCCTAAGGCGTTTCGAAACGGTTTTGAAACTGTCAACTCATGTTTCGAAACGGGTATCGAAACGTTTTCAACACTGCCAACCCATGTTTCGAAACAAGTATCGAAACGGCTTTAGAACATAGAGAACCCGTATCGAAACGACATCAAGTGTTTCGAAACGGTTCTTCATTTGATTTGAAAAATATGACCGTTGCAAGTTTTTAACTGATTTTTAAGAAACTGTTAAGGCGTTTCGGAACGTGTTCAAGCCGTTTCGAAACGACCCTTGACAGTGGCAAAAGTGTTTCGAAACGGGTAAGACCGTTTCGATACGGGCTCTTAAATGCACCACAATGGCTCTTTCTATTTTGGTCCATTTCGAAACAGGGTCGGGCGTTTCAAAACGGGTGGTTGCAGACTGCATTTATGGAGGTGATATAACACTCCCAACGGCTCTATTGATGAATGCAACAACCACAACGGCTAGAAATTAATGAGAAGGTATAAAAGGGACCTCTAAAAGCTCCAGCAACAACTATTGATCCAAAAGAAAACATCCAAACATCAAATCCAAGCATTTGTGCCTAAATCCAAATATTGTCTAGAAACCCCAATTGTAATTTTCATTCTTATCATTTTCAATTGGGTTGAGTGCTTGTAATTGGGCTACAATTTGTATTGAGAGATACTTTCTTAGCTAACAAAATCTTTGTTCTATTTGTGTGAGGTTTGGGTTAAATTTTGGGTAGAAAATTTAACCGAAAATTGTAAAGGTTACCTCCTTAGCCTAGAAAAGGGGAAGAGCAATTAGTGGAATTGTTGCAAATCCTTAGTGAAGCTAAGGTAGTGGATGTAGAGTTCATTTGGAACTTGAACCACTCTAAAATTCCTTGTCTATCTTTTTAATTTGCAATTTCCACCACCTAAACCTTTAAAAATCCAATTCACCCCCCTCTTAGTTCATTTCGATCATTCGATCCAGTCAACACAACTATAAACTACCTCAATCCTCGTGGAATTCAACAACCTTACCCACATCTTTTATGTGTCCACTTTATTACTTTTGTTGGCAGTGTATGCTTACACTTATATTATGGTGGAAATTAGACACCATCACAACCGAAAATCCAATATTCTTTTAGCATTCAAATTCGATTATAATGTAGTAGTGTTGTGTTGGACATTCTATAAAACGAAAACATATCATATTATTTTGAACAATTAATTTAATATTTCATTAATACGCTATAAAAATGATTAAACGTTGTCTAACACATTGATTTTCATTGTTTTATTAAGAAAACACCTTAAATAAACCATAGAAGCATAAGTTAATATTTATTGTGAATTGTGGGGCTCTGAGTTAGAGCTCATTGTGCTCCCATGAGCGGAGCCTGCAAGGTAGTAACATAGTTCGATTTTATATCTAGATAAATTTACGTACACTTGCAAGCTACGTTGTTGGAACTCGAACTACTACGGTAACATACCACCCTTTTGTCATTGGGACCACACAATGGATTCGGTTTACGTTAATATTAAGTAACTTAGTTTGGTAGTAAATATTAATAGAAACTAAGTTGGTTGAGTCACCCTTATAATATGGGATGTTAAAAAATCTTATCTCAACAAACTGATCTGTTTATTCGATGATGTAATCTAAAATTTTGGATATTCGAAAAAATTTGGATAATTGGATTCAATACGGATCAGGATATTCCGAAACTCTAAAAAATAGTGTCTTTTGCTATATTGGGGTTAATTGTAATTTTAGTCCTTTCTCTTTTGACTATAGTATAATTTCACATAATGACTTGTTATTTTGACCCTTTTATGTAATATTTTTATTCAATTTGATCACTTAGCATGTTTATTTTTATTTTTTCTTAGTTTTGTCATATATTTAGTGCATTGTATGTTTATTATTATGTTTTTACTTTATTATTATAAGCACTACTGTTATTTTATATTATTATTATTATTATTATTATTATTATTATTATTATTATTATTATTATTATTATTATTATTATTATTATTATTATAACTTTTCTCTTTTTTGTTATATTTTTTATCAATGCATTTTATTATATTTATTATGATTATTTTTATTATCATATATATTATTAATTTTTTACTACTACTATTACTAGTTTTTTATTATTTATTTAAGGTTGTTATTATTTTTTCGTTTATTTTTAAAAATAGTTTAATACTAAAAAAAATTAAAAACCAGATATTTGAGCTGAAAATTTGATATTCGAAAAATCAGATATATGATTTTCACATATTGGATAGGGATCACAACTTTACGGATACGAAAAACCAGATATCCTATTTTTAGGACTTTATCCGATGTAAATCTAAAAATGAACACCCCTATTTATAATAAGTATATGTAATATTTGACTTCGATTAATTGATTAATCAATTGTATATGGTGGATATACCAAAAAATATATTAATTGAAATTGTTGAGTTACTCGACTTATTTGATTTGGAAAACCAAAACGGACAATATTAGTTAAGTCTACTTAAACTAAATTCTTCTAAGTGACTAAATTATTTTGATTTGATTAACTCATATTGTCAGGTTTTAGGTCGAGTCAGATCGAATTCGAGTTATGTCAGGTCAAGTCAATGGTTGAACTCGGATCGGGCCGGGTTCGGGTTGACTCGAGTTCGAGTCAGTGTCAGGTTGATCCTAACTCAGACTCAGTTCAGGTTTGGGTCGGGTCAATACCAAATTCGGTTCAAAGCAGTTCGAGTCCAAATGATTAATTATCGAGTTAATTCGTGTTCGGATGTAATTCAGGTAAGGTTATTCCAGATATCAAGTCAAGTTCAGCTCATGTCGGTTTCGGATAAAACTCATGTTGTGCTAAATTGGTTTTGGATGGACAATCTTTAAAAAGTATTAAATAACATTACATATCTTTAAAAAAAATTATGAATAATCTTTAAAAAATAAAAAAATAAAATCTTAATTCAATGAGTATACATAAAAATATTCTTTAAAAATTATTAATAACATTATAAATCATATAATCTTTAAAAATTTAAAATCTCAATACAATGAATATATATAATACTATTAAAATTTAATTTTGTCAAAAAATTATATGAAAAATATTTAAAAATTTTAAATTTTGTATGAACCAACTTGTCTTAGTGATTAAGAGAACGATTGTTGTTCCTAGAGGTCACGTGTTCTAGCACCAGCAGCTGCAGCACCCTCAAAACATATACTACTTGTAATCACCTTAGCGTTAAAAAAATTTTAAATCTTAATTCAATGAGTATATATATATATATATATAATTATAATTATTAAAAATTATAAAATAACATTACAAATCTTTAAAACATTATATGAATTATCTTTAAAATTTTAAAACTATTAAAATTCAAAATCTTTATTCAATGAGTATATATAAAAAGTATTTTAAAAATTTAAATTAATATATATATGAATAATCTTTATAATTTTTAAAATTTTAAAATTTAAAATATTAATTTTATGAGTATATATATATGTGTGGATATTCTTTAAAATTATTAAATAACATTACAAATATTTAAAAAATTATATTAATAATTAAAAAATAAATATTAAAATATTAATTCTTTGAGTATATATATATAATTATAGTAAAATATTAAAAACTATATGAATAATCTTTCAAAATTACTCAATACCATTACAAATCTTTAAACAAATTATCTGAATAATTAAAAAAATTAAAATATTAATTCAAGGAATATATATATATATATATATATATATATTATATTATATTTTACCAAACACAACATTTTTTTTCCTTTCTCAACTTCTTTCTACAGAAGTTACGCTTAATATACTTAACGTCATCGTAATTGGTTGTATGGTTTTAAACTAAAAGAAAGAGACGAAGAGTATCTTCGTGTGGTTAAAGATTCTTCAATTTTTAATTTAGAAGAAGAATTATTCCATTGTTAATAGTCTTGTATGTGCTCTTGTTATATATTTATTTCTATATTTATTGATATTGTTTGTTTATTAATATTTTTTTGTTGCTCCTTAGTGGATTTTTTATTTGTTTTTTTTAATTTATTGGTTGGTCTATTGACTTTTAGTTTTATATGCTATAGTTATTTTTTTAACTTTGCAGGTTGTTCCTGATTTGGAGAACTGTGGTGATATTAGGTCGGGTCTTTAACATGTCGGGTCAATTACAAGTCAGGTCAAATCAAATCTCAGGTCGTTTTAAGTCGGGTTATATCATGTATTTACCAGGTTAATGTAACACCCAGCTAAAATAATAATAATAATAAAAGGTTGAACTGCTTTGTTGGGGGCTCGAACCCGTGCCTTTAGCATGGAAGTGGAGGACCTAACCATCTGAGCCAAGTACTCATTTCTGTCAAGTATTGCATTGAGCTGGTTTTAAATTAGGTTGAGAAGCTTATTAAATCAGATTTAATAAACCACACGACCTTTCACCTACCCATTTCTTACCTTATTCGAACAAAAAATAAAAAAGAAAGGAGAGAAAATCCCCTCACCTAACCCTGTCGGCTACTCCCCCAACCGCCTCACCGCCGCTCCATGGCGTACACCGCCACCACCATCATGCGCGTCGTCCGACTCCGAACCACCGGCCACCTGACACGCGCGTAATAGAGCCACCACCGACGGTAGAAGCTTGTTCGAAGCTTTGTCAGAAACCTTGAGTTTCCAGCTTCGATTCCGGCCGCTCCTGGTGTCCGATCGTCACGCCGATCTCGCCAGCGTGCTCGGCGTGATGTGGAGACCAAAACCCAACCGGTGGATCGTCCGTTCGACACCGGTAGCAGCTTCGCCGGAGAAGCCAAGCACCATCTGTTTTATGCATTTTCCGGTTACCTCCGGCGTCCCTTGTTCGCACCACCGCCAGATCCGGGCTCCCGACGTGACGACAAACAAAACCCTACCGGCCAATCTTAGTTCGGACATCGAGAGGGGCATCATCGGAAAACTTCGATTTTCCGGCAAGGTTGAACCTTTAAGGTTAGATCAGGCCTACCTTCCGGCAAGTTTCGCGAATAATGAGTTAGATTCGAGTTGATTTAACTGAAACTCTTTATTTTCAGATGAATCGGGCAAATTTTGATGTTTCCGGCGAGATTCCGGTCGCCGTCCGGTGACCGAAATAATTGGGTGAGTGAATCGGCTAGACCGGATGAACCGGTCGGTCCAACAGCCCAAATCCGACCTGTCCGACCCGTCCGACCCATCCGACCCGACCCGTCTGCCCGAGTTGACTCAGTGAGTCAGCTCACCCGAGTTGACTCAGTGAGTCAGCTCACCCGAGTTGACTCAGTGAGTCAGCTCACCCGAGTTGACTCAGTGAGTCAGCTCACCCGAGTTGACTCAATGAGTCAAACCAGTTGACCTGTGACGTCAGCGTTGACTTGATCGCTGACGTCAGCGTTGACTTTGACCCGTTGACCAAAAAGTTAAATTTTTCGAAAACTCCCATTTTATGTTTTTCGACGTCCTGAGTCCGTTTTTGAAGCCCGTTTTGCAAAATTCTGACTCGAAAGCCTCCGAATCGGACCTTGAACCCGAACTTATATATGTATCTAATTATTCAGTTAGGGGTACGGTGAATAAGGACTGATTTGTAAATTTGTGTAATTGAAGGTATTCTCGGTTCCTTGGATGCTCGATGCTGAGGAATGTCGAATTCGGGTTCGAGGGTATTCGAATGTCGTATCATGAATCGACAGATATAGGTCGGAGTTAAGGTAATACATTACTACCCCTTGTATGTTGTATGTACATGTTGATATTCGGTTAACGTATGCATGCTTATGATGACGTGTACTGCAAATTCTGCTTAATTTGAATCAGATTCGAGAAATAAGTATGAATATTAATAAGACCAAATTATTTGAATAAAATTACTAATGGGCTAACAGTATTAGAAGTTCTAATTGTTAAATTTAGTTAATCCGCAACTCAATCAACAGTGTGTAAGAATCGAGGCCCAGGATACGGAGTGAGAGATATTAATTATGAAATTACGAAAATGCCCTTGGAGCATAAGTATGACTAAACTACCCCTCTAATATAAAAAATGACCTAAAATATGCATTCGACTTGATTATGCAATTTACCCTACCCAAGATGTACGTTTTAATGGAAAGATTTCGGCATCATTATGCAATACGTGTGATACAAACTTGGATAATCCCTCAAACTCTGTATAACACATGAATGAGAATTCTCTGGAAATATTGTTGAAATCCTAAGTCGATCCTTATGACAGTAATGCGTGAATTAAATGAGAATGAACGTAATGACCAAAAAGACGGTAATGCCCTCGAGCACCAAAATGTCTGATTAATTTGAATGACGTTATACCATAAAGTTCTGTAAGGAATGAATCGTCTGTAAAGGGCCGGAGAGTTAGGACGACTTAATCTCGTTTGAGTACGTGAATGATGAAGGTACCAAACGGTAATTCAGAAAGAAATGATAGATTTATCTTAGTCTAAAATAATCGAAATACCTTCCTAAGTAATCGGTAACTATGTATTTGACGAAATTCTAGATCTGTTAATAAGACTTAAATAGCTAAGGTTCCTTTAAGTGTTGAGAAATACGACACGTGTATGCCCATCGCTCACCATATCGATGTGAGGTAGGAAGAACCGCATAGATTGTATGTTCGGTTACTTAAAGTTAAACCGTATAGTAAAGTATGAGGGCGACTGTTCAGACCTACAATACAGTCAGTGTTAAGTTCTGATGCACGCAAATTACTCACATCTGAACGTTGGTAAGTACTGTGAAGTTGGGTTATGTCGCATTAAACAAATTCTGGAGGTATGATAAATTGTTAGAGCCCTTGAGAATTATAATTTTTCGTTCTGATATGATTGTGCCATAGTATAAAACTTGTCATGATAGTCAAATAACTAACAGGCCATGATAGCCTAAATAATCGGAACATCATTGAAAATATCCGATAACTTAAAAGACTTTAATTTAGAAACTCTTGAATGTTCGGTTAGAAAACTAATGAGCAAATAGGATACCCGAGTTCTGTGAACCATTGCTTATTCAATGTTGGTATAAATTACCAAAATGTTCATATGTGATAAAATGACTATAATGCCCTTGTAGGCTTATATGACTAAATAACTCAGGATGCGTCTAAACTCTCTCAAAGATCTTAATGTATCACCTCCTGAATGTCTGGGTTAAACCGTTAGTATGAACCCCTTTTAATAGGGGCCACGTTTCAGAAATTCGTTCAATTTATCAAAGTTTAATGTCCCCTTCTGTAAATGCCTAGTATCTCCAAGAAATGATCTGTCCCACCTAGTGTGTTCCATATGCGATGTATTCTGTTGAATGGATTGTATAATGATTTAATCATGAATAATATTATGTTTAATGAACTGGATATATGATTACATTGTCTGCCTACTTGATGTATGTCTGCTCAATATGCATACTTGTCATGTGATGGCTTGATCTATGATGATATTGTCTGACTGTCTGATGAACTTGATAGTATGATCTGTTAGCTTGACCTATGATAGTACAATCTGTTTGCATGATGAATAATGAGTGTCCGTTTTGCTCAATGGTATGCCCAATTATATGTCAAAAGCATGAATCTTCTGTTTCTGATACTCTGAATAGAATGCCTGCCACATGTACTCTGTTATTTATAACTGAAATCTGAACACTGATTGCTATCTAGGGTATACTATTGGGTTATGATGTGAAGTGTCTGTTGGTACAGCCCTGATCAAGCTGGTAAATCCTTATAGACTCAAGGTCTCCCCTTGAGTGGCACCTATGTCCATTGGGCCTAGGGTAAGTCCTTATGGACCTAAGGCATCCCCTTAGGTGGCACCTATGCCCATCAGGCCTAGGGTAAGTCCTTATGGACCTAAGGCATCCCCTTAGGTGGCACCTATGCCCATCGGGCCTAGGGTAAGTCCTTATGGATGCAGTTCTGGGGGACTGCATATTGGTGTAAGGTTGGAGGGTAGTTCTTGTAAACTTCTTTATGAACATTGAACATTGCATTTAATATGTTATGTGCTCATATGATATGATGTTAAGTACTTATGTATGTTCGATCTGCAACTTATTAAAACACACTAGGCTTCGTGGTTTAACTTCTCCAACCCGCCACTCTGTTGATTCTCTGAACAATAAGCTCTCTTTTAATACTCATTAACATAGAACGAACAAACCTTGTTGTCCTCAAGTATAGTGCTTCACTAAATTAGCGAAACATAAATGGAGACAAGTATTGCCTGGAACATCATAAAAATGTTATGCCTACCATATATCTGCATGAGCTTATAGCATCTTCTGGTAGTTTTGTATTACTGAGCTTTCCTAAGCTCATGTTGCTTTTACCATCTCAGGTTAAAAGATCAGACAAGTTGCACCTATCAACGTCGGTATGGGAGTTTCTTCGGCTCGTCAGGGAGTATGGTATATGTGTAATTAGGGGGCATGTGTGTCGTGTCTGTATTATACAAATGAGTTTGAAACTTATTTCCGCAATTTGTATCATAATTGTTTTATCACCTTGAACGATTTCTAAAATTGTATTTTAAATCAGATATTTGATTTATGATTTTAAAGGTTTAACTATATGTTTATTTGAAATCTTACTGTGGGTCGCTCTAGTGACCCTAATGTGACTTCCTAGGATCCGTTGTAACGCATAGGCGGGTCTAGGGGGGTTACAGTTAATTTCGAGTTCAGGTTCATATCAAGTCGAGTGCGGGTCGGGTTCGCTTATCAAATTATCGGGTTCAATTCGGGTTAGGGTCGTTCTCAGGTTGGGTACAGCTCGGGTTCGGATCCTAAATTATCGGGTCCAACATGGGTTCGGGTTAATATCAGGTCGAACTCGGTTGAGTTCGGGTCATCATCACCTCAGATCACAACCAATTCTGACTCAGGTTGGTTTCAGTCAGATTTTTAGGTCGAGTCAATTTTTTATACCCTAATCGCGATCGGTTAACAAATTGTCTAGCACCAATCCCTGATTTGGCTTCATTGCTTGAATGAATTGAATCTATAAAATAAATTTTAAAAATTTTATGAATGAGTTTGTTTGTGTAATAAATTCAATATTTGAATTTAGTTTGTATAATAATTGAATCATGAACCCTTGTTCATGGATATTAAAATAAGTTGATAAATGGTAATCAACATAAATAACTTGAAATGTTTATGAATAATACGCCAAACCTATTTTATTCCATTGTATATGGGAACACAAAAGAAAAGCTAGATTTGCTCTTGTTTTTAACAATTATAATAGCAAACACATAGAGTTTTAATGCAACTGCCTTCCCCCTCTTCTGGCCCTGGGAATTCAACATAACAATTTCGGTCACAACATTCATCATCGCATTCTTCAGTGCACAGTCCAATCATCTCACGGCATCTACCCCGGTTTACCGTCGAATTTTTGCCACTATTTCCGTCACCGTTGCCACCATTTACTTCAGCTATTTTAACATAGAAAAAAATGATCTTTTTACCTTTCAAATATATAATTATAAATATTTTATGTTAGAGGTTACTAAAGTTTAACGCAAACTAAGAGATTGAATCAATTAATACATAGTTAGTATATAGATGGGACTAGCGGGGTCATGGCCCCACTAAAAGTTTAAAATATTAAAAGAATGAAAAAAATTAAAAAAATTATAAAATTAATTTTTGTCCCTTAAAATATATAATTCATTTTTTGCCTCCTCTAAATTTATAAATTTTTAAATGTCCTCTCCAACAATTAATGTTGAGTTACATCATTGATAATATATACACCGTGTGTTTAGTGTTTATATAACAACTGAAATCTAGATAAAAAAAAGTTTTTTTCATATCAAACACACTAAAGAAGAAAAAGAAGCTTTACTAACGAGTTTAAAACTTTTAAAATTAAAAATATCAATATAAAAACGCTCAGTTTTAGTGAAAATAGTACCTGAGATGAATAGGAGAAGGATGGCGAGAGTATAAAATACTTGGAATAACTTCACCATTTTTCCAGAATTTTGAATTCTTTTTGTTTCAGATTTTGTTTTGTTCTGAACGAGTTTGATTGAAGATGTTTTTATAGGTGAAAAAAATAGTGGTAATCTTTTTTGTTTGGAATTTAACGTCAATTGTTTTTTCTTCTTTTTGGTAGAGTGTTTTTTCAGGTAAAATAAATCTATTATTTAATTGAATTTATTAACACTAAATCTAATCTTTAATTGGTATTTAATATCCTGAGGAAAAATAAATTCTTAGAATACTACAAACTAACTTTAGGTAATTTTTACCTAACAAAATAATACTTTTTAAAGAGATAAGATCTTCTTACATTATGTAAAACTTGAAAGTTTTACACCTTTATTGGACCGTTAGATGAATGTAAATGGATGGATGAGATTAGCAGTAGAAAATGTGAAGATTATTACTTAGAAAAAAAAAGATAAGGAAATAATCTTAGCCCTTTATTACCATCATCTAACGATCCAAAAATATATAAAAGTAATGAAAATTCTATAACGGACGACGAACATTGACGAACACCACTAACGATGAACACCGATGAACACCATTTTTTTTTAATTTTAAAAATCTAAAGACTAAAATTATAATTATAATTATCTCTTAAAAAATAAAAATATTATAAGGAGATATTATAAAAATATTATAATTAAAATACTTGACTGTAATTTGCGCTGACAGTACTCTTTCCTTTTCAACTTCTGATTCTAATAAATCAATCTTTGCAGACATTGTTCGAGCATCTGCTTCGATGGTAATGAGTTGAGACTCCAAGAATTTTTTTTCTTCATTTTCATTAATTGATAGAATCAAGATTGATTTTGTTAGGGTTTAAGAGATTTGGGTATATTTGATTATAACCTATTAAAAAATTATAAAGTGATTTCTATTTTTTTAAGAGTTTGATTTTGTTACGGTTTAGGAGAATTTAGTATATTTGATTCTAATCTATTAAAAAATTATAAATTGATTTCTATTTTTTAAGAGATTGATTTTGTTAGGGTTTAGGAGAATTGAATATATTTGATTCTAACATATTAAAAAAATATTATAAAGTAATTATTAAATTTAATTTTTATTTTTTAAGAGATAATTTTAATTATAATTTTAGTCCTTTAGATTTTTAAAATTAAAAAAAATTAATGGTGTTCATCGGTGTTCATCGTTAGTGGTGTTCATCAATGTTCGTCGCATGTGATAGACTCGTCTTAAAAGTAATTGAGCTTTATACAATGTAAGTGGATCCTAAACTTTTAAATAAAGAATACTACAATCTGGCTGGATAAAACAAATAGTATCTTTTGTCTTTGTCATATTATCATTTCACGCCAATGTGCAAAGAGGAACACCTGTAACACCTATATTTTATTAGTGCCCCATTCACAAAAGGTTTAATAGAAAAAAAATACTCAAATTATACATGTTTTTTAGATATGTGCCTAAAGTATTTTTTTTTTTGCCCAAACAGGTGTCTAACGTTTACACCGTTATCGGCTATTTAAAAAATTTCTTTAGCCAATAAAAACATGAAATGTGGCATGCTTTGTTTTATTTTCTATTATTTTTTAAAAAATATAATTTCTAAAAATACCCTAAAATTCTCAAAATTTTATAAATAGACCCCAAATCTCGATTCCAACCGTTGTCACCACCATTCGCCGAGGCGTACCCACAACTTTCGTTGCATGACCCCCCAAGATCAATTCCTCCAACCTTTTGTTGCCAAAAATTGACGGCCAACGTGCCAATGTCGAAACAAAGCCAAACGACAAAAGGAGAAAAAAAGAAACGATGGCAGCCAACGCCGGCCGACCAAACGACGAATGGCATGCGGGTCTTGCGGTATGTAATGCCCGGTTTTGGGGCCCGGGAGATACTCGTGTTTGGATGTTGGGTTAAGCCGGTTCGGGTTAAACAAGTTTTGGGGAAAAACCTTTTAAATGACCAAATTCTAAAGTCTTTAAAGAAAAAGGGATATTTTGGTAAAATGTAGTCAAATGGGTTTTGGAGATAGGTTTTGGGTTAAAATAAAATACATTATTTCAAAATTGTCACCCCCCCTTCTTCCCCAAAGGTTTTTCACGTTAAACTCTCCCAAGCCATAGCCACCATCCTTTTTCACCAAGCTTCATCATTTTTGGAGGTTTCAAAGAGGTAAGGACTTGGTTTTATTCCTCTATTCATTCTAATCTTGTTTTTAGCCTCTACTCTTTAAGGTTTTAGAAGATTTCTCAAGTTTCTAAATTTGGGTAAAAATGGGGTTTTTTGAAGGGTTTAAGCTTTTTGGTGAAAACAATGTTTTGGGTCAGTTGTAAATCGTATTTTGGGTGTAAAGTGATGTCAAGATGTTAGGTTTAACATAAAATCCTGGATTTTGGGAAAATTGGTAATTTTGACTTATGGGTATTTGGGTTTTTGACTTAGAAATGGTGGAGAAGGGTTCCTAATGTTTTGTTGTTGTTGGGTTGATGTTTTTAGAGTGTTTGAACGTGGTTTGGATGACAGGTTTACCGTTGACTCCCTCGAAGAAGAATTTTCAGTGTGGGTAATAGTTGACAGATTCACTAAGTGTGCCCATTTCATACTTGTTCATACTACCTACACCTTATATAAGTTGGTCGATCTGTACATCAGTGAGATAGTGAGATTGCATGGGGTACCGAAATCGATTGTGTCAGACCGAGATCCGAGGTTTACACCTAGATTTTGGGAGTGTTTGCATCGTGCCTTGGGTACTTGGTTGAACTTCAGTACTTCGTATCACCCACAGTCGGATGGTCAGTCAGAGAGAGTGATTCAGGTGTTAGAGGACATGTTGAGGTGTTACATCATCGACTTTCAGGGTTCTTGGGAGAAACACCTACCGTTAGTAGAGTTTGCGTACAATAACAATTATCAGGTTAGTATTCAGATGGCACCATATGAGGCGCTGTATGGTTGAAAATGTAGAACACCTATTTGTTGGGCCGAGGCCGGATAGAAGCTTGTATCGATGCCAGATTTGCTTAAGGGCACCATTGAGAAGGTAAAACTGATTTATGATCGCTTGAAGGCGGCTTCGGATAGACAGAAATCGTATGCCGATTTGAAGAGAAAGAAGATAGTGTATGTTGTGGGTGACAAAGTGTTTTTGAAAGTCTCACCTTGGAAGAAGGTGGCGAGGCTTGGTAAGAAATGTAAGTTAAGCCTGAGGTTCATTGGTCCTTACGAGGTAGTTAAGAGAATTGGTCTCGTTGCCTATAGATTCAGATTGCCGACCGAGTTGGAGAAGATTTATGATGTGTTCCACGTTTCGATGCTTCAGAGATATAGATCGGATCCGTCTCATATAATGCCAGTGGAAGAGATCGAGTTGAACCTAGATCTGTCGTATGATGAAGAGTCGGTTGAAATTCTTGCTATGGATAGGAAAGTGTTGCGTGGGAGATCTATCGAGTTGGTCAGGGTTTTGTGGAGACACCAAGGTGTGGAAGAGACCATTTGACAGCGAAAGGAAGACATGGAGAAACAATTTCTGTATCTCTTTCCGTCAGGTAATTTGGAGGACAAAATTCCTTAACCGGGGGAGAGTTATAACGCCTAAGTTTGGGGCCCGGGAGATACTCGGGTTTGGACGTTGGGTTAAGCCGGTTCGGATTAAATAAGTTTTAGGGAAAAACCTTTTAAATGACCAAATTCTAAAGTCTTTAAAGAAAAAAGGGTATTTTGGTAAAATGTAGTAAAATGGGTTTTGGAGATAGGTTTTGGTTTAAAATAAAATGCATTATTTCAAAATTTCCATCCCTCCTTCTTCCCCAAAGGTTTTTCACGTTAAACTCTCCCAAGCCATAGCCATCATCCTTTTACACCAAGCTTCATCATTTTTGGAGGTTCCAAAGAGGTAAGCACTTGGTTTTATTCCTCTCTTCATTCTAATCTTTTTTTTAGCCTCTACTCTTTAAGGTTTTTGAAGATTTCTCAAGTTTTTACATTTGGGTAAAAATGGGGTTTTTTTGAAGGGTTTAAGCTTTTTGGTGAAAACAACGGTTTGGGTCAGTTCTAAACGTATTTTGGGTGTAAAGTGATGTCAAGATGTTGGGTTTAACATAAAATCCCGGATTTTAGGAAAATGGGTAATTTTAACTTATGGGTATTTGGGTTTTTGGCTTAGAAATGGTGGAGAAGGGTTCCTAATGTTTTGGTGTTGATGGGTTGATGTTTTTAGAGTGTTTGAACGTGGTTTGGATGATAAATTGATGGGGATATGGCTGACTTGAGGTTAGAGTAGGATTGAGAAAGGTTTTGGTTAGTTCCGGATAGAAATCGGATGCTTGTTGTTGTCGGATTTTGATTGAATTGATTTCAGTGAGTATGAATGTTGAAAGATGTATTAATTCATTGTTTTGATTTGGGTAGAAGTAGTGGATATCGATTTGGGTCCTTCGGACGTCACACCGGGAGTTGCGGGAGCTTGAAGGAGAACCGTTAGCTTGTTTCAGGTTTTAGCTGGTGAGTTGAAATTGTTTGAAGCTTTATAATGTCCAAAGAAGGTTTCTTGAGGTTTGGGCAGAGCCTTAGGGGCCAACCTAAACCCAAGAGTAAGTGTAGTTTTTTCTTGCCTTGTTTCGTTAAGTGTCGATGAATGTGCTTATATGTGTTGTTGGTTGAAATGTGATTGCTTGTATCACCTTTTTAATGTTGTTGTGTTGTCGTAGTTGTTGTCAAGCCTCACATGATGGTTAGTTGTTGTTGAATACGGTGATGTGTAGTCTCACCGGAAGTGACAAGCAGATTAGTACGGTGATGTGTAGTCCTTGTGCATGTACATACCATGTTTCGTTTATGCTTCCGTTTTATTACATTTCTTCCTTAAATGGTTTTTCTTTTAAAACTAAGATATATGTTTTGAACTGCATTGTTGTTGTGTTTTAGAGCTCTGCTCACTAAGCTTTTAAGCTTACGCTCTCTTTTTCCAACAATGCAGATTGTTAGTGGCATAGGAAGGCAAGCGGGCAAGGGAGGAGTCTTGGAGTTCTTTGCTAGCTCAAAGTATGGTTTTTATAGTTGTAATAATACTTAGGCAATGGGAATGCCAGTCTTGTTGTTATGAAGTTGGTATCCAAACTCCTAAGTCTTGTTATTGTTAATGTTGTTAACATGTTTAAAGTGTTGAAGTATGCTTGGATTGACTTTTGACCTTTTGGGTGGATGTTAAGCATGTTTGGTTGCTTATTAAACCTCGTTTGATGAATTGAGGCTTGTTGTATGTTTGACTGCCTTAAATGAGTGTTTCTTGATTGCTTTAAGTTGTATGCATGTTTATATGTTGATCTAATGTTTGCTTAAGATGTCTAGGTTAGTCCCTTTGTGCTAAAAATCGAAATCTGCTATCTTTTTGTGCAGAGCGTATCGATACGCTCAAGGGCAGTATCGATACGGTCCCTTGTTTTTAATCTTAGCATACCGATACGCGGGGGCGTATCGATACCCAATTTGCTCTCTGGAAATTTGAGAAATTGACGAGAAATTGGGGTATCGGTATAGGCCTTAGGCGTACCGATACGGTCATGGAGTTGACTTTGAGAAATATGACCGTTAGGAGCGTATCGATACCAGCCTTTGACGGTATCGATACGGATTCTCAAAGTTGACTTGGGGAAGTTTGATCGTTGAAGGCGTATCGATACGGGCCTTTGGAGTATCTATACGACCTAAACTAAATGGCTAAAAACATGTTTTTTATTGTCTGATCTGCTTGGTTCGTATTCGTGTTGCTCTTCCATTGTTTACTTTTCTCACATAGGATCAAATAAAGCATATAAACAAGATAAATTAAAAAAACTTTAAAAAAATAGGGTTGCTAATCATAGTGAAATCCTGACGGGTTTTGCTTCAGTTTTCCCCGTGTAACCCGATCGGTTCGGTCTGTTGGCTAGACCGAGACGAGGGGGTTACAGAGTAAGAGGAGGAGGCTTCATTTTGTCGCCGCCACTGAGATGAACGGCCACGACAATGGTAGGATTTGGGGATCTAAATATTTTGAAGTTATTTTGTGAATTTTTGGAAATTTAGGAATTTTCTAAAATTAAGTTAAAAGAAACAAAAAGTAAAAAAATGTAATTAAAATAAAAGCTATGTGTACTGTTTAGATTGGTTAAATGGTTTTTTAAATGTCGTTAAAGGATAGAAACCTAAAATGATAACGGTGAAATCATTTGACACCCATTTACGCTGAAAATTACTTTAGGCACCTATTTGGAAAAAATATAGTTGGGGCACTTTTTGCCTACTAAGCCTTTACCAACCCAAAATAGTGGACCCAATTACAAAAGGAAGTAAATACTTGAGTCTACCTTCTATTTGGGGCAGAGGGAAAAAAGAAGCTCTGTGTTTCATTTTGGAACGAGTTCGTAGTAAGTTACGAAGCTAGAAAATGAATTTCTTGTCTCATGCTGGTAAGGAAATTCTTATAAAGGTTGTTGCTACTGTTATCCCTTCTTACGTCATGCGATATTTTATTTCTTTTTGTCACTTTCTGCGATGATATTTTCTCCATTATCTTCATGTTTTGGAGGGATAATTCTAAAGAGAATGATAGAGAGGTACATTGGCTTAGTTGGCAGAAACTTTGCAAAGCTAAAAACCTAGGTGGTCTTGGCTTCAAGGATTTGAGAACGTTCAATAAGGCTCTAGTGGCTAAACTCTTTAATTGCTCGTATTCTTCGTGGTACTTACTTTCCAAATTGGAACATCCTTTCTACTCCAAAATATCACAACCCGTCATGGGCATGTGCTGGTATTCGGGAGGGTCTCGATGTTATCTTTAAAGACGTAATATGGAGAATTGGCAACAGAAAAAGATATCTTGATTTGGGAGGATATATGGATCCCCAATCTTTCGTCCTTTTTCGGTCTCCTCCCCACTACCTCATCATTGCCAGGACTTCCTTGTTTCCAATCTCAATGATGGGGAGAACCGAGCACGGCGACAAGATAAACTTTCCCATCTTTTCTCGTTTGATGAAGCAAAATCTATCAATGTTATTCCTATTGGAGGCCCTTCTTACAAAGATGATCTTGCTTTGTATGGAAACAAAAATAAAGTGTATTCTGTGAAATCTAGGTACCATTTGATCTTTGACTCTCAAGTGACTTTTTGAAATCAATCTAAGGCTTCAATGCCCTCCCAAAAATTAACATTTTCTCTAAAAGGTCTGTCATAACATTTTTGCTTCTAGGGGAAATTTAGAGCACAGTTGCATGGAAACTTCTCTTCTTTCCCATATTGTCCTCGTTATGGGAGGGACTTTGAAAGAATCGAGCATTTTTTGTTCTTTTGTCCCTTTGCCTAAGCGGCGTGGCAGTCTTCTGGCTTCAACCATTCTTCAATGGGCTTTTCGAGATTTTTCAAATGGTGTAAAAAACTTGTATCTCTTCAAGACAAAGAGTTTTTTTCAGAGGGCCTTAAGCTTATTGCCTTTTTTGCTGCCACTCATGGAAATCCAAGAATGCTTATGTCTTATCTGGTTCTGTCGAGTCTCTAATTGATGTTTGGCTTAAAATAGAGAGTTTTTTTTTTTCTCTAAATTCAAAGGCTGCTCCCTTTCGGTTCACAAGCTTTCTGGTTTTCCCCCTCTGGATGCCCCGCCTTGGACTCCACCTGACACTGGGTTTATGAAAATCAACTTTGATGCTTCTTTTTATTATACTATAGGTCATGTTTGTGTCGCCACTATCCTTTGGGATTAGTAGGCCCACTTGATCAGTGGCATTGCTAAACCATTCTTTGCCCCCTCTACAACAATGTTTGAAGGCTATGTTGTTAGACTGGTGTCGAAACCATTTTTGAACCGATAAAAATAGCTTGGACGATTAATCTTGGAAATTAGGGGTCTCTTTTTGAATTCGATTTTGAAAAGATTTAGAGTTCTCACCGGCCACTTTTGTAACACCCCGGTTTTGGGCCTAGGAGTTTGTACGTTAGACTCGGAGTCCGTAGAACCTAGACTAGAGATCTGGGTTAGTTCAGGGTTGGTTCAGGGAAAATATGGTTCGGGAAATGATAAAAATGTGAGAAAATTTTACAAAATCCTCTTTATATATATATATAAGGGCGTGTTAAAGTCAATTTTGAAAAATGACATGTGGAAAGTAGACATTTCAGTTTAGTGACTAAAACGTAAAAATGAAAAACTATTTTTAAAGGACTATTTTGTAAGAGAGCCAAAACTTATAATCTTTAGGGAGCTATATTGAATATAATCAGCTATCCCTTTAATTGACACATTTTAATTGTGGTTTTATTAAAAAGGTTAAAGGAGTTTTGATTAAAAAGGGATTTAGCTTTTACAACTCTATTTTTTTACGTAACTTCCATTTTCTCTCTTTTCTCATCAGCCAAACATTCATTTTCTTTCAAAACTTCCAGAGATCTTTCTTTTCCATTTCTCTTTGATTTCCAAATGTTTTCTAAGGAGTTTCCCAACTTAACTGGGTTGAGTTTGTAGAGTAATCGAGGATGTTTTCGGTTGTTTCGGATGGGCGTGTTTTGGTGGATTTGGGCAAGGCAACGAGATAGGTTTGCTTGTTGGAGATTTTAATGCATTGAGATTCATTAATCCTCTGTTCTTATGTGGTTAAAACAAGGGAGAACGTTTTGGAAGCAACCAATGAAGATTTGGGAGCTTTAGACGCTTAGTTTCGCGTTGGCTAATCGAGGTTTCACATGTCGGTGAGTGAGAATGTGTATTTTAGTTTTGAAATGCTTTAAATGTGGTTTGGGGAACTTAGATATAAGCTTGAAATGCTTGTCTAAGTTCGGAAGTGAGTATAAGGAATTTCTCTCTCAGATTGTTCTATTATGGATTTGTTTATGCACTTGATTTTTAAATGCATGTTACTTACTATTTAAGCTTGGTTTAATGCTTGGAAATATGATTTATTGATGATGCTTTGAAAATAGTGAGGTATGTGGTTAAATGTGAATAATATTGGCAAGTGATGTTGTGAAAATGGTTTATAAATGATATCGGATATAGTTAGCCAGCTATAGGATTGAGTGCACTTTAAAAAGTCGCATTGGATGTCGAGGGGTTGGTGTCCCGTGTCTCCGTCCAAGTACCCTAATGATCGAAGAGGTTTGTGTCTCGTCTCTCGTTAGTGGGTTAAGAATCTAACCGATGATGGGGTTGGTGTCCTCGTGGGTTGTGATAGTACATGGTTGATATAGTACCTTTGGTTGTGAATGTACCAATTCCGATTAAGATGGCTTGAAGTGTTGTGTTCACACTTGTTGAATCCGTGTATCCGATATGTGTTTTGTGAAAGGAACTTGTTAATGATCACTTGTAAGCCAATATAATTGATGATGTATCATGAAATGATTTGTGTGGTATATTGTGATTTATACATGTTTTACTCTTTAAGCTTTGCATATGGTAGTTATGCATGGGAAGGCTTAAATTGAGTGTTAGCAATGGGATTTGCCGTTGATTCATGATACATGTTGCATAAGGTTTAATATGTTGATTTTTTATTGAGGAAGGTGCATGATTTTAAAGGTGTGATGGTTTTCAAAAAGATGATTTGAAGTAATTGAAAGGTGATTTCAATGTGGACTTGGAAAATGGTTTAAATGCATTGATGGTGTTTTGTTTTTTAGCACTCCTCACTAAGCCACGTGTGCTTACGCTCTCAATTGTCCATCAATGCAGATAATTGAAGTTTTGGAGGCAGCAAGTAGCAAGGGATCACAAGAGACTTCTTGCAAAACTATGTTTCGGTTAGACTATATGTAATAAAGGTAATGTGGGATTTGTTGTGTTGTTGGGAGATTTGTGTAAACTCTCTTTTAAGCAAGTTTGATATGCTATTTTAGACTTGTAAATGGCCTTTTGGTATTTGTTTAATGCTTTATTTCGCATTTTGGTATCTTGCTCCGCTTGTTTCTAGGTTGCATGCCTATTGTTTACCTTTGATGCATTTTGCAATGAAAAGATGTTGAATATGCCATGGATGTTTGAGGCTTGATGTTTAGATATGTTGTATGTATGTTGGAAACTTGCTTGGATGGTCTTGGATGCATTAAAGTGCGAAAAATCAGCAAAAATGTGACATTTCAGGCCAGGTGTTTTGATACGCCTAAGGCCGTATCGAAACGGTAGTCTTGAAACGGGCATAGGATTTGAAACGGGAAAGGGTGTATCGAAACATGCTCGAGAATTTTAGCTACAAGAATTTGGTGTACCGAAACGGGTTGGAGGTTGTATCAAAACGACCTCACATTCCGAAACACCAAGACCCATTCCGAAATAGGGTGTTTCGATATAGGGTTCCTTGTATCGAAACGCCCAATTGTTAAGTTTGTTATTTGAATCTTTTGAAGTTCTGTTTCTTTACGTTTCAGTCCCTGAATGTTGAGGATGCAATTAAATGTGTTTGAATGATCAGATTGAGCTGAGACTTGACACAATGACATGTAATGTGACTAATTAAAGGTTGGTAGCTTAAAAATTGAAGAATTCCCTATAATTTTCTAAATTTACAAAATGGTCCATAAAACAGGTTTGTTTCCAATTGAGTGCCTAATCGTTGTCTGTTATAGATGTTAATTGTTTCGCTGCGAGTCTTAACACTTAAACTAATGATGTGCATCTAGACAAGATAAAAAGGAAAAAAAATAGGGTCATTTATTGAGGTAAACCTTCCCGGTTTACTTCAAAATTCCTCGCGTGACTCGTTCGGTTCGGTTTTTTGCCAGACCAGGTCGAGGGGGTTACAACTTCGGTAGACCGAACACCATAAAACAACCAGAGATTCTTTTTTAAAAATTGGGGTTTAAAAGTCGATTATGTATGGGGAAGGATTAGCACCGCCACAAACGCATGATATTGGGACCTTTAATTTTGTGTGGCATATTGGCATTTTGGAATAATAATTCAAATTTAATTTAATCATTGATTTTTGATTGGGTTCATGTTCTAAATGGAAATATTCCTTTTATAAGGAAATATAATTATCCTTCGATTATAAAATTAGAAATACCCCTATACGCTCAACGCATCGCCTTTTATATTCCAAAAATATATTTCACCCATAAATGGTTTTTTATGCATGAATTAATTATGATATAGTTCATTTTAAGTGCTAACCTAAAAATGCTCTAATTTAATTCATGTGTTATTTAATCTATGAATATTATTTAATTGCAAAGTTTACATGAGATAACACGCAATTACTCTTGAGTACCATCCATAATTAAACTTCAAAATTATAGATAATATTCCCTATTAATTAATTATTCTAATTATTAAAGTTCTAATCCTAATTAAGGCTTTATTTATTAATCTAAGTTATTTATTAATTTTCTAAGGTTTTAATGAATATTGAGTATTCTATTTAAGAGTTCATGTTGAATAACATCCTATTCTTTTAAGACAACATTCAAATTTAAACTCTAAAATTTCTCACTCAATACTCATTAATTTTTTACAATTATCTACCCTATTCAAATTATATAAGTCTTATTAAAGTACCTAAAAACTAAGGCTCTAAAATAATTAAATTACTTTAAATGTTAAAGTTTCCTAAAATACTACATGTGTTTATAAAGCATGCATTAATTAACAATTAGAAATTAAATTACAATTAATTAAACAATTAAATAAAAAATGACTAAATTGAAGAAACTCAAACTTGAATATTCTGATTTTATCAAATTGGGGACTTAATTACAACAAATCAAAAACTGATGCCCAAACATAAGAGCCCATAAAGAAAGGCGCGAGATACACATGGGAATTCGCAGGCCTAGGAGCCCAAATATATCGCCTATAAAAAGCCCCTTTTAGCTTCCTTTTTTTTTCTTCCTTTTTCTATTTTTTGGATTTTATTCTCTCTCTAAATCTTTATCGTTCCCAAATGTTCTCCCTTTTTTTTTCTTCTAGAAAAACACAAATTTACCAGAAAATTTAGCCCAAAACGGATCAAACATTCTTTTCCCTCAATATTCATCATGTGCTATTCGTTTTTACGAAGAACAAGATGAACATCAATGGTCGGCCACCACTCCTTTTGCTCTGACCACCGCCTCGATCCATTGCCAATGAACTTCGTCTACCTTCCGCCGTTCCTCGGCTGCGGCAGGTGATTCTCGGTCACTGCCCGAAACCCTAAAACCCCAAAACAAATTCCTTTTTTCCTAGATCTTAGCTGTCGAACCGTCCATCTTCCCCATCTAAATCTAAGTCTAACTACGCATAAAAACTCGTTTTTGACTCCGCCGTGGCTAAAAACTCTCCGATTACCAGAAAAGAACTTTGATTTGCTTTTACGTGTATATTTTGTTTATTATATTTTTTCTTAAAATGAACTAATATACTTCATTACTTTTGCAGGAATAAAAAGAAGGGTAAACTACTCAAATGGTCACCTTACTTTGCAAAAAGTCGCGATTTGACCATCTTACTTTTTTCCGAAGCAATT
The DNA here is from genome assembly GCA_030270665.1 of Hibiscus trionum. Classification (NCBI taxonomy): domain Eukaryota; kingdom Viridiplantae; phylum Streptophyta; class Magnoliopsida; order Malvales; family Malvaceae; genus Hibiscus; species Hibiscus trionum. Next base: position 45,715,543 of record BSYR01000026.1, on the reverse strand, counting down.
AAACCACCAAACTATTTAAATGGTATCAATTTGACCACCAGCCGTTAGAGACTAACGGCAGGGTGACGTGGTCAGTTAAAAAAAATGGGTATAATTGCATATTTAATCCCTGCTATTTACACATTTCTTTCAATTTAGTCCTACTTTTAAATTAATAAAATAAATAAATTATTTAATTAAGCGGTGACACGTGTTAACACCTTATTGGATGACTTTAATTATTTATATTTGATTTTATTAATATATTTTCCTCCTCCAATCAGGTGGTGACACATGTCACCACCTGTTTGAAGGAGAAAAATGAATTTCAAGCTTTTGCTTAAGAGGGGAATCGAACCTGCATGTTAATGGAAGAAAGGCAGTGGCTTAGCCACTGCACCAAGTTCATCTTTGTGCTTTAGTTTTCCAAATTAAGTATAGGCGCCTTACATTTTCTTCATATATTCTTTTAATTTAACATATGTAATCATCGAATTAATTTCACATATATAACCCTAAATCTTAAACTTTAAACCCTAAACACTAAACCCTAGATATTTTAAATTAATTTCACATATATAAACCTTAAACCCTAACCCTAGACCCTAAATATTTCAAATTAATTTAACATATATAAACCTTAAACCCTAAATATTTCAAATTAATTTAACATATATAATCATCGAATTAATTTAACATATATAACCCTAAACCCTAAACCCTAAACCCTAAACTTTAAACCCTGAACACTAAACCCTAGATATTTTAAATTAATTTCGCATATATAAACCTTAAACCCTAACCCTAGACCCTAAATATTTCAAATTAATTTAACATATATAAACCTTAAACCCTAAATATTTCAAATTAATTTAACATATAAAATCATCGAATTAATTTAACATATATAACCCTAAACCCTAAACCCTGAACACTAAACCCTAGATATTTTAAATTAATTTCACATATATAAACCTTAAACCCTAACCCTAGACCCTAAATATTTCAAATTAATTTAACATATATAAACCTTAAACCCTAAATATTTCAAATTAATTTAACATATATAATCATCGAATTAATTTAACATATATAATCCTAAACCCTAAACCCTAAACCCTGAACACTAACCCTAGATATTTTAAATTAATTTCACATATATAAACCTTAAACCCTAACCCTAGACCCTAAATATTTCAAATTAATTTAACATATATAAACCTTAAACCCTAAATATTTCAAATTAATTTAACATATATAATCACCGAATTAATTTCACATATATAACCCTAAACCTTAAACCCTAAATCTTGAACCCTAGATATTTTAAATTAATTTCACATGTATAAACCTTAAACCCTAACCCTAGACCCTAAATATTTCAAATTAATTTCACATATATAAACCTTAAACCCTAAATATTTCAAATTAATTTAACATATATAATCACCGAATTAATTTCACATATATAACCCTAAACCTTAAACCCTAAATCTTGAACCCTAGATATTTTAAATTAATTTCACATGTGTAAACCTTAAACCCTAACCCTAGACCCTAAATATTTCAAATTAATTTCACATATATAAACCTTAAACCCTAAATATTTCAAATTAATTTAACATATATAATCATCGAATTAATTTAACATATATAACCCTAAACCCTAAACCCTAAACCCTGAACACTAAACCCTAGATATTTTAAATTAATTTCACATATATAAACCTTAAACCCTAACCCTAGACCCTAAATATTTCAAATTAATTTAACATATATAAGCCTTAAACCCTAAATATTTCAAATTAATTTAACATATATAATCATCGAATTAATTTAACATATATAACCCTAAACCCTAAACCCTAAACCCTGAACACTAAACCCTAGATATTTTAAATTAATTTCACATATATAAACCTTAAACCCTAACCCTAGACCCTAAATATTTCAAATTAATTTAACATATATAAACCTTAAACCCTAAATATTTCAAATTAATTTAACATATATAATCACCGAATTAATTTAACATATATAACCCTAAACCTTAAACCCTAAATCTTGAACCCTAGATATTTTAAATTAATTTCACATGTATAAACCTTAAACCCTAACCCTAGACCCTAAATATTTCAAATTAATTTCACATATATAAACCTTAAACCCTAAATATTTCAAATTAATTTAACATATATAATCACCGAATTAATTTCACATATATAACCCTAAACCTTAAACCCTAAATCTTGAACCCTAGATATTTTAAATTAATTTCACATGTATAAACCTTAAACCCTAACCCTAGACCCTAAATATTTCAAATTAATTTCACATATATAAACCTTAAACCCTAAATATTTCAAATTAATTTAACATATATAATCATCGAATTAATTTCACATATATAACCCTAAACCTTAAACCCTAAATCTTGAACCCTAGATATTTTAAATTAATTTCACATATATAAACCTTAAACCCTAACCCTAGACCCTAAATATTTCAAATTAAATTCACATATATAAACCTTAAACCCTAAACCCTAAATATTTTAAATTAATTTGAAATAGTTAGGGTTTAGGGTTTATATATGTGAAAATAATTTGAAATATTTAGGGTTTAAGGTTTATATATTTTAAATTAATTTGAAATATATAGTTTGAAATCAATTTGAAATATTTAAGGTTTAGGGTTTAAGGTTTTTATATTTTAAATTAATTTGAAATATATAGCTTGAAATTAATTTGAAATATTTAGGGTTTAGGGTTATAAATTAGTGAACTTAATGTTTAGGGTTTGGGCTTTAAGCTTATAGATGTAAAAACCAAGAAGAGATATATAAAAGGTCTGGTGATTTAAAGCACAAAGATGAGCTTGGTGCAGTGGCTAAGCCATTCCCTTTCTTCCATGAGCACGTAGGTTCGATTCCCCTCTTAAGCAAAAGCTTGTATTTCGTTTTTCTCCTTCAAACAGGTGGTGACACGTGTCACCACCTGATTGGAGGAGGAAAATAAATTAATAAAATCAAATATAAATAATTAAAGTCATCCAATAAGGTGTTGACACGTGTCACCGCTTAATTAAATAATTTATTTATTTTATTAATTTAAAAGTAGGACTAAATTGAAAGAAATGTGTAAATAGCAGGGATTAAATATGCAATTATACCCATTTTTTTTAACTGGCCACGTCACCCTGCCGTTAGTCTCTAACGGCTGGTGGTCAAATTGATACCATTTAAATAGTTTGGTGGTTTAATTGCTTCGAAAAAAAGTCAGATGGTCAATCGCGACTTTTTGCAAAGTAAGGTGACCATTTGAGTAGTTTACCCTAAAAAGAAACAGAGAAAAGGTGGGCTACCTTCACCGTTGTGGAGTCACCGTTTCGGCTTTTGTCTCTGACGTCGTTTGAGACTCACGCGTCGGTTCAAATCTCTGACGACTTGTAACACCCCATAAAATAGGCTAGAAGATTCGGGTGAATTATCGGAATCCGATTAGAATTTTAGATTAGACTTTAGCTAATTATTTAATTTTAAAAATTAAATTGGTAATTAAATTAATTTTCAATAAATTTATTGTAACAAGTATTTATGAAAAATATATTTAATGAGTGTAATAAATGATGAAATTGAGTATTTTTTTTGTGATGAAAGCTAAAGTGATTACAAGTAGTATTTGTTCTAAATATACTGTCAACCATTTGACAGTGAACGCTCAATCACCTGCTGCAGCTGCTGGTGCTCGAACCCGTGACCTTTAGGAACAACAACCGTTCCCTTAACCACTGAAGTAAGTTAGTTCGTGCGAGTTTGAGTAATTTTAAATGGGTTGCTTTAATATTAATTAATTGATGACTATTTTACAAAAGGTTGTAAAATATTAATAATGATATTTTTTAAAAATAATTACAGTGGTGGTTTATGAGATTTTTGACCTATTTATTAAATAAGAATTTTACTACCTATTTCTAATTAGAATTTGACGACGGCTATTATTTTCTCAAAAAAAAAATTATGTCTAAACTTATCTTCTTTTTTTTTTAAGAATCCTTCAAACACTATTTTATGTTTTTTTGAATTTTCTTATTCAATATGTATTCAGTTTCTCCTTAAATCATTTCTAATAATGGATTTCAAGTTGGAAGTTTGTAGGAGCAATCTTTATTTTCAACTTCCAATTTATTTGGATAAGCTTTAATTTTCTAATGATCTATTTATTTTGTGTAGATTTCTATCAATTTTATTGTCTTTTGATGTTAAAATAAATTTTTAATGGATTGATTTAGTTATGAATATTAAGAATGAATCATGGTTTGATAGATAAAATTTAAATGTTTTAATTGAATTATGCTATATATAATTTAATAGCAATTTTGTGAAATTGATTTCGGAATTAATTTTATTGATCGAATTTAGATTTGAGTTCGTAGATGGGGTAATTAGTGGAATAGTTGATAAGATTATTGGATCAAGTTTGTATTGTATATGTCCGAACGAAATACATGAAGGGAATTAAGGAGTGTTCAAACAGGGGCGTGCTGCCCTGCCCTTCGAATGTTTTGATGTTTGGGTGCCGACTTTTCCCCTGTGAGCTTGACGCGTGAATTGGGGATGGAATCAGGGGATTTGATTCTTGTGGTGTGGCTACTGCCACTCATTTCTACTCCACATATTGGCTGAAGAATTAGTAATAATAAGTTTAAAAGAAGTGATTGGTTGCAGTGGCGTTAGTAAAAAAGGGAAAATTTAGATGGCTTGGCGTCAGCAGGGGAGTGGCCTACTTCTTTTCCCTTTTCACGTGTAGTTGTTAGGATTGTAAGATTGGTTCGAATATTTGTGATGGTGGTGCTATAATAAAATGGTTACTTTAATGTGGTCCAATTTATAATAATCTTTGCATTTTCTTGTGGAAGATGACAAGCGTTTGGACGTATGTCGGTTAGGCATCAAGGCGTTAGCGTCAAAGTTTTGGCGTCGAAACGAAAGCAAGTTGGTGAGTGCAATTATAAGTTTGTTCTTTAAATAAAGTTTGAACTAAGATTTGGGGGTTTGGTTATAGCCTAGCAAATTTTACTAAGCTTGAAGTAAGTTGTCTCTATTTTCGCTATTGAATATCGATTTGATATGGGATTTGATTTGCATATTTTGGATATAAACATGGTTTGTTTTACTTACCGTAAATGCATCGTTTTGTATTAATATGCAATGTTTATTAAAGGATGTGGATGCCTATGAGGATTGAGATTTGTTCCTAAAAGGAATGTGATGTTGCCTTTGGCAATGTGATTTTGCATATGAAACAATTTTGAAAAATGCATTAGAAAACAATAAGTAAATGTACTTGAAAATGATATGTTGGCTATGTAACATATTGTAAAAGTGTCAGATATAGTTGGCTAGCCATAAGATTAAAATGCACTATAAATTGTAAAATTGATGTATAAAATTCTTCGGTTACACAATAGGAGTAGTTCTATTGTGAAGTGAAAGCGGTAGTGCTATCACAACGGGATAGAGGTAGTTCTATTCCTGGCCGAAGTGAGTTATGGTGGAGGTAATACCTCCATGAGACTTGATGGGGGTAGTGCCATCAAGGGAATCCGTGTATATGATCATGTATGGTTAGGGGTAGTGTTATCCAAGGATGTGGGTAGTTCCATTCGGGTCACTTTAAATGTCAATATATGAGAATAATTGTGATAAATGAGATTCATAAATGACTTTAATGCATATGGTTCTTATGCATGATTTGTTGTGGAAACAAATGAGACAAGGCTTGGGTAGTAAAGCACGATTTGGAAACAATATGACTTATGGTTTTCAAATGAGTTTAAGTCAAATGAGAAATGCTTGGGTTTGATTAAACATGAGACTTGTGAAAAGGTTTTTGACTGCATATGATTTTTATGCATGATTTGTTTTGGAAAGAAATAAGAAATACTTTCTTGATTAAGCATGAGACCTTTGAAAAGTGTTTTAATGCATATGGTTGTTATGCATGTTATGTTTGCAAGAAGTAAGCAAGGGAGTTGGTTTTACACACATACTCTACTTTACAATGAATGCATGATTTATGCCGAAAGATATGATGCTTATGTTTTGGTCAAGCATGATTTATTAAATGTTTTGTGAATAAAAGGATTGTTATGAAAGCATGATGCTTATGTTTCGAACAAGCATGGTTTGTTTAATTTCTTTGAAAAATTGGTGTGTTTGACTTGCTTTAATATGGGTTTCTAATATCGGTTTTGGTTTTAAAATTGCATTGACGTTTTATTCTTTTGAGCGCACTCACTAGGCATTATATGCTTACGCTCTCTTTTCTTCCGTCAATGGAGTGATTTAAGCAAATGCTGGATTGTGGTTCGAGGCAAGGAGTGATCCCAAGGCAACCGTGTTTAAGAGTATGTTTTATGATAACATCATTATTTGTAATAATGCAATGTGGGTACAATTTTGGGGGTGATATCTTGTATATGGATTGGACATGTGTTGGAGATTATGTCACGTTAGATGATGGCCGTATTTAATGACTAAAATGTTGGCCTTTTAATGCTTTATATTGTTAGGAAGCATGCCTGTAGAACTAATGTTTTGATATAATAATTGAAAAATGTTTTGGACTGGTTTAAAAAGTATTTAAAACATTTCCGAAGTACAAACAACTTGAAATTATGTTTAGGGAAGTTTTTGAAAAGGTTTTACATGTTTTTCAAAGCCAAACTTCACAAAACTGTCCAGGCGTTTCGAAACACCTTAGGGCGTTTCGATACGGGAATTCCAGTAGCAAAAACGTTTCGATACGAGTATCGAAACGGGCATTCCCTGGATGAGGATTTTGCCCAGCGTTTCGAAACGGGTTATGCCGTTTCGATACGCCTACGTGGCATTGACCACAACGGTCATAAACCCCAACGGCTATTTCCCAACTAACATTTAAATGCAGGGCGTTTCGATACAGGTCGTAGCGTTTCGATACGTGTTCCGAAACGGCCAGGGGCGTTCCGAAACTGGTGCCTTGTCAGACTGCAACGAATCTTTCTATTTAAAGAGTGTTTCGAAACGGGTTCGAGCGTTTCAAAATGGGGAGCTGCAGAACTGCATTTATGGTGGGAATTAAAGTCCTCAACGGCTCCAATTCAATCCCAACGGCTAGTAATGGCTACGAACTCATCAAGGAGTATAAAAGGGACCTCCAAGCATCAAGTAAAGGCTAATGCTCATATTGTCAAACATCAAATGATCAAGAATTTTCTTAGAGCTTAAATTGTCATTTATTGTATAGACAAACACTAGTGAGCCAAAATTGTCAAATTTGCTCAAGTGTTTTAGGTTTTGGGTGAGTTCTTAATTGTGCAAACAAACACCTATTAGAGGGTTTTAAGTTTGCTTCTTGTTTCTCTTTGTAAGAGAGGGTTTCAATCAAGACTTTGGGTAGAAAGCTTGATTGTGTATAAGGGTTACCTCCTAAGCTTAGAAAAGGGGACGAATCAATAGTGGATTGATTGGAAATCCTTAGTGGGGAGCTAAGGTAGTGGATGTAGACCTTGGTTAGAAGGTTGAACCACTATAAATCATTGTGTCAATTTACTTTTTAGCTTCCACAACCCTTCCACCCAAAAATCCACCTCTCCACCACTTGGTGAGCCTTATCAGTTGAACGAATCGAGCCCCACACAACTCAACAATTGGTATCAGAGCTTGGCTCAATCGAATGGGATTCACATCCTATTGAGAAGATCCGGCAAGCTCGATCACTATTTCATCAACCGGCTCAAATGGCACAATCAATCGACAAACCGCCTTTCTTTGGCGGAACCCACTATGCCCATTGGAAGACAAAGATGAAGTTCTTCATCAAATCAAGAGATTACAAGCTATGAGATATAGTTGAAGATGATCCGTTCGTGCCTCAAAGAAGCAAAGCGGAGTGGAGTGCCGACGATCGCAAGAAGATGGAGCTTAATTGCAAAGCCTTGCACATCTTGTTTTTGCTTTTGGCCCAACCACTATGAGAAGATGTCTTCTTGTGAGAGTGCCAAGGAGGTATGAGACAAGCTTGAAGTCACATACGAGGGAACCGATGAAGTCAAGGAGACCAAGATTGGGCTCCTAACCTTAGAGTATGAGAACTTCAAGATGGATCCGGAAGAGAACATCGAGAAGATGTTTGATAGGTTCTCCACCATCACCAATGGTCTTAAAGGTTATGGAGAAGTCATCCCGGAAGAAAAGCTTGTCCGAAAGCTCATCTACTCACTTCCCGAGTCTTAGGACTCAAAGAGGACTGCCATCATCGAAGCCAAAAATTTGAAGACTTTGAAGCTTGATGAACTCATGGGGTCACTCCTTACTCATCAAATCATGAAGAAGAATAAAGAGGATGAGAAGAAGAGGGAAGAAATTAGAGCTATGGGAGAGAAGAAAATCAAAGGGCTTGGCATCAATGCTAGTGTCATGGCTCTCAAGTCCTCCACTTGCCATCATGTCTATTCAAGTGAAGAGGAGAATGAAGATGAAGAGATAGTTCATCTCTTCAAGAAGTGTGCCCCGTTCATGAAGAAAGCTTTGAAAGAGCTTGAACGAGAATCCAAGAGAAAGGAGAGGGCAAGCACTTCAAGCCATAAGAAGAAGGCACATGTGGCTACTTGGAGTGATGAGGACTCCACCGACGATGAACAAGCCAACCTTTGCCTTATGGCCATCGAAGAAGATTCAAGGGTAACTTCTAATTCATCTACTTCATGTTCTTACTCTTTTGATGAATTACAAGATGCCTATGATGATTTGGTTTTAGAATTTAAAAATCACATTTTGAAAAACAATAAATTGATTTCAAAGTTAAAAATTCAAAACGATTTGATTTTTAAAACCAAACTTGAACTTGAAGCAAAACTCGAAGAGTTTGAATTAAAATGTTTTGATTTACAAAATTTGCTTCAAAAAGTTCAAGAGGAAAAGGATTTGATTTCCAAAGAGCTTGAAAAGAAAAATAATGTTGGAAAATCAAATTTTTATGTTAGACAATCTAGTGCCCCTAGATTTGTAAAAGGAAAATGTTTCAGAAGTATTTGGGTCCCAAAAGGACTTAGTACTTCAATTAAAAAGGATGACATTGAAAAATGGATTCCTAAGGGGACTAAAATTTGTGCTACTAACGTTTATGGATCCAAAGCAATTTGGATACCAAAAGTCACTTGATTGTCTTTTGCTAGGTGTGATGAAGATGTTCAACAAGTCAAACATTGAGGGGGAGCTCCATGCACACAAGGAAGAACACTTGAAGAAGGAAGGCTTCACATCCTACCTTGAGTTCAAGTGTGGTAATATCTAGTTGTTTTTGCATTTACTTGTTTTATTTTTTATTTAATTCAACTAGATGATCATATATGTTGGACTAACATTTTGATGATGCTTTGAGTAAGGGGGAGCCATTTTAAAACCAAATTCTTATTTTTGTCAATTTTTTACCTCTATTGTTATTTTGAACTTAATGTTTTAAATTTTTTTTGATATAACAAAAAGGGGGAGAAATGGTTTGAAAAATTGAATTTTCAAATGAATAAGGGGGAGCTTTATTTGATTTCATATCTTCAATCTCTTATTCACATTTTTAAAGTTAAAGGGGGAGAATCCCAAATAATTTTTCAAGTGAGTTTTATTATATCAAAAAGGGGAGATTGTAGAACTAATGTTTTGATATAATAATTGAAAAATGTTTTGGACTGATTTAAAAAGTATTTAAAATATTTCCGAAGTCCAAACAACTTGAAATTATGTTTAGGGAAGTTTTTGAAAAGGTTTTACATGTTTTTCAAAGCCAAACTTCACAAAACTGTCAAGGCATTTTGAAACACCTTAGGGCGTTTCGATACGAGAATTCCAGTAGCAAAAACGTTTCGATACTCGTATCAAAACGGGCATTCCCTGGATGAAGATTTTGCCCAGCGTTTCGAAACGGGCTATGCCGTTTCGATACGCCTACGTGGCATTGACCACAACGGTCATAAACCCCAACGGCTATTTCCTAACTAACATTTAAATGCAGGGCGTTTCGATACGGGTCGTAGCATTTCGATACGTGTTCCGAAACGGCCAGGGGCGTTCCGAAACGGGTGCCTTGTCAGACTGCAACGACTCTTTCTATTTAAAGAGTGTTTCGAAACGGGTTCGAGCGTTTCGAAATAGGGAGCTACAGAACTGCATTTATGGTGGGAATTAAAGTCCTCAACGGCTCCAATTCAATCCCAACGGCTAGTAACGGCTACAAACTCATCAAGGAGTATAAAAGGGACCTGCAAGCATCAAGTAAAGGCTAATGCTCATATTGTCAAACATCAAATGATCAAGAATTGTCTTAGAGCTTAAATTGTCATTTATTGTATAGACAAACACTAGTGAGCCAAAATTGTCAAATTTGCTCAAGTGTTTTAGGTTTTGGGTGAGTGCTTAATTGTGCAAACAAACACTTATTAGAGGGTTTTAAGTTTGCTTCTTGTTTCTCTTTGTAAGAGAGGGTTTCAATCAAGGCTTTGGGTAGAAAGCTTGATTGTGTATAAGGGTTACCTTCTAAGCCTAGAAAAGGGGACGAATCAATAGTGGATTGATTGGAAATCCTTAGTGGGGAGCTAAGGTAGTGGATGTAGACCTTGGTTAGAAGGTTGAACCACTATAAATCATTGCGTCAATTTACTTTTTAGCTTCCACAACCCTTCCACCCAAAAATCCACCTCTCCACCACTTGGTGAGCCTTATCGGTTGAACGAATCGAGCCCCACACAACTCAACAATGCCTCTAAATTTCTTGTATAATTTTGAGTGTTGTTGAATATTTGGCATGTAAATCTTCGGTTGATTGAAAATGTTATTGTGCTCGACATTGTTCTTTTAGTTGGGTGGTGTTTGCTCATTTTAAAATGAGCAGAAGGGTGTTTCTGTTAAGGCGTGACCATGCTTTGTGATGGGCGCGAGTTTGGTACTATTTACAAGGGTTGAGAGTTTGTTCCTTATTTAATGTTAGTAAAATATTAGAAATGTGTCTGAGTTATCAAAAGAATTTGGGTAAGTTAAAGTTGGGATTCGAATCCCTTTAATGTATTTTTGTGCGGCTCATATTTGTATGGTCGGTAGTTAATCCGGTTAATGGGTTTTACCAAGTTTAGATTCTTTATATTTTGGTCATTGTATGTTGTTGCATCAATTGAATAAATAAATGATGTCCGTTAGACCTGAGATTTTGCAAGCATGCTTTTAATGTATCTAGTTGTTGTATGGAACTGTTACAAACGTGTTAGTCCCTATAATTTGACTGCTTTACGTTTTAGTCCTTAATTTCGTATTTTGCTAAATTGGATGCTTATTTGTTATTCGTTCAAGCTGAAATTTGACATGCTGCCCTGAAATATGAATAATTAATAATTGGTAACCTGAAACCGGTGTAAGTCTCTATAATTATTTAGATTTACATTTTGGTACTTAAAGTACGTGTTTTGCAATTATGTACCTTATCGTTGTTCTAATCGAATGAAAATTGAATCGTTGCTTGTATGAACGCCTTAAGTCTTAATAATGCATTTAGACAAGTTAAAAGAAAAAATGGACTGTAATACGAGTAAGATTGTTCGTGTTTGCTTCGGTAAACCTAATGTGATCTTCTTGGCTCGGGTTTAACGATTAGGTCGGGTTAAGGGGTTACATTTGGTGTTATTAGAGGCATGTTCACAGCCTTGGATGGATAGAGTTTAAATTGGGTATTTTGAGAAATTGGTAAATGTGTTTCTATCGTAACCCACTTTCGAGTGGCTCGACGTTTTTAAAACAAAAACAACGGAGTCGCCACCAATCTTTTTAAAAGGTGTGATTGGATCACCTAAAAATGGGTCATTTTAATAAAATCCTTTTATTTTATTAAAACAACAGTTTTGGTTTGCGAAAAGATAAAAACGGGTTTAGGAGTTGATTACGCGTGGGGAAGGGTTAACACCCCACAACGCCCAAAAGTTGGTACCTAGTCGATTATAAAAAGTTTTAAAGTTGGATTTTGCGGATTCACATAGAGCTTAAAATTATTGTCCGTTTATGAATTTAATTCCATATTGATGGCCTTACTATTAAAAAATAAACTCCAATCATAGCCAACACTTCTGGTGCCAACCCATCAATTCCCGTTTAGTAAGACACCACATTAATTAAATTTCACTTTCTTTAACAAATAAACAAAGAAATATTTAGTTTGTTGATTTTTTATTCATTCTAAATTAATGATTATTAGCCTATATAATCTAAATATTTTACCTATTTGGTGTTAAAGTTTAATTAAGTGTATTTTATTATTTTTTGTGAAAAGAACATTTTATTTAAAGAAAGAGTCTCTAACTAGGGCTTTTATGATCCTAATCCTAGGGTTTCATAAACTAATAAAAAATAAATAATAAGAAAGAGACAAAAAAATTAAGTTAAAATGATTTTTTATTTTTTTAAGAAAAGAACTTGAATTACCAAGATTTAACAGGGTTTGATGATAAAAGATGGCGTATCGTTCCCGATTTGGGTCAATGCCTTGTTGCTTTGTTATTTTTATATTTGAAAAGAAAATTTTACGATTTTTACTTGTTGGTTAAAAAATAATTGGAAAATAAAATGAATTATTTTTGTTTTTTTAATGAAAGGGGTTTTATTATTATTAGTTTTTATAAAAAAGGTGAATCTTTCTCAAAATTGAGTCAACATTTCTTTTTATTATTATCTTTTAAAAAGGTTTTTTATTATTCTTTTGTTTTAATTTTCCTCTTTTAAGAGAAGGGAAAAGTTAATTTATTTTAAATTTATTTTTTTAAAAAGTGACCATATTAAAAAAAACAAAATTCATTGCCAAGAAAACAATGACTGATTTGTGAAGTTTTAAAGCTTTATTTTCGGAACAAAATAGTGGAGAAGAGGGGGGGGGGGGGGTTAATGAATAGAAATATCCCAAAAAGTTTTGGGTATAAAGCCCATTTTTTATAAACACTTATTCTTTTTTAGATCCGAATGGATCAAACACACACAAAAAACAAAATCCCTCATTGTTCTTGGTGTTCTTCAAGAATGAAGAACACCAATGAACAACCATCGTGCCGGTCGCCGCTTGTCGGCGGTGGTATCACCCCTTTTTTTATATATATATATATATTTTTTCTGAAAATAACTCTAAAAAACACCAAAAATCAGTTTTAAATTTGAAAACGAGGATCCAAGTTCAACAACATCTTTTTCATTCAATCTAAGGTAAGAACAAGACCCAAACTAATATTTAAATTCAAAATAAAATGAAAAAAATAGAAAATAAGAAAGCAATACCGAAGTGATTTTCGAATACAATTGCTACAAACTCGAGCCACTCCTCTCTGACTTTCTTGAGTGTTTTTTCTATTGATTTTCGGATGATAATTACAATGGGGGATGAGGTTTATATTGGTTCTAAAAACCTAAAATACAAGGAAATTGGGGACAAAAATCCCTCAATTTCGATGGAATGTCATCATAAAATCGAATTTGATGGTTGACTTGCCCTATATGCTTGAAATCAATCCGATTTGGTTCAAATCCGAGCAAATTCGGATGATTGTTTCCTTAAATTCGAGCTAGGGTTTTATTCCCTTTTATTCTTCTTGTTTAGGTGAACGACAGTGCGAAAGCGGCGGCGGTACAGGCGGGGTTTGGCGACGGGACCAACAAACGTTATGGGTCGACCGAAGTGGTCCAGCGGTGACCGTCAGCCTTGGAGCACAGCTGGAGTATTTGCCCAATAGCTTCGATCGGGGGAGGGTTGGGAGAGCCAAACCCGCGAGCGTGCAGTGCACGCACCAGGCGTGTGGCGGCACATGTGGCTCTCCTCACCCCTCTTTTTGTTGATTTGATTCGAGCCCTTGGATCTCCTGCCCTATATCTGACGGTCCACAATAAACCTGCACACAGGAATAAAAAATGGGTTAATTGGTCTAAATTTAGTGTATTTTTTGGGCCACCAAAGTATGAACCTTTATTTATTTATAATGGGTTTTAAAATGGCCCTTATTATTTATTGAATATACCTCTTTTATTATTTAAAAGTGAGTTAAAAAAATTCATAAATGGATCCCCTTTTATTTGTAAAATGGGCTATTATTATTAATGATATTTTTTGTTTTAGATATTAAAAATAATATATACATATATATACAAGAAAAGAAAAGGAAAAATAAAATTAAAAATGCTCGGGTGAAAAATCAGTGACAACAGCTGCCCCTTCTTTGCTTATTCTAGTGAAACAGGGATATAGCAAAGAATAGGAGGCACAGATTTTCACAAACTACCAATTTGCTACTCGACTTTGTTCTCTTAATGCCTGAACGGATCGGTGGATTCTATTCTCCTGATGCCTGAATAGATAGGCGAGATCCATTCTTCTTACGCGAGTTCTATTCTCTATGCGACCAAATAGATGAGAAGGGTTCCATTCTTCTTACGCCCGAATGAATAGACGGGTTTTATTATCTGAATGCTCGAATAGATGAGCAGGTTCCATTCTCCTTACGTCCGAACGGATGGACGAGTTCTATTCTCCATGTGCCCGAATATATGAGCGGGGTTCCATTCTCCTTACGCCTGAACGGATAGACGAGTTCTATTCTCCATGTGCAAGAATAGATGAGCAGGGTTCCATTCTCCATACGCCTAAACAGATAGGCAAGTTCTTTTGCTGAAAAATCCTTCTTATACCTGTAAAAACGTGATCCAATTATGAGTAACACGCCCCTAGGGATCTCTAAAACATGGATGTACGTTGAGCTTTATGGTTTTCTTTTTAACTCGTTTAGCCCAAACGAGCAACCATCTCTACTGTCTCGATTTCGTCATTCTCATTCTTTGTATCTTTTTGCTTCATTAAATTGTCGTATTCTGCTTCACCATTATCATTCTTTGTATCTCTTTGCTTCATGGAAAACATTTGATATTTTCTTACTCAATCCAGTGATCTTGCATTCATGGGAAGGACAGACCTCTTCAACTGTTTCTACATCACCATTCTTAACCTTTGTACCTTTTTGTTTCAAGGACAACATTTGGTTTTCGTATGCGAATGTCCCATGTTTTCACACATCTATCTATCATTGTAGTTGATACATCAATATTGAATGAAAGGTTTTCAAGCGATCTTGTATATGACCAGGACCCTTTGAAGATCTTCGTGAGTTCCAATACCTTTTTAGGGAATTACTATGTAACCCCCTCGACCCGGCTTGGCCGATAGACCGAACCAAACGGATCACACGGGGAATATTGAAGTAAACCGGGAAAGTTTACCTTAATAAACGGCTCTTGTTTTTTATCTTGTCTAAATGCAACTCAGGTTCCTATGTTTACATACACAAGCAGTGAAAACAAAAACAACGCAATCATCTTCCGATTAAAGCCGAACTAGGTTTTTGGACCATTTTGTAATTTTGATAAACTTTAAAGGCTTTTGACAATTTCCAGTTTCCAACCATCAAATAGATTCATTACATGCCTACTGGTGAAATTTCAGTTCAAAAAGACATTTACAACCCATTCAATTGCATGTGAGGAAAACATGGACGAAAATGCAAGAAAACAGAACTCAAGAAAATTCAAAAAAATAGATCCAACGGTCGAGTGTTTCGGAACAGAGGACCCTGTATCGGAACGACCGTTTTGAAACAAGGATGACCGTTTTGATACGCGAGTTCGTTTTGAAACCCCAAGAGAGACGTTTCAGTACATTGGTTCACATAGGCAAACTGTTCTGGAACGGGCCTCTCTGTTCTGAAACGCCATGGCCATTACAGGCCACCGTTTCGAAACAAGTAAGAGCGTTCCGAAACGCCTGGGCCTACAACTTACTAAAAAACTGGTATAGATAAACTTTTACCCTCCGGAACCATCCCGACACATGCCTCAACACCCATACAACTTGTATACACAAATGACCATTAACACGAAGCACAAGTTACATCATAACATCATTCACACAAGCTATGAAACTAAAGACATGCTTCCTAGATGTCAAAAACACAAAAAGGCTAAAAACCAATTACAAGCACAAACCAAATCTCAGTGGCCATTTACAAATCCAAAAATGCATCATAAACTTGCTCAAAACTAGAAATCAACAAATCAATAACATTCAATGCGTCGGACACCCCCATTGCCCTTATTACACTAGTTCAAAAGCTCAACATACTTTAGCAAAATGTCTTGGTGTGATTCCTCAAAGAAGCTGCCTCCAAAAGTCTAATAATCTGCATTGTTGAAACAAAGAGAGCATAAGCATACAAGCTTAGTGAGGATTGCTCAAACCACAAACATCATCAATGTACAAAACCGTTTTCACTCTTTTCATAACCATCATGCCTTTCTTAGCAAATCGTGCACTTAACATCAAAATCATTGTTTTAAGACATCATGCTTCATGATTCAATCAAAATCAGCAATTAAACCTTTGCTACTCATTTACCAAGCCTTTCAAGCATAATCACCATTATGCTAAGCTTAAACCAAAACGTGCATCCTTCAAACCATGCATTAGCAACATTATACAAATATGTTATATTGGCTCACAAGTGATAACCACAATCTCAAAACCAAAGTATTGGATACACAGATTACCAAGGGTTGTCCCACACCCTTCATACACTTTATCGGCATATCAAGGCTCACACACGAGAGCGACCCTCTATCGTTGTGACACCCGTGGTGGAGTATTCGGTACAATCACAACCCCTCAACTCCACTCATCGGTAAATGTATAACCCACTAACGAGAGACGAGACTCACACAAGGTTCACACCCGTGAGCTACCGTCAACCGTTGCAACCTTAAACAATCCTCAATCATTAGGGGTTCTTGGATGGAGTATTCGGTACAATCACAACCCCTCAACATCCAAGGCGACTTGATTATAGGGCACTCAATCCTATAGCTGGCTAACTATATCCGATTTTATTTATAAAGCACTTTATTCAACATCACTTGCCAATATAATCAAAATCACATGCATTCCTCACTGTTTTTACAAATCATACATGATAAGCCATAAACAAGCATTAAACCATGCTTAAAACCTCATGCATCAACACATGCATACAAGGACCACTTACCTAGTGCATTCTTAAACAATATGGCATTATCAAACACATTATATATGCTCAAAACATGCTTTAAAACATTGGGCAAACACAATTAAAATCAAGTGCAACCAAAGGCTCATAACTAGCACAACTGAGGGGGAAATTTTGATTTACTTACTTCCGAACTTAATAAAGCGTTTAAAGCTCTTATTAAGTTCCCAAAACCTTTTCTAAAACGTTTCCACGCTGGAAAACCAAATTCCACTCACCGACTCGCGAAACCACGCTTGCCGACGCAACTAACGATCTTCCGAAGCCTCCAAAAATACCTCGTTTGCTTCCGGATTACTATCCCCTGTTTTCAACACATCAAACAGAGGTTCAATGCATTAAAATGCATCCAAAACCCCATCACAAACAAGAAATCCTGTAGCCCTGCTCTAAAACATCAAAACACCCATCTGAAACAACCGAAAACTCAATCGATTGATCACAATCCTCAGCCCAGTCATTACCCAACTCATCCAACACATTCTAAGCATTACTCAACATCTAAAAACAACCTAAAACCAAGCTTATACCTCCAGCAACTCGGATTCCTCAAGAACACCTCAAAACTCAACCAAAAACACTTCCAAAACTAAGGATCTCAAGGATTTCAGGATCTATATGATTAAGACTCCACATCAACACTAAAAACCTATCAAAACTCATTTAGAAACAATCTAAAAACAACCAAATCAATCAAAGTCCGAAAATCACTTTTTAAACCAATTTTTCCTTAAGATTTCAAGAGTTTAATACTCTAACAACAAAACCTCAATCAAAATCTTGTCAAAACAAAAAGTGAAAGTGAGGAAATGAAAAGCTCGTCAAAATTCTCATTAACCGTTTAACTAACTTCTTTAATTAATCAAATTAAAAAGCCCTTTTAATTTTTAATAGCTTTTAAAACACATGCCAAATTAGGGAAAAGGCATAATTGCCAAGTAGCTCCATACGGATTCTAAGATTTTGACTCTTCTTGAAAAACCATTTTTTTAACTTTTAAATCTTTACATTTTGGTCACTACCCAAAATGTATACATTCAAAAACCCGTTTTGTAAAATTGATTTGACCAACCTCTTAAATATCATTTTAGATGATTTTAGGAATTTTTATCATATCCTGAACCCGGATCTCCTTAAACCACTTTTTAACGGTTCGAACAACTGACACCGGTTCCACCGGTCCAACCCAACTCGCCAAAACATCTAAGCCCAAAATCGAGGCGTTACAACTCTCCCCCACTTAGGAAATTTCGTCCTCAAAATTTTACCTGAAGGAAAAAGGTGCGAGAATTGTCTCAGCATGTCCGCCTTACTTTCCCACGTGGCCTCCTCAACTCCTCGGTGTCGCCACAACACCTTCACAAGCTCAATCATCTTGCCACATAGAACTTTGCTACTTGAATCCAGAATTCTCACCGGTTCATCATCATAGGATGAATCCGGATTCAACTCTATTTCCTCAACCGACATCACATGCGAAGGATCCGATCTATATCCCCACAACATAGATACATAAAACACATCATGGATCTTTCATAACTCGGGAGGCAACCTCAACCGATAAGCCACAGGACCAACTCGCTACACAACTTCGTAGGGTCCAATAAACCTCGGACTAAGCTTTCCTTTATGTCCGAACCTCACCACCTTCTTCCAAGACAATACCTTAAGGAACACACGATCCCCAATCGTGAACTCAACCTCTTTACGCTATAAATCTACGTAAGACTTTTGGCGATCTGAATCAGCCTTCAACCATTCACAGATGAGCTTCACCTTCTCTGTTGTTCCCTTGAGCATATCCGGCAAGGAAAGCAACTTTTGCCCTGCCTCAGCCCAACAAAGAGGCGTTATGCACTTTCTCCCATACAAGGCCTTATATGGTGCCATTTGAATACTTGCCTAAAAGCTGTTATTATAGGCAAACTCAACCAACGGCAGATGCTTCTCCCAAGAACCCTGGAAATCAATTACACATCATCACAACATATCCTCGAGCACTTGGATAACTCGTTCTGACTGCCCATCCGACTGAGAATGATATGAAGTGCTGAAATTCAACCGCGTACCCAACGTTCGATACAAACATTCCCAAAACCTCGCTATAAACCTCGGATCTCTATTTGACACTGTGGACTTGGGCACACCGTGCAAACGCACATTCTCAGCAATATACAACTCTACCAACTTATCCAATGTATACGTAGTATGCACAACCAAGAAATGTGCACACTTCGTAAGGCGATCCACAATTACCAACACTGACTTCTCCTTCGATGGTATCAAAGGCAACCCGGATATGAAATCCATCGTAATCCTCTCCCATTTCCACTCCGGTATCCTCAAGGGCTGTAACAAACCGGAAGGAAACTGATGCTCATCCTTCACCCGCTGGCAAACCATACACTTGCTAACAAAATCCGCCACATCCTTTTTCAACCCCACCTAGTAGTACTCATCCTTTAAGCCATGATACATCTTGGTACTACCAGGCGGTATAGCAAAAGGACTGCTATGAGCCTCCGTCAAAATAGAGCGCCTCAACTCAACATCTTTCGGCACAACTATTCGATTTTTGAAACATAGGACTCCGTCATCATTAAAGTAGAAATACGTAGCCTTACCATCTGCTATATCCTAAACATGAGGCACCAACGAATCATCCAACAACTGCTTTTCCTTAATCAACTGAACTAAGGAGGGTTTCACCTGCAACTTAGCTATCAAGCCACCATCACGTGATATACTCAAACGAGCAAACATAGCTCTCAGCTCAACAGCTACCTTCCTACTCAAAGCATCGACCACAACATTGGCCTTTCCCGGATGATACTCAATGGTCAGATCGTAATCCTTAAGCAAGTCTAGCCACCTTCGTTGCCTAAGATTCAACCCCCTTTGAGACATAAGGTACTTCAAACTCTTATGATCGATATAAACCACACACCTTTCACCATAAATGTAACGCCCCGGTTTTGGGCTTAGAAGTTTTGGGCGTTGACCGGTTTGGTCAAAGTGCGGTTCGAATATATAAGAGTGAATTTAGGAAAGCTTAGTTCGGGTTGCATTAAAAATATGGAAAAATGTTCTAAAATCATCTTTTAATATATATAAGTGAACTGTGAAATCAATTTTACAAAATGAGGTTTGGAAGGGTGACATTTTGGCTAGTGACCAAAACGTAATTTTTGAAAGTTGCGTGACTGTTTTTGAAAGGATTGAAACTTTGAATCTTTAAGGAGCTATTTACCCAAAGGGAGTTTCTCCAGATTTTTCTAAGATATTTTAATGTTTAATTCTGATTTTCAAGCTAAAGAAAAGTGGAGGGAAAGTCATTTTGGCTATTTTGTAACTAACTTCCCATATTTTCCAATTTTCCTTTTCTCTCATTTTCTCTCAACCCAAACACTTTCTCTCCAGAGATTTCTTTCTGATTTTGTCACTCAAATCTCTCTTTTGAATCCTCTTTTGATTCCTAATCATCACATCAACAAAACATCTCAAATTGCTAGTTGATTCATCAAGGTTTTTGGTTCTAAAAGTGGGGAAACTCAAGTTTGGAGGTAAGAACGTCCTTCTCCTCTGAACTTCAAGTTCTTTAATGAAATTCCTAAGTTATCAATCCTTATTTGATGATTTATAAAAGGTTTTAAAGTGTGGTAATGGATCTTGGCTTTAAATGCAAGATTTGATGATTTTTGGTGAATTTTCGTTGGATCTGTTAAGGCAGTGATTTGAGGTGTATAATTGGTGATAAATGAATGTTAATTTGATATGGAATTGGGTTTTAACTAATGCAATCCCGGATAGGTTGAATTTCCTAAGTTTAGCTTGTGTTTCTTGGTTGTTTTTGGGTGATCTTGTGGATCTGTTGTTGCTGGAGGTATAAGGATGTTGTTAGGCTCTTTTTAGATGTATAATGATGTTTATGGATGCTTAGTTTTGATGGTTTATGGCTGGGCTTTGTTGAGGAGTTGTTTGGATGCATTTTCGGTTGTGTTTGGTGGCCGAAAATGGAGTGTGGATGAGAGCAGCGAGTTTAGGTGCTTTCATTGAAGCTATTAATGCATGATGATGCATTAATCTACTGTTTTGATGTGTTAAAACAGGGGAGTCATCTTTGGATCCAAGTGGTGGTGATCCGGAAGCTTGATTTTGTGTTTCGGCAAGAGGCGAAACGGAATCGGTGAGTGGATTTTGGTTTTCAGCTTTGAAACCAATGTTTTGGAGGTTTGGGAGCTTAGTCTAAGTCTAAAGAACTTTGCTAAGCTCAAGAGTAAGTTTTCGGAAAAACTCTCTTGTTGAGGAACCATGAGATGGTTGGGTGCAATGTGTTTGTTGCATGTTTAAATTCTGTTTTTAAAGCATATCTAGCATGTTTGTTTGCTGAGGTTATAAGCCATGTGATTAAGGAAGCTCAAGGTTAGAGTTCCTTGTAATTGAACATTGTTTAAATGTGGTTTAATGCTTAAAGATGCATGATGTTTATGGCTTGGTTAAATGCTTTAAAACAGTGGATTATTGATGATAAATGATGTATATTGGCAAGTGATGTTTTGAAAAGGTTAAGGTCACTAAGGTGGTTAAAAGTCCTTGAGTGAGCCTTGTTTACTTAAGAACATCAAGGTGTTTAAAAGTCCTTGGATGGTTCTTGTTACGGACACAAAGGTGTTTAAAAGTCCTTGTGTGGTCCTTTCCAAGGTGTTTAAAAGTCCTTGGGGCCAAGGTGTTTAAAAGTCCTTGGGGTGATTTTTATCATGGTGTTTAAAAGTCCATGGCCAAGGTGTTTAAAAGTCCTTGGGATCAAGGTGTTTAAAAGTCCTTGAGGTGAAACTTGCTAAGGACACAAAGGTGTTTAAAAGTCCTTGTGTGGTTCTTGCCATGGTTTTTAAAAGTCCATGGGCCAAGGTGTTTAAAAGTCCTTGGGGATAAGATCACAATGGTGTTTAAAAGTCCATGTGTGAGTCTTATGTTGATCTTGTTTTAAAGATGGAAATTATCACTTGTGGCCAATATGACATGTTATGTTATGAAGCATGAGATGCTTGTTTTAAGATTTCTTGTGAGCATGTCTAAATGTATCTTGAAGTATGATTTATAAATGAGTTTTATAAATGCATTATTGTGTGGTTTTAAGGAGCTTTTCTCCCTAAGCTTTTGCTTACGCTCTCTCTCTTTCCTTAAACCAATAATGCAGAGCATTAAAGTGCATTGAGGGCAGCAAGGAGGGTAAGCAATCAAGTGGTAGTTAAGCTCATGTATGGAAGGTTTTCGTAAACACTTTTAGCTTTTGGCTTTTGGCAATGGGGGACCTATGTTGTTGTTTTGGGAGATGTTGGGACTCCCTAAGTTGGATTTATGATATGGTTTATGTTGGTTTATGTAATTGGTCATTATGTGTTGGTTTGGAGGCTTTTATGCATGAATGGTTGCTTGTGTAGGAAGCATGCCTTTAGATTTGGGGCTTTCCACATATGTTGATATAATGATGAATTGTTGATGCAAATATGTCTCTTGTATGTTGTATGAGTTGCTGGTAAAGTTTGATAGCGTTTGGAGCATGATTGGTTGGTCAATTGCATGTTTAGGCAAGCAAATTTCTGCATTTTGTGCAGGCCGTATCGGAACAGTGCCTGCCGTTTCGGAACGGGTGCCTCGAAGCAGCCCAGGCGTCCGAAACGGGTAACACCGTTCCGAAACGGAAAGGCTACTGTCAGCCCTCGTTTCGGTACGCGTTGCGGAACGGCCCCGCGTTTCGAAACGGGCTGTCTCCCGTTTCGGAACGGATGACCGTTGGGGGCTGACATTGGCAGTTTTATGTTTCAAAATGTTTGTAGTATAGTCCCGAAACTTGTTTTTGCAATTGTATGAGTTCGGAATGCCCGTTCGAGCTGAAATTTGACAGAGATGCATGAAACATGATTAATTTCAAGATGGTAACTTAAATTTGGTTGAAGTCCTTGTATTTATCAGATTTTACAATTTGGTCCCTAAAGTTGTAAATTGTTCAATTGGGTCCCTGTTTGATCTCTGATGTTTATGATCTTTTGGTATGTTGTTTGAATGATCAT
This sequence comes from Hibiscus trionum, assembly GCA_030270665.1. Lineage (NCBI taxonomy): Eukaryota > Viridiplantae > Streptophyta > Magnoliopsida > Malvales > Malvaceae > Hibiscus > Hibiscus trionum. Next base: position 45,692,330 of record BSYR01000026.1, on the reverse strand, counting down.
AACTAGGGTTAGTATGCATCTAGACATGTTTAAAAAGAAAAAAAGGGTCGTTAATCAAGGTTGACTTTTGGGTTGACTTTGGTTTTCCCCGTGTGACTTTCTTAATTCGGGTCAACTGTCTAGGCCGGGTTAAGGGGGTTACATTTGGTGGTATCAGAACATCTTGGCTGAGTACGAAGAGGATCTTGGGTCAGATGAGTTGCACTGATGTGCAGAAGTTTGGCTGTGTTGTGTCCTTGCTGTAGAAGGATGCATATACGTGGTGGACAACCACTATTGCTGGGATGGCAGAAGCTGATGTGACTTGGACATTCTTTCAGAATGTGTTCAAGAGAAGGTATCTGGGTGTGAGGTACCTAGATGAGAAAAAGAGGGAGTTCATGTCTCTTACCCAAGGGAGCATGACGGTGGCTGAGTACGAAGTGCAGTTTGTTCGACTCAGTCAGTATGCACCTGAGCTGGTCCCGGATGAGCGGGCGAGGTGCGAAAGGTTCCGTTATGGTTTAGTGACGGAGGTGAAGATGTATGTGCTGGCCACCGAGTATGATGATTTCGATGTGTTGGTGGGCCGAGCCAAGGATATTGAGATGAACTTGGGTTTATCTGCTAAAGGTGCTGGAGCAAGTGCTGGTAAGCGGGCAGCTGAGTATAGTTCCGGTGGTGGACGGAACAAGAGGGGACGTGATCAGAAGTATCAGTCCTCGGCTAAGCGAGGTGGTGGAGCACCTGCTCGGGGAGGCAACACTAGAGTTGATCCGAGTGCTTGTTGGATATGTGGTTCTCATGGTCACATGAAACGTGATTGTCCTCGTGCTGTGAGGGAGGTGCAAGCTCCTGTTGTGGCAGCTGGTAATGGTTGCTGGAGCTGTGGATCTGCGGATCATTTGAGGCGTGATTGTCCTATGTTGGCTGGTGGCCAAGTGCGTGCTCCTGTTGTTGCAGCACCGCAGAGAGGTCGTGGGCGCGGCCGTGGTAATTTTCAGCGGAGAGAGGAAGGTGGCCGAGGTGTAGCTCATGTTGTAGCTGTACAGCCAGAGGGTGGCGGACAGGCTAGAGTGTTTGCTCAGCGTGAGGGGAGGAATGACGCGGATGTGATCGCAGGTATATTTACTCTGCAATCCTTGTCATTACTTTCCTTGATTGATTCTGGATCTACGCACTCTTACATACTGCGTGAGCATGCTGAATTGCTTGGTTTGCCTGTTGAGTCTTTGGATGTTGGTATGCGTGTCACTAGTTCTTTTGGTGAGACTGTTGTGACTCGAAAGCTTTATAGAAGGTGTCCTTTGGTTGTTCAAGATCATGTTTTTCATGTTGACATTATGGAGTTACCTTTCTATGGTTTTGATGTAATCCTTGGTATGGATTGGCTTGCTGAGCATCGTGCTGTGGTGGATTGTGAAAATAAGCAAGTTTCGCTGAAGCTTGCGGATGATTATGAAGTTGTAGTGGTTTGTGAGAATGTGAAGTTTCTTGCCAATGTGGTGTCCACGTTGGAGGCAAGCCGGATGCTGAGGCAAGGCTGTGAAGCTTACCTAGCTTTTGTGATGAATCCTAGCTCTAAGGAGTTGCGTGTGCAAGATATCAGGGTTGTGAAGGAGTTTCCTGGTGTGTTTCCTGAGGAGTTGCCTGGTTTACCTCCTAATCGCGAGGTGGAATTCGGAATTGAGCTGTATGAGAATACAACTCCTGTGTCCATTACACCCTATAGAATGGCACCTAAGGAGCTGAAAGAGCTGAAGACGCAGTTGCAAGAGTTGCTTGAGCGTGGTTTCATTCGGCCAAGTGTGTCGCCTTGGGGTGCACCGGTCTTGTTCGTGAAGAAGAAGGATGGCACTATGAGGATGTGCATTGATTACCGTCAGCTGAACAAGTTGACTATCAAGAATCGGTATCCTTTGCCGAGAATTGATGATCTCTTTGATCAATTTCGGGGAGCTGCTGTGTTCTCTAAGATTGACTTGAGGTCAGGGTATTACCAGTTGAAGGTGAAGGATGTGGATGTGCCTAAGATAGCTTTCAGGACAAGGTATGGGCATTATGAGTTCCTCGTGATGCCGTTTGGTTTGACAAATGCTCCTGCTGCTTTCATGGACATGATGAATCGTGTGTTTCATGAATACCTGGACAAGTTTGTTGTGGTGTTCATTGATGATATCCTCGTGTACTCGCGTACTGAGGAGGAGCATGAAGAGCATTTGAGGATTGTTTTGCAAGCTTTGTTGGAGAATCAGCTTTACGCTAAGCTGAGCAAGTGTGAGTTCTGGCTTAAGGAGGTGGTGTTTCTTGGGCATGTGGTTTCTGCCAAGGGGATTTAGGTTGATCCTCAGAAGATTGAGGCGGTGATGAATTGGAAGGTTCCTAAGTCTGTTCACGAGGTTCGTAGTTTCCTTGGTTTGGCGGGATACTACCGAAGATTTGTGGATGGGTTTTCTAAGATTGCTGCACCTTTGAAAAAGTTGTTGCAGAAGGATGTTAAGTATGAGTGGACAGAGGCGCGGCAGCAGGCTTTTGAGAAGCTTAAAGCAGCTTTGACGCAAGCTCCTATCTTGGTTCAACCTGAATCAGGGAAAGAGTTTGTGGTGTATAGTGATGCATCCTATGTTGGTTTGGGATGTGTGTTGATGCAAGAGGGTAAGGTGGTGGCTTATGCATCGCGGCAGTTGAAGGTACATGAGCGCAATTATTCTACGCATGACATAGAGTTGGCTGCGGTGGTCTTTGCCTTGAAGATCTGGAGACATTACCTGTATGGTGAGAAGTGTACTGTGTACACGGATCACAAGAGTTTGAAGTATCTGATGTCTCAGAAGGAGTTGAATCTCAGGCAGCGACGTTGGGTGGAGTTACTCAAGGATTATGATCTGACGATTGAGTATCACCCTGGGAAGGCTAATGTTGTAGCGGATGCCTTGAGTAGGAAGGTAGCTGTTGAGCTGAGGGCTATGTTTGCCAGTTTGAGCATTTCGCGTGATGATGGTCTTGTGGCTGAGTTGCAAGTGAAGCCATCTTTGGTTCAGTTGATCAAGGAGAAACAGTTGTTGGATGATTCCTTGGTGTCGCATGTTCAAGATATCGCGGAGGGTAGACCTTCGGATTTCTGTTTTAATGATGATGGAGTGTTGTGTTTTGGGAGTCGGATAGTGGTGCCTAATGATGCTGAGTTGAGGCGTGCTATTCTGACTGAAGGTCATAGTAGTCCTTTTGCTATGCACCCTGGTAGTACTAAGATGTACCGTGATCTTCGTGATGAGTACTATTGGGTGGGTTTGAAAAAGGATGTTGCGGAGTTTGTGAGCAAGTGTATGGTGTGTCAGCGAGTTAAGGCTGAGCATCAGTTTCCTTCAGGGTTGTTGCAACCGTTGAGAATCCCTGAGTGGAAGTGGGAAAGGGTTACCATGGATTTTGTATCTGGTTTACCCTTGTCACCATCGAGGAAGAATTCGGTGTGGGTGATTGTGGATCGCCTGACGAAGTGTGCGCATTTCTTGCCTGTGCATACTACGTTTTCTTTGGATAAGCTTGCAGAGCTGTACATTGCTGAGATTGTGCGGCTGCATGGTGTGCCTAAGTCGATTGTGTCGGATAGGGATCCGAGGTTCACATCGCGGTTCTGGCAGTGTTTGCATCAAGCTCTGGGTACGAGGTTGAATTTCAGTACATCCTATCATCCTCAGTCGGATGGTCAGTCTGAGCGTGTTATCCAGATCTTGGAGGATATGTTGAGATGCTGCGTGATTGAGTTTCAGGGCTCTTGGGAGAAGCATTTGCCTTTGGTTGAGTTTGCTTATAACAATAGTTATCAGGCAAGTATTCAAATGGCACCTTATGAGGCTTTGTACGGGAGGAAGTGTAGGACTCCTCTTTGTTGGGCTGAAACGGGTCAGAAGTTGGTTTCGATACCGGCTTTGTTGAAAGGAACCACCGAGAAGGTGAAGCTCATTTGTGAGCGTTTGAAGGCAGCTTCTGATCGGCAGAAGTCTTACGCGGATTTGAAGCGTAAGGAGATTGAGTATGCGGTGGGTGACCGTGTGTTTTTGAAGGTTTCGCCTTGGAAAAAGGTGATGAGGTTTGGCCGGAAGGGTAAGTTGAGCCCTAGATACATTGGACCATACGAGGTGGTTGAGCGTGTGGGTCCTGTTGCGTATAGGTTGAGGTTACCTCAAGAGTTGGAGAAGATTCATGATGTGTTCCATGTTTCTATGCTCCGGAAGTATAGATCTGATCCTTCGCATGTGATGCCTGTGGAGGAAGTGGAATTGAATCCGGATTTGACCTATGATGAGGAACCGGTGAAGGTTCTGGATTCGGATAGCAAGGTTCTTCGTGGCAAGACCATTGAGTTGGTGAAGGTGTTGTGGAAGCACCGCGGTGTTGAGGAAGCCACGTGGGAGCGAAAGGATGACATGCTGAAGCAGTTTCCTTATCTCTTTCCTTCAGGTAAATTTCGAGGACGAAATTTCTTAAGGGGGGGAGAGTTGTAACGCCCCGGTTTTGGGCTTAGAAGTTTTGGGCGTTGACCGGTTTGGTCAAAGTGCGGTTCGAATATATAAGAGTGAATTTAGGAAAGCTTAGTTCGGGTTGCATTAAAAATATGGAAAAATGTTCTAAAATCATTTTTTAATATATATAAGTGAACTGTGAAATCAATTTTACAAAATGAGGTTTGGAAGGGTGACATTTTGGCTAGTGACCAAAGCGTAATTTTTGAAAGTTGCGTGACTGTTTTTGAAAGGATTGAAACTTTGAATCTTTAAGGAGCTATTTACCCAAAGGGAGTTTCTCCAGATTTTCCTAAGATATTTTAATGTTTAATTCTGATTTTCAAGCTAAAGAAAAGTGGAGGGAAAGTCATTTTGGCTATTTTGTAACTAACTTCCCATATTTTCCAATTTTCCTTTTCTCTCATTTTCTCTCAACCCAAACACTTTCTCTCCAGAGATTTCTTTCTGATTTTGTCACTCAAATCTCTCTTTTCAATCCTCTTTTGATTCCTAATCATCACATCAACAAAACCTCTCAAATTGCTAGTTGATTCATCAAGGTTTTTGGTTCTAAAAGTGGGGAAACTCAAGTTTGGAGGTAAGAACGTCCTTCTCCTCTGAACTTCAAGTTCTTTAATGAAATTCCTAAGTTCTCAATCCTTATTTGATGATTTATAAAAGGTTTTAAAGTGCGGTAATGGATCTTGGCTTTAAATGCAAGATTTGATGATTTTTGGTGAATTTTCGTTGGATCTGTTAAAGCAGTGATTTGAGGTGTATAATTGGTGATAAATGAATGTTAATTTGATATGGAATTGGGTTTTAACTAATGCAATCCCGGATAGGTTGAATTTCCTAAGTTTAGCTTGTGTTTCTTGGTTGTTTTTGGGTGATCTTGTGGATCTGTTGTTGCTGGAGGTATAAGGATGTTGTTAGGCTCTTTTTAGATGTATAATGATGTTTATGGATGCTTAGTTTTGATGGTTTATGGCTGGGCTTTGTTGAGGAGTTGTTTGGATGCATTTTCGGTTGTGTTTGGTGGCCGAAAATGGAGTGTGGATGAGAGCAGCGAGTTTAGGTGCTTTCATTGAAGCTATTAATGCATGATGATGCATTAATCTACTGTTTTGATGTGTTAAAACAGGGGAGTCATCTTTGGATCCAAGTGGTGGTGATCCGGAAGCTTGATTTTGTGTTTCGGCAAGAGGCGAAACGGAATCGGTGAGTGGATTTTGGTTTTCAGCTTTGAAACCAATGTTTTGGAGGTTTGGGAGCTTAGTCTAAGTCTAAACAACTTTGCTAAGCTCAAGAGTAAGTTTTCGGAAAAACTCTCTTGTTGAGGAACCATGAGATGGTTGGGTGCAATGTGTTTGTTGCATGTTTAAATTCTGTTTTTAAAGCATATCTAGCATGTTTGTTTGCTGAGGTTATAAGCCATGTGATTAAGGAAGCTCAAGGTTAGAGTTCCTTGTAATTGAACATTGTTTAAATGTGGTTTAATGCTTAAAGATGCATGATGTTTATGGCTTGGTTAAATGCTTTAAAACAGTGGATTATTGATGATAAATGATGTATATTGGCAAGTGATGTTTTGAAAAGGTTAAGGTCACTAAGGTGGTTAAAAGTCCTTGAGTGAGCCTTGTTTACTTAAGAACATCAAGGTGTTTAAAAGTCCTTGGATGGTTCTTGTTACGGACACAAAGGTGTTTAAAAGTCCTTGTGTGGTCCTTTCCAAGGTGTTTAAAAGTCCTTGGGGTGATTTTTATCATGGTGTTTAAAAGTCCATGGCCAAGGTGTTTAAAAGTCCTTGGGATCAAGGTGTTTAAAAGTCCTTGAGGTGAAACTTGCTAAGGACACAAAGGTGTTTAAAAGTCCTTGTGTGGTCCTTGCCATGGTGTTTAAAAGTCCATGGGCCAAGGTGTTTAAAAGTCATTGGGGATAAGATCACAATGGTGTTTAAAAGTCCATGTGTGAGTCTTATGTTGATCTTGTTTTAAAGATGGAAATTATCACTTGTGGCCAATATGACATGTTATGTTATGAAGCATGAGATGCTTGTTTTAAGATTTCTTGTGAGCATGTCTAAATGTATCTTGAAGTATGATTTATAAATGAGTTTTATAAATGCATTATTGTGTGGTTTTAAGGAGCTTTTCTCACTAAGCTTTTGCTTACGCTCTCTCTCTTTCCTTAAACCAATAATGCAGAGCATTAAAGTGCATTGAGGGCAGCAAGGAGGGCAAGCAATCAAGTGGAAGTTAAGCTCATGTATGGAAGGTTTTCGTAAACACTTTTAGCTTTTGGCTTTTGGCAATGGGGGACCTATGTTGTTGTTTTGGGAGATGTTGGGACTCCCTAAGTTGGATTTATGATATGGTTTATGTTGGTTTATGTAATTGGTCATTATGTGTTGGTTTGGAGGCTTTTATGCATGAATGGTTGCTTGTGTAGGAAGCATGCCTTTAGATTTGGGGCTTTCCACATATGTTGATATAATGATGAATTGTTGATGCAAATATGTCTCTTGTATGTTGTATGAGTTGCTGGTAAAGTTTGATAGCGTTTGGAGCATGATTGGTTGGTCAATTGCATGTTTAGGCAAGCAAATTTCTGCATTTTGTGCAGGCCGTATCGGAACAGTGCCTGCCGTTTCGGAACGGGTGCCTCGAAGCAGCCCAGGCGTCCGAAACGGGTAACACCGTTCCGAAACGGAAAGGCTACTGCCAGCCCTCGTTTCGGTACGCGTTGCGGAACGGCCCCACGTTTCGAAACGGGCTGTCTCCCGTTTCGGAACGGATGACCGTTGGGGGCTGACATTGGCAGTTTTATGTTTCAAAATGTTTGCAGTATAGTCCCGAAACTTGTTTGTGCAATTGTATGAGTTCGGAATGTCCGTTCGAGCTGAAATTTGACAGAGATGCATGAAACATGATTAATTTCAAGATGGTAACTTAAATTTGGTTGAAGTCCTTGTATTTATCAGATTTTACAATTTGGTCCCTAAAGTTGTAAATTGTTCAATTGGGTCCCTGTTTGATCTCTGATGTTTATGATCTTTTGGTATGTTGTTTGAATGATCATAACTAGGGTTAGTGTGCATCTAGACATGTTTAAAAAGAAAAAAAAGGGTCGTTAATCAAGGTTGACTTTCGGGTTGACTTTGGTTTTCCCCGTGTGACTTTCTTAATTCGGGTCAACCGTCTAGGCCGGGTTAAGGGGGTTACAATAAAGGTAATGTCTCCAAATCTTCAAAGCGAACACCATCGCTGCAAGCTCAAGATCGTGCGTAGGGTAGTTGCGCTCATGCACTTTCAACTGTCTAGACGCATAATCCACAACCTTTCCACCATGCATCAGTACGTAACCCAAACCAACGTATGATGCATCGCTATAAACTACAAACTCCACCCGATTCTGGTTGAATCAAGACAGGAGCTTGCGTCAAAGCTTCCTTTAACTTCTCGAAAGCTTGCTGCCTACCTTCCGTCCACTCGAAGCGGACATTATTTTGCAACAACTTGGTCAAAGGGGCAGCAATCTTAGGGAAACCTTCGGTAGTAACCAACCAAGCCAAGGAAACTACGCACCTCTGTTACTTACTTAGGCGTCTTTCAGCTCATCACCGCCTCAATCTTATGTCGGTCTACCCGGATACCATCGGCCGACACCACATGTCCAAGAAAAACCACTTCCCTGAGCCAAAACTCACACTTTCTCAGCTTAGCATAGAGCTGGTTCTCCAACAACACCTGTAACACAATCCTTAAGTGCTTATCATGATCCTCCTTGGTACGTGAGTACACAAGAATATCATCGCTAAACACCACCACAAACTGGTCCAGATACTCATGGAACACCATATTCATCATGTCCATGAATGCAGCCGATGCATTTTTCAATCCAAACGACATCACCGATAACTCATAATGACCGTACCTAGTCCGAAAAGCTCTCTTAGGTACATCCACATCCTTAATCTTAAGCTGATAATACCCATACCTCAAATCTATCTTCGAAAACACCGAAGCACCACGAAACTAATCGAACAAATCATCGATCCTCGGTAAAGGGTACTTGTTCTTAACCGTCAACTTGTTCAGTTGCCGATAGTCAATGCACATACGCATGGTACCATCATTCTTCTTAACAAACAAGACCGACGCACCCCAAGGTGTAATGCTCGGCCTTATGAACCCTCGGTCAAGCAACTCCTGGAGCTGCATCTTCAACTCCTTCAACTCCTTAGGTTCCATGCAATAAGGAGCAATGGACACTTGAGTCATATTCTCATAAAACTCTATATCAAACTCAACCTCCTGGTTGGGTGGGAACCCTAGAAACTCCTCCAGAAAGACACCCGGAAACTCATATACGGTTCGTATGTCTTGCGTATGGACTTCCTTCGTGCTAGAATTCATCACATATGCCAAGAAAGCTTCACATCCCAACTCCATCATTCAACCTGCTTCTAGAGCCGAAATTGCGTTAGATAAGAACTTCACGTTCTCACCCACGATTACTACCTCGTAATCATCCGCAAGCTTCAGGGTAACATGCTTAACATCAAAGTCCACCACAGCTTGATGCTCAACCAACCGGTCCATTCCAAGAATCACATCAAAGCCATAAAAGGCAATTCCATTAGATCAACAGAAAATACATGACCTTGAACAGATAACATGCACCTCCTATACAATTTCCTTGTAACAACAGTCTCACCAAAATAACTTTTTACTTGCATTCCTACATCTAGCATCTCAACATGAGTATCAAGCAAATGCGCATGCTCATTCATGATGTATGAATGCGTAGATCCAGAATCAATCAATGCTAACAAGGACAGGGATTGCAATGTGAAGGTACCTGACATCACATCAGTGTCGTTGCGTCCCTCGCGATGTGTATACACTCTCTCGAGACCACCTCCCTCTAATTGAACAACAACGACATGGGCCACACCTCTCTAGCCATCCTCTCTCCTCTGAAAGTTGCCTCAGCCGCGCCCATGGCCTCTCTGCTGTGCAACAGTTGGTGCACGACCTTGACCACCTCCCGCTAACAGGGGACACTCACGCCTCATATGGTCAGTAGATCCACAGTTCCAACATGAGTTAACTCCAAGCACAGGAGCCTGAACCTCTCGAGCCACACGAGGGTAGTCCCTCCTCAAGTGTTCATACGAACCACACGTTCAGCACGTGTTCTGTTCAACCCTTTGCCTATTGCCCTGAACCGATACACCCCGACCAAAATTTCCACGCCTAGCTGCAGGCTGATATCTACGGTTCCTATTTCTCTTGCTCTGCCCACCACTAGGGCCAACATCATCAGCTCTCTTACCCAGACTGGAATAACCCCCACGCGAGGTTAGACCCAAGCTTTGTTCTATATCTTTGGCTCGAGTCACGAGCACATCGAAATCCGTATAATCTGTCGCAAGCATATATGTCTTCACCTTCTATACCAGGCCGTACAAAAAACGATCACATCGATGCCTATCACTCAGCAACAGCTCTGGAGCATACTGACTCAACCGTACAAACTGAACCTCGTACTCAGCTACAGTCATACTCCCTTGAACTAGAGACATAAATTCTCTCTTCTTATCATCAAGGTACCTAACTCCAAGGTGCTTTCTCTTGAACGCAGACTGGAAGAACGTCCAATCTACCTCTTCTGGCTCCAAAGCCGCGGTCGCAGTAGTCCACCAGGTATATGCATCACCATGCAACAGTGATACTGCGCAACCTAATTTCCGTGCATCACCGCACCCCATCTGATCCAATATTTGGATCGTACTGGCCAGCCACGCCTTAGACGCATCGGGAGATAATCCTCGAAACTCTACTCCTCCCAAGCTCCCTATTCGCTCCAGTGGTAATCCCACTTGCCCAGTAGCAGGGGCTTGTATGTGCACCCTGAAAACAACAGCCTGGAATGCCCCAGTCATCGCCTGTACCAAAGGCGTCAAATCTCCCAACAATGGACCAGCCTGTCCGTGTTGGCACTGCTCATCACCCCATGTGGCGGTGGCAGAGGAGGAGGTAGATTTCCACCAGGTGGAATCTCATTTTCCTGGTCACACTATACCTCAGCAGGAGCTATCGCTCCAGAACGCAACTCGTGTCTCGGTCCCATTGTGCTAGTTATCATTAAAACACGAACATAAAACAAACAAAAGATCAGGCCAGCTCTTAACAAGGATCCCAAGACTTTCAAAACCAATTTAAAACATTTTACTAGGTAATAAGGCAATAGACATTCCAATCCCCCCCAACATAGCACAAAGCATATCACATGCATACTTCATCATCATATGACTCAAGCATCACGACTCAGCTCAATCATCATTACATCCACATTCATTCATCATGTACATCATCACTACCATACATTCAGCAATAACATGCTTAAACATTCACCGGACAAAGCAAATATCACCAAAACACATATCTACATCGCAAAACACTTACCCACAACCTACCATCATCCAAACCTTTTGTAACCTGGCTCTGATACCACCAAATGTAACCCCCTCAACCCGGCCTGACCGATAGACCGAACCGAACGGATCACACGGGGAATATTGAAGTAAACCGGGAAAGTTTACCTGTAACATCCTCCTTTTTGTCCTAGAATTTAAGTTATTAAATTAGAGTATTTATTATTTCTTTAAAAGCAAATAAATTCACAATTAGTCAATTTATTCAATTTGGCCCCTGAATTCCTTCAATTAGTACTTGTTGAATTAAAACAAATTCAAAGAGAAATTGGATGTTTAAAATTGAAGGGTTGAACCGAATGAGTCAAGAAGATAAATTAGTTGAGCCCTAATTTAATTATAACATGATCAAAGTAAGTGATTTAGTAAGTTAAAATAATTAGAATAAATATTAACAACTTAGAGAAATCGGGACAAATTATAAAGGATTGAAATTAGATATATCCATGCATAATGACTAAATTAAAGTTAAAGCAAAATAGAAATGTTGCATGCTAAAATTTACATTTCTTTGGGATGCCCTTAGTCAAAAATAAAATTAAAAGGATAAGGGAGGGCAATTGGGTAAAAGCTAATCCCACCATAGTCCCCAATTTAGGGGTTATTTCTACCTTCTCCCTTTTCCTTGTGTGTGCCGTGTATATTGAGAGAAAAAGAGAGAGGAAGGCTTGAGATAAAATCTGAAATTTAAGCATAAATGAAGAGGAAAAAATGGAGTTTTGAAGAGAAGATTTAAAGGGGATGATAGCTTACATGCATGTGTAAATTCAAGTAAGTGATAGAAGTATTTCTTATTTCTCTTCATGAAATCATTGTTATTTCAAGTGTTAATTAAAGATTTCAGTTCTGGAAAATTTGATAATGCTTGCATGTTGGATTAAATAACTTGTTAGAGTTAAGTTAGAACCAGGATGTAATTAAAAGTATGAAAGAAATTGGTTTACATAGGCAATTTTATGCTTAAACTCAACTTGACTAGTATGCTGTCGAAATCTTGAAATTTGAAGGTGTTTTGGTTCGAATTGGAAAATGTTCTGTAGGTGAAAATGGTAGATAATCGAAGTAAATATATGGTATAAGTGTTGGGTTGCATGAAGAATGATTTTTGAATAGGATAATTTCACTCTAGAACAAGCTGGTCGTGTAATGAAGCAAAACGAGAAAATGGGACTGTTTTGATAGAATTCAAAAAGTTTAAGGGCTTTAAACGTATTGAGTTTGGCTTTGAGAGATAATTTACAATCAGGGGAAAGGGAAATAATATTGGTTCTTACCTTGAATTGACCATATAAGGCTTAATTTAGTTGTTAAGTGAAGCATTTAGTGAAATAGGACAAATAGAACTAAATGATGAAATCGTAAACTTTAGGGGAGTAAATGGTTTTGTTAAAAAGGACTAAATTGCTTAATTAATGCTTAATTATGATTTATTAACATTAAGGATTAGTGGAAAGTTTTTCTAAGATATTGATTGGAAATTTAGATAAAGAATTCAAAAGCTTGAAGTGAAACCTTAGTAAACTGTCCAAAAATCTAAAGTTCTGAATAGTCACTTTGAAAATTCTCCAAAAATAGAGTATAATGTATTTTTAGCTGAAATTTTAATGGATGAAACTTGGGAATTTCTATATTCATTGGGAGAAAACGGAATTGCATTTCAGCATGTGAGTTAGGAGTTATAAATTAAAGTAGTTAAACAGTGCAAACTGTCCAGGACTGTTAAAATGACTGGTGCTTAAGTATTAAACTGTATTAACTCAGAAGAGATAAAAATATGGGGTTTATATGGTTATAAAACTGAGTGTATTAACTTTCTAAGGGTGTATGATAATTGAAATTTGAATTAGTGAGAAAAACGTTATGGTCAAAATGATAACTGGTCCTCAAACTATTTAAATGAAAAATAGTTTTGAATGTTAAAGTTTGTTCTTGTGTCAAAGAGTTAATATGATCAAATTGATCTTAATATGATATTCTTGTGTTTGAGTGTTAAGATCAAGTGTGTGAAGAGATCTTGGAGGAAGCAAGGATTGGACAACCAAGTGGAAGGAATAAGGGCATTGTAATCAAGGAACAAGCTTAGTGGAGTATTGTGAGTGTAATTGCTTTAGGGTTAGGACTAGTGTCCTAACCAACCTATTTCTTTTATGTGATTTAATTTATATGTTATGCATGAATTGGACCTAACTCAAACCAGGTAAATTGTTTAGTAAGGAAAGGAGGCTAAAATAGAAAATGAAACATGAAATGAATCATTGTTAATACCTTGTTATTGTGTATTTGTGGACTGCCCTTGTGAAGCTTACTTGAATGTTTGATATGAGCTTGAAAATGATAGAGATGCTATTTTTTTTCTAATGTATTGAAGATGCTTGGATGTGATATGAGATCATTTGTATTGCTTGTTTGGAATTGTGCAATTATATGACATGATAAGCTTGTATCTTGGAGTGTGTGATATGATTTTAGAAAACCAAATGATAAATGATATAAATGAAGTGTTTGATAAATTGAAAGACTTATAAAGCCCTTGGTCGATTAGAGGTCTTAGGTATAAGGGCATGCCTAGAGTCTGAGCTCATCTGTTTAGTACCTAGTGTACTCTCTAAAATGGTGTATTTGGCACCTAAAATGCTTAGTGCATTTCTTGTTGATTACATGATATCTTTGATGGTGTACAAGACACATTGATGCTGTTGAGCATCCCCTGATTTGTTTCTTAGTGCAACCATTGTTTGGTACTTGGTATCCCCTTTTGACTTGCTTACCTAGTACTTCTACTCCACCAAGGCAAACAAATAAATATATATACATGTTTGTAATAAGCTTATGAAGTGGATAAATGAAAAGATAAATAACATGATATGGTATGATCTATGCTTGTTATATGATTTATTTGGATAATGGTCCTTTTCGAATGACATGATGAAATGTGGTATTGTAACCCCCTTAACCCGGCCCAGACGGTTGAACCGAATTAAGAAGTTTACACGGGGAAAACCAAAGTCAACTCGAAAGTCAACCTTGATTAACGACCCCTTTTTTTCTTTTAATCTTATCTAGATGCACGTTAACCCTAGTTATGTTCATACAAACATCATACTCAAAGATCAGCGCAAACGGAAAACGTTCAGGGACTTAATTGAACAAAACACAAACTTAGGGACCAAAATGTAAATTCTGGAAAATACAAGGACTTAACCCACCTTTAAGTTACCAATATGAAATTAGTCGTAATTCATGCTTGTCTGTCAAATTTCAGCTCAAACGGACATCACAAACTCATTTAATTGCATAAACAAGATTCAGGACCAAAACGCAAACAATGCAAAACATTTAACCAACAATTTCAGTGCCCAACGGTCGAGTGTTTCGGAACAGGGAAGACCCGTTCCGAAACGCGGGGCCGTTCCGCAACTGGTTCCGAAACAGTGCCTGGCAGTGGCATAGCCGTTCCGGATCGGTTGCTTCCGTTTCGGAACGCCCAGGCCATTTCAGGCCCCCGTTCCGATACGGTAACATCTGTTCCGAAACAGGCTGCCCAGATTGCAGAAAAATTGCTGGTTTAACACACAATTGGCCTATCAAACATGCTCCAAAGGCAACCATACTTTACCAGCAAATCATTCAACATACAAAGAACATAATTGCATCAACCATTCATCAACATGGCATCAATTATGAAAATCCCCAATTCTATAGGCATGCATCCTACTTAGCAATCCATTCAAGCATCAAAACATCAATTCAAACACATAATGGCCAAATACAAGTTCCAACGACATTAACAACATAATACCAACTTAGGGAGTCCAAAACATCTCCCAAAACAACAACATAGGTCCCCCATTGCCAAATGCCCATAAGCTAATAGTGTTTAAGAAACCTTCACCATACATGAGCTTTGTTCACCACTTGGATTCTTGTCCACCTTGATGTCCTCAATGCACTTTAAGGCTCTGCATTATTGGTTTAAGAAAAGAGAGAGCGTAAGCAAAAGCTTAGTGAGGAATGCTCGTTAAAACCACACAATAATGCATTTATAAAACACCTTTATAAATCATTGTTCAAAACCACAATATACATGCTCATAAGCATTTAAAACAAGCAAACCATGCTTCAAGATCATAACATGTCATATTGGCCACAAGTGATACAATCAACATAAGATCCACACATGGACTTTTAAACACCATTGTGATCTTACAATTTTCCAAGGACCACACATGGACTTTTAAACACCATTGCGTCCTTAACAAGAATCATCCATGGACTTTTAAACACCATGACAAGGACCACACAAGGACTTTTAAACACCTTTGTGTCCTTAACAAGAATCACCCAAGGACTTTTAAACACCTTGGTGTTCTTAAATAACAAGGCTTACACAAGGAATTTTAACCACCTTGAACCTTAACCAAGAACCAACCATGGACTTTTAAACACCATGTTGTTCTTAAATAAACAAGGCTCACACAAGGACTTTTAACCACCTTTGTGACCTTAACCATCACTTGCCAATATGCATCATTAACAACAATATTCCACTGTTTTAAAGCATTTAACAAAGCCATAAACATCATGCATCTTTAAGCATCAAACCACATTAAAACAATGTTCAAAAACAAGGATCTCTTACCTTGAGCATCCTTCAACACATGGCTTACAATCTCAGCAAATAAACATGCTAAATATGCTTTCAAAACAGGATTTAAAACATGCAAACAAACCACATTGCATACAACCAATCCATGGTTCATCATCAAGAGAGTTTTTCCGAAAACTTACTCTTGAGCTTAGCTAAGTTGCTTAGACTTAAACTAAGCTCCCAAACCTTCAAAACATTGGTTTCATAGCTGAAATCCAAAAGCCACTCACCGATTCCGTTTCGCCTCTTGCCGAAACACCAATCAAGCTTCCGGATCAACACCACTAGGATCCAAAGATGACTCCCCTGTTTTAAACACATCAAAACAGTAGATTAATGCATCATCATGCATTAATATCCTCAATGAAAGCACCTAAACCCGCTGCTCTCATCCACACTCCATTTTCGACTACCAAACACAACCGAAAATGCATCCAAACAACTCCACAACACTACCCAGCCAAGATCCATCAAATCTAAACATCCTTAAACATCAATTAACATCCAAAAAGGATCCTACCACGTCCCTATACCTCCAGCTATAACAGATCATCAAGATCACTCCAAAAACAACCAAGAACACAAGCTAAACTTAGGAAATTCAACCTATCCGGGATTGCATTAATTAAACCTCAATTTCACATCAATTTAACATTCATCTAACATCAAATTGACACCTCAAAACACTGCCCAATCAGATCATACGAAATTTCATCAAAATCAATCAAATCTTGCATTTAAAAGCCAAAATCAAGAACACATCTATAAAACCTTTTATAAAACATAAATCAAGGATTGAGAACTTAGGAATTTCAGTAAAGAACTGGGAGTTTAGAGGAGAAGGACGTTCTTACCTCCAAACTTGAGTTTTCTCCCTTTTTGGAACCAAATTCTTGAAAATCCACTTAGCAAATGCAAAGGTTTTGTTGAAGAGATGATTGAAGATCAAAAGAGAATTGAAATGAGATATTCAGATGGCAAAATCAGAGGGAAAAGCTCTGGAGAAATGTGTTTGGTTTGAGAGAAAAGATGAGAGAAAATGAAAATAGAAAATGTGGAAAGTTAGTTGGAAATTTAGGAAAATATCTTCCCTCCCTTTTCTTTTATTTAAAATCCATTTATTAAACCTTTAATATTTTAGAAAAAATCTGGAGAAACTCCCATTGGGTAAATAGCTCCTTAAAGATTCAAAGTTTCAATCCTTTTTAAAACAGTCTCACAGTTTTCGAAAATTACATTTTGGTCACTAACCAAAATGTCACACTTCCAAACCTCATTTTGTAAAATTGATTTCACCAAACTCTTATATATAATAAAAGAGGATTTTAAGACATTTTTCCATATTTTTAATGCAACCCGAACTAGGTTTTCCTAAATTCACTCTTATATATTCGAACCGCGATTCGACCGAACCGGTCCGAATCCCAAAACTCCTAAGCCCAAAATTGGGGCGTTACAACTCTCCCCCCCCTTAAGAAATTTCGTCCTCGAAATTTACCTGAAGGAAAGAGATACGGGAACTGCTTCAGCATGTCATCCTTCCGTTCCCACGTGGCTTCCTCAACACCACGATGTTTCCACAACACCTTTACCAGCTCAATGGTCTTGCCACGAAGAACCTTACTATCCGAATCCAGAATCCTCACCGGTTCCTCATCATAGGTCAAATCCGGATTCAATTCCACTTCTTCCACAGACATCACATGCGAAGGATCCGATCTATACTTCCGAAGCATAGAAACATGAAACACATCATGAATCTTCTCCAACTCTTGAGGTAACCTCAACTTGTACGCAACAGGACCCACACGCTCAACCACCTCGTACGGTCCAATGTATCTAGGGCTCAACTTACCCTTACGGCCAAACCTCATCACCTTTTTCCAAGGCGAAACCTTCTAAAACACACGGTCACCCACCGTATACTCAATCTCCTTACGCTTCAAATCCGCGTAAGACTTTTGCCGATCAGAAGCTGCCTTCAAGCGCTCACAAATGAGCTTCACCTTCTCGGTGGTTCCTTTCAACAAAGCCGGCATCGAAACCAACTTCTGACCCGTTTCAGCCCAACACAAAGGAGTCCTACACATCCTCCCGTACAAAGCCTCATAAGGTGCCATTTGAATGCTCGTCTGATAACTATTGTTATAGGCAAACTCCACCAAAGACAAATGTTTCTCCCAAGAGCCCTGAAACTCAATCACGCAGCACCTCAACATATCCTCCAAAATCTGGATAACACGCTCGGACTGACCATCCGACTGAGGATGATAAGATGTACTGAAATTCAACCGTGTACCCAAAGCTTGATGCAAACACTGCTAGAACCGCGATGTAAACCTCGGATCCCTATCCGACACAATCGACTTTGGCACACCATGCAGCCGCACAATCTCAGCAATGTACAGCTCCGCAAGCTTATCCAAGGAGTACGTAGTATGCACAGGCAAGAAATGCGCACACTTCGTCAGGCGATCCACAATCACCCACACCGAATTCTTCTTCGTTGGTGACAAGGGTAAACCAGATACAAAATCCATGGTAATCCTTTCCCATTTCCATTCAGGGATTCTCAACGGTTGCAACAACCCTGAAGGAACCTGATGCTCAGCCTTAACTCGCTGACACACCATGCACTTGCTCACAAACTCAGCAACATCCTTCTTCAAACCCACCCAATAGTACTCATCACGAAGATCTCGATACATCTTAGTACTACCTGGGTGCATAGCAAAAGGACTACTATGACCTTCAGTCAGAATAACACGCCTCAACTCAGCATCATTGGGCACTACTATCCGACTCCCAAAACACAACACACCATCATCATTAAAACAGAAATCAAGGATTGAGAACTTAGGAATTTCAGTAAAGAACTGAGAGTTTAGAGGAGAAGGACGTTCTTACCTCCAAACTTGAGTTTTCTCCCTTTTTGGAACCAAATTCTTGAAAATCCACTTAGCAAATGCAAAGGTTTTGTTGAAGAGATGATTGAAGATCAAAAGAGAATTGAAATGAGATATTCAGATGGCAAAATCAGAGGGAAAAGGTCTGGAGAAATGTGTTTGGTTTGAGAGAAAAGATGAGAGAAAATGAAAATAGAAAATGTGGAAAGTTAGTTGGAAATTTAGGAAAATATCTTCCCTCCCTTTTCTTTTATTTAAAATCCATTTATTAAACCTTTAATATTTTAGAAAAAATCTGGAGAAACTCCCATTGGGTAAATAGCTCCTTAAAGATTCAAAGTTTCAATCCTTTTTAAAACAGTCTCACAGTTTTCGAAAATTACATTTTGGTCACTAACCAAAATGTCACACTTCCAAACCTCATTTTGTAAAATTGATTTCACCAAACTCTTATATATAATAAAAGAGGATTTTAAGACATTTTTCCATATTTTTAATGCAACCCGAACTAGGTTTTCCTAAATTCACTCTTATATATTCGAACCGCGATCCGACCGAACCGGTCCGAATCCCAAAACTCCTAAGCCCAAAATTGGGGCGTTATAGGTATGCTTGAAATGCTTGATTCATGATCAATGTGGATAATGGTCCTATTCGAATAACCTGCCATAATATGATCTATGTTTTGCTTATGAATGAAGGTTTGTTCAATGATATACTTGAATGATTCTTGCTTTGTTCGAATGTGATGCATGATGATAAGCATGATGTTAGATGAAATTGTGTATGGTCTTATACTATGAATGATAGTACATGGAATGTATGAAGTTAATTGAGACTTGAGCATGATGAGCTTAGTTAGGAGATGTTTTATGTGCTAATAATGCCTAGCTAATTAACCATAAAGATGACCATAAGATTCTAAAGAATGAATTAGTTTTAGAAATTACCTCGCTAAGTACAAATTTGTACTTAACGCTCTTTGTTTCCTTCTTCCCAAATAACAGGTTGCCTTGGGCATAAAGCTAGCAAATTCTGATCAGATGCAAATCACAAAACAACAAAATGTATGACCTAAGTCTCGTATTTAGGCTCCTAGATGGTGGCTTGGAAATTTGTCTAGATATCCATTTCGTTTTGTTTGACATTAGCATTAATTTACGTTGGTGCTTGAATTTGTTATATGCTTCTTGAATGCTAGTATGGAGTCTAGTAAGCATGTTTTGTAATTAGTAAGTAAGCCTCATTTTGTTTGTAAATATGTGAGTCAAGCTTGGTGGTTTTTGTAATGGTTTTATTTTGTTGTAAATATTAGAAATGTAGCTTGACATGGCTTATGGTATATCATGATAGGATGATATTTTGTAACTAAAGTATGCTTAATGGAAAGAAATTATGTTAGTAAGTGAGATTACATGTATGGTTCATATTGTGTTTGTGAATTTAGTAATTAATGATAAAGTTTAATGTGGCTGTATGATTCGAATAGAAACTTGAAAAAATGAGTAGGTATTTTTCGAATGGCTTTGTAAATTAAAGGTACTAGGTTGTTCGACTAAGCTTGGAATAGATCTCTAAAATTTGAAACAATTAGAAATAATGAGATTATGCTTTGTAAAATTATCAACATGAATTTCTTATGATGCTTCGATTGGAAAAATGGAACATTAAATTGCAAATTGTTAGTAACCGAATTGATTCTTAATCACATTAGCACGAAAATTTTAAGTTGCATGTAAGATAATAATTAGGTTTAGTATGGTAATATGATAGCTTGATCTATGTTATGTTCAAAATTTTTGTTAGCCCACTTTCCGCATGCGTTTTGATACGATTTGCTAATAAGAAACCATTCTTGTTTTGGATTTCTTTTTGATAATATGTTCTGTTCTGTTCCGGTAACGCTCCTCGCTCCTAACCCAGACGAGGGGTGTTACATTACCTCAATAAACGACCCTTGTTTTTTTATCTTGTCTAAATGCAACTCAGGTTCGTATGTGTACATACACAAGCAGGGAAAACAAAAACAACGCAATCATCTTTCGATTAAAGTCGAACTAGGTTTAGGGACCATTTTGTAATTTTGATAAACTTTAAGGGCTTTTAAAATTTCAAGTTTCCAACCTTCAAATAGATTCATTACATGCGTACTGGTGAAATTTCAGCTCAAAACGATATTTACAACCCATTCAATTGCATGTGAGGAAAACAGGGACCAAAATGCAAGAAAACAGAACTCAGGACAATTCAAAAAAATAGATCCAACAGTCAAGTGTTTTAGAACAGAGGACCCTATATTAGAATGGGCGTTTTAAAACATGGTTGACCGTTTCGATACGCGGGTTCGTTTCGAAACCCCAAGAGACACGTTTCGGTATATTGGTTCACAGAGGCAAACTGTTCCAAAACGGGCCTCTCTGTTCCGAAACGCCATGGCCATTACAGGCCACCGTTTCGAAACAGGTAAGGGCGTTCCAAAATGTCTGGGTCTGAAACTTACTAAAATACTGGTATAAATCAACTTTTACCCTCCGAAACCATCTCAACACATGCCTCAACACCCATACAACTTGTATACACATAAATGACCATCAACATGAAGCACAAGTTACACCATAGCATCATTCACACAAGCTATGGAACTAAAGGCATGCTTCCTAGATGTGAAAAACACAAAAAGGCTAAAAACCAATTACAAGCACAAACCAAATCTCAATGGCCATTTACAAATCCAAATATGCATCATAAACTTGCTCAAAACCAGAAATCAACAAATCAATAACATTCAATGCGTCGGACACCCACATTGCCATTATTACACTAGTTAAAAAGCTCAACATACTTTAGCAAAATGTTTTGGTGTGATTCCTCGAAGAAGCTGCCTCCAAAAGTCTAATTATTTGCATTGATGAAACAAGGAGAGCATAAGCATACAAACTTAGTGAGGATTCCTCAAACCACAAACATCATCAATGTACAAAACCGTTTTCACTCTTTTTAAAACCATCATGCCTTTCTTAGAAAATCGTGCACTTAACATCAAAATCATTGTTTTAAGACATCATGCTTCATGATTCAACCAAAATCAGGAATTAAACCATTGCTACTTATTTACCAAGCCTTTCAAGCATAATCACCATTATGCTAAGTTTAAACAAAAACATGCATCCTTCAAACCATGCATTAGCAACATTTTCCACATTATACAAATATATTATATTGGCTCACAAGTGATAATTACAATATCAAAACCAAAGTATCGGATACACGGATTACTAAGGGTTGTCCCACACCCTTCATACACTTTACTGGCATATCAAGGCTCACACACGAGAGCAACCCTCCATCGTTGTGACACCCGTGGTGGAGTATTCGGTACAATCACAACCCCTCAACACCACTCATCGGTAAATGTATAACCCACTAACGAGAGATGGAACTCACACAAGGTTCGCACCAGGGAGCTACCCTCAACCTTTGCAACCTTAAACAATCCTCAATCATTAGGGTACTTGGATGGAGTATTCGGTACAATCACAACCCTTCAACATCCAAGACGACTTGATTATAGTGCACTCAATCCTATAACCGGCTAACTATAATCGATTTCATTTATAAAACACTTTATTTAACATCACTTTCTAATATAATCCAAATCCCATGCATTCCTCACTGTTTTTACAAAGCATACATGATAAGCCATAAACAAGCATTAAACCATGCTTAAAACCTCATGCATCAACACATGCATACAAGGACCACTTACCTAGTGCATCCTTAAACCACATGGCATTATCAAACACATTATATATACTCAAAACATGCTTTAAAATAGTAGGCAAATGCAATTAAAATCAAGTGCAACCAAAGGCTCATAACTAGCACAACCGAGGGGGAAATTTCGATTTACTTACTTCCAAACTTAATAAAGCGTTTAAAGCTCTTATTAAGTTCCCAAACCCTTTTCTAAAACATTTCCACGCTGGAAAACCAAAGTTCACTCACTGACTCGCGAAACCACGCTTGCCGACGCAACTAACGATCTTTCGAAGCCTCCAAAAACACCTCGTTTGCTTCTAGATTACTATCCCCTATTTTCAACACATCAAAACAGAGGTTCAATGCATGAAAATGCATCCAAAACCCCAGTACAAACAAGAAATCCCGCAGCCCTGTTCTAAAACATCAAAACACCCATCCGAAACAACCGAAAACTCAATCGATTGATCAAAAACCCCAGCCCAGTCATTAACCAACTCATCCAACACATTCTAAGCATTACTCAACATCTAAAAGCAACCTAAAACCTACCTTATCCCTCCGGCAACTCGGATTACTCAAGAACACCTCAAAACTCAACTAAAAAAACTTCCAAAACTAAGGATATCAAGGATTTCGAGATCTATATGATTAAGACTCCACATAAACACCAAAAACCTCTCAAAACTCATTAAGAAACAATCTAAAAACAACTAAATCAATCAATGTCCGAAAATCACTTTTTAAACCAATTTTTCATCAAGATTTCAAGAGTTTAATACTCTAACAACAAAACGTCAATCAAAATTAGTATTAAAGAGTCAAATACCTTTGGAATTTCATTAAAGAACTTAGATTAGAGGGATAGCACGAAAATTACCTCAAATCCTTGCTTCTCCTTTAATTTGGCCAGTTTTTCTTGAAGAAACTTGAAGGAAAATGGATGAAATCAATGAAGAAATGATAGGAAATCAAAGAGGATTTGAGAGCAAAAGATTTCTGGAAAATTGAGAGAAAAGAAGGGTATTTGGCTGAAGTGAAAGTGAGAAAATGAAAAGCTCGTCGAAATTCTCATTAACCGTTTAACTAACTTCTTTAATTAATCAAATTAAAAAGCCCTTTTAATTGTTAATAGCTTTTAAAACACATGCCAAATTAGGGAAAAGGCAAAATTGCAAAGTAGCTCCCTAAAGATTCTAAGATTTTGACTCTTCTTGAAAAACCATTTTTCAACTTTTAAATCTTTACATTTTGGTCACTACCCAAAATGTATACTTTCGCAAACCCGTTTTGTAAAATTGATTTGACCAGCCTCTTAAATATCATTTTAGAGGATTTTAGGAATTTTTATCATATTTTTCTCCTATCCCGAACCCCGATCTCCCTAAACCACCTTTTAATGGTTCAAACAACCGACACCGGTTCCACCGGTCCAACCCAACTCGCCAAAACATCTAAGCCCAAAATCGGGGCATTACATACTACCTTAAACATCTTCGAATGATATTGGTGCTTTAAACTCTTCATTTCAAGCTTATTATTATCTGAGTTGGATATTGATTCTCCCTAATTATAACACGCCCCATGTCGAAGACTCGAAGCTTAACAATGAATTATGTCATAGTCCTTGTATTCCCAGACCATTGCTAGAGTAATGCACAAAAACCTCTTGCATATTTTAATGATGTTTAACCAAACGGTTCTTATCCCAATAAGATATTTATATAGGGAAAAGGGTGACGCATGGCAATGGTTGAAAAGTTAATTTATTGACGTTAAGGCAAACATAAAAGAAAGGTACAAAAGAAAAGTATCCAGATATCAAAGGCCCAAATTTCCTTGAAACGTCTTCGAGTGGTGCCCTTGTCGAGAAGATTTCGTCCACTACAACGATGAATGAAGATATGAAATTCCTTTCAAATGGCCAACCCTTTGAGGGGATCATTTGTTGCCTGCTTTACTGCAATAATTCGAGCCGCCCTTTGTGGGTTTGACTCAAATCATCCTTTAGTTTCAAGATGCCCTTTGCAGGTTTTCATCTTGAACCCTCCATTTCTTTTTCTTTTTTCTTTTTCTTTTCCTTATTCTTTTTTCTTTTTTTTCTCTTTTCCCTTTTTTTTTCTTTTTCTTTTTTTGAGCGCCCTTTGCGAGTTTTCGCTTTAGATTTCTTCTTTTTCTTCTTTTTCTTTCCTTTTTCATACGTAATATTTCTTGACTAAATTAGAATTCACTGGATTCTTGCGCTCGTCTCCGCCCATTTCAGCCAGAATTAATGCCCCTCCGTCGAAGGCCATTAACACTATATCCCCTTCTCTAAACTTCTGCGAGTGGACATTCTTGTCATATGCTCGTATCATTCTCTTCTGGTACATCTGACCATGGTAGATTTCTTTCAGCCTCTTTTCATCGATGAGGTTTAACTAGTCGTATCTTGCTTGAACCCAGTCGACCTTCTCTAGTTCCGCCTCCATCAAAACACGAAAGGAAGGGATTTCAACTTCGATTGGCACCACAACCTCCATCCCATATACCAATGAAAATGATGTTGCCTAAGTGGAAGTTCTTATAGCCGTTCTGTTGGGATTTATGTTCTCGATTTCCTTCAACTGTTTTAACTCGCCAAGTGTTGTGAAGTTGGATATTTGGGTTTTTTGTGGGAATTGAAAGATAGGCAATTGACATAAGGATTTATAGGGGTCGACCTTCTAACAAGAACCTACATCCACTACCTTAGCTTCCTACTAAGGATTTCAACAAATTCACTCTTGAATTTCTTCCCCTTTTCTAGGCAACCTTTACACACTCAAAGCTTTCTAACCCAAAGCTTGAGTAAACTCTCTTTACAAGAGAAATTCTAAAGCAAACTTGAAATCCCTCTAATAGGTAATTGTTTGCACTATTTAGCTCTCACCCCAAACCTAAACACTTGAGCAAATTTGACAATTTTAGCTCACTAGTGTTGTCTATACAAGAAATGAACAATTATGCTCTAAGACAAATTCTTTATCATTATGTTGTTGAGAATTGAAGCATTAGTCTTCTCTTGATTCTTGGAGGTCCCTTTTATACTCCTAATTGAGTTTGTAGCCGTTGAGGACCGTTGGGGTTATTTTGGAGCCGTTGGAGACTTTATTTCCCACCATTAATGCTGTTCTGCAGTTGTCCGTTTCGAAACAATCGACCCCGTTTCAGAACGACCTTCTTGAGAACTAGCCGCTGAAGTCTGATGCAGCAAGCCGTATCAAAACGTCATTTTGGCCATTTCGAAACGCTCATTGATCCGTATCGAAACGGTAGCAACCCCGTTTCGGAACGAGAGACAGTTAAGCTACAATTTAAAAAGCCATTGGGAAAATAACTGTTGGGGAGGTTTTGACCGTTGGGCGTATCGAAACACCAAAGGGGTTTTTCGAAATGAAGCCCTCCGTATCGAAACGAGCAAGCCTTGTTTCGGTACGAGTTTTGGCAGTTTCGATACAAGTCTCCCTGTTTCGAAACAAGTACCTTGAAAACCCTGGTTTGGCTACATAAAAACGTTTCAAACCTTGCCGAAACATTTAAAAACATCCACAAACTTAATTCCAAGTTGTTTGGACTTAAAAGCACTTTTGAAAATCTTTTCAATTTAGTCCAAAATATTTTTCAATTATTATATCAAAACATTAGTTCTTCACGTTCTATAAGCATATAATGCAAATGGCAACTTCTCATGCCAATCAGTGTAAGTGTCGACCATCTTTGTGACTATTTTCTTGATATTTTTATTTGTAACCTCTATAGCCTTGTTCATCTTTGGGCGATAGGTTACTGAGTTGTGATTCTTGATCTGGAACTGTTCAAAAACCCCATCTATCATCTTGTTGTTTAGATTGGACGCATTGTCGGTGACGATTCTCTCCGGTAAGCCATAACGACAAATGATCTCTTTCTTCAAGAATTTATAAACAACCGATCTGGTGACATTCACGTATGAGGCTTCTTCCACCCATTTGGTGAAGTAGTCGATAGCCACTAGGATAAACATATGCCCATTCGATGCTTTAGAATAGATCTGACCAATTACATCCATGCCCGACATTAAGAAAAGCAACGAGACTGTCATGACATAGAGTGGTAGAGGAGGTGCATGAATCTTGTCAGCATAAACCTGACACTTGTGACATTTTCGAGCATAATTGGTGCAATCAATTTCCATAGTGGACCAGTAATATCCAAAGCGCATAATTCGCCTGTCCATGGTAAAGCCATTAGGGTGAGTTCCACAGACCCCTTCATGAACTTCTTCCAGGATTGTTTGAGATTCTTTGGTTCCCACGCACCTCAATAGCACTTGATCTCGACTCTTTTTATATAGCACTTCGCCATCGAGGACGTATCCCGTAGGCAACTTTCTGACCATTTTCTTATCATTGTCAGTTGCTTGTAATGGATATTATTGGGTCTTTATATAATACAAAATATCATGGTACCATAGGACGCCATCTACTTCTTCTTCCGCATTATAGCAGTGAACTAGGGAATCGAACATTTGTACCTTGACTGGTAACATTTTAGTGCCATCACTAGCCTTAAACATAGCAACTAGGGTGGTGAGGGCGTCAACCATCTAGTTATCCTCTCTAGGGAGATGCTTAAAGGTGATTTCGTCAAACTCCTTGATTAGTTCGATAACCAACTTATGGTATTTAATTAATATTGCATCTTTGATCTCCCATTCTCTACGAGTTTGGTAGATGAACACTGCAGAATCTCCGAAAACTCTTAAAACTTTGATCTTTCTTTCGATGGCATCTTCTAGACACAATATACAAGCTTTGTATTCTGCCATGTTGTTGGTACATAAGAATTTTAACCGAATGGAGAAACGATAGTAATTCCCTTCTAGTGAAATTAGGACTGCCCCAATGCCATGTCCCAAGGCATTAGAAGCTCCATCAAAGTTCATCACGTGTGATTCTTCTAGGCTATCATCCTCTTCAATCGAAATGCACATTAAATCTTCATCTGGGAAATTAAAGTTCAAAGCCTCATAGTCTTTGCAAGCATGACTTGCCAAAAAGTCTTCTATGGCACTCCCCTTTATTGCTTCATGGTTCACATATTGAATGTCAAATTCTGAGAGTAGCATTTTCCAGCGGGCCATTTTTCTTGATAAGGTTGGTGCTTCTATCATGAACTTTAGAGGATCCAACTTCGATATTAGCCATGTGGTATGGTACAACATGTACTGCCTAAGCCTTTTAGCTGCCCATACTAAAGCACAACACAATTTTTCGATTGTGGAATATCTAGTTTCACAGTTTGTGAACTTCTTACATAGATAATAGATTGCCCTTTCTTTACTCTCGGTTTCATCATGTTGCTCCAATACGCATCCCATCGAG
The DNA here is from genome assembly GCA_030270665.1 of Hibiscus trionum. Classification (NCBI taxonomy): domain Eukaryota; kingdom Viridiplantae; phylum Streptophyta; class Magnoliopsida; order Malvales; family Malvaceae; genus Hibiscus; species Hibiscus trionum. The sequence goes on along the minus strand of BSYR01000026.1, from coordinate 45,664,647 downwards.
TTTTCATGGACGGTTAGGTATAGGATCAGGGGTTTTCTTGGAATAGGCAGTACCAGAATGGAGGGGTTCATCAACTGCTTCTTGATCTCTTCTAAGGCTGTTTGGAATTCTTCATTCTATGTTCCCGTGTTGTTTTTTCGAAGTAACCTAAATACAGGGCTGCATTTCTTTTTTAACCGGGAAATAAAGCGGGCAATATTATTTAACCATCCGAGGAAGACTTGGACCTCTTTTTGTGTTCAAGGTTGGAGGAAGTTTTTGGATGGCCTTAACTTTGTCTGGATCAATTTCAATTCCTCTTTCACTCAGAACGAATCCTAGCGGCTTTCCTGATCGCACTCGCAAAGTGCATTTAGATGGATTGAGTCTTAACTGGAATTTTCTCAACCTTTTGAAGAGTTTTTTCAAGTTCTCAATATTTCCCTTTTCTGAGTGAGATTTAGAAATCATGTCGCCAACATATACCTCTATCTCTTTGTGCATCATACCATTGATCACGGTTGCCATGGGTCATTGGTAGGCTTCCCCTACATTCTTCAGACCAAAAGATATGACTTTGTAACAAAAGGTTCCCCGGCATGTTACGAATGTGGTTTTGTTCATATCTTATGGGCATATTTTGATCTTGTTGTACCCTCCATGAAAGAAAAAAGAGAATGTCATGTTGTGTTATCCACTAGTGTGCCAATGTGAGATAATGGGAAGTTATCTTTAGGGCTTGCCCTATTAAGGTCTCGATAGTCAAGGCATATATGCACTTTCCTGTCTTTTTTGGGATTGAGACAATGTTAGCTACCCATTTAGCGAACTTCACCACTCCAAGGAATCAAGCGTCATACCGCTTTTTAACTTCATCCGTAATTTTTGGAGCATTTCAGGATTCATCTTCCTTAGCTTCTGTTGCACAGACTTGCATTCGGGTCTGATTGGAAGTCGGTGCACAACAATGTCGGTGTCTAAGCCAGGCATGTCTTGATATGACCATGCAAATATATCCTTATATTCTTGCAGGACTTTGACCAAATTCTGTTGAGTCTGAGCGGTGATAGAAGTGCCGATCTTGACCTCGCGCTTTTCTTCTTCAGTCCCCAGATTTAGAATTTCTAATTCTTCCTAGTGACACATAATCTATTTCTCTTTGCTCTCTAACAACCTAAGCATTTCATTAGGCAAGTCATATTCTTCCTCTTCTTTGCAGTCTTCAACCTCTTCTAAACATATGGGAAGCTCGAAGTCAATTTCTAGATTGGATTCGAAGTTATTTGTACCGTTGATATCTGGAAACCTGAAAGAAGTGGAACCCAACAAAGGTGGAAAGTCAAACAAATGAATGGAATGATTTTTTCTTTTGTTTTGGTGTATTTTACTTTATTTGCTTTTGGCTTATTTACAATGTTTTAATTAGTCACAAAAGAAAGTTTGCCACACAAGAAACATTTTTTATTGATAATGAGAACCATAATGGTTTCGAGCCTAAGGCAAAAGGGATAGTTTCGAGCATTACTTTGTGGGTGACCTAAAAGCTACAGGGATTTCTTCTATAGTCCAGTTGTTCAGCTCTGAGCAGGGGCGAATCATAGAGAGGTACTCGTTTCCCTCATCCTCTTCTGATATAGCATTGATGTTCAGCTCTACAAAAACCTTCTCAAGTTCATTCTTTCCTTTATCCTCCTCATCATTTGAAGTATTAAGATTTATGATACCTCTTGATCTGAAATTGTGGCTCAGTGATGGGAATATCATCGGTTCCCACTTCAATTCTTCTCCGTTCAATCTCGCTTTCCTTCTTTCTTGCCTTTCTCTTATTGCTACTCTTCTTTTCATAGGGTTGGGCTTGTAACCTAGCCTGAATCGATCTCTCTTATCGGAGATCATCACAGGGTATGGCCTCCCCCGAAGCTGCTTGTTGATGCCCTTGCCAGCCTTTGCCCCCATTCTCATGGTTTGCTTGACTTGCATCTTTGCATTATTTGAAAATTTCGGGTTGGGGACCTTGCTTCCTTCGGCGGTGAAGGTAGCATTAACGAGCTCAAGAGTCCTAAAATGACAATCGAGTACTCCTTCGTCAATCTCCATATATGACCCACCATTTGATACTGGATCAATACTCTCTTCTTCATCTCCAACTATCACCAATTGGCCATCAACTATGAACTTCAAATTCTGATGCAGAGTAGAAGAAATAACCCTTCCAGTGTGGATCCAAGGGCACCCCGGCAGGCAGATATAGGTGGCTTGATGTCCATCACCATGAAATCTATTTCAAAAGTGGACGACCCAATCTTCAAGGTATCTCTATTTTCCCCAAAACATCCCTTTGGGTTCCATCAAATGCTCTCACAGTATTTTGGTATGCAGCCATGTGAGAGCCGTCAACTAGCAGCTTTTTCAGGGTAGCTAGGGGTAGCACATTCAGAGCTGACTCGTTATTGATAAGAACTCCTGGCAGCATGTGCCCCTTGCATCGAGCAGAGATATGTAGAGCTTTGCATGATCCCTTCCCAGTTGCTGGAATCTCTTCATCACTAAACGTGATGAAGTTATTCACTACAATATTGCTGACCAACTTGTCCATCTTGTCGGTTGTTATCTCCTTCGGTACAAAAGCCTGATTCAAAATTTTTAAGAGGGCATCACGGTGGCCCTCCGAACTCAGCAATAGAGATAGCGTCGAAATTCTCATTGGGAGCTTATGCAGATGCTCTACCACACTATACTCGCTATGCTTGAGTATTTTTAAAAATTCTTGAGCCTCTAACTCCTTCACCGACGCATGGTACGTCCTGGGTTTCTCCATCAAGAAATCTTTTGCTCCTTCGCTCCTTCAGGTTCTTCAGTAGTTGCCCTCCTTCGGTGGCGTGTAACACCTTCCACTTCTTGTGAAGTTGCCCACATATTTAACTGGTTCTTCTTTTGTTCCTTCTCCAATTGATGTACCTCCTGGGGTTGTTACTGAGCAAGCATAATTCCAGGGAACTTGCTTGCTATCCTTGTATGGAAAAGAGGCAGGTGCCTCTATGACTAACCTCGGGGTTGCGCTCTTCTTAGGTTCGGTGACTTTGGCCTTGGTCTTGATCACCAAGGGCTTCATTCCCGCGTAATATGAAGCGCATACATCCAGCGTACGAATTTCTTCTTTCTCCTCAAAGAATTCTAGCTCTTTATTGTAACACCCCAAAATCTGGTCTAGTCGGAATTGGTTTCCGGTGATCAGAAATTATGCATTGATAAAGCCTAAATATAGAGTTGGCTAGCTAATTATTGATATCAGATTCTAATTGAGCTAATATGTTCTCATTGGACTTTATCGAATAACATTGAAACCTATATAGTGATTAAATTGAAGAAATTGTAAGTTGGAGGGGAAACCCATAATGTAGTGAGATTTTGTGGGACTAACCTTGCGATTAGCCCTTCCTCAATGTCTTATTTCCCAACGTTGGATAATCTGGTGAGATTACTTCACCCAAAGGAAAGCTAATTTTATAGAACACAAATATTCTGTACAAAACAAAGAAAAAAGGAATAGAGACTTACCCGGGTTATTCAAGCAAGCGTCTCTATCTTCATCATCTTCTTCCTTGAAGCACACACCTCCATTGAAGATAGTTTTAAGCTTCACTTTTTCTTCGTTTTATTGATATCGAATCGTTGCTATCGACCGGGTAAGCTACATTCCTCAATCGTTTATTGGATTCCATGGATGTATTGAGTTTAATCATAAACTATGATTTTGACCATCCATGGATATCTCCTCGTTGCCATCTATATTGAGATCAATTATCGATTTTGATATTGTTATATTGATTTTGATATCGTAATATCGATCCTAATAATCTCCCTATTGATTTTTTAGCTCAAGAAGTTGATAAAGAGCATCCACCGTCTCCATCCAAAGCTAGGAACAAGGGGATTGTTATCCGAGAGCCTTAAATGCTTCGGATTGTCAAGGTGAGTGTAGTCGGAGTCTTGGGATTAGGCGAAAAGCCTTCCCGAATCTATTATTGTTCTCTTCAATCATTTAGCTAACATTACTATTGAGAAAGTTACATCGGATTGTTAAACGGACACCTTGGTAAGTGTCGGTATGTTTGTCATTGAATATCAGATATAGATATTGGTATCATCATTGAGCATTGTCATTGATATAGTTATTTTTATTGAAACATTGTAAAGAAATCATCGGATATTGATATTGACATTGAACCATGAAACATTGATCATGAGACATGTTTGTTATTGATATTATTGAAATCATTGGTCATTGGAAATCTCATTGAATATTGAATATGGATATGAACATTGAAACCTTGGATTTGAATGGACAATGGATACAATTGGCATGCCATAGAACTCTTGAGCTCAGTGTACGGGTGGACGGTCCTAAGGCTACGACCTATATTGATTTGGTGAGGCGGTGGGATGTGTATTGATATTGGTCATATTGGCGAGGCGTAGGAATTCGCGTATCCACTATCTTGATTCAATCCAAGGGCTAATGACTAAATGAATAAGTTGAACATTATATATTGAAGCATAATATTAACATTGATGAGCATGTTGATGCATAATATTGATATTGATGAGCATGAGAGCATGGATATAGAGATACTTGTTATAATGTCATTCATATCCTTATGACTACCTCACAAGGCAATGTATGCCTAATGTTTTGCGTCTCATGCATTTCTGTTTGAAAGATCGTGTGTTCGAGGATCGGATAGTCAAGGCAAGACACGTCACTACAACCCCTAAAGTAATGTGTTTTGACTTATGAACTCCTAGGAAGGTGGCAAAGTAGTTGAACTAGTCACTTATGCCCATTTTGATATGTTTGTGTGATGCCTATGTTATAATATGGTTGATGGCCCTAAATGGCCCTTTTGGTTGGTTTAAATGGTTTAAAAATGCATACTTAGCTCATAAAGGTCAAAACATAGTAAACATATTCGAATGGTCATGAAATTTGGCATGCTAGTAGTTTATACCATTGAAATGTTGTGTGTAATGTAAAATTTCATTGCATTAGGACATCGTTCGGTAGGTTAAATCGAATAAAAACCAGCAAAAATTTGTCATTACATGTCAGGCTGTATCGATACGGGTATGCAAAATTATACCTATAGAACAGGGCACATCAAAACGGTCTATAACCGTTTCGGAACATTTGGCCACTGGAATCAATCGTTTCGATACAAGTTTATAGCGTATCGAAACGACTCAAGAGTCAAAGTCAAAGGAAGTCAACCCGTATCGATACTGATGTTTTCGTATCGATAAGGTCTAGAAGGAAAAGTCAACATGGGTTGACCATCGTTCACCCGTTTTGAAACAACCCTTAAGGTGTTTCGGTACGGGGTTAGTTAAGTTAGTTAAAGGTATAATAGATAGATTGCAATGTTCACAGTTTAGTCAGTATTGAATGAGTTAATGAACTCCAAATTGTATAAAACTTTACAGGGGTATCAATATTGTGGTGAACTTCGATATGGAATAATCAATTGTATCAAAGGATGTAACCCTCTCGACCCAGCCTAGCCGATAGACTGAACCGAATGGGTCACATGGGGAGTATTGAAGTAAACCGGGAAGGTTTACCTCAATAAACGACCCCATTTTTTTCTTTTTATCTTGTCTAGATGCAAGTTAGGTTTCTATGAGTTCAACAAACAGCGGATCAAACAATGACACAAACGATCATCGCTTAATACCAATTCCGGTTGTAGGGACCATAATGCAAACTTATCACATTGCAAGGGTATTTTACCAAAATCGGATCACCAACCTTTAATTAAGTTCATTACATGCATCTCTATCGAAACTCATCTCAAATTAACAAATAGAACTCATTTAATTGCATACATGACAAACATGGACGAAATCACAAAGAAGCAGAACTTCAGAAGAGTCCAAAAATTGTCATAACAACCAGCCATTTCGGAACAGCCAGCCCCGTATCAGAAAAGGTGTATCAAAATAGGAGCACATGTTTCGAAACACGGACTCGCACCGAAAAACCCCAAGACCTGTTTCGGAACAGGGGTTCACAGTTTCAAAACGTACCGAAACGGACCTCCCCGTTTCGATACCCCAAGGCATTTTCAAACACTCGTTTTGAAACAAGGAAGGGTGTTTCGAAACACCTGGGCCTTCAGTGTATAAATTTGCTAGTTTAACTCGAGTTTAATCATCCGAAACTAGTCCAACATATACACAAACATACTTGCAACTCAAGTGCACTTCAACAATCAAGGATTCATCGCAAAAATATCATCAAAGCATCGTTAGCAACATCAAAGAGATCTAAAGGAATTTGAGAACCTTGATTAGAGGGTTAGCACGAAATTTAACTCCAATCCCTGCTTCTCTTCTAATTTGGAAATTTAGTTTTCAAGAATCTTGAAGGAATATGAGAGAAATCACAAAGTAGAAGTTGAAAATCAAGAGAGAAAATGAGAGAAAATTGAGAGTGTTTGGCTCATATGAAATGAAGAAAATGAAATAATCGTCAATTTCCGCTTAATCAGCTTAACCACTTTTTAATTAAATCAATAAAAGCCACTTTATTATTTAATAAACCATTTAAAACACATGCCAAATTAGAGAAAAGGCTTAATTGCCAATTATCTCCCTAAAGATTATAAGATTTTCACTCTTTTTGAAAAACACTTTTTCCAAAGTTTTAAAACTTTCCATTTTGGTCACTGCCCAAAATGTATACTTTCCAAAACTTTTTTTGCAAAATTGATTTAACCAACCTCTTAAGTCTAATTTTAGAGGATTTTAGGAATTTTTATCATATTTTTATCCCATCCCGAACCTTGATTTCCCTAAACCACCTTTTACAATTCGAATAACCAATTACCGGTTCTACCGGCCTAACCCGACACGTAAAACATCTAGGCCCAAAACCGGGGCATTACAACTCTCCTCCACTTAGGAAATTTCGTCCTCGAAATTTTACCTGAAGGAAAAAGATGTGGAAACTGCCTTAACATGTCCGCCTTGCTTTCCCACGTTGCCTCCTCAACTGCTCGGTGTCGCCACAACACCTTCAAAAGCCCAATCGCCTTACCTCGAAGGACCTTGCTACTCGAATCCAGGATCCCCACTGGTTCCTCATCATAAGATAAATTCGGATTCAACTCAATCTCCTCAACTGGCATAACATGAGATGGACCCGATCTATATCTCCGCAACATAGAAACATGAAACACATCATGGATCTTCTCCAACTCGGGAGGCAATCTCAACCCACAAGCCATAGGGCCAACTCGCTCCATAACCTCATAAGGTCCAATAAACCTCGGACTAAGCTTACCCTTACGTCTGAACCTCATCACCTTCTTCTAAGGACATACCTTTAGGAACACACGATCTCCAACCACAAACTCAATCTCCCTTCGCTTTAGATCCGCGTAAGATTTCTGACGATCCGATGCAACCTTCAACCGTTGAAATATAAGTTTCACTTTCTTAGTTGTTCCCTTCAGTATAGCTGGCAAAGAAACCATCTTTTTCCCCGCCTCAGCCCATCAAAGAACCGTTCAACACTTTCTCCCATACAAGGCCTAATACGGAGCCATTTGTATACTCTTCTCAAAACTATTATTATAGGCAAACTCAACCAAAGGCAGCTGTTTTTCTCAAGAACCTTGGAAATCAATCACACATCATCGCAACATGTCCTCCAGCACTTGATAACTCGCTCCGACTGTCCATCCGTCTGAGGATGATATGAACTGTTGAAATTCAAAAGCGTACCCAAGGCTTGGTGTAAACATTCCTGAAACCTTGTTGTAAACCTCGGATCTCTATTCGAAACTATGGATTTAGGCACACCATGCATACGCACAATCTCAACAATATACAACTCCGCTAACTTATCCAGCGTATATGTAGTATGCACAACCAACAAATGCGCACACTTTGTAAGATGATCCACAATCACCAATACAAAGTTCTTCTTGGATGGTGTCAAAGGCTGACCGGACAAAAAATCCATCGTAATCCTTTCCCATTTCCACTCCGGTGTCCTTAAAGGTTGTAACAAACTAGAAGGAAACTGATGCTCAGCCTTTACACGCTGGCAAACCATACACTGGCTTACAAAATCAGCAACATCCTTTTTCAACCCTACCCACTAGTACTCATCCTTCAAACCACGATACATCTTTGCACTACGAGGGTGCATAGAAAAAGGACTACTATGAGCTTTCGTAAAAAAAGTGCGCCTCAACTCAACATCTTCTGGCACAACTATTCGACTTTTGAAACATAGAACTCCAACATCATTGAAACAGAAGTCTGTTGCATTACCATCGACTATATCCTGAACATGAGGCACCAACGAATCATCAAGCAACTGCTTCTCCTTGATTACCTGAATCAAGGAAGGCTTCACCTGCAACTCGGCTATTAACCCATCATCATGCGATAAACTCAACCATGTAAACATCGCTCTCAGCTAAACAGCTACCTTCCTACTCAAAGCATCGGCCACGACATTGGCCGTTCCAGGATGATACTCAATCGTCAGATCATGAACCTTAAGCAACTCCAACCACCTTCGTTGCCTAAGATTCAACTCCCTTTGAGACATGAGATACTTTAAACTTTTCTGGTCGGTGTAAACCACACACATTTCACCATAAAGGTAGTGTCTCCAAATCTTCAAAGCAAACACCACCGCAGCAAGCTTTAGATCATGAGTTGGGTAGTTGCGCTCATGCACCTTCAATTGTCTAGACACATAAGCTACAACCTTCCTACCTTGCATCAGCACAACACCCAAACCAACATATGAGGCATCACTATAAACTACAAACTCCTTACCCGATTCTGGTTGAATCAAGACAAGAGCTTGTGTCAAAGCTTCCTTCAACTTCTCGAAAGCTTACACACCATGCCCTGGTTTTGGGCCTAGATGTTTTAGACATCGGATCAGACCGGTCGAGAACAGATCGAATCGCGTAAGGTGACTAAAGGAAATCATGGATCGGGATAGGATAAAATTATGATAAAAATTGCTAAAATCCTCTAAAAATGTTTAAGAGGTTGGTCAAATCGTTTTTGCAAAAAGGTTTTGGAAAATGGACATTTTGAGTAGTGACCAAATTGTAAAGTTTTAAAACTATGGAAAAATGCTATTTTTAAGAAGAGAGCCAAAATCTTAGAATGTTTAGGGAGCTTTTGTACAATTTAGCCTTCCTTCAATTTGACATGTGTTTTTAAAGGGTTTTAATAAAGGAATTAAAATGGTTTTAATTAAATATTAAATAAATAAGAAATTAGAGTGGTTTTAATCACGTAACTACTTTTCCCTCTCTCATTTCAGCCAAACACATTTGTCAAACAACTTTTCATCAAATTTCTTTACTCTCAAATTCCTCTTTTCTTCTCAAAACTCTTTTTCAAAGATTCACTTCTTTTTCTTCAAGATTTTTGGAAGGAAAACTTGCCAAATTGTCAAGGGAGCAAGGATTGGAGGTAAATCCCGTTCTTAATCTTCAATCTAGGTTCTTTATTGAAATTCCCAAGATTATTGACTCTTATTTATAATTTTTAACTGAATTTTGATTATAGTTTTGAATTAAGAGCAAAATCTTGCAAAATTGGGATGTTATTCTTGATTTTCGGACTTGATGAGTTGGGCTCTATTTTGTGTTGATTTTAATTGAGTTCTAAGTTGATTTATATGTCAAAATGATGTTTTGATAACATAGATCCTGAAATCCTTGAGATCCTAGAGGTTCTTGGTTGTTTTAGGTGAGATTTTGGGGTGATTTAGTGGAATCTTGCTTGCTGGAGGTATAAGGTTGGGTTAGGATGTTTGTTAGATGTGTTTTGTTGTTTATCATGCTTTGGAAGTGTTGTATGTTGGCCGGGCTTGGTTTATGAAGCAATCGATTGAGTTTTCGGTTGCTTTGGATGGGTATTTTGGTGTTGTTTGGGTAAGCAACGAGTGTGTGAATTGTTGCTGGTGTTAGAATGCATTTTAATGCATTTAGATCTCTATTTTGATGATGTGAAAACATGGGATCTTGATCCGGAAGCGAACGAGGTGATTTTGGAGGCTCCGGAGGTATAATTTCTGTGTCGGCGAACAAGGCTTCACGTATCTGTGAGTGGAAATGCAATTTCCTGCTTTGTAACGCTTTGAGCATGATCTTGGGAGCTTAGTGTATGTTTGATACACTTAACTAAGCTCAAGTGTAAGTGTTTCGGTAATCCATCTCTTGGAAATATGCTATGTTTGATGAATTTTCACTTGAAGTAAGAGTGGATTTGTTTAGTGCTTTAAGCATGTTTAAGCATGGTTTAATGCTGGAGTTTAATGCCATTATATTAAGGATGCACTAGGTAGTGATCCTTGGTTTGCATGTGTTGAATGCATATGATATTAAGCATGTGATGCTTGTGAATGTGGCATTGTGGTTATGCTTGTAAAACATTGGATTAATGTGGTTAAATGATTATATTGGCAAGTGATGAAAATGGTTTTTGGTTACTTTAATCGAATATAGTTAGCCGGATATAGGATTGGATGCACCGTGAATAAATTTACCTCGGATGTCGAGGGGTTGTGATTGTGTCGTAATCTCCATCCAAGTACCCTAACGATTGAGGTTAAGATCACAACGGTGAATGGTTAGTCTTGTGTGTGAATCTTGTGTATGTGTCCCATACTCTCGTTAGTGGAATTATACAAATACCGATGAGTGATGTTGAGGGGTTGTGATTGTGCCATTAATCTCCATCACGGGTGTTGAGGGGTTGTGATTGTGCCATTAATCTCCACCTTGTGTAGTCCAGTAGTTTGTATGAAGCGTGAGGGACAACGCTTGTAATCCGCGTATCCGATTGTGTCTTGTGTTGAAATGGTTTATGGATTATCACTTGTGAGCCAATATAATGTAAATGAATAATGTGAAGCACGAGATGCTTGTAAATGATGCAAGGATGCATGAGATGCTTGGTAAAGCATGAGCAATGGTTTAATTGTTGATTTTAAGTGATGCATATGAGCATGTGATTATTAAATGCAATGTTGTCTTGAGGAGACATGGTTTATGAAAGAACATGTAAGAAAAATGATGGTTTTGCAAATTATGATAAATGCATTGATGAATGTGATTTGGTGGTCCTCACTAAGCTATATGCTTATGCTCATTTGTTTCATCAGTGAAGAGAATTAACCATTCCAAGGCAGCCCAAAAGCAAGCGGAGTCCAAGGCTTTGTTAAAGAGATGTATGTGGTTCACTCTTAGTGTAATAAGTGGCAATGAGTGGGACTTCTACTTTCTGATTTCGATTGGAGATGTTGGTTGTTATAAGCATGTTTAGTTTCTGGTTGTGGACTTGTAATTGGCCTTTATATGGTCCTATGGATTGGTTGTGGTGTTTTCCCCTTTTAATAGCTTTATGCCTCAAGCATGCTAGATTAGCTAAATTCCATCTTGATATGAAGTGGTCGATGAGTATGATATGTTGTTTGATGGTGTTTGAAAGTTTATTAGATTGATTATATCTCGTATACATGATTTGAGCTTGTTTGAATGTGTTTTGATATGTTTAAATGATGTTGATTGTAGCCAATATGGTATGCACATCGATACACGGGGAAGCGAATCGATACGCTAAGGCAAAATGAGGCAATTCTGTACAGGGGTATCGAAACGGATTGCTCGCGTATCGATACGCCTAGGCCAAGTTTGAAGGTCGTACCGATACGCGCGGAAGTGTTTCGATGCATTTGAATCTTCTTCAGCTTCTATCTTCCTGCGTATCGATACAGGGTAAAGTGTATCGATACGGGTAGTTAAATTTCAGTTAAAAGTATCTTTTAAGGTTTGAAAATGTTGCATTTTGGCCCCTGAATATTGTGTGTGCAATTGAATGTGTTTGTATGATCCGTTTGAGCTGAATTTTGACATGTTGGCATGTTACATGACTAATTGAGGATTGGTAAGATTAAAATCATGAAAGTCCTTATATTTTAAGGTATTTATAGTTTAGTCCTTAAAAGTCAAATGTATGCAATTGAACCCCTAATCGGACTCCGATCACTGTGCCGTTTCCACCTAATCAAACTAATAGGTTAATAATATACATCTAGAGAAGATAAAAAGAGAAAAGGTCGTAAATCAAGGTTGACTTTCTGGTTGACTTTGGTTTTCCTCGTGTAATCTTTGTAGTTCGGGTTAAATGTCTAGACCGGGCTAAGGGGGTTACATTTGTTGGTATCAGAGCCAAGTTACAAAAGAATTGGGAATGTTGGTATGTGAAATTGATATGTATCGTTGTATGTTGTTTGAAAAGCATGCAATTGGTTGAATTCTGAAGCTTATGCCATGGTTGATTTGTATAAATTGCATATGAAATGGATATGAGTGCGTGATGATGATGTAATGTTGTTGTATGCTGAATTTGAATGATAAAAAGCATGTTGAGCTTGATGAGTCCTTGTATGCTATGTCATGTTAAGGGAAGTCGGGGTGCCCATTGCCTTATTACACTAATCAAATGTTTTTTTTTTGTAAACTTGGATCCTTGCTTGCAGCTGGCCTAAATGGTTGATTTGTTTTTGGTTGTTGTGTTTTGTTTAAAGAGATCACAATGGGACCTAGAAAGGAGTTGAGGTCCAATACAATCATACCTGCGGCTGAGCATGGTGACTAGGGTGCGCAAGGGGCTGATGTCCCTCCTGGTGGAAATCTACCTCCTCCGCCACCACCTAGAGGTGGGGAGTAGGTACAGTAAGGGCCTGCTGGTCCGGGTTTGGGTGATTTGGTGCCACTGGTTCAGGCGATCACCGGAACGTTTCAGGCTGCTGTTGCCGGAGCGCATGTACAGGCCCCTGCAGCTGGGCAGGCGGGCTTACCGTTGGAAAGATTGAGGAGCTTAGGAGCTGTAGAGTTCTTTGGTATGTCTCTTGAGGCGTCTAAGGTCTGGTTAGCGAGTATGATCTGTATCATGGATCAGATGGGTTGTAATGATGTGCGCAAGCTGGGATGCGCGATATCTTTGCTGCAAGGCGATGCCTATAGCTGGTGGACGACTACCACGACTGGTATGGAACCCAATGAGGTTGATTGGGAGTTTTTCAGAGGTGCCTTCAGGAGGAAGTATCTTGGGGTGAGATACTTAGATGAAAAGAAACGGGAGTTTATGTCGCTTGTTCAGGGCAACCTATCTGTGGCTGAGTACGAGGTCCAGTTCGTACGCTCGAGCCAGTATGCTCCTGAGCTGGTACCTAGTGAGAGGCATCGATGTGATCGCTTCCGGTACGGTTTGGTACAGGAAGTTAAGACGTACATGCTAGCTGCGGATTATACTGATTTTGACGTGCTTGTTTGTCAGGCAAAGGACATCGAGCAGAATCTGGGTTTGTCATCTTGAGGTGTTGGTTCTAGCTCTGGGAAGAGAGCCACTGAGTATAGTTCCGGTGGTGGACAGAACAAAAGAGGCCGTGATAGGAGACATCAACCTGAGGGAAGGCGTGGTGTTTCGGGTCGAGGTGGTTAGACTCAGGGAGGTCGTGTGAGATCTGAGCAGCATACATGCTGGACATGTGGTTCGAGGGACCATTTGAGGCGAGTTTGTTCTCGAGCAGCTAGAGAGGTTCAGGCTCCTGTTGTGGTGATAGGGAACTCTTGTTGGAATTGTGGTTTAGCGGATCACATGAGGAGAGAGTGTCCTTTGTTGGCTGGTGGAGGCCAGGGACGTGCTCCTGTGGTAGCTACACCTCAGCGAGGTAATGGGCGCGGCCGTGGTAACTTTCAGAGGAGAGATGAGGGGCATCGAGGTATTTCTCATATTGTAGCTGTTCGATCTGAGAGAGGTGGACCAGCGAGGGTATATGCTCAGCGCGAGGAGCGCAACGACACTGATGTTATTGCAGGTACCTTTGCTCTCCAGTCTTTATCTTTGCTAGCTTTGGTTGATTCTGGATCCACACATTCTTATATCTTGAGTGAGCATGCACATTTGCTTGATATACATGTTGAGATGCTTGAAATAGGAATGCAAGTGACTAGTTCTTTTGGTGAGACTGTAGTTACTAGGAAGTTATATAGGAGATGCCCTTTGTCTGTGCAAGGTCATGTTTTTCCTGTGGATTTGATGGAGTTACCTTACTATGGATTCGATTTGATCCTTGGTATAGATTGGTTGACTGAGCATAGGGCAGTGGTTGACTTTGATGTTAAGTGAGTCACCTTGAAGTTGGCCATGATTATGAAGTTATGGTAGTAGGCGAGAATGTAAAATTCTTGTCGAATGTGATTTCGGCTTTGGAGGCAAACCGTATGATGAGGTTGGGTTGCGAGGCTTACCTTGCCTATGTGATGAATCTTGGCACCAAGGATGTAAGTGTGCAGAACATCCGAACTGTTCGCGATTTTCCGGGTGTCTTTCCGGAAGAATTGCCTAGATTTCCACCAAACAGGGAAGTTGAGTTTGGTATAGAGTTGTACGAGAATACAACTCCGGTTTCCATTGCTCCCTATCGCATGGCACCCAAAGAGTTAAAATAGTTGAAAACGTAGTTGCAAGAGTTGTTGGATCGAGGTTTCATTCAGCCGAGTGTGTCACTTTGGGGTGCACCGGTCTTGTTTGTAAAGAAGAAAGATGGGACAATGCGGATGTGCATAGATTATCGGCAACTGAACAAGTTGACGATCAAGAACAAGTATCCCTTGCTTAGAATTGATGATCTCTTGGATCAGTTTCGGGGAGCCTTAGTGTTTTCTAAGATAGACTTGAGATCAGGGTATTATCAGCTGAAGGTGAAGGATGTGGACGTACCTAAGACAGCTTTTCGCACGAGGTATGGACATTATGAATTTTTGGTGATGCCGTTTGGTTTGACCAACGCGCCTGCTGCTTTCATGGACATGATGAATCGTGTATTCCATGAATTCTTGGATCAGTTTGTAGTGGTGTTCATCGATGATATCGTTGTGTATTCACGTACCGAGGAGGATCATGATAGATACTTGAGAATTGTTTTGCAAGCATTGCTGGAAAATCAGTTGTATGCCAAGCTGAGTAATTGTGAGTTTTGGCTTAGGGAGGTGATCTTCCTTGGGCATGTTGTATCGGCTGAGGGTATTCGCGTTGATCCACACAAGGTAGAAGCTGTGATGAGGTGGAAAGTGCCTAGGTCAGTGACAGAAGTGCGGAGTTTCCTTGGTTTGGTTGGATACTATCGTAGGTTTGTTGAGGGTTTCTCGAAGATAGCATCACCTTTGACCAAGTTGTTGCAAAAGAATGTTCACTTTGAGTGGACGGAGGCGAGACAACAAGCTTTTGAAAAGTTGAAAGAAGCTTTGACGCAAGCTCCTGTTCTGATTCAACCTGAGTCTGGTAAGGAGTTTGTGGTCTATAGTGATGCGTCCATTGTTGGTTTGGGCTGCGTGTTGATGCAGGAGGGTAAGGTAGTGGCCTATGCATCTAGGCAGTTGAAGGTGCATGAGCGCAACTACCCTACTCATGACCTTGAGCTTGCGGCTGTGGTGTTTGCCTTGAAAATTTGGAGGCATTACCTGTACGGTGAGAAGTGTGTTGTGTTTACAGACCATAAGAACTTGAAGTATCTCATGTCTCAAAAGGAGTTGAATCTTAGGCAACGTCGCTGGGTAGAGTTGCTTAAAGATTATGATATGACGATTGAGTATCACCCGGGTAAGGCTAATGTTGTGGCCGATGCTTTGAGCAAGAAAGTAGATATGGAGTTGTGAGTGATGTTTGCTCGTTTGAGCATATCGCGTGATGGTGGTTTTATTGCAGAATTACAAGTGAAGCCATCTCTGTTAAAGTTGATCAAAGATAAGCAGTTGCTTAATGATTCTCTTGTTTCGCATGTTCAGGACATTGCGGAAGGTAGACATTTTGATTTCAGCTTTAGTGATGATGGTGTTCTGTGCTTTGGGAGTCGGATAGTAGTGCCTGATGATGCTGAGTTAAGGCACACTATTCTGACTGAAGCTCATAGTAGTCCTTTTGCAATGCATCCGGGTAGTACAAAAATGTATCGTGACCTGAAAGATGAATACTACTGGGTGGGGTTGAAAAAGGTTGTGGCTAAGTTTGTTAGTAAGTGCATGGTGTGTCAGCGAGTGATGGTTGAGCATCAGGTTCCTTCTGGGTTGTTGCAGCCGTTGAGAATTCCATAATGGAAGTTGGAGAGAATCACCATGGATTTTGTGTCTGGTTTGCCTTCGTCGCCGACAAAGAAGAATTCAGTTTGGGTGATCGTTGATCGGCTTACCAAGTGTGCACATTTTCTGCCTGTGCATACTACATATACTTTGGATAAGTTGGCTGAGTTATATATAGCTGAGATTGTGCGGTTGTACGGTGTGCCAAAGTCCATTGTGTTGGATAGAGATCCGAGGTTTACAACATGATTTTGGGAATGTTTGCATCAAGCTATGGGTACACGGTTGAATTTCAGTACTTCTTATCATCCTCAGACGGATGGACAGTCGGAACGTATGATCCAAGTGCTAGAGGACATGTTGAGATGCTGTGTGATAGATTTTCAAGGTTCTTGGGAGAGGCACTTTCCGTTTGTTGAGTTTGCATATAATAATAGTTACCATGCAAGTATCCAAATGGCTCCATACGAGGCTTTGTATGGGAGATAATATAGAACCCCTCTCTGTTGGGCAGAAGCTGGGAAAAAGTTGGTTTCAATGCCAGCTATGCTTAAGGGAACCACCGAGAAGGTGAAGCTCATTTGTGAGCGTTTAAAGGCAGCATCGGATAGGCAAAAGTCTTACGCGGACTTGAAGCGTAAGGAAATTGAGTTCGCGGTTGGCGAACGTGTGTTCTTGAAATTATCTCCTTGGAAGAAGGTGATGAGATTTGGGCGTAAGGGCAAGCTTAGCCCAAGGTTCATTGGACCTTACGAGATTGTAGAGCGTATTGGTCCTGTGGCATATCGGTTGAGATTTTCGGCAGAGTTGGAGAAGATACATGATGTGTTTCATGTCTCCATGTTACGGAAGTACAGATCGGATCCTTCGCATGTGATGCATGTTGAGGAGATAGAGTTAAATCTGGATCTGTCATATGATGAGGAACCAGTGAAGGTTCTGGATGTGAGTAGCAAAGTTCTTCGTGGCAAGATGATAGAACTTGTGAAGGTGTTGTGGCGACACCGAGGAGTTGAGGAGGCCACGTGGGAAAGCAAGGCGGACATACTGAGGCAGTTTCCGCATCTCTTTCCGTTTTTTAAAAATTTTGAGGACGAAATTCTTAAGTGGGGAAGAGTTGTAACGCCCTGGTTTTGGGCCTAGATGTTTTAGACATCGGATCGGACCAGTCGAGAACGGTTCGAATCGCGTAAGGTGACTAAAGGAAATCAAGGATCGGGATAGGATAAAATTATGATAAAATTTTATAAAATCCTCTAAAAATATGTTTAAGAGGTTGGTCAAATCAATTTTGCAAAAAGGGTTTTGAAAAATGGACATTTTAAGTAGTGACCAAATTGTAAAGTTTTAAAACTGTGGAAAAATGCTATTTTTAAGAAGAGAGTCAAAATCTTAGAATATTTAGGGAGCTTTTGTAAAATTTAGCCTTCCTTCAATTTGACATGTGTTTTTAAAGGGTTTTAATAAAGGAATTAAAATGGTTTTAATTAAATATTAAATAAATAAGAAATTAGAGTGGTTTTAATCACGTAACTACTTTTCCCTCTCTCATTTCAGCCAAACACATTTTTCAAACAACTTTTCATCAGATTTCTTTACTCTCAAATTCCTCTTTTCTTCTCTAAACTCTTTTTCAAAGATTCACTTCTTTTTCTTCAAGATTTTTGGAAGGAAAACTTGCCAAATTGTCAAGGGAGCAAGAATTGGAGGTAAATCCCGTTCTTAATCTTAAATCTAGGTTCTTTATTGAAATTCCCAAGATTATTGACTCTCATTTATGATTTTTAACTGAATTTTGATTATCCTTTTGAATTAAGAGCAAAATCTTGCAAAATTGGGATGTTCTTCTTGATTTTCGGACTTGATGAGTTGGGCTCTATTTTGTGTTGATTTTAATTGAGTTCTAAGTTGATTTATATGTCAAAAATGATGTTTTGATAACATAGATCCCGAAATCCTTGAGATCCTAGAGGTTCTTGGTTTTTTTAGGTGAGATTTTGGGGTGTTTTGGTGGAATCTTGCTTGCTGGAGGTATAAGGTTGGGTTAGGATGTTTGTTAGATGTGTTTTGATGTTTATCATGCTTTGGAAGTGTTGTATGTTGGTCGGGCTTTGTTTAGGAAGCAATCGATTGAGTTTTCGGTTGCTTTGGATGGGTACTTTGGTGTTGTTTGGGTGAGCAACGAGTGTGTGAATTGTTGCTGGTGTTAGAATGCATTTTAATGAATTTAGATCTCTGTTTTGATGATGTGAAAACATGGGATCTTGATCCGGAAGCGAACGAGGTGATTTTGGAGGCTCCGGAGGTATAATTTCCATGTCGGCGAACAAGGCTTCGCGTATCGGTGAGTGGAAATGCAATTTCCTGCTTTATAACGCTTTGAGCGTGATCTTGGGAGCTTAGTGTATGTTTGATACACTTAAATAAGCTCAAGTGTAAGTGTTTCGGTAATCCATCTCTTGGAATTATGCTATGTTTGATGAATTTGCACTTGAAGTAAGAGTGGATTTGTTTAGTGCTTAAGGCATGTTTAAGCATGGTTTAATGCTGGATTTTAATGCCATTATATTAAGGATGCACTAGGTAGTGATCCTTGGTTTGCATGTGTTGAATGCATATGATACTAAGCATGTGATGCTTGTGAAAGTGGCATTGTGGTTATGCTTGTAAAATAGTGGATTGATGTGGTTAAATGATTATATTGGCAAGTGATGAAAATGGTTTTTGGTTACTTTAATCGGATATAGTTAGCCGGCTATTGGATTGGGTGCACCGTGAATAAAGTCGCCTTGGATGTCGAGGGGTTGTGATTGTGCTGTAATCTACATCCAAGTACCCTAACGATTGAGGTTAAGATCACAACGGTGAATGGTTAGTCCCGTGTGTGAGTCTTGTGTATGTGTCCTATACTCTCGTTAGTGGAATTATACAACTACCGATGAGTGATGTTGAGGGGTTGTGATTGTGCCATTAATCTCCATCACGGGTGTTGAGGGGTTGTTATTGTGCCATTAATCTCCACCTTGTGTAGTCTGGTAGTTTGTATGAAGCGTGAGGGACAACGCTTGTAATCCGCGTATCCGATTGTGTCTTGTGTTGAAATGGTTTATGGATTATCACTTGTGAGCCAATATAATGTAAATGAATAATGTGAAGCATGAGATGCTTGTAAATGATGCAAGGATGCATGAGATGCTTGGTAAAGCATGAGCAATGGTTTAATTGTTGATTTTAAGTGATGCATATGAGCATGTGATTATTAAATGCAATGTTGTCTTGAGGAGACATGGTTTATGAAAGAACATGTAAGAAAAATGATGGTTTTGCAAATTATGATAAATGCATTGATGAATGTGATTTGGTGGTCATCACTAAGCTATATTCTTACGCTCATTTGTTTCATCAATGCTGAGAATTAACCATCCAAGGCAGCCCAAAAGCCAGAGGAGTCCAAGGCTTTGTTAAAGAGATGTATGTGGTTCACTCTTAGTGTAATAAGTGGCAATAGGTGGGACTTCTACTTTCTGATTTCGATTGGAGATGTTGGTTGTTATAAGCATGTTTAGTTTCTGGTTGTGGACTTGTAATTGGCCTTTATATGGTCATATGGCTTGGTTGTGGTGTTTTCCCCTATTAATAGCTTTATGTCTCAAGCATGCTAGATTAGCTAAATGCCATCTTGATATGAAGTGGTCGATGAGTATGATTTGTTGTTTGATGGTGTTTGAAAGTTTATTAGATTGATTATATCTCGTATGCATGATTTGAGCTTGTTTGAATGTGTTTTGATATGTTTAAATGATGTTGATTGAAGCCAATCTGGTATGCGTATCGATACACGGGGAAGGGTATCGATACGCTAAGGCAAAATGAGACAATTCTGTACAGGGGTATCGAAACGGATTGCCCGCGTATCGATACGCCCAGGCCAAGTTTGAAGGCCGTACTGATACACGAGGAAGCGTTTTGATACGCTTGAATCTTATTTAGCTACTGTCTTCCCGCGTATCGATACAGGGTCAAGTGTATCGATACGGGTAGTTAAATTTCAGTTAAAAGTATCTTTTAAGGTTTGGAAATGTTGCATTTTGGCCCCTGAATATTGTGTGTGCAATTGAATGTGTTTGGATGATCCGTTTGAGCTGAATTTTGACATGTTGGCATGTTACATGACTAATTGAGGATTGGTAACAATAAAATCATGAAAGTCCTTGTATTTTAAGGTATTTACAGTTTAGTCCCTAAAAGTCAAATGTATGCAATAGAACCCCTAAATCGGACTCTGATCGCTGTGCCGTTTCCACCTAATCACTTTGTTGAACTAATAGGTTAATAATATGCATCTAGAGAAGATAAAAAGAAAAAAAAGGGTCGTAAATCAAGGTTGACTTTCAGGTTGACTTTGGTTTTCCCCGTGTAATCTTCGTAGTTTGGGTTAAATGTCTAGACCGGGCTAAGGGGGTTACACAACAAGCTTTAGATCATGAGTTGGGTAGTTGCGCTCATGCACCTTCAATAGTCTCGACACATAAGCTACAACCTTCCCACCTTGCATCAGCACACAACCCAAACCAACATATGAGGCATCACTATAAACTACAAACTCTTTACCCGATTCTGGTTGAATCAAGACAGGAGCTTGCGTCAAAGCTTCCTTCAACTCAAAGCGAACATTCTTTTGCAACAACTTGGTCAAAGGTGCAGCAATCTTAGAAATACCTTCAACAAACCTTCGATAATATACAACCAACCCGAGGAAACTACGCACCTCCGTCACCGATTTCGGCATCTTCCAACTCATCACCGCCTCGACCTTGTATGGATCAACCCGAATATCCTCGGCTGACACCACATGTCCGAGAAAAATCACTTCCCTGAGCCAAAACTCACATTTGCTCAGCTAAGCTTAAAGCTGATTTTCCAGTAGCACTTATAACACAATCCTCAAATGCTTATCATGATCCTCCTCGGTACACGAGTACACAAGAATATCATCGATAAACACAACCACAAACTGATCTAGGAACTCATGAAACACCTGATTCATTATATTCATGAATGCAGCCGGTGCATTTTTCAACCTAAACGGCATCACCAAGAACTCATAATGGCCATACCTAGTCCGAAAAGTTGTCTTAGGTACATCCACATCCTTAACCTTTAGATGATAATACCCAGACCCCAAATCAATCTTCGAAAACACCGAAGCACCATGAAACTGGTAAAACAAATCATCGATCCTCGGTAAAGGGTACTTGTTCTTAATCGTCAACTTGTTCAGTTGCCGATAATCTATGCACATACGCATCGTACCATCTTTCTTCTTTATGAACAAGACTGGCGCACCCCATGGTGAAACACTTGGCCTATGAACCCTCGATCAAGCAACTTCTAAAGTTGCGTCTTCAACTCTTTAGGTGCCATGCGATAAGGAGCAATGGACGCCAGAGTCGTATTCTCATACAACTCAATGCCAAACTCAACTTCTCTGTTTGGTGGCAAACCATGCAACTCTTCCGGAAAAACACCCGGAAAATCATATTGTTCGTATGTCTTGTACACGCACTTCCTTCGCACCAGGATTCATCACATACGCTAAGAAAGCTTCGCAACCCAACTCCATCATCTGACTCGCTTCAAGAGCCGTAATTGCGTTGGACAAGAACTTCACGTTCCTGCCTACGATTACTACTTCATAATCATCCGCAAGTTTCAAGGTAACTCGCTTAACATCGAAATCAACCATAGCTCGATGCTCAACCAACCAGTCCATTCCAAGAATCACATCAAAACCATAAAAAAGGCAATTCCATCAAATCAACTGAAAACACATGACCTTGAACAGATAAAGGGCACCTCCTATACCGTTTCCTTGTAACAACAGTTTCACTAAGGAAGCTGGTTACTCACATCCCCACATATAACACTTCTAAAACAAATGATTAAGCTATAACTCCCAAAACATTAGCAACAACAGGCACAAAATGCTATACCCCACCGACTAAACATGGACAAGCTCGCCTCACATGGTCATACGATACACATACTTAATATGTATCAAACGCTACTCAAGTCTTGACACACTGACCCTAAAATCTTTGTTCAACATTACTACAACCTCGCCTCAACCCCGACGATACCCTTTTAGTATGACCATCCTTACACTGGCTATCACTAAAGCTAGAGTCCGTAACTCGCTTTCTAGCACCAGAACCTCTCGCAGGAGTTATCAAACCCAGGTTCTGCTCAATGTACCTCGCCCGTGTTACCAACACGTCGAAAATGATGTAGCCAATAAAACAACATATATGGTTTAACATCATGCACCAATCGATAAAAGAGTCAACCATGTCGATGTCTCACATCCAAATCCAATCTATGAGCATACCTGCTCAACTAAACAATATGTACCTTAACTCAACTACAAACTTACGATTTCGAACCCAAACCACAATTTCACATTTCTCGTCACCCAAGTATCTAACTCTTAGATACACCTCTTTTAGAACAGTTCAAAAGAACTCTCAGAACACAACATCAGGTTCTATGCCCACAACTACAATTGTCCACCAACTATACACATCTCTATAAAACCGAGATATAACTCATCTTTACACTATGGGCATCATTACACTAAATTTGTTCCAAAATACCATTCGTTCAGGTCATCTACTCTATGGATACCTTCGATGACAACCCTCGAGCTCAACTTCTACTCAAAATACGTAAGCGCTAACTACAGCTCACAAACATCCACTAACTAGTGCAGTCACATGCACTTCAGCATTAAACAACTTTTCAAGCTCTAGACATCGTCTATATTCCAGGCATCATGCCATCCAACACTTATCCAACCGACACAGGTTGTACTTACATCAAGGCACATCGAGGCGTCTAGCCCCCAAGAGACTTTACACACTCCTCTATTCCTTGCCCAACGACAACATCAATCATACAAGATCACTACTCTCTCCTAGGTATATTGAGGTATTATATTAAGGCATGATAACAAACTAACAAACAAAACAAAACACTCAGGCCAGCTCCAAGCAAGGATCCAAGACTTCGATTTCAATTTAAAACATTTCACTAAGTAATAAGGCAATGAGCATTCCAATTCCCCCCCCCCCCAACATAGCTTAAAGCATTCAATCATGCATGTCACAACCATCATGCATCACAAGCACTAAAATTCAGCCCAATCCAACATCATTTATAACAGCTCACATTCATATTCAATCACCATATATAACATCACCATCACATACTTAACATTAACATGCTTAAGACATTCCCCAGACAAAGCAAACATCACCAAAAATGCATATTCACATTTCAACTACTTACCAACTTCTTACCATCATCTCAACCTTTCCTAACCTGGCTCTGATACCACCAAATGTAACACCCTCGATTCGGCCTAGCCGATAGATCGAACCGAACGGGTCACATGAGGAATATTGAAGTAAACCGGGAAGGTTTACCTCAATAAACGACCCTATTTTTCCTTTTTATCTTGTCTAGATGCAAGTTAGGTTCTTATGAGTTCAACAAGCAGCAGATCAAACAATGACACAAACGATCATCGCTTAATACTAATTCCGGTTGTAGGGACCATAATGCAAACTTATCGCATTGCAAGGTTATTTTACCAAAATCAGATCACCAACTTTTAGTTATGTTCATTACATGTGTTGAGTGGATCACACGAATGATAATAACCAAGAGGGGGGGTGAATTGGAATTTTAACGATGTTGTAACGGAAATTGCAACTTAAAATTTTGACACGGGAATTTAGAGTGGTTCAAGTTCACCAACCGAACTCTACATCCACTACCTTAGTCTCACCAAGGATTTCCAACAATTTCCACTAAATTGTTCGTCCCCTTTTTCCAGGACAAGGAGGCAACCTTTACAATTTCGGTTAATTTTTCTACCCAAAAATTAACCCAATTCTCACACAAAAGAACAAAGAAATTTTGTGGCTAATAAGGTATCTCTCAATACAAATGATAGCCCAATATCAAGCACTCAACCCAATCGAACAAAATAGAAATGAAGGATACAATTGGGATTTCTAGACAAAGTAGGATTTTTGCACAAATGCTTGGATTTGATGTTTTGATATCTTCTTGAGGTTCAATGATATGTTGCTGGAGCTTCTTGGGGTCTTTTTATAGCCTCTTGATGATTTCCAACCGTTGTGAGTGTTGACTTTAAGATTATAGCCGTTGGAAAGCTTTTTCTCCACTTTCTTGCACTTTTCCAGCTATGCGTATCGATACTCTATAGTGGGGTATCGATACCTGTCTCACAAGAAAATAGCCGTTGTGTACAAATAATAAAGGGGTATCGATACGCGTTCTTGGCGTATCGGTACTGGGTATCGAAACAGCACAGGCTGTATCGATACCTTTTTCTCGACATAGCTCACTGTCAAAAGTGGTATCGATACTAGGGTTAGGGGTATCGATACTGGTTTAGTGACCGTTTAAAAATCTCAACGGTTATATTTTTAAACCGACTTTGAAATTAATAATTATAAAATGGTATCGATACTGGTTCATCCGTATCGATACTGATTTCATAGCGTATCGATACTGGGGTTTGCCGTTTCGATACGTGTTCCGGCAGTGGCAAACTTTGCTAAAAAAGGTATCGATACTCCTTGATGGGTATCGATACTGGTTGACGTTTTTCAATATTTTTGCCTTGGAACACTTAGAAAATATTTGAGTTTGAGTTCTAATAAATCAGTTTTAAAGTCTTTGGAGTTTTAAAAACTTATTAAGGGATTTGTACAAACAATTTTAAGTTCTTCAATTTGATCCTTAAAGATCTAGTTATATCAAAATCAAACATAGGTTTTACAATCTCCCCCTTTTTGATATAACAAAACCAAAACTTAAAATTTTTGACAACTTTTGAAAATTAACTCCCCCTTAATATAAGCTTGATATTTCAATTTAGTTAAGACCAAAGAAATTTCTCAAAATCAAACTCAAAATCAAAATTCTTAACTCCCCCTTGATGTAAGTTTGATAAAACCAAAAAAAAATTTTGAAGTTTGTTTGTGAGCTATATCTTCTCCCCCTTTTTGTTAGATCAAAAAATTGTGAGAGCATAATGTGCATCAAATATCAAGAGTATAAAGATAAGCAACATAATCTTATTATATCATAAAACGAGAAATCCAAAACATAAGCAAACCTTAAATCCTAAATAATCAAAGCATAGGTAATAATCTTAATAATAAACTTAATCCTAAGAACATAAAACATAGGTGCATAAAAAAAATCCTAAATGATATGATATGATATGCAAGGATAGAAGTCTAGGCATTATCTTCATCGTCTTCATCATCGTCATCTTCATCTCCCAAAGGGTCATTGTTCCTCATGCTATTACGCCATTCATCGTGGAAAGCGGCAATGGAAATATTCGAGGAATTTTGCTTGCTTTCGAGGGATGTAAGGCGATTCTCCATACCCGTCATCCTCGTATCAAATGTAGTTTCTATAGAGGTAAGACGAGTATTCAACCCGGTGAATTGTTCATTTAGATATGTCATGAGATTATCCATATTGGGTTGTGGGACTTGAGAAGCTTGAGGAGCTGGAGGAGCTTGAGGAGCTTGTTGTTCTAAGGCGGCGGCGGCCTCGGGTGGAAGCTCGGTAAGACGTAGCCAATTTCCATTAAAATAATGAAATTTGCTTCGAGCAAGAGAATGTTCGTCGATAGGATCGGTAAGAGTAGAAGCAAGATCAAACGAACAATCAATATCCTTTTGAACAAAGTAATAGCTTAAGGCCGTACCATAGATAAAGGATGTGATGAGAGGAGTTTCACGTTGTTGAACATGATAAGCAATCTCATTGAACATGATGCGAGCAAGATTTGGGCGTTTTCGTTGACGGAAACTTCGAATCCAAAAATCATCCAATAGACGGATGGTGGAATATTTGCCTCCGGCGGGACGAAGCCACCATGATACCATCAAATGTAGGATTCGATCATGAGCATTGAGGACGGTTACGGAGCCGCTAAGAACATGCCCTAAGGCATTCTCATTATCTTCACCTTCATCCTCCAATTTAAAAACCTCACAAATAGACTTAACATCAAGAACTATTTGCTTCCCCATAAGATAAGATCGAATGGCAACGACTTCTCCATTACGATAAATGCATTTAGCATTAGAAAAGAAAATCAAAACCAAAAGTCGATAATAAATACCCGGAATAGTGAAAAAATGCATGAAATTCCAAAGACGAAGAAGCGGAAGATATTCAAACTTGAAGCGCTCGGAGTCGAGGAAGGGGATGGATACGATCCTCTCCGCACGAATTTTGTAATTTTCAAATTGGCGGAAATAAGGAAGGCCCTCGGAATTCTCAAAGGATTGGTTGTAGATAGTAGCATAATCCGGACGAGCAACCGATCCGGGAGTTGAAGAGTCTCCGGTAAGAAGAACTCTTTGACGTTTCCTTGAATGCTCTTTTGGTGCCATAGATGATAGAAACTTTGAAGAGAGAATTTTGAGAGAGAGCAAAAGGCTTTGATTCAAGGGTTTCTTTTGATTTTTGGTGAAGAATATGAAGGAGAAGAGACCTTTATATAGCCAAAAACGTTTAGGGTTAATAGGATATTAAAGAGTTTTAATTTTGGTAAAATTAGATCTCATTAAAAGCCTATTTAATGCCATCAGCGCGAAAGGGTATCGATACTCCTTAGTGGGTATCGATACGGGGATAGAATTGTCTTTCCACAAATTTGACCGTTGAAGGAGGTATCGATACTCATTAGATGGTATCGATACAGGGATAGAATTGTCTTTTCTCAATTCTGACCGTTGGAAGAGGGTATCGATACGCATGAGGCGGTATCGATACGCGTGAAGCGATGAGAAATTCTGGGAAATTGAAATGAAGAACAAGTATCGATACCCATTGGGCAGTATCGATACCTTATGCCCAGAATTTTGCCTATTTGGTTAAAAATAACCAAAGACATGAACTTAACATCTCTTAAAAGTATGCAAATGATGAATGAACAGGTCTAAGCATATTTTAACAGAAACATACTCCCCCTAACTATATGCATGGAAGAAATTGGGAGACTAAACACATAAACATGGTAATTTCACAAAATCAAGCACATTTAATTCTAAAAAGAGGTCCTAAAGGTCAAGATAGGCTAGTTAGACCCAACTCTCTCCTAAGGGACCAAAAACGCTCTTTATCTAATGGTTTTGTGAAAATGTCCGCTAATTGATTTAAGGTGTCTACATACTCTATAGCCACATCTTTCTTAAGGACATGATCTCTAATGAAATGATGCCTTATTTCTATATGTTTGGTTCTAGAGTGTTGGATGGGATTTTTCGTTAAACATATTGCACTTGTATTATCACATTTAAGGGGTATGGTTTCTATTTTTACACCATAATCTAAGAGTTGTTGCTTCATCCAAAGGACTTGAGCACAACAACTCCCTAAGGATATATACTCGGCTTCGGTGGTAGATAAAGCTACACTATTTTGTTTCTTAGAGAACCAAGATATGAGCATACTACCTAAGAATTGACAAGTTCCCGAAGTACTTTTCCTATCGATTTTGCAACCCCCATAATCCGCATCCGAGTAAGCATGAAGGTTGAAGGTTGAAACTCTAGGATACCAAAGGCCTAAACAAGGAGTGTCTCTAAGGTATCTAAAGATTCTCTTAACGGCTATAAGGTGAGACTCTTTAGGACTAGCTTGAAACCTAGCACACAAGCAAACACTAAACAGTATATCCGGTCTACTTGCGGTAAGGTAAAGCAAAGATCCAATCATAGAGCGATAAAGCTTAGAGTCAACACACTTACCTCCTTCATCTTTGTCAAGCTTTGTAGATGAGCTCATAGGAGTGGCTTGAGGCTTTGTGTTCTCCAAGCCAAACTTGTTGAGCATATCCTTTATGTATTTTGCTTGATTTATGAAGGTGCCATCCTTCATTTGTTTGATTTGGAGTCCCAAAAAGAATGAGAGCTCCCCCATCATGCTCATCTCAAATTCACCTTGCATTAACTTAGCAAACTCTTGACAATAACATTCATTAGTAGATCCAAATATAATATCATCAACATAAATTTGAACTACTAAAATGTCATTTTTATACATTTTTATAAAGAGTGTAGTGTCCACCTTACCTTTTTCAAATCCTTTTTCAATCAAGAAATTTGAAAGCCTTTCATACCAAGCTCTAGGAGCTTGTTTTAAACCATAAAGTGCTTTTGTAAGTTTGAAAACATGATTTGGAAATTTTGAGTCTTCAAAACCCGGTGGTTGTTCTACATACACTTCTTCATTTATAAAACCATTTAAAAATGCGCTTTTAACGTCCATTTGAAAAAGCTTGAAATTATGATAACATGCATATGCAAGCAACATCCTAATGGCTTCCATTCTAGCTACGGGTGCATAGGTTTCATCAAAATCTATTCCCTCCTCTTGAGTGTAACCTTGTGCTACAAGTCTCGCTTTATTTCTCACAATGTTACCACTCTCATCTAGTTTGTTCCTAAAGACCCATTTAGTTCCTATTGTAGATTGATTACTAGGCCTATCAACTAATGTCCAAACATTACTTCTCTCAAATTGATTTAACTCTTCTTGCATAGCCATGATCCAAAAATCATCTTTCAATGCTTCTTTGATATTTTTAGGCTCTATGCATGAGATAAATGCAATATGATTCATTAATCTAAGAGAAGAACGAGTGGTTACCCCCTTGGATGGATCACCCAAGATTTCACCATCTTTGACATAGTTCAACTCCCTTGGATAGCTAACTTCCTTTTCCTCAATAGCCAAGTCCTTCAAGGCTTCAAGAGGTGGATCTTGTGTGTCTTCTTCTTTTGGTTGAATCTCATCCTTCTTTGAAGTTTGACCTCCATCAAAGGTATTTATGATTCCTACATTATCATCATCACAAGAATCCTTCCTAGGAAGGGGATTATCATCGAATACAACATGAATAGATTCTTCTACAACTAAAGTTCTTTTGTTAAATACTCGATAGGCTTTAGAGGTTAAAGAGTAACCTATAAAAATAGCTTCATCACTTTTTGCATCAAATTTACCTAAATTATCTTTTCCATTATTTAAAACAAAACATTTACATCCAAAAGGGTGGAAGTAGCTAATATTAGGCTTTTTAGATTTTAAAATCTCATAAGGTGTTTTCTTTAAAATCGGCCTAATGGTTACTCGATTTATAATATAACAAGCTGTGTTTGTTGCTTCCGCCCAAAAATATTTTGGTAAATTATTTTCGCAAAGCATAGTTCTAGCCATTTCTTGTAAAGTTCTATTTTTCCTTTCAACTACCCCATTTTGTTGAGGAGTTCGAGGAGCTGAAAAATTATGGCTAATACCATTTTCATTTAAAAAATCTTCAAATCCCAAATTTTGAAATTCGGTTCCATGATCACTTCTAATATGTGAAATTTTAAGTTCAAGATCATTTTGAATTAATTTTGAAAATGTGATGAATTTTTCCAAAGCCTCATCCTTAGTACTTAAAAAGAGAACCCAAGTGAATCTAGAAAAATCATCAACTAATACAAAAGCATATGATTTGCCACCCAAGCTCATAGTCCTAATTGGCCCAAATAAATCCATGTGAATTAGTTGTAAACATCTACTAGTAGAAATGTCATTAATGGATTTAAAGGAAGATCTATGTTGTTTACCCTTTGAGCATGCATCACAAATTTTATCGTTTGAAAATTTTATCTTGGGTAAACCTTTAACTAGGTTTAGAGAGACTAGTTTTTCTAAAACACTTGTGCTAGCATGTCCTAGCTTCCTATGCCACAACCATGCATCATTTTCGTTTTGAGCAACTAAGCATGCATGAGATGTATGAATGTCATCTAGATGCACCATGTATATATTCCCTATGCGATGACCTATGAGCATAATATTATTAGTTTTAATGTCTACAATTTTACAACCGGTTTTATCAAATATAACATTAAAACCTTTATCACATAGTTGACTTATGCTCAATAAATTATGTTTAAGACCATTGACATATAAAACATTTTCAATGAGAGTAGTAGAGTGATTACCAATGGAGCCAATACCTTCAATGTGGACTTTAGAGTTGTCACCAAATGTTACTACTCCTCCACTTTTTGGCTTTAGATCCATGAGTCGACTCTTGTCTCCGGTCATGTGTCTCGAGCATCCACTATCAAGGTACCATGAGTTTTGACTTTGTGCTTTGGCCTTGTAGCAATGCTCCCCCTACAAACAAAGATATTTAAACTTTTGTTTTTGGTACCCAAATCATTTTGGGTCCATGTGTGTTAGTTCCTAAAACTTTGGTTCCCTTAGGAATCCAAGGTGACATAGCAATAATATTATTAGATTTAACAAGTTCCTTAGGAACTCATACATTTCTAATTCTTTTAACTTTACTATGTCTAGGATAGTTACTTTGTTTGTAGTAGTTAGTCTTTTTCTTATATTGGTGTGTTCTAGAGGATTCTCCTATGTCATGTTTGACACTACCATTATTTTTTAAAGACTTTTTGAGCTCATTTAGCTCACTTAACACCTTTTGGTGTTCACAATTATTTTGAGATAAAAGATTATTAAGATCGATATTTTCTTTTTGAAAGAATTTGAGTTCATCTTCTAATCCTAATATCTTTTTCTCAATTTTAGAATTAGTTTGAGTAAGTGAGTCATTTTTCTCTTTTAATTCCAGAATAATTTTTCTATTCCTAATAACCGACTCCTTATACTTCTCAACTAATTCATCATATACCTCTTGTAACTCATCATAAGCATCATTTAATTCTTCATATGAATAATCTAAAGTAGATGAGTTAGAGGTTACCAAGGAGGAATCTTCCTCAAGTGCCATGAGGCAAAGGTTCGCCACTTCTTGTTCGTCATCCTCCGATGACTCCTCATCACTCCAAGTAGCAAGCTTGGCTTTGAGCTTTTTCTTCTTCTCAAAGCCCTTCTTCTTGAGTTGAGGGCACTCCGAACGTATGTGGCCGGGTTGTCCGCACTCGAAGCAAGTGATTGGATCCCTTCCTTCTTCTTTGTTCTTGCTTTTAAAGTCCATTTTCCTTTGGATTTTTCTTCCTCGGTTGGACCTCATAAGGCGTGAGAATCGTTTGGCTATCATAGCCAATTCTTCAAGCTCATCCTCATCACTAGATGAACTTTCATCAAGTTGGGATGTTTTAGCCTTGAGAGCTATTCCCATTTTCTTCTTTTTCTCCCCTTCAAGCTTCTCCATTCTTTTTTCTTCTTTCTTTCTTTCATCTTCTCTTCCTTGCTTCATGATCTCGTGAGTAAGGAGAGAGCCTACAAGTTCATCAAGCTTTAGAGTTTTTAAATTCTTTGCTTCGATGATTGCGGTTCTCTTCCCATCCCAAGATTCGGGAAGTGAATAGAGTAGCTTTCGGACAAGTTTGTCTTCCGGTATAACTTCTCCATAGCCCTTTAGACCATTTACAATTGTGGAGAATCGATCAAACATCTTTGACACCGTCTCATCAAATTCCATTTTGAAATTTTCATAACTAAGATTGAGAATTCCAATCTTAGTTTCTTTGACATCGTTGGTGCCTTCATAGGTGGTTTCAAGAGTGTCCCACACTTCTTTGGCACTTTCAATTGATGAGACCTTTGAGTAGATGTCCGGACCGAAAGCACAAAATAGCATGTGAAGAGCTTTATCATTTACTTGGATCTTTTTCCTCTCCTCTTCACTCATTTCCGTTCTTCTTTTAAGCACCATCTTGCCATCAACATCTTGCTTCAATGGAATATATGGTCCATCCTCAATGACATCCCACACAAGATAGTCACTTGATTTAATGAATAGACGCATTTTATTTTTCCAAAAAGAGTAGTTCTCACCATTGAAGAAAGGAGGCTTTGTGGTGGATTGTGAGTCGTACATGCCGGGAGCGGAGGTTGAAGCCATCTCTTGATATTTTGATGATGATCACACTTCTTCCAAGGATCTCCTCTTGTGGTTTGTTAATCCTCAAAGAGTTAAGCTCTGATGCCAATTGTTGAGTGGATCACACGAATGATAATAACCAAGAGGGGGGGTGAATTGGAATTTTAACGATGTTGTAACGGAAATTGCAACTTAAAATTTTGACACGGGAATTTAGAGTGGTTCAAGTTCACCAACCGAACTCTACATCCACTACCTTAGTCTCACCAAGGATTTCCAACAATTTCCACTAAATTGTTCGTCCCCTTTTTCCAGGACAAGGAGGCAACCTTTACAATTTCGGTTAATTTTTCTACCCAAAAATTAACCCAATTCTCACACAAAAGAACAAAGAAATTTTGTGGCTAATAAGGTATCTCTCAATACAAATGATAGCCCAATATCAAGCACTCAACCCAATCGAACAAAATAGAAATGAAGGATACAATTGGGATTTCTAGACAAAGTAGGATTTTTGCACAAATGCTTGGATTTGATGTTTTGATATCTTCTTGAGGTTCAATGATATGTTGCTGGAGCTTCTTGGGGTCTTTTTATAGCCTCTTGATGATTTCCAACCGTTGTGAGTGTTGACTTTAAGATTATAGCCGTTGGAAAGCTTTTTCTCCACTTTCTTGCACTTTTCCAGCTATGCGTATCGATACTCTATAGTGGGGTATCGATACCTGTCTCACAAGAAAATAGCCGTTGTGTACAAATAATAAAGGGGTATCGATACGCGTTCTTGGCGTATCGGTACTGGGTATCGAAACAGCACAGGCTGTATCGATACTTTTTTCTCGACATAGCTCACTGTCAAAAGTGGTATCGATACTAGGGTTAGGGGTATCGATACTGGTTTAGTGACCGTTTAAAAATCTCAACGGTTATATTTTTAAACCGACTTTGAAATTAATAATTATAAAATGGTATCGATACTGGTTCATCCGTATCGATACTGATTTCATAGCGTATCGATACTGGGGTTTGCCGTTTCGATACGTGTTCCGGCAGTGGCAAACTTTGCTAAAAAAGGTATCGATACTCCTTGATGGGTATCGATACTGGTTGACGTTTTTCAATATTTTTGCCTTGGAACACTTAGAAAATATTTGAGTTTGAGTTCTAATAAATCAGTTTTAAAGTCTTTGGAGTTTTAAAAACTTATTAAGGGATTTGTACAAACAATTTTAAGTTCTTCAATTTGATCCTTAAAGATCTAGTTATATCAAAATCAAACATAGGTTTTACAACATGCATCTCTATCGAAACTCATCTCAAATTAACAAATAGAACTTATTTAATTGCATACATGACAAACAGGAACCAAATTGCAAAGAAGCAGAACTTCAGAAGATTCCAAAAACTGTCATAACAGGCAACCGTTTCGGAACAGCCAGCCCTGTATCGGAACGGGAGTATCGAAATAGGAGCACCTTTTTCGAAACGCGGGCTCGTACTGAAATGACCCAAGACCTATTTCGGAACAGGGGTTCACAATTTCTAAACATACCGAAACGGACCTCCCTGTTTCAATACCCCAAGGCATTTTCGAACATCCGTTTTGTAACAAAAAAGGGTGTTTCGAAACACCAGGGCCTGTAATGTATAAATTTGCTGCTTTCACTCGAGTTCAATAATCCGAAACTAGTCCAACATATACACAAACAAACTTGCAACTCAAGTGCAGTTCAACAATCAAGGATTCATGGAAAAAACATCATCAAAGCATCATTAGCAACATCAAAGAGATCTAAAGGCATGCTTCTTAAGAAAACAAGTACCAAAAGGTCAATTCTCAAATCCAAGCAACCAACACTTAGAGGCCACTTACAAAACATATTAAGCATACCAAACTTGTACCCAACCAGAAAATATCGAAACAACTAACTTCAAAACATTGGACGCCCCCATTGCCTTTATTACTCTAGTTCATAACCAAACATACCTTCAATCAAAGTCTTTCCCCGATCCATTGCAAGTGCATCCTCCAAAGCTTAAATTAATTGCATTGATGGACAAAGAGAGCGTAAGCACAAACAAGGAGCCTGCCGAAGCAATTCAAATTCTGAATAGGATGGCCAGAAACGACTATCAGTTTCCTAATGCCCACCGAGGCGGCTTAATAAGGCGGGCCACAAAAAAACGAGCTAGGAACATCAGACGCACTCGTAGCACAAGTCACTCGATTGACAAAGATGGTAGAAGCTATGCAAGGGTAGAATAATACACAACAAGTCAAAGCAATTGATGCCTTTTGCGACCAATGTGAGGAGGACCATGACTCATCCGAGTGTCAACAGGGGACAGAAACCAGCTGTTTTGTGGGGAACTTAAACAAAAACAAAAACCCTACATCGAATACATACAACCCTATCTGGAAGAGGCACCCTAACTTTTCATTGATTAATCCCAACAACGCTCAGAATCCAGCTAATCAGACAAATCAAATGCAAGGATTTTAGCAGACAATGCCACGACAGTAGCCGCCGTAACAAGCAGCACACAATGCCTTGGAGCAGACTCTAAGTGCCTTCATGACTCATACATGTACCTATATCTCCAACATGGATTTATTTGTTAAGAAAATTGAAGCCTTCATGGACATGACCGAGATGAGAATGCAGAATCATGAGGAAACTTTAAAGTCACTGGAAACTCAAGTGGGACAATTTGCACAAGTCCTGAACACCAGACCCATGGGAGGATTGCTCAGTGATACTGAATTCGTGAGAAAACCCACTTACGAGCAGTGCAAGGCCATAAAATCAGTTGCCCAAACGGAAGCAAGCAAGCTCGCCGTGGCAGACCCAGAACCATCTGCCACGGCAGACCCTAGAAGTGCTACCGAGAAACTTGAGGAACATACACACACACCTGTCTTACAACAGCTGAAAAACCAGAAGTAGGACCACCAGTTTAAAAAGTTTCTGGATATTCTCAAGCAATTGCATGTCAACATACCACTGGTGGAAGCCATACAACAAATGCTGAACTATGCAAAGTTTCTAAAGGACATTGTTTCCAAACGGAAAAGAATCAGGGAATTTGAAACGATAGCCATGACGGAAGAATGCATGGCCATGTTGCACAATAAAACACTGCCCAAACTAAGGGACCCAGGCAGTTTCCTCATTCCATGCTCTATTAGGAGCCATTACGAGGGGAAGGCCTTATGCGACCTTGGGGAAAGCATCAACGTAATGCCCAAGGCTGTGTTTGAAAAGCCGGGAATAGGAAAATCTAGACCCACCACCGTCATGCTCCAGCTAGATGATCACTCATACGTGCAACCGAAAGGAAAGATCGAAGACATCCTAGTAATAGTAGACAATCTTATCTTCCCAGTTCATTTCGTAATTCTAGACTGTGAGGTAGACGACAAAGCACCCATCATCCTAGGAAGACCATTCCTAGCCACAAGTAAAACTCTAATATATGTGGTGAACGGGGAGATTACTATGAAGGTGGATGACCATAAAATTAAACTACATGTCCTGCAACACTTTGAGAAACCTGAAGACAAAGAAGAATGTCGGGACATCCATGATTTAGCAGACACCGAACCCAGTACCAAGTTAGACCACTCCATCCACAACCGCCAGGGCGGGCACCCTGGCAGTAACAAGAATCAAGAGAAACACAAAGACCCACCTTGGCAGAGGGTGAAGCAGATGCTGCAGCAGCCCAAGAAGTGGTTGTGTTGGGAAATACATCCATATGCATTCCCAACATAACTTAATTTTTTATATTTTATTTTTATGTTTTAGGATTTAGATTTTAAATTCTTGCATTTTTAGGATTTTAGATTTAATTTTAGTATTTTCTTATTCTCTAATAAATTTTATTTTAGTTTTTTTAGGAGAGACAATAGCCCAAGAGAAGGGAGATGAAGAAAGCCCAAAACCATAAACAGTTCCATGCCCACCCACCAAGTCTGTCGCGGCAGACAGACGTTGCTTCCCACCAGAACTAGCCATTCGCAGAAGCTCGTTCCGTTCCAACGGCTCTCTACCCGGGCAACGACTGCCTCAACATTCGCGAAGACCAGCACGCGGAGTTCCTCCCCTCCCTCACAATAGATAATTACGAGGCAATAATGGAAGAACTTTGCATATCGGTGACGATTTAGAACAATGGCAGAAATAGAGGCACCGTCAACCGGCAGAATTTGCTGCCCGAGACCAAGCTTTGGAACACGTTCGTGAAAACAAGGTTGCTGCCCACAACCCACAACTCCACCATCGACAAACCAAGATTAGCACTCATCCACTCCATCATTAATAAAAGGTATGTAAATGTGGGTTCGATTATTGCTAACGAAATTTACGAGTGTGGGCAGAAAACGAAGGGGCAACTCTACTTCCCCAGCCTCATCACAATGATGTGCGAGAAGACACATGTTGCAGCCACCCCAACAGACACCATGACACTAGAAAGAATCGGGTGGAAGAGGGAAATAATTCTTCGAAAAATGGAGATCACAACAGCCACCCCGGAGAACTATGCCCAGGCAACCACCATCGACGTCTTGGCAGCACAGCTGGATAGAGTGGAACGCTGCCAGTTGACTTTCATGGCATATATCCGAGACTTCAACAACGCCACCGTTACCACCATCAAAGAGAAGTTCCCAGCGGCCCTCTTCCTAGAATTCCCCGCTGAGATATTTGCCCCGACGGCACCAGTTACTCCCGCCGCACCATCTATCTTGGCAACACACCCGGTGTAACACCCCAATTTTGGGCTTAGAAGTTTAAGGTCTGAACCGGACCGGTCTGTTTTTCGGTTCGAATATAAAAGGAGTTTTTAGGGAAAGCCTAGCTCGGAAGGCTTTAAAAATAGGGAAAAATATCTAAAACTCCTCTTTTAATATATATAAGAGAGTGGTGAAATCAATTTTACAAAATAAGGTTTGGAAGTACGACATTTTGAAATAGTGACTAAAATGCGATTTTTGAAAAGTTCAGTGGTGACTGTTTTGTAAGGATTGAAACTTAGAATCTTTAAGGAGCTAATTTACCCAAGAATGATTTCTCTAGATTTTTCTTAGATTTAAATGATTTAATTAATGTTTAATTAATTAAATGAAAAGGAGAAAACCAATTTTTAGATTTTCATAACTAACTTTTCTTAAAACTTTCTCATCTTATTTTCTCTCAAAATTCCCTCATCCAAACACTTTTCTCCAGCATCTTTTCCATTGGTTTTCAATTCAATTGATGAGGATTCAATCAACAATTAATTCCTGATCCTTTCTACATCAAATCCTTTTGTTTTGCTCATTGGAATTTCAAGAAAATTGGCTCAAAACGAGGAGAAATCAACATTTAGAGGTAAGGTTGTTCTTCTCCTCTAAATATTAAGTTCTTTACTGAAATTCCCAAGTTGTCAATCCTTAATTTAAGTTTTATAAATGGTTTTAATGATATGAACTTGATTTT
The DNA here is from genome assembly GCA_030270665.1 of Hibiscus trionum. Classification (NCBI taxonomy): domain Eukaryota; kingdom Viridiplantae; phylum Streptophyta; class Magnoliopsida; order Malvales; family Malvaceae; genus Hibiscus; species Hibiscus trionum. The sequence continues at coordinate 45,627,022 of BSYR01000026.1, read as the reverse complement.
GGCTTAAAACTCAAGATTTGGAGGAAATCTTGAAGAATTTCGTTGTGGATGGTTGGGCTCTGTTTTGAGATGATTATTAAATGTATTTTGGATGTCTAATGATGTGTAAATGAGGTTTGATCAATGCAATCCCGAATAGGTTGTGTTTCCTAAGTTTTTGCTTATGAAAATGGTGGTTTTTGGGGTGATCTTGGTGTTCTGTTATAGCTGGAGGTATAAGGACGAGTTTAGGTTCTTTTTGGATGTTAATTTATGTTTAGAAATGGTTAGAAGTGATAGATCTTGACTGGGTTATGTTTTGGAAGAGTTTGGAGGTGATTTCGGTTGTGTTTGGTAGCCGAAATGTTGGCTCTAGGTAGAGCAGCGAGTTTAAGTGTGATGGCTGAAGATTTAATGCATGATGATGCATTAATCCTCTGATTTGATGTGTTTAAAACAGGGGAGACATCTTCGGACACTTGTGGTGTTGATCCAGAGGCTTGATCGGCGTTTCGGCAAGCTTGCGAAACGGAATTGGTGAGTGAAGTTGGATTTCCAGCTTTGTATCGAATGTTTGAAGGTTTTGGGGGCTTAGTTTAAGTCTAAGCAACTTAACTAAGCTCATGAGTAAGTTTTCGGGAAAACTCTATTGTATGAGCCATGGAGTGGTTCGATGCATTTGTTGATAAATTGCATGTTTAAATTCTGTTTTGAAAGCATAATTTAGCATGGTTAATGCTGGTTTTGAAAGCCATATGTTGAAGGATACTCAAGGTAAGAGATCCTTGGTTTGATATGTTGAAAATGTGGATTTGATGCATAGTGATGCATGTTGTAAAATGACTTTGATTGAATGCTTTAAAACAGTGAATTGTTGATGATAAATGATGTATATTGGCAAGTGATGTGTTGGTTTTAAAGTACTTGAATCGGATATAGTTAGCCGGCTATAGGATTGGGTGCACCGTGAATAAAGTCGCATTGGATGTTGAGGGGTTGTAATTGTACCGTAAACTCCATCCAAGTACACTAACGAGAAAGTTAAGATCACAATGGTGGTTAAAAGTCCATGTGTGGATCTTGTGTTGTGTGTCCCGTGTTCTCGTTTGTGAAGTTATACAACTACCGATGAGTGAACCTAGGTTGTGTTTTGGGATTGTACCGTTAAACTCCATCACGGGTGTTGAGGGGTTGTGATTGTACCGGTAAACTCCACCTTGTGTGTTCGGTAGTGTGTATGAAACGTATAGGACAACGCTTGTAATCCGCGTATCCGATTGTGTTTTGTGATGTAAATGGTTATGGATTATCACTTGGAAGCCAATATGACATGTTGATTTTATTGAAGCATGAGATGCTTGTTGTTTATGCAAGATTGCATGAATAATGATGGTTATGTGATGAAAGGCTTTGTTTTAAAAGTGTTTTATAAAAGGCATTATTGTGTTGTTTCTTAGAGCATATCTCACTAAGCAAATGTGCTTATGCTCTCTCTCTTGAACCAATAATGCAGATAATTGAAGTATTTGAGGGCAACAAGGAGGCTAAGAATCCAAGGGAAAGCTAAGCTCATGTATGGTGATGTTTTCACAACACTATTAGTTTTTGATATTTTGGCAATGGGAACCTAGGTTGTGTTTTGGGAGATGTTTTGGACTCCCTAATTGTGGAATGATGCCTTTGATGTTTTGGATTTGAAAATGGCCATTTTGATGCTTAATTTGGTGTTTTGATGGTTGGTTGGTTTTGGATATTAGGATGCATGCCTATAGATTAGTGGATTTCCTTGATTGATGCCATGAATGAGTTTTGATGTTGCAAACTTGTACCTTATATGCTTGATGACTTGTTGGCATGATTAGGAAGTCATTAGGATGTTTTAGAGTGGCTAAATGCATGTTAAACCAGCAAATTCTGCAGCTTCTGGGCAGACCGTATCGGAACGGTCGTTGGCGTTTCGAAACGGGGGCTTGTAATGACCTTGGTGTTTAGGAACGGCTGGTGACTGTATCGAAACGGTTTGGCCACTGGAAGGCCCTATTTCGAAACAAGTCTCGAAACGAACCCGTGTTTCGGAACGGTCAACCCCGTTTCGAAACAGGTGACCATTGGGCACTAATTTGAATGGTTTTGAGGTTTGTAAGCTTTACGTTTTAGTCCTGAACTTTGTATTTGCAATTGCATGAGTTCGAGATGTCCGATTAAGGTGAAATTTGACAGGGAAGCATGTAATATGACTAATTTAATGTTGGTAACCTTAAAATCAGTTAAGACCTTAAAATTTCCAGAATTTACATTTTGGTCCCTAATATTGTGATTTGTGCAATTGAGTCCCTTATTATAGTTTGATCGATGTGCTTTTCACGTATGTGTTTCTTAAGAGTACGCTTAGGGTTAATATGCATCTAGACAAGTTTAAAAAGAAAAAAAGGGTCGTTAATCAAGGTTGATTTTCGGGTTGACTTTGGTTTTCCCCGTGTAACCTTCGTAGTTCGGGTCAACCGTCTAGGCCGAGCTAAGGGGGTTACACCCGGCAGCCTCAACAACACCAATTGTTCCCATATCCACCGTGCCACAAGCCTCCCTAGCAACCATGGCCACCGAAGTCCTCTACAGCTCCAACAATCGAGGAGATACGACGACAGCCCCAGTCAGAGAACAAGGGCAGACGTCCAGGGCACCAGCTGAAGCACCAGGACCATCCGACTCCGGCTACCTCAAGGACTTCCTATCAGATGACTCCATATGGCAAGACACAGTTCGATCTGTTACAAGGAAGCTCGAACTGTCCTTCTCCCCAGGTGCAAAGAGAACACACTCAGCCACCAAAGTCTGCCCCGATAGTGAAGAAGGCGATGAAAGAGAAGTCATACAGAAAGCTCAACCCAGCCAGCCTTCCCGCCAGCAACTGCCGAGGGCGGCCAAGCGCTTCAAGATGGTAGCACGAAAGCGAGTGATCATTGGCGGCAGCGACGACAGCTCATTCGAATCATAACAAATCTAAACTTCTCTCCCTTCTTCTCTTTTGTTTTTATCTAATCTATGCATAAATTTTTTGTATGTAGGCATGCATTGAGCACAGTTCTCCTCTCTTGTTTGGGGGGGGGGATTAGTCCTCTATTTTTCTTTTCTTTCTTTTGTTTTTCTTGTAGTTTCTAGTTCTTTTTTTATGTCTTTAATTTTTTTGTTTTATTTAGGTTCTAGTGTAACATATCTTTATTTAAACTCTAATGAACTCTTAGTTGAGAAAAATTCTTGAGTACCTTTTACCCGCCACGGCAGATTGCCTGCCTAGGCGGCAAACTTAGCATGAGTTTAGGTTAACTTAGAATCCTACTGTGGTCTGAACTTAAAAGAAAACACTCTTTATGACTAGTTTGATTTTAGGACTTCTAGGAAACTTAGGTATTCCACCTAGTAAACTTGGGTAGAACTTGAAGTTTGAAAAAAAATAGGCGTCCTAGAGGTTCCCGAAACTGGCTCTAGGATAAGCTAGAGGTGCCCGAAACTGGCTCTAGAGAAAAAAAATCATTAGAGATGCCTATTGCCGGCAGCTAGTTGTTAATTAAAAAAAGAAACTAGAGGGAAACGCAAGGGAATTAAGGTGTTTATCGAAGGTTTACTTAGAAGCCGAAAAATCATGCTTATCACAAGGAAGACACACACTCACGAGATACATAGTTCGGTTCCGGGTAAGTCTTTTGTCATTCGAAAGATTGCTAACTAGGCATAAATCTACATGGTATGTAAAGGTTGCTCAAGATGCTTTCTCGACTAAGTTTCCATATGATTTTAAGTTTTGGCATGGTATTATTAGATTGCATTTCTTAAGGACAAGAATAATTCGAGTTTGGGGGTGTGTTAAGTATGCAAAAGTCCTATATTTATGCCCTAGTTTAGCTCAATTATTGTTGTTCTTAAGTATAGTTTAGGTTGCATTTATTAGGAAACATACACAAAATAGCATGGATTAGATATTCTGCCTTATTTGATGAACTTAATTGATTTTATATATATGATAGTGCTCAGGTGCATTTTCTCCCTGTGCGCAGGAACCTGCCCAGGCAGATGTTGCCGAGGCAGCAAAGAGGGCAGAAGAGGAAAAGCTGGAAACTGAAGGAGGAAGCTGATGGACCATCTGGAGAGCTGATCGAGGAGGAGAGAACCAGAATGAAGAGTTGTGCCAAACCCTGTACATCAGTCCACACCTCCGCCAAGGCAGCAACTCGTGGAAGAATGGAAAAATGCAAAGTGGTATGTGATAGAAAGAGCTCATCAAGCCCGATTTTTAGAGACCACTTGCACGTGGATTGGAGCCTAGCAGACAAAGAAAAGCCGGGTGAAAGTCAAGTTGAAGAAAAGTCAAATGAGAATCTAGGAAGATTTAATGCTCTTTTAATGAGTTTTAATTATATTCTAACTAGTATTCTTACCCTAAACCGACTTAGGCCTAGACTCTTTCTTTTCGACCAAGAGGAGAGAACACAATTGAGATTAGAGAGAAACTCCTTCTTGTCGAAACCCTAGTATCATACAAACCCACCATATTCTAAACCTTCCCTTGGGCTAAGGGTTGGTTGTATAGTAGTTGTGAGAGTCTTTTTGTATGCGTTTAGGATTTAAGTTTTGTAATAAAATTTAAGGTTTGTTTACTCTTGGTTCTTTATTGTCACAATCTTTATCGGGAGAGAAGAGAGCTTCAATCCATTTGTTCAATATCGGGAGAGTTGAACTCATGAAACGAGTAAACACGGTTTTATCCAACCATAGGGTAAAGCTACTTCTGGTTAGGGATAAGTTAAGAAGTTCAGCGACTAAGAGAGGTTTCATCATCGGTTGGTGTTCTCCCTTAGATTCACGCCGGGAGGTATCATCCAAGACGTGTTTGCCAATAGTACTTCAAGCTTCGGGAGAAGAGGGAGTCATAGAAGGGAGCCTTGCCGAACCTTGAATCATTACTTAATTCCCTAGGTGATCTCACACATCTCTGTCGAGGTGGGCGCCTACCGAGCCATACTTGTGGGCGGCTGCTGAAGTTGTTAAGCTGATAAGAAAAATTGTGCCAAGACAGTACATCAATTCTCCACACTATGAAGCATCCAATACCGACCCATTCTCTCACTCTGATTTCTCAATTTACTTTACTTGCTTTAGTTTTAGCTTCAATCAACCCAACTCCTAATATTTGTGTTTTTATTTTACTTGTGTAGAAAACTGAACTTAGAAAAGTTGTCACCATCCTTGTGGAGACGATATCTTAAATACTATAACTTGGCACTGTGTACACTTGCACACTAATTGCGCATCACTTTTGAACGCAACACAATCTGTCTCCACAGTACCCACCTCTCTTGCCGCAGCGAGAAAAGCCAAGGGCAAGGCACCCCTCGAGACTCCAGTCGGTTCGCCATATGGGGCAGAACGCTATTCAGACTTGACCGCCACTGCCCACTCTATCAACAGGGCATTTGAATTGGCAAAATGCAAGGCGATCGAAGCGGAGGATACCGAAGAGCTCCACCTCGATTCGGAGGAAAGGGAAGAGATCACCGTGCCGGCCAAGCCAACACCACCCACACGCACCCAACCACCCCGAGAAACCAAACGTGTCAAGCATGACACTTGCAAAGGGAGGAAATTGATCCTAGACAGTGATGACTCATCCGAGTCAATCTAAACTTTCTTTTCTCTCCTTTGCTTTTATTTTTGCCCTTAATCATTGTGCTTAATTTTTCTATATTTTGTCATTGTTCCTAATGCATTGAAGGCAATGCATGTCTTGAGTTTGGGGGTGTAGGTTCCGTTGCAGAGGCACATTCATGCCGCGACAATTCAATATAAAATGCAGTTTTGTTTTAAATCTATAAATTTTTTTACTGTATGCACTGCCCAGTCGAATTTAGCTTATGCCTCGGTCATACTTTCCACCAATTGCCTTAGTTTAATTTTTATTGAATTTTCTCCATTGGCAATAGATATCTCTCTCCTTAACGTTGCTTTGAACTGTTTAGAACCTTAAATTCTAGGATGCTTAAGCAAGATAACTTAGAAGATTGCTATGAGAATAAAATGCTTTTGTGGCTTGAATGACTTAAGGTGTTTTAGGACACTCAAAATACTTACTTGCTTAGAAATTTTGGGCAAGATTACAAGTTAGAGGTGCCCAAAATCGGCTCTAGCTTAAGAAAAACATAAAGCTACTAGAGGTGCCCGAAATTGGCTTTAGTTTAGACTTTAGATCAGTAGAGGTGCCCAAAACTGGCTCTAGTTAAAAAAATTTAGAAAACTTATGGAAATCTAAGATATGTATATAGGTGTGCTTAGAGCTCATATGATCATCTTGTTCACAACTTACTCATCATTCTTATAGCTAGGATGCAGGGAATTATCTAAGGCATCCTAAGCATTAAGGGTCGAGCATGTTCTTTGCCACGACATAGAGGGAAGAAGGAAAAGTAAGACCAATGAGAGAATTTAGGAGGATTAAGGTTTGGAAATTGGAGGTTTGCATTGCTTGAGGAAAAGCAATAGTTCGAGTTTGGGGGTGTGATAAGTGCCCAAAAGTCCTATTTTTTCACTCATTTTTAGGGCAGATGTCGCTTAACCTACACCCAATTAAGCTGCATTATGACCTTTTATGCGTTAATTTCAGTACTTATACATTTTATTCTTATATTTGACATATTCTATGAAAAAAGGTATTGTTTAATTCATATTTGGTGCTTGTGCAGATATACCTGCGGTCGGGGCAATTGATGTCGTGTGGGCAATGAAGGAACATGATAATGGTGCATAATGAGCTACTAAAAGGACCCTGATAGAGCTGAACCAAAGATGACAACTTCTACAGAGGGAAGCTAGATTATGAAGATGAAGCCTTTTTGGAGCAGATTCAGTGATAGACCTCTGCCGAGGTAGCAGATATTCCCTGTCAAGGCAGCACACAGATCAACCTTTCGGAGGGCAAACTGAGAAAAGTTGTAGCCGATTTGAAGAATAGAAAATGCTTGATTTTCTACACACTTTGTGCGGCAAGGAGAGCTCGAGAGGAGGACGAAAAGATGGAAGGAAGGTTAAAGATGAAATTTTGGCAAAAGTGGATAATTGCATTAAAATTAAAGAGATTCACCTTTTTAATGAAGACAAGTCCAAGTCCAACTTAACTTCCTATCCAAGAAGGACCTTACCCTACACCATCCCCTATATAAATAAGCCTTGCCACCAAGTAGGAAGGGAAAAGTGGAGAAGAGAAGAACGAGAGAGCTTAGGATTATTTTGAGTTTTCTTTCAATTCATTATGTTCTAATTTTGCTTAGGGTTAGGATCAGTTGTTTAGTAGTTGTATAAAGATAATTGTACTTTGTTTTAGTTTTAATGTCATTTAGTTCAAGGTTTGCTTATTCTTGATATTGAATTTATTCTTGCATACTTATCGAGAGAGAGTTTGTGAGATTATCCATTTGTCTAATATCAAGAGAGTCAGACTCACGAAACGAATAAGCATGGTTGTCATCCCACATGGTGGTAACTAACTCGGCTTAGGGATAAGTTAGAGCTTCAACGGCTAAAAGAAGTGTGTGATTGGTTGGTTTTTATCTTTGGTTTAAGACGGGAGGTATGGTAAAGTCCATTCATCAACAGTGTTCCGAGATTAGGGATAAGGAGGAGCCATCTAAGTACGCTTTGCCGAACCTCGACAGAAGTTGTCGTTCAACAAGGGATTGATGCGGCAAAGCCTTAGCACATTGCGGCCGTGGTAGGGTCTTAGGTCACTGCCGATGCATATTTGTGTTCGTTGCATTCAAACTAAGACAATTCAATTGGGCTTTCACACTACGACACAATCTAATCTGGCCCATTCTCTCAACTTGATTTTATTCTTTATTTTATTTCTGGATTATTTTAGAATTAGTTATTTAGTTTATACGAAACAACCCACTTTTCATGTGTTCTTTTCTTTTATTTGTTTATAGTGCGAGGAAGTAGGATCAAAAGGCTAGCCCAATTCATGTGAAGACGATACTCGATATACTTATCATTTTATTACTTGAGACATGTACACTTGCACTATTGCGATGCACTTTTACGCGAGCATCAGAGAGCACTCACAAACTACCGAGGAACCAACTTTCAAATGGTTTGCCCCGCCGGAAGTAGAACGGAGATTCAACACAAAGTTTGTCGGTCGGCAAGTATGGGAAGAGCAAGGCTTCCAATACTCTTCATCGCATACCGATTTCGGCTTGGAGCCCTTCATCTTCAACAAGATCAAGCATCAAAAGTGGCAAATCCTTTGCCACCAACCGGAGTCGGCCAACGTAACAGTGGTACCGGAATTCTATGCCCACTCTCCAAATCCCAACAACCTCTGCGTGCATGTTCGAGGCCAAGCCATACTCATGGATGTCGATTCCATCAACCTCTACTATGGCATGGATGTTACCAAAAATGAGCACAAGGAGTATGTCGATAAGCTTACGGCGGACGACTACGAAGACATGATCAAAATGTTGTGCATTGTGGGGACAACATGGAACAAAGGAGCATACAAGGGAACGGTAAACCGTCAAAGGCTTCGGCCCGAGGCTAATATTTGAAACACCTTTGTTAAGAGATGTTAATACCCACATCGCACAACACCACCGTAGACAAACCAAGGCTTGCACTCATTCACTCTATATTGCATAATAGAATTATCAATGTTGGATCCATTACATGCAATAATATATTTATGTGTAGCCAAAAAGATAAGGGCCGCCTCTACTTCCCAAGTCTCATCACCGGCTTGTGCAAGCAAAATAATATCCCAACCGATCCAGTCGACGAGCTCGCATCAACAAGAAAGAGAAAGACAAAGTCTCAATACTACAAGATAATGCAAATCATGGTAGCTGAGCCAGAGTCCACGCCGGTACGAGGCATTGCCACGACAACCTCCTTGGGCAATGCCCCAACAACTCCACAGACCAATGTCACGGCAACCACACTCCAGCGCCTTGCACAAAAATTCGACGAGATGGACAAACGGCAGTGTGTGATCATGCAATACACGAGGGGCTTCAACAAATCAATCATTCAAGTAATCTACGAGAAGTTCCCAAAAAACATGGTGCAATTTCCGGCCTTCCCTACTGACATCTTTGCCTCGACAACACCCCGAGCCTCTGCCGCGACAACACACAGAGACTCTGCCTCGGCAATGAAGACAGCCACTGCCTCGGCAACCTATGGGGACACTGCCTAGCAATTCCAGATGGCTCTGTCACGGCAACAAAGAGTGATGATGCCCCACCAACCAGAACAGACAAGGGCAAAGCACCTGCCATTGAGCCGACTCTAACCAAGACATGGTCTGACTTCTCCGACTCCGACAAATCAGTTACTCTTCAAGCCAAGACCATTCTGGTTCCATCACCCTAGAAGCGCAAAGCCTTCTCAACCAAAGAGATATGCCTCGACAGTGACGATAAGGAAAAAGTGACCACGAAAGCCGAACCGACACCTCCTACATGTCACCAACCACCACGGACAACCAAGAGGATCAAGCAAACGACAAGAAGAAAATTAATCATCCAAGACGACGACAATGACTCATCCATGTCCCCATCGATCTAGTTTATTTTTTCTCTTTCTCTTACCTTTTATCTTTATTTATATTTTGTGTATGATCTCATGTTTGGGGGGATGTAAGTGTTAGTTTTTTCATGTCTAGGAATGCATGCTTATGTCTAACGGTTTCCCTAATATTTAATCTAATGAAATTGTTTACCTCGACAATAGATGTCCCTCTCTTTTATCGTAGCATTAAAAGTTTAGTGTGCCTTCAATTTTAGGATGTTCATGGAAGAATACTTAGAATTACACTACGAGACTAAAAGTTAAAAATGCACTCTTGTGACTTGAATGATTGAAGGAGTTCTAGGACACTTAGGATAATTACTTACTTAAAAAATTTGGGTAAAACTTTTAAGTTAGAGGTCCCTAAAACCGGCTCTAGCTTAAGAAAAAGCATAAAATACTAGAGGTTCCTGAAATTGGCTCTAGTTTAGACTTAGAAAAAATCACTAGAGGTGCCCAAAACTGGCTCTAGTCGATTGAATCATTAATAGAAACACTAGAGGTGCCCGAAATTGGCTCTATTGAAATAGAAACCCAAGGAAAGTAAGTTAGTTGCCTAGTGTTTTCTTAGAACCCGGAAAATCATCTTGTTCGCAATCACGCACACACTCACGAGTCTTATAGTTTGATTCCAGGGAAATTCCCAACATCCGAAGAATTGAAGGCTAAACATTCATTTTCACGGTTTAGAGAAGGGAAGAAAAAGTAAGTCGGGGGGCTAATTTCATGAAGATTAAATCTTTGGCAATTGACAGTTAGTTTTGCATTGCTTGAGGACATGCAATAGTTCGAGCTTTGCCCATTACACCTTATTTTAATGTAGAAATTTGCAAACTCACCTAAAGCTTAACTTACTTGTCCGTTATAAATTTGATTCTATTTTATGCATTTAAGATTTAGTTCCAAGCTCTAAACCTGAGCTTCGTCCCTTTCGTTTAAGTGGGGGGGACACTATTACTCTTGTGAGAATATTGATTCTCTGCATGGGCCTAGTAAGTACCTCCGAGACTATTGCAAATATATTTTGAATTACAAAAGAAATAAAACATTTTAAAATATAAAAAGGGGGTTTATAAATATTTTGAATTACAAATATATAACTTAAAAAGGGATTAGAAGATAAGATTAGTTAAAGGGTGTATCTTTCTTGGATCAGGTCAACACCCTTATTAAAACATGAATTTTTTTATTCTAATAAAAGGGAGAATGGATTAAAATTTGATTATTATTATTATTATTTAAAAAAGAAATGAAAAAGTGTAAAATTGAAAGGAAACCTGAAATTCATGGCCAAGATAGAAAGATGACCAAATCGAAAAGTTTTGAAATATGGTCATTTTCGAAATAAAAATATGGAAAAAAGGGAGGATTGAATGAATGTAATAAATTCAATATGTTTTGGGTATAAAGTCCAACTTAAAGCAAACACCTTTTTCTTTTTATTTTTAACCCAAATGGATCAAAATTGTTTTCATTCAAATCCTTTGAATTGTTTTTGGTGTTCTTCAGGAATAGAGAACACCGAAGAACACCCACCACGCCAGCTACCTTCCATTGGCACCGCCCACCGTCTGCGGTGGCAGTTCTCTACCTTTCATTAATTTTTTTCCAAAAAATGTTACAAAAAACACCAAAAATCGATTTAAATTCGAGTGAAAAAGATCTGGATTCAACAACATTTTTTATCCAAAGGTAAGAACAACACCAATCTACTTGTTTAAATTCGTAATAAATAAAAGCAAATGAAAAAGAAAATGAAGAGTACAATACCGAAAGATGAAGAATTTGAAAGCTTTCACTCCATCAAGAAATTTGAATACAAGATTAGGCAAATTCATACTACTTTCCTAGTGAATATTTGGGTGTCTTCTCATAAATTTTTGGATGATTATTACAATGGGGGATGGAGGATACAAGGAAATTGGGAACAAAAATCCCTCAATTTCGGTGGAATTTCATCACAAAATTGAATTTGATGGTTGACTTGCCCCTTATGCTTGAAATAAATTCGATTTGGTTCAAATCCGAGCAAATTTGGATGATTATTTCCTTAAATTCAAGATAGTGTTCCATACTTTGGTCGACTTGCCCCTTTTCTTCTTCTTGTGCAGGTGAACGGTGGTGGGGAAGCAACAATGTCACAGACGGGCTTTGGCGACGGTTCCGACAGACATCGAGGGTCGATCGGTGTGGTTCAGCGGTGGCCGCCGATGTTAGAGCGCGGCTAGAGCAGCTACCCAACAACTTCGATCGGGGGAGGGTTGGGAGAGCCAAACTCGCCCGCGTCCAGCTCACGTGCCAGGCGCGTGGCGGTGCGAGTGGTTCTCCTCACTCCTTTTTTGTTGATTCAATCCGAGCCCTTAGATCTCCTACCCTAGATCTGACGGTCCATAATAATCCTACACATAGGAATAAAAAATGGGTTAATTGAGCTCATTTTATTGTATTTTTTGGGGCCACCAAAGTATGGACCTTTATTTATTTAAAGTGGGTTTTAAAATGGCCCTTACTTTTTATTAAATGGGCCTCATTTATTATTTAAAAGTGAGTTAAAAAATACATAAATAGATCTCCTTTTATTTGTAAAATGGGCTATTATTATTAATAATATTTTTTTTGTTTTAGATATTAAAAATAATATATATGTATATATATAAGAAAAGAAAAGGAAAAATAAAATTAAAAAGGCTCGGGTGAAAAATCAGTGACAACAGCTTCCCCCTTCTTTGCTTATTCCAATGAAACATGGATATAGCAAAGAACATGAGGCACTAATTTTCACCAACTACTGATTTGTTGCTCGGCTCCGTTCTCCTGATGCCCGAACGGTTGGGTGGGTTCTATTCTCGTGATGCATGAATAGATAGGCGGGATCCATTCTTCTTACGCCCGAAGGGATTGGCGGGTTTTATTCTCCATGCGCCCGAATAGATGAGCAGGGTTCCATTCTCCTTACATCCGAACAGATAGACGAATTCTATTCTCCGAATGCTCGAATAGATGAGCGGATTCCATTCTCCTTACGTCTGAACGGATGGACATGTTCTATTCTACATGTGCCTGAATAGATGAGCGGGGTTCCATTCTCCTTATGTAACCCCCTCGTCCTGGTCTAGGCAACAGACCGGTCCGAACAGGTTACACGGGGAAAACCGAAGCGAAACCCATTAAGTCTCCACTTCGATTAGTCCTATGTGTGAAAACGACAGCGGAAAACGAGAACAAAAAGATACAAACGAGGCGCAAGGTACATAAATTTACCAAGTGTCAAGATAGTCCTTTTGCATGCTTATGAAACCAAGATCATACATAAACGATGCATATAAACTTAACAAGGAAGCATACAACCAACGGGACTAAAACTCAACATCCGAGAACCTTTGAAGATGCTAAAAAGCCCAAATACAAGCATGCGTTTCGAAACAGGCTTGCCCGTTTCGATACGCGAGCTCTAGTTCAAAAGCCAGACCAAGCCGTACCGATACGGTCCACTTCGTTCCGGCACGGGGGCCTCAAGTGTTGAAACGTTCCGAAACAGGTTCCGAAACGGGCACTCATAGAGGCAAACTGTATCGAAATGTATACCGAAACGGGGGCTCACAGTGTCAAAACGTATCGAAACGGCACCACCCTGTTCCGATACGAGTATCCTCGGAGCTACACCCGTTCCGAAACAACCACGAGCGTTTCGAAACTCCTGCACTCTGTGTGACCCTGAAAAGAGTTTTCTGCATCTCCAAGTGTTCCCAAACATACCCTAAAGCATCAAGAATCAAGAAACAGTAAACAAGCATACCATGTATAGGCATCCCACCCTACTTCAAGCATGATCAAACATATACACATGCATAACAAGGCCATTTCATTCAAAAGAACATACATCCTCATCACTTATGTAACACCCCAATTTTGAGCTTGGAAGTTTAGGATCTGAACCGGACCGGTCTGATTTTCGGTTCGAATATAAAAGGACGTTTTAGGAAAGCCTAGTTTGGGATGCTTTAAAAATATGGAAAAATATCTAAAAATTCTCTTTTAATATATATAAGAGAGTGGTGAAATCAATTTTACAAAATTAGGTTTGGAAATATTACATTTTGGATTAGTGACTAAAATGTGATTTTTGAAAAGTTTAGTGGTGACTGTTTTGTAAGGATTGAAACTTTGACTCTTTAAGGAGCTAATTTAACCAAAAATGATTTCTCCAGATTTTTCTTTAATTTGAGTGAATTAATTAATATTTTAATTAATTAGAAGTGAAGAGAAACTACCTTTTGTTAAAATCATAACTATTTTTTCCTCAAACTTTCTCATTCCTTTTTCTCTCAAAATTCCATCATCCAAACACTTTTCTCCAGCAACTTTTTCATTGATTTTCATTTCAATTGATGAGATTTCTATCATCAATTAGTTCCTAATCCATCTTGCATCAAATCCTTTTGTTTTCCTCATTGGATTTTCAAGAAAATTGGCTCAAATCAAGGAGAAATCACCATTTAGAGGTAAGGTTGTTCTTCTCCTCTAAATACTAAGTTCTTTACTGAAATTCCCAAGTTGTCAATCCTTAATTTAAGTTTTATAAATGGTTTTAATGGTAGAAACTTGATTTTGGCTTAAAACTCAAGATTTGGATGAAATCTTGAAGGATTTCGTGGTGGTTGTTTGGGCTCTATTTTGAGATGATTCTTAAATGTATTTTGGATGTCTAATGATGTGGAAATGAAGTTTTCTCAATGCAATCCCGAATAGGTTGAATTTCCTAAGTTTTTGCTTATGAAAATGGTGGTTTTTTAGGTGATCTTGGTGTTGTGTTATAGCTAGAGGTATAAGGACGAGTTTAGGTTCATTTTGGATGTTGATTGATGTTTAGAAATGGTTAGAAGTGATGGATCTTGGATGGGTTAAGTTTTGGAAGAGTTTAAGTGTGTTGGCTGAAGATTTCAATGCATGACGATGCATTAATCCTCTGCTTTGATGTGTTTAAAACAGGGGAGGCATCTTCGGACACCTTTGGAGTTGATCTAGAGGCTTGATCGGCGTTTCGGCAAGCTTGCGAAACGGAATTGGTGAATGGAGTTTGGTTTCCAGCTTTGGAACAATTATTTGAAGGTTTTGGGAGCTTAGTTTAAGTCTAAGCAACTTAACTAAGCTCAAGTGTAAGTTTTCAGAGAAACTCCCTTGAATGAGCCATGAAGTGGTTGAATGCATTGGTTATGATGTGCATGTTTAAATTCTGTTTTGAAAGAATGTTTTAGCATGGTTAGTGCTGGTTTTGAAAGCCATGTAATGAAGGATGCTCAAGGTAAGAGATCCTTGGTTTAACATATTGTAAATGTGGATTTGATGCATAGTGATGCATGATGTTAAATGGCTTTGTTTAATGCTTTAAAACAGTGGATTGTTGATGTTATATGATGTATATTGGCAAGTGATGTTATGGTTTTAAAGTACTTGAATCGGATATAGTTAGCCGGCTATAGGATTGTGTCCACCGTGAATAAAGTCGCATTGGATGTTGAGGGGTTGTGATTGTACCGAAAACTCCATCCAAGTATCCTAACGAGAGAGGTAAGATCACAACGGTGGTTAAAAGTCCATGTGTGGATCTTGTTAAGGTCACAAAGGTGTTTAAAAGTCCGTGTGTGGGCCTTGTGTTTTGTGTCCCGTACTCTCGTTAGGAAGTTATACAACTACCGATGAGCGATGTTGAGGGGTTGTGACTGTACCGTAAACTCCATCACGGGTGTTGAGGGGTTGTGATTGTACCGTAAACTCCACCTTATGTTGTTTGGTAGTGTGTATGAAGCGTGTGGGACAACGCTTGTAATCCGCGTATCCGATTGTGTTTTGTGTTGTAAAAGTTTATGAATTATCACTTGAAAACCAATATTTTGAATTGATGTAATGAAGCATGAGATGCTTGTAAAGTATGCAAGGTTGCATGAAAAGAGTTAAGCTTGTGTTATTAAGCTTGTTGAAAGTGTTTTCTAAAAAGACATTATTGTGTTGTTTTCTTTAGAGCATGCCTCACTAAGCTATTGTGCTTACGCTCTCTCTTTTGTACCAATAATGCAGACAATTGAAATGTTTGAGGGCCGCAAGGAAGCTAAGAGTCCAAGGGAAACCAAGCTCGTGTATGGTGATGTTATCATACACTATTAGTTTTGGATATTTGGCAATGGGAACCTAAGGTTGTGTTTTTGGGAGATGTTTTGGACTCCCTAGTTTGTGGCATGATGCCTTTGATGATTTGGACTTGTAAATGGCCTTTTGATGCTTGATTTGGTGTTTTGTTGGTTGCTTGGTTTTGGATTTTAGGATGCATGCCTATAGACTTGTGGAATTCCATGTTTGATGCTATGAATGTGTTTTGAAGTTGCAAACATGTACCTTATATGTATGATGACTTGTGGGCATGATTAGGAAGTCAAATGGATGTGTTTGATTGGGTTTAAGCATGAAAAACCAGCAAATTCTGCAGCTTCTGGGCAAACCGTATCGATACACTCATTGACGTTTCGAAACGGGGGCCTGAAATGGCCTTGGTGTTTCGAAACGGCTGGTGACTGTTCCGAAACGGTTTGGCCACTGGAAGGCCCTGTTTCGGAACAAGTCTCGAAACGAACCCGTGTTTCGGAACGGTCAACACTGTTTCGAAACGGGTGACCGTTGGGCACTGATTTGAATGGTGTAAAGGTTTGCAAGCTTTACGTTTTAGTCCTGAATGTTGTATTTGCAATTGCTTGAGTTAGAGATGTCCGATTATGGTGAAATTTGACAGGGAAGCATGTAATGTGACTAATTTAATATTGGTAACCTAAAATTCAGTTAAGACCTTCTAATTTCCAGAATTTACAATTTGGTCCCTAGTATTTGTATATTGTGCAATTGAGTCCTATTTTGAAATCCGATCGCTGTACTTTTCACGTATAAGTTTCTCAAGTGTTCGCTTAGGGTTAACGTGCATCTAGACAAGTTTAAAAAGGAAAAAAGGGTCGTTAATCAAGGTTGAATTTCGAGTTGACTTTGGTTTTCCCCGTGTAATCTTCGTAGTTCGGGTCAACCGTCTAGGCCGGTCTAAGGGGGTTACATTTGGTGGTATCAAAGCTGAGTTCTCGTGTAAATGGGAATGGTTATGTGGGTGATGTATGTGTAATTGCATGATATGCCTTTTGGATGAAAGAATGTGTTTGAATTGTTATGTATGGTTGCAATTGTGATGCTATGCTATGTTGAAGCATGTTAGGGGGACCCATTGCCATATCAAAACTAATGAAAGGAATTGTTTTGGAAAATGATCTTGAGTTCTTGGATTACTTACCTTGTTCAGCCTAATTATGTTTATTGCATGTGTGTCAGTGCATTGCTTTTCTTGTAAATGGGGCCTCGTAGAGAGACGAGGATGAATACGAGAGCTATGACTCAGAATGAGAATGAGGAAAACGCTGATAATGTTGTGGATTTACCTCCTCCCCCTGGTGGTGGACCACCTGGCGGTGATGGTGCTGGAGGTGATAATGCTGGTGTTGGTGCTGGGGTCGCTGGACCTGAAGGTGTTCAGGGGCAAGCTGCTCCTGACATGACTGTTTTGATTCAGGCAATTGCGGGAGTCTTTCAGGCAGCAATAGCTGGAGCTCAGGGAGCTGCGCATCAGGGTGATGCTAACATGAGATTACCTTTGGAATGTCTTCACAGTCTGGGAGGGACTGAGTTCAGAGGTTTATCTCCTGAAGGATCTGAGTCTTGGTTGGAAAGCACCAAGAGGATTTTGGGGCAAATGAATTGCAACAATGTACAGAAGTTGGGTTGTGTGGTATCGTTGTGTTGAGTGGATCGCAAGATCGATATTGACCAAGAGGGGGGTGAATTGGAAATTTAAAGTTTTGTGGTGGAAATTTGCAAATTAAAAATGATGGACAAGAGATTTAGAGTGGTTCAAGTTCCAAATGAACTCTACATCCACTGCCTTAGCTTCACTAAGGATTTGCAACAATTCCACTAAATTGCTCTTCCTCTTTTCTAGGACAAGGAGGCAACCCTTTACAATTTCGGTTGACTTTTCTACCCAAAAATCAACCCAATCCTCACACAAGAGAACAAAGAAATTTGATGGCTAAAAGGTATCTCTCAATACAAATAATAGCCCCAATACAAGCACTCAACCAATTTGACAAAGTATGAATGAAGATTACAATTGGGATTTCTAGACAAATAGGAATTTTGGCACAATTGCTTGGATTTGATGAATAAGTGTTTTCTTGAAGATCAATAGTTGTTGCTGTAGCTTTTGGATATGTCTTTTATACCTCCTCATTGATTTCTAGCCGTTTGGGTGGTTGGGAACATAAATGGAGCCGTTGGAACCCTCTCTTACCACCATTAATGCACTTCTGCAGCTACCGGTATCGGTACGCGGGAAGGAGTATCGGTACCTGTCTCAGAAAAGAAAGAGCCATTGTGTGCATTTAATAAGGGGTATCGATACACAAGTAAGTGTATCGGTACTGGGTATCGAAACGGCAAGGGCCGTATCGATACTATTTTCTGAACTTAGCTCACTGTCCACAACCGTATCGGTACGAGGGTTAGGCGTATCGATACGGGTCAACGAACTTTTAAAGTTTGGTTACCAACCAATTGACACCAACGGTCATATTTTTAAACCGACTTAATCTTTAAAAATTATAAGGGTCGTATCGATACGAGGGTTTGCCGTATCGGTACGCTATTCAAACTCTTTGAATTTTAACACAGGGCGGTATCGATACGAGGGTTTGGGGTATCGATACTGGTTCCGACAGTAACCAAGTTTGGCAAAATGGTATCGATACGCTTGGTAGTGTATCGATACGCCTGGACGAATTTCAATGGTTTTGCCTTGGAACACTTAGAAAATATTTTGAGTTTGAGTTTTATAAATCCGTTTTAAAGTGTTGGTGTTTTGAAACTTATTTAGGGACTTATAAAAACAATTTTAAGTTTTTCGAATTGATCCTTAAAGATCTAGTTATATCAAAATCAAACATAGGTTTTACAATCTCCCCCTTTTTGATATAACAAAACCAAAACTTAAAATTTTGACACTTAAAAAAAACTTTACAAAGTTAACTCCCCCTTAATATAAGCTTGGTAACCTTTGAGTTAAAATCAAAATATTTGAAGTTTGTGAGCTAGTTTCTTCTCCCCCTTTTTGTTAGATCAAAAATTCTTGGAGACAAGTAAGTGCATAAGGAAATCAAAGGTATAATAATAATAAGCAACATAATTTTATTCATCATAGCATTAAACTGGAAATCCAAACAAAAGCAAACAAGAAATCAAAGCATAGGTTTTAATCCTAAAACAAACTTAATCCTAGGAACATAAAGCATAGGTGCATAAAATAGAAAATCCTAGATGATATGAATGATATGCAAGAGGAAACGTCTAAGCATCGTCTTCTTCGTCTTCATCATCTTCATCATCATCTCCCAAGGGCTCATTAGTGCGCATACTATTACGCCACTCATCATGAAAAGCGGCAATGGAAATATTCAAGGAATTGTGCCCACTTTCAAGAGATGTGAGGCGATTCTCCATACCCGTCATCCTAGTATCAAAGGTAGTTTCCAAGGAAGTGAGACGAGTATTCATGTCCGTGCGCAACCCGGTAAATTGCTCATTGAGATAGGTCATGAGAGCATCCATGTTGGGTTGTTAGACTTGAGGGGCTTGAGGAGCTTGAGCCTCTTCAAACATGGCGGCGGCTTCCGGTGGTAACTCGGCAAGACGTATCCATTCACCATTAAGATAAGTAAATTTTGCCCGAGCAAGAGATCGCTCATCAATGGGATCGGTGAGGGGAGTTGGAATGTCATAGGAGCAATCAATATCCTTTTTAACAAAGAAATAGCTCAAAGCCGAACCGTATGTGAAGGAGGTGACGTGAGGAGTGTGACGATTTTGAACGAGGTAGACGATCTCCGCGAACATGAGTCGAGCTAGATTTGGTCGCTTGGCTTCACGGAAGCACCGAATCCAAAAATCATCCACTTGACGGATGGTGGAATATTTTCCTCCGGAAGGACGAAACCACCACGACACCATCAAATGTAGGATCCGGTCGTGAGCATTGAGGGCGGTGACGGATCCACTAAGAACATGCCCCATACCATGCTCATCATCAAGGCCTTCATCATCCAACTTAAAAACCTCACAAATAGACTTGACATCAAGAATTATTTTCTTTCCCATAAGATAAGAGCTAATTGCAACAACTTCCCCATTACGACTAATACATCTTGCATTAGCATAGAAAATCAAAACCAAGAGGCGATAGAAAATACCGGGAATAGAGATAAACTCCATGAAATTCCAACGATGAAGCAAGGGGAGGTATTCAAACTTGAAACGCTCCGAATTGAGAAAAGGGATGGATATTACCCTTTCAGCACGAATCTTATAATTCTCATATTGAAGAAAGTGATTTAGACCCGAATTGCCTTCAAAGGATTGCTCATAGATGGTTGAGTAGTTAGGACGAGCAATCGCTCCAAGGGTGGAAGATTCACCGGCTTGATTAACCCTTGATCGCTTCCTCGATGGTTCTTTTGGTGCCATGATCTAAAAGAGAAATTAAGCAAGGGAGATTTCTTCAATTTGAGTAAAAATCAAGGTAAAAAATTTAAAAGAAAATTTTCAAGAGAAATTTTAAAAAAAATTTAGAAGAAAATTTCAAGAAAAAGTTTGAAGAAAAACAAAGTTTGTTAAAAAAAAGAAGCAAAAAGAATCAAAACAGCAAAACAAAAATTGAAAAAGAGAAGGAAGGGGATTACCTTGATAGAAACTTGAAGATTTGAAGAAAACTAGCACAAAGATGAGAAAGAGAGCACAAAGCCTTGCTTGATTCAAAAACTTTTTTGGGTTTGAGTTGAGATGTGAAAAATATGAAGGAGGAAGTGCCCTTTTATAGGCAAAAACGGCTAGGGTTAATTAGGTTTTGAAGAATTTGAGTTATGGTAAAAGTTGAACTCATTAAAAGCTTAATTAATGCCATCAGCGCAGTCGAGTATCGATACGCCCGAAGGTGTATCGATACGGGGATATAATTGTCTTTTCACAAAAATGCCCGTTGGAAAAGTCGTATCGAAACGGAGAGGTCCGTATCGAAACGACCCGTATCGATACGGGATGAATCGTATCGATACGCGTGAAGCGAAGAAAATTTTGGGAAACTGAATGAAGAACGGGTATCGATACGCGTAGAGCTGTATCGATACTGGATGCCCAGAATTACATATTTGGTTCAAAGAACAACCAAAGGCTCAAACCTAACATCTCCTATGAGTATGCAAATGATGTATGAGCAGTTCTAAGCATATTTTAACAGAAACATACTCCCCCTAACTATAGGCATGGATGAAATTGGGAGTCTAAGCATACAAACATGGCATTTCACAAGATCAAGCATATTTAAGCACAAAGGAGGTCCAAAAAGGTCAAGGTAGGCTAGCTAGACCTAACTCTCTCCTAAGGGACCAAAAACGCTCTTTGTCTAAGGGTTTTGTAAATATGTCCGCTAATTGATTCAAGGTGTCTACATACTCTATAACAACATCTTCCTTAAGGACATGATCTCTAATGAAATGATGCCTTATTTCAATGTGTTTGGTTCTAGAGTGTTGGATGGGATTTTTTGTTAAACATATTGCACTAGTGTTGTCACATTTTAGGGGTATAGTTTCAACTTTAATTCCATAATCTAAGAGTTGTTGCTTCATCCAAAGGACTTGAGCACAACAACTCCCTAAGGATATGTACTCGGCTTCGGTGGTAGATAAGGCTACACTATTTTGTTTCTTAGAGAACCAAGATATGAGCATACTACCTAAGAATTGACAAGTTCCCGAAGTACTTTTCCTATCGATTTTACAACCCCCATAATCCGCATCCGAGTAAGCATGAAGGTTGAAGGTAGAGTCTCTAGGATACCAAAGACCTAAACAAGGAGTGTCTCTTAGGTATCTAAAGATTCTCTTAACGGCTATAAGGTGAGACTCTCTAGGACTAGCTTGAAACCTAACACACAAGCAAACACTAAACAATATATCCGGTCTACTTGCGGTAAGGTAAAGCAAAGATCCAATCATAGAACGATAAAGTTTAGAGTCAACACACTTACCTCCTTCATCTTTGTCAAGCTTTGTAGATGAGCTCATATGAGTGGCTTGAGGCTTTGCATTCTCCAAGCCAAACTTCTTGAGCATATCCTTTATGTATTTTGCTTGGTTGATGAAGGTGTCATCCTTCTTTTGCTTGATTTGGAGTCCCAAAAAGAATGAGAGCTCCCCCATCATGTTCATCTCAAATTCACCTTGCATTAACTTAGCAAACTCTTGACAATGACATTCATTAGTAGAACCAAAAATGATATCATCAACATAAATTTGAACTACTAAGATGTCATTTTTATAAAGAGTGTAGTGTCCACCTTACCTTTTTAAAATCCTTTTTCAATCAAAAAATTTGAAAGCCTTTCGTACCAAGCTCTAGGAGCTTGTTTTAAACCATAAAGAGCTTTGGTAAGTTTGAAAACATGATTTGGAAATTTTGAATCTTCAAAACCCGGTGGTTGTTCCACATACACTTCCTCATTTATAAAACCATTTAAAAATGCGCTTTTAACATCCATTTGAAAAAGCTTGAAATTATAATAACATGCATATGCAAGCAACATCCTAATGGCTTCCATTCTAGCTACGGGTGCATAGGTTTCATCAAAATCTATTCCCTCTTCTTGAGTGTAACCTTGTGCTACAAGTCTAGCTTTATTTCTCATAATGTTACCACTCTCATCTAGTTTGTTCCTAAAGACCCATTTAGTTCCTATTGTGGATTGATTACTAGGCCTATCAACTAATGTCCATACATTACTTCTCTCAAATTGATTTAACTCTTCTTGCATAGCCATAATCCAAAAGTCATCTTTCAATGCTTCTTTTATATTTTTAGGCTCTATGCATGAGATAAATGCAACATGGTTCATTAATCTAAGAGAAGAACGAGTGGTTACCCCCTTGGATGGATCACCCAAGATTTCACCATCTTTGACATAGTTCAACTCCCTTGGGTACCTCACTTCCTTTTCCTCAATAGCCAAGTCCTTCAAAGCTTCAAGATGTGGATCTTGTGAGTCCTCTTCCTTTGTTGGAGTCTCATCCTCCTTTGAAGTTTACCTCGATCAAAGGCATTTATGATCCCTACATCATCATCATCACAAGAATCCTTCCTAGGAAGGAGGTTATCATCGAATACAACATGAATAGATTCTTCTACTACTAAAGTTCTTTTGTTAAATACTCGATAGGCTTTAGAGGTTAAAGAGTAACCTATAAAAATGGCTTCATCACTTTTTGCATCAAATTTACATAAGTTGTCTTTTCCATTATTTAAAACAAAACACTTGCACCCAAAAGGGTGGAAATAGCTAATGTTAGGCTTTTTAGATTTTAAAATCTCATAAGGTGTTTTCTTTAAAATTGGCCTAATCATTACTCGATTTACAATATAACAAGCGGTGTTTGTGGCTTCCGCCCAAAAATATTTAGGTAACTTATTTTCACAAAGCATAGTTCTAGCTATTTCTTGTAAAGTTCTATTTTTCCTCTCAACTACCCCATTTTGTTGAGGAGTTCGAGGAGCCGAAAAATTATGGCTAATACCATTTTCATTTAAAAAATCTTCAAACCCTAAATTTTGAAACTCAGTTCCATGATCACTTCTAATATGTGAAATTCTAAGCTCAAGATCATTTTGGGTTAATTTTGAAAATGTGATGAATTTTTCCAAAGCCTCATCTTTAGTACTTAAAAAGAGAACTCAAGTAAATCTAGAAAAATCATCAACTAGCACAAAAGCATAAGACTTACCACCCAAGCTCATAGTCCTAATTGGCCCAAATAAATCCATGTGAATTAGTTGTAAGCATCTACTAGTAGAAACATCATTAATGGATTTAAAGGAAGACCTATGTTGTTTACCCTTTGAGCATGCATCACAAATTTTATCATTTGAAAATTTTATTTTGGGTAAACCTCTAACTAGATTTAGAGAGACTAGTTTTTATAAAACACTTATGCTAGCATGTCCTAGCTTCCTATGCCATAACCATGCATCATTTTCATTTTGAGCAACTAAGCATGCATGAGATGTATGTATGTCATCTAAATGCACCATGTATATGTTTCCTATGAGATGACCTATGAGCATAATATTATTAGATTTAATGTCTACAATTTTGCATCCATTTTTATCAAATAAAACATTAAATCCTTTATCACACAATTGACTTATGCTCAATAAATTGTGTTTAAGACCATCGACATATAAGACATTTTCAATGAGAATGGTAGAGTGATTACCTATGGAGCCAATACCTTTAATGTGGCCTTTGGAGTTGTCACCAAATGTTACTACTCCTCCACTTTTTGGCTTTAGATCCATGAATCGACTCTTGTCTCCGGTCATGTGCCTCGAGCATCCACTATCAAGGTACCATGAGTTTTGACTTTGTGCTTTGGCCTTGTAGCAATGCTCCCCCTACAAACAAAGATATTAAACCTTGGTTTTTGGTACCCAAATCATTTTGGGTCCATGAGTGTTAGCTCCCAAAACCTTGGTTCCCTTAGGAATCCAAGATGACATAGCAATAATATTATTAGATTTAACAAGTTCCTTAGGAACCCATACACTTCTAATTCTTTTAGCTCTACTATGTCTAGGATAGCTACCTTGTTTGTAGTAGTTAGTCTTTTTCTTAGGTTGGTATGTTCTAGAGGATTCTCCTACTTCATGCTTGACACTAGCAACATTTTTAAAGACTTTTTGAGCTCATTTAGCTCACCCAACACCTTTTGGTGTTCACAATTACATTGAGATAAAAGATTATTAAGATCAACATTTTCATCTTGAAAGAATTTAAGTTCATCTTTCAATCCTAATATCTTTTTCTCAAATTTAGAATTAGCTTGAGTAAGTGAGTCATTTTTCTCATTTAATTCTAGAATAATCTTTTTATTCCTAATAACCGACTCCTTATATTTCTCAACTAATTCATCATATACCTCTTGTAACTCATCATATGCATCATTTAATTCTTCATATGAAAAATCTAAAGTAGATGAGTTAGAGGTTACCATGGGGGAATCTTCCTCAAGTGCCATGAGGCAAAGGTTAGACACTTCTTGTTCGTCATCCTCCGATGACTCCTCATCACTCCAAGTAGCAAGCTTGGCTTTGAGCTTTTTCCTCTTCTCAAAGCCCTTCTTCTTGAGTTGAGGGCACTCCGAACGTATGTGGCCGGGTTTATTGCACTCAAAGAAAATGATTGGATCCTTTCCATCTTCCTTGTTCTAGCTTTTGAAGTCCATCTTCCTTTGGATTTTTCTTCCCCGGTTGGACCTCATAAAGCGTGAGAATCGTTTGGCTATCATAGCCAATTCTTCAAGTTCATCCTCATCACTAGATGATCTCTCATCATGTTGTGAAGCTTTAGCCTTGAGAGCTATTCCCATCTTCTTCTTCTTCTCAACTTCAAGCTTCTCTACTCTTTTCTCTTCTTTCTTTTTCTCATCTTCCCTTCCTTGCTTCATTATCTCATGAGTAAGGAGAGAACCCACAAGCTCATCAAGCTTCAAAGTCTTCAAATTCTTTGCTTCGATGATAGCGGTTCTCTTCCCATCCCAAGACTCGGGAAGTGAATAGAGTAGCTTTCGGACAAGCTTGTCTTCCGGTATGATCTCTCCAAAGCCCTTTAGACCATTGACAATCGTGGAGAATCGATCAAACATCTTTGACACCGTCTCATCGGGCTCCATCTTGAAATTTTCATAACTAAGATTGAGAATTCCAATCTTAGTTTCCTTGACATCATTGGTGCCTTCATAAGTGGTCTCAAGAGTGTCCCACACTTCCTTGGCACTTTCAATTGATGAGACCTTTGAGTAGATGTCCGGACCGAAAGCACAAAATAGCATGTGGAGAGCTTTATCATTGACTTGAATCTTTTTCCTCTCCACTTCACTCATTTCCACTTTCTTCTTCAACACCATCTTGCCTTCACCGTCTTGCTTCAATGGAATGTATGGCCCATCCTCAATGACATCCCACACAAGATAGTCATTTGACTTGATGAATAGACGCATTCTATTCTTCCAAAAAGAATAGTTATCACCGTTGAAGAAGGGAGGCTTTGTGGTCGATTGTGACTCGTACATGTCGGAACCGAAGGTTGAAGCCATCTCTTGATATTTTGATGATCACACTCTTCCAAGGATATCCTCTTGTGGTTGTTAATCCTCAAAGAGTTAAGCTCTGATACCAATTGTTGAGTGGATCGCAAGATCGATATTGACCAAGAGGGGGGTGAATTGGAAATTTAAAGTTTTGTAGTGGAAATTTGCAAATTAAAAATGATGGACAAGAGATTTAGAGTGGTTCAATTTCCAAATGAACTCTACATCCACTACCTTAGCTTCACTAAGGATTTGCAACAATTCCACTAAATTGCTCTTCCCCTTTTCTAGGACAAAGAGGCAACCCTTTACAATTTCGGTTGATTTTTCTACCCAAAAATCAACCCAATCCTCACACAAGTGAACAAAGAAATTTGATGGCTAAAAGGTATCTCTCAATACAAATAATAGCCCCAATACAAGCACTCAACCCAATTTGACAAAGTATGAATGAAGATTACAATTGGGATTTCTAGACAAATAGGAATTTTGGCACAATTGCTTGGATTTGATGAATAAGTGTTTTCTTGAAGATCAATAGTTGTTGCTGTAGCTTTTGGATATGTCTTTTATACCTCCTCATTGATTTCTAGCCGTTTGGGTGGTTGGGAACATAAATGGAGCCGTTGGAACCCTCTCTTACCACCATTAATGCACTTCTGTAGCTACCGGTATCGGTACGCGGGAAGGAGTATCGGTACCTGTCTTAGAAAAGAAAGAGTCGTTGTGTGCATTTAATAAGGGGTATCGATACGCACGTAAGCGTATCGGTACTGGGTATCGAAACGGCAAGGGCCGTATCGATACTATTTTCTGAACTTAGCTCACTGTCCACAACCGTATTGGTACGAGGGTTAGGCGTATCGATACGGGTCAACGAACTTTTAAAGTTTGGTTACCAACCAACTGACACCAACGGTCATATTTTTAAACCGACTTAATCTTTGTAAAATTATAAGGGTTGTATCGATACGAGGGTTTGCCGTATCGGTACGCTATTCAAACTCTTTGAATTTTAACACAGGGCGGTATCGATACGAGGGTTTGGGGTATCGATACTGGTTCCGACAGTAACCAAGTTTGGCAAAATGGTATCGATACGCTTGGTAGTGTATCGATACGCCTGGACGAATTTCAATGGTTTTGCCTTGGAACACTTAGAAAATATTTTGAGTTTGAGTTTTATAAATCCGTTTTAAAGTGTTGGTGTTTTGAAACTTATTTAGGGACTTATAAAAACAAATTTAAGTTTTTCCAATTGATCCTTAAAGATCTAGTTATATCAAAATCAAACATAGGTTTTACACGTTGTTGCATGATGATGCATATACGTGGTGGACGACCATCGTCTCTGGAATGGAGGAAAATAATGTGACTTGGACGTTCTTTTTGAACGCGTTCAAGCGGAAGTATCTAGGTGTGCGATACCTAGATGAAAAGAAAAGAGAATTCATGTCTCTTGTGCAAGGAAGAATGATGGTGGCTGAGTATGAGATCCAGTTTGTCCGCCTTAGCCAGTACGCACCTAAGTTAATCCCTGATGAGCGGGAGAGGTGTGAACGTTTCCGTTACGGTTTGGTGACGGATGTGAAGACTTTCATGCTTGCTGCTGAGTATACAAATTTTGATGTGCTGGTTAGTAGAGCGAAGGACATTGAGTAGAACTTGGGTCTGTCTTCCAAAGGTGTTGGTTCTAGCTCAGGCAAAAGAGCTGCTGATTATAGTTCCGGTGGGGGACGGAATAAGAGAGGACATGATAAGAGGTATCAGTCTTCTACTAGGCGTGGTGGTGGAGGACATGGTGCGCCTGTTTAGGGAGATAGGATGAGAGCTGATCAGAACACGTGCTGGACGTGTGGATCTCGTGGCCATATGAGGCGAGATTGTCCTCGAGCAGTGAGGGAGGTTCAGTCTCCGGTAGCAGTGACCGGTAATTCATGCTGGAATTGTGGTTCGGCAGACCACATGAGGAGAGAGTGTCCTTTGTTGGCCGGTGGTGGTCAGGGACGTGCTCTTGGGGTAGTTGCACCACAAAGAGGTTGTGGGCGCAACCGTGGTAATTTCCAGCGCAGAGAGGATGGTGGGAGGAATGTGGCTCTTGTGGTGGCTGTTCAACCTAAGGGTGGTGGCCAGGCTCGAGTGTATGCTCAGCGTGAGGGGAGAAATGATACGGATGTGATCGCAGGTACTTTTACTTTGCAATCCCTATCATTACTTTCCTTGATTGATTCTGGATTTACACACTCATACATATTGCGTGAACATGCTCAATTGCTTGGTTTACCTGTTGAGTCTTTGGATGTTGGTATGCGTGTAACTAGTTCCTTTGGTTAGACCGTTGTGACACGTAAGTTGTATAGAAGATGTCCCTTGGAAGTGCAAAACCTTGTTTTTCTTGTTAATCTCACGGAATTGCCATTCTATGGTTTTGATGTAATCCTTGGTATGGATTGGCTTGTTGAGCATCGAGATGTAGTGGATTTTGAGAACAAGCGAGTTTTGTTGAAGCTTGCGGATGACTACGAGGTAGTGGTGGTTGGTGAGAATGTGAAGTTTCTTGCCAATGTGGTGTCTTTGTTGGAAGCAAGTCGAATGCTGAGGCAAGGTTGTGAGGCTTATCTGGCCTTTGTGATGAATCCTAGCTCTAAGGAGTTGCGGGTTCAGGATATCAGGACTGTACGAGAGTTTCCTGGAGTGTTTCCGGAGGAGTTACCTGGATTGCATCCTAGTCGAGAGGTGGAGTTTGGAATTGAGTTGTATGAAAACACAACTCCAGTGTCCATTACTCCTTACCGAATGGCACCTAAGGAGTTGAAGGAGCTGAAGACGCAACTCCAGGAGTTGCTTGATCGTGGTTTCATTCGGCCGAGTGTGTCACCTTGGGGTGCACCGGTCTTGTTTGTGAAGAAGAAGGATGGCACTATGAGAATGTGCATCGATTATCGTCAGCTGAACAAGTTGACTATCAAGAATCGGTATCCTTTGCCGAGGATTGATGATCTTTTTGATCAATTTCGGGGAGCGGCTGTGTTGTCTAAGATTGACTTAAGGTCAGGTTATTACCAGCTCAAGGTGAAGGATGTGGATGTGCCAAAGACAGCCTTTAGAACGAGGTATGGGCATTATGAGTTTCTTGTGATGCCGTTTGGCTTGACGAATGCTCCTGCAGCTTTTATAGACATGATGAATAGAGTGTTCCATGAATACTTGGACAAGTTTGTTGTAGTGTTCATTGATGATATCCTTGTGTACTCTCGTACTGAGGAGGAGCATGAGGGGCATTTGCGGATTGTGTTGCAGGCGCTGTTGGAGAATCAGCTCTGTGCTAAGCTGAGAAAGTGCGAATTCTGGCTTAGGGAAGTTGTTTTCCTTGGTCATGTGGTTTCTGCTGAGGGGATTCGTGTTGATCCTCAGAAGATTGAGGTGGTGATGAATTGGAAGCCTCCTAAGTATGTTCATGAAGTCCGTAGTTTCCTTGGGTTGGCTGGATACTATCTGAGGTTTGTGGATGGATTTTCAAAGATTGCTGCACCTTTGACGAAGTTGTTGCAAAAGGATGTCAAGTATGAGTGGACAGAGGCAAGACAACAGGCTTTTGAGAAGCTTAAGGCAGCTTTGACGCAAGCTCCTATCTTGGTTCAACTTGAATCAGGGAAAGAGTTTGTGGTGTACAGCGACGCATCCTATGTGGGTTTTGGATGTGTGTTGATGCAGGAGGGTAAGGTGGTGGCTTATGCATCGCGTCAGTTGAAGGTGCATGAGCGTAATTATCCTGCGCATGATATTGAGTTGGGTGCGGTGGTCTTTGCTTTGAAAATTTGGAGACATTACCTGTATGGTGAGAAGTGTACTGTGTACACGGATCACAAAAGTTTGAAGTATCTGATGTCTCAGAAAGAGTTGAATCTTAGGCAACGATGTTGGGTGGAGTTGCTTAAAGATTACGATCTGACGATCGAGTATAATCCGGGAAAGGCTAATGTTGTAGCGGGTGCCTTGAGTGGAAAAGTGGCAGTGGAGTTGAGGGCTATGTTTGCCAGCTTGAGTATTTCGCGAGATGGGGGTCTCTTGGCTGAATTGCAAGTGAAACCATCTTTGGTTCAGTTGATAAAGGATAAGCAGTTGTTGGATGATTCTTTGGTGCCACATGTTCTGGATATTGCTGAGGATTGACCATCAGATTTCTGTTTTAATGATGATGGGGTTCTATGTTTTGGGAGTCGGATGGTAGTGCCGAATGATGCTGGGTTGAGGCGTACTATTCTGACTGAGGCTCATAGCAGTCCTTTTGCTATGCACCCTGGTAGTACAAAGATGTATCGTGATCTTAAGGATGAGTACTATTGGGAGGGTTTGAAGAAGGATGTTGCGGAGTACGTGAGTAAGTGCATGGTTTGTCAGCGGGTTAAGGTTGAACATCAGTTTCCTTGTAGATTGTTGCAACCGTTGAGGATTCCTGAGTGGAAGTGGGAAAGGATTGCCATGGACTTTGTGTTTGGTTTGCCTTTGTCGCCATCGAAAAAGAATTCGGTGTGGGTGATTGTGGATCGCCTTACGAAGTGTGCGCATTTCTTACCTGTGCATACTACGTATACCTTGGATAAGCTTGCGAAGTTGTACATTGCTTTGATTGTGTGACTGCATGGTGTGCCAAAGTCTATAGTGTCGGATAGGGATCCGAGGTTTACGTCGCGTTTTTGGGAGTGTTTGCATCAAGCTTTGGGTACACGGTTGAATTTCAGTACATCATATCATCCACAGTCGGATGGACAGTCTGAGCGTGTTATCCAAGTGCTGGAAGATATGTTGAGGTGCTGTGTGATTGAGTTTCATGGTTCTTTGGAGAAACATTTGCCTTTGCTAGAGTTTGCTTATAACAATAGCTACCAGACAAGTATTCAAATGGCACCTTGTGAAGCCTTGTACGGGAGGAAGTGCAGAACTCCTCTTTGCTGGGCTGAAACGAGTCAGAAGTTGGTTTCAATGTCGGCTTTGTTGAAAGGAACCACCGAGAAGGTGAAGCTCATTTGTGAGCGATTGAAGGCAGCTTCTGATAGACAGAAGTCTTACGCGGATTTGAAGCGTAAGGAGATTGAGTTTGCGGTTGGTGACCGTGTGTTCTTGAAAGTTTCGCCTTGGAAGAAGGTGATGAGGTTTGGTCGTAAGGGTAAGTTGAGCCCTAGGTATATTGGACCATACGAGGTGATTGAACGTGTGGGTCCTGTTGCGTACAAGCTGAGGTTACCGCAAGAGTTGGAAAAGATACATGATGTGTTTCATGTCTCTATGCTTCGGATGTATAGATCTGATCCTTCGCATGTTATGCCTGTGGAGGAAATGGAGTTGAATCCAGACTTGACCTATGATGAGGAGCCGGTTGGAATTCTGGATTCAGACAGTAAAGTTCTACGGGGCAAGACCATTGAATTCGTTAAGGTGTTGTGGAGGCATCGTGGTGTTGAAGAAGCCACGTGGGAAAGAAAGGATGATATGTTGAAGCAGTTTCCGTACCTTTTTCTTCCAGGTAAATTTCGAGGACGAAATTTCACAAGGGGGGGAGAGTTGTAACACCCCAATTTTGGGCTTGTAAGTTTAGGGTCTGAACCGGACCAGTCTGATTTTCGATTCGTATATAAAAGAAAGTTTTAGGAAAGCCTAGTTCGGGATGCTTTAAAAATATGGAAAAATATCTAAAAATTCTCTTTTAATATATATATAAGAGAGTGGTGAAATCAATTTTACAAAATTAGGTTTGGAAATATTACATTTTGGATTAGTGACTAAAATGTGATTTTTGAAAAGTTTAGTGGTGACTGTTTTGTAAGGATTGAAACTTTGAATCTTTAAGGAGCTAATTTACCCAAAAATGATTTCTCCAGATTTTTCTTTAATTTGAGTGAGTGAATTAATGTTTTAATTAATTAGAAGTGAAGAGAAATTACCTTTTGTTAAAATCATAACTACTTTTTCCTCAAACTTTCTCATTCCTTTTTCTCTCAAAATACCATCATCCAAACACTTTTCTCCAGCAACTTTTTCATTGATTTTCATTTCAATTGATGAGATTTCTATCATCAATTAGTTCCTAATCCATCTTGCATCAAATCCTTTTGTTTTCCTCATTGGATTTTCAAGAAAATTGGCTCAAATCAAGGAGAAATCACTATTTAGAGGTAAGTTTGTTCTTCTCCTCTAAATACTAAGTTCTTTACTAAAATTCCCAAGTTGTCAATCCTTAATTTAAGTTTTATAAATGGTTTTAATGGTAGAAACTTGATTTTGGCTTAAAACTCAAGATTTGGATGAAATCTTGAAGGATTTCATGGTTGTTGTTTGGGCTCTGTTTTGAGATGATTCTTAAATGTATTTTGGATGTCTAATGATGTGTAATTGAGGTTTTATCAATGCAATCCCGAATAGGTTGAATTTCCTAAGTTTTTGCTTATGAAAATGGTGGTTTTTGAGGTGATCTTGGTGTTCTGTTATAGCTGGAGGTATAATGACGAGTTTAGGTTCATTTTGGATGTTGATTGATGTTTAGAAATGGTTAGAAGTGATGGATCTTGGCTGGGTTAAGTTTTGGAAGAGTTTGGAGGTGATTTCGATTGTGTTTGGTAGCCGAAATGTTGGCTTTAGGTAGAGCAATGAGTTTATGTGTGTTGGCTGAAGATTTCAATGCATGATGATGCATTAATCCTCTGCTTTGATGTGTTTAAAACAGGAGAGGCATCTTCGGACACCTTTGGAGTTGATCCAGAGGCTTGATCAGTGTTTCAGCAAGCTTGCGAAACGGAATTGGTGAGTGGAGTTTGGTTTCCAGCTTTGGAACAATTATTTGAAGGTTTTGGGAGCTTAGTTTAAGTCTAAGCAACTTAACTAAGCTCAAGTGTAAGTTTTTGGAGAAACTCCCTTGAGTGAGCCATGAAGTGGTTGAATGCATTGGTTATGAAGTGCATGTTTAAATTCTGTTTTGAAAGCATGTTTTAGCATGGTTAGTGCTGGTTTTGAAAGCCATGTAATGAGGATGCTCAAGGTAAGAGATCCTTGGTTTAACATATTGTAAATGTGGATTTGATGCATAGTGATGCATGATGTTAAATGGCTTTGTTTAATGCTTTAAAACAGTGGATTGTTGATGTTATATGATGAATATTGGCAAGTGATGTTATGGTTTTAAAGTACTTGAATCGGATATAGTTAGCCGGCTATAGGATTGGGTGCACCATGAATAAAGTCGCCTTGGATGTTGAGGGGTTGTGATTGTACCGAAAACTCCATCCAAGTATCCTAACGAGAGAGGTAAGATCACAACGGTGGTTAAAAGTCCGTGTGTGGATCTTGTTAAGGTCATAACGGTGTTTAAAAGTTCGTGTGTGGGCCTTGTGTTTTGTGTCCCGTACTCTCGTTAGGAAGTTATACAACTACCGATGAGTGATGTTGAGGGGTTGTGATTGTACCGTAAACTCCATCACGGGTGTTGAGGGGTTGTGATTGTACCGTAAACTCCACCTTATGTTGTTCGGTAGTGTGTATGAAGCGTGTGGGA
Source organism: Hibiscus trionum (assembly GCA_030270665.1). Taxonomy (NCBI): domain Eukaryota; kingdom Viridiplantae; phylum Streptophyta; class Magnoliopsida; order Malvales; family Malvaceae; genus Hibiscus; species Hibiscus trionum. The sequence continues at coordinate 45,593,608 of BSYR01000026.1, read as the reverse complement.
CAACACTTGTAATCCCCGTATCCGATTGTGTTTTGTGTTGTAAAAGTTTATGAATTATCACTTGAAAGCCAATATGCTGAATTGATGTAATGAAGCATGAGATGCTTGTAAAGTATGCAAGGTTGCATGAAAAGAGTTAAGCTTGTGTTATTAAGCTTGTTGAAAGTGTTTTCTAAAAAGGCATTATTGTGTTGTTTTCTTTAGAGCATGCCTCACTAAGCTATTGTGCTTACGCTCTCTCTTTTGTACCAATAATGCAGACAATTGAAGTGTTTGAGGGCAGCAAGGAAGCTAAGAGTCCAAGGGAAACCAAGCTCATGTATGGTGATGTTATCATACACTATTAGTTTTGGTAATTTGGCAATGGGAACCTAAGGTTGTGTTTTTTAGAGATGTTTTGGACTCCCTAGTTTGTGGCATGATGCCTTTGATGATTTGGACTTGTAAATGGCCTTTTGATGCTTGATTTGGTGTTTTGTTGGTTGCTTGGTTTTGGATTTTAGGATGCATGCCTATAGACTTGTGGAATTCCATGTTTGATGCTACGAATGTGTTTTGAAGTTGCAAACATGTACCTTATATGTATGATGACTTGTGTGCATGATTAGGAAGTCAATAGGATGTGTTTGATTGGGTTTAAGCATGAAAAAACAGCAAATTCTGCAGCATCTGGGCAAACCGTATCGATACACTCATTGGCGTTTCGAAACGGGGGCCTGAAATGGCCTTGGTGGTTTGAAACGGTTGGTGACTGTTTCGAAACGGTTTGGCCACTGGAAGGCCCTGTTTTGGAACAAGTCTCGAAACGAACCCGTGTTTCGGAACGGTCAACACTGTTTCGAAACGGGTGACCGTTGGGCACTGATTTGAATGGTGTAAAGGTTTGCAAGCTTTACGTTTTAGTCCTGAATGTTGTATTTGCTATTGCTTGAGTTAGAGATGTCCGATTATGGTGAAATTTGACAGGGAAGCATGTAACGTGACTAATTTAATATTGGTAACCTAAAAATCAGTTAAGACCTTCTAATTTCCAGAATTTACAATTTGGTCCCTAATATTTGTATATTGTGCAATTGAATCCTATTTTGAAATCCGATCGCTGCACTTTTCACGTATAAGTTTCTCAAGTGTTCGCTTAGGGTTAACGTGCATCTAGACAAGTTTAAAAAGGAAAAAAAGGGTCGTTAATCAAGGTTGACTTTCAAGTTGACTTTGGTTTTCCCAGTGTAATCTTCGTAGTTCGGGTCAACCGTCTAGGCCGGGCTAAGGAGGTTACATTTGGTCGTATCGGAGCTGAGTTCTCGTGTAAATGGGAATGGTTATGTGGGTGATGTATGTGTAATTGCATGATATGCCTTTTGGATGAAAGAATGTGTTTGAATTGTGATGTATGGTTGCAATTGTGATGCTATGCTATGTTGAAGCATGTTAGGGGGACCCATTGCCATATCAAAACTAATGAAAGGAATTGTTTTGGAAAATGAGCTTGATTTCTTGGATTACTTACCTTGTTCAGCCTAATTATGTTTATTGCATTTGTGTCAGTGCATTGCTTTTCTTGTAAATGGGGCCTCGTAGAGAGACGAGGATGAATACGAGAGCTATGGCTCAGAATGAGAAAGCGGAAAACGCTGATAATGTTGTGGATTTACCTCCTCCCCCTGGTGGTGGACCACCTGGCGGTGATGGTGCCGGAGGTGATAATGCTGGTGTTGGTGCTGGTGCTGGGGTCGATGGACCTGAAGGTGTTCAGGGGCAAGCTGCTCCTGACATGACTGTTTTGATTCAGGCTATTGCGGGAGCCTTTCAGGCAGCAGTAGGTGGAGCTCAGGGAGCTGCGCATCAGGGTGATGCTAACGTGAGATTACCTTTGGAACGTCTTCGCAGTCTGGGAGTGATTGAGTTCAGAGGTTTATCTCCTGAAGGATCTGAGTCTTGGTTGGAAAGCACCAAGAGGATTTTGGGGCAAATGAATTGCAACAATGTACAGAAGTTGGGTTGTGTGGTATCGTTGTTGCATGATGATGCGTATTCGTGGTGGACGACCACTGTTTCCGAAATGGAGGAAAATGATGTGACTTGGACGTTCTTTTTGAACGCGTTCAAGCGGAAGTATCTAGGTGTGTGATACCTAGATGAAAAGAAAAGAGAATTCATGTCTCTTGTGCAAGGAAGCATGACGGTGGCTGAGTATGAGATCCAGTTTGTCTGCCTTAGCCAGTACGCACCTGAGCTAATCCCTGATGAGCGAGAGAGGTGTGAACGTTTCCGTTACGGTTTGGTGACGGATGTGAAGACTTTCATGCTTGCTGCTGAGTATACAGATTTTGATGTGCTGGTGAGTAGAGCGAAGGTCATTGAGCAGAACTTGGGTCTGTCTTCAAGAGGTGTTGGTTCTAGCTCAGGCAAAAGAGCTGCTGATTATAGTTCCGGTGGGGGACGGAACAAGAGAGGACGTGATAAGAGGTATCAGTCTTCTACTAGGCGTGGTGGTGCAGGACATGGTGGGCCTGTTCAGGGAGATAGGATGAGAGCTAATCAGAAAACGTGCTGGACGTGTGGATCTCGTGGCCATATGAGGCGAGATTGTCCTCGAGCAGTGAGGGAGGTTCAGGCTCCGGTAGCAGTGACCGGTAATTCATGCTGGAATTGTGGTTCGGCAGACCACATGAGGAGAGAGTGTCCTTTGTTGGCCAGTGGTGGTCACGGACGTGCTCCTGGGGTAGTTGCACCACAAAGAGGTCGTGGGCGCGGCCGTGGTAATTTCCAGCGCAGAGAGGATGGTGGGAGGAATGTGGCTCATGTGGTGGCTGTTCAACCTGAGGGTGGTGGCCAGGCTCGAGTGTATGCTCAGCGTGAGGGGAGAAATGATACGGATGTGATTGCAGGTACTTTTACTTTGCAATCCCTATCATTACTTTCCTTGATTGATTTTGGATCTACACACTCATACATATTGCGTGAACATGCTCAATTGCTTGGTTTACCTGTTGAGTCTTTGGATGTTGGTATGCGTGTAACTAGTTCCTTTTGTGAGACCGTTGTGACACGGAAGTTGTATGGAAGATGTCCCTTGAAAGTGCAAAACCATGTTTTTCTTGTTAATCTCATGGAATTGCCATTCTATGGTTTTGATGTAATCCTTGGTATGAATTGGCTTGTTGAGCATCGAGCTGTAGTGGATATTGAGAACAAGCGAGTTTCGTTGAAGCTTGCGGATGACTACGAGGTAGTGGTGGTTGGTGAGAATGTGAAGTTTCTTGCCAATATGGTGTCTTCGTTGGAAGCAAGTCGAATGCTGAGGCAAGGTTGTGAGGCTTATCTGGCCTTTATGATGAATCCTAGCTCTAAGGAGTTCCGGGTTCAGGATATCAGGACTGTACGAGAGTTTCTTGGAGTGTTTCCGGAGGAGTTACCTGGATTGCCTCCTAGTCGAGAGGTGGAGTTTGGAATTGAGTTGTATGAAAACACAACTCCAGTGTCCATTACGCCTTACCGAATGGCACCTAAGGAGTTGAAGGAGCTGAAGACGCAACTCTAGAAGTTGCTTGATCGTGGTTTCATTCGGTCGAGTGTGTCACCTTGGGGTGCACCGGTCTTGTTTGTGAAGAAGAAGGATGGCACTATGAGAATGTGCATCGATTATCGTCAGCTGAACATGTTGACTATCAAGAATCGGTATCCTTTGCCGAGGATTGATGATCTTTTTGATCAATTTCGGGGAGCGGCTGTGTTGTCTAAGATTGACTTAAGGTCATGTTATTACCAGCTCAAGGTGAAGGATGTGGATGTGCCAAAGACAGCCTTTAGAACGAGGTATGGGCATTATGAGTTTCTTGTGATGCCGTTTGGCTTGACGAATGCTCCTGCAGCTTTTATGGACATGATGAATAGAGTGTTCCATGAATACTTGGACAAGTTTGTTGTGGTGTTCATTGATGATATCCTTGTGTACTCTCGTACTGAGGAGGAGCATGAGAGGCATTTGCGGATTGTGTTCCAGGCGCTGTTGGAGAATCAGCTCTATGCTAAGCTGAGCAAGTGCAAATTTTGGCTTAGGGAAGTTGTTTTCCTTGGTCATGTGGTTTTTGCTGAGGGGATTCGTGTTGATCCTCAGAAGATTGAGGCGATGATGAATTGGAAGCCTCCTAAGTCTGTTCATGAAGTCCGTAGTTTCCTTGGGTTGGCAGGATACTATCGGAGGTTTGTGGATGGATTTTCAAAGATTGCTGCACCTTTAACGAAGTTGTTGCAAAATGATGTCAAGTATGAGTGGACAGAGGCAAGACAGCGGGCTTTTGAGAAGCTTAAGGCAGCTTTGACGCAAGCTCCTATCTTAGTTCAACCTGAATCAGGGAAAGAGTTTGTGGTGTACATCGACGCATCCTATGTGGGTTTGGGATGTGTGTTGATGCAGGAGGGTAAGGTGGTGGCTTATGCATCGCGTCAGTTGAAGGTGCATGATCGTAATTATCCTACGCATGATATTGAGTTAGCTGCGGTGGTCTTTGCTTTGAAAATTTGGACACATTACATGTATGGTGAGAAGTGTACTGTGTACACGGATCACAAAAGTTTGAAGTATCTGATGTCTCAGAAAGAGTTGAATCTTAGGCAACGATGTTGGGTGGAGTTGCTTAAAGATTACGATCTGACGATCGAGTATCATCCGGGAAAGACTAATGTTGTAGCGGATGCCTTGAGTAGAAAAGTGGCAGTGGAGTTGAGGGCTATGTTTGCCAGCTTGAGTATTTCGCGAGATGGGGGTCTTGTGGCTGAATTGCAAGTGAAACCATATTTGGTTCAGTTGATAAAGGATAAGCAGTTGTTGGATGATTCTTTGGTGCCGCATGTTTAGGATATTGCTGAGGATAGACCATCGGATTTCTGTTTTAATGATGATGGGGTTCTATGTTTTGGGAGTCGGATGGTAGTGCCGAATGATGCTGGGTTGAGGCGTACTATTCTGACTGAGGCTCATAGCAGTCCTTTTGCTATGCACCCTGGTAGTACAAAGATGTATCGTGATCTTAAGGATGAGTACTATTGGGAGGGTTTGAAGAAGGATGTTGCGGAGTACGTGAGTAAGTGCATGGTTTGTCAGCGGGTTAAGGCTGAACATCAGTTTCCTTCTGGATTGTTGCAACCGTTGAGGATTCCTGTGTGGAAGTGGGAAAGGATTACCATGGACTTTGTGACTGGTTTGCCTTTGTCGCCATCGAAAATAAATTCGGTGTGGGTGATTGTGGATCGCCTTACGAAGTGTGCGCATTTCTTACCTGTGCATACTACGTAAACCTTGGATAAGCTTGCGGAGTTGTACATTGCTGAGATTGTGCGACTGCATGGTGTGCCAAAGTCTATAGTGTCGGATAGGGATCCGAGGTTTACGTCGCGTTTTTGGGAGTGTTTGCATCAAGCTTTAGGTACACGGTTGAATTTCTGTACTTCTTATCATCCACAGTCGGATGGATAGTCTGAGCGTGTTATCCAAGTGCTGGAAGATATGTTGAGGTGCTGTGTGATTGAGTTTCAACATTCTTGGGAGAAACATTTGCCTTTGGTAGAGTTTGCTTATAACAATAGCTACCAGGCAAGTATTCAAATGGCACCTTATGAAGCCTTGTACGGGAGGAAGTGCAGAACTCCTCTTTACTGGGCTAAAACGGGTCAGAAGTTGGTTTCAATGCCGGATTTGTTGAAACGAACCACCGAGAAGGTGAAGCTCATTTGTGAGCGATTGAAGGCAACTTCTGATAGACAGAAGTCTTACGCAGATTTGAAGCGTAAGGAGATTGAGTTTGCGGTTGGTGATCGTGTGTTCTTGAAAGTTTCGCCTTGGAAGAAGGTGATGAGGTTTGGTCGTAAGGGTAAGTTGAGCCCTAGGTATATTGGACCATACGAGGTGATTAAACGTGTGGGTCCTGTTGCGTACAAGCTGAGGTTACCGCAAGAGCTGGAAAAGATACATGATGTGTTTCATGTCTCTATGCTTCGGAGGTATAGATCTGATCCTTCGCATGTTATGCCTGTGGAGGAAGTGGAGTTGAATCCAGACTTGACCTATGATGAGGAGTCGGTTGGAATTCTGGATTCGGAAAGTAAAGTTCTTCCGGGCAAGACCATTGAATTGGTTAAGGTGTTGTGGAGGCATCGTGGTGTTGAGGAAGCCACGTGGGAAAGAAAGGATGATATGTTGAATCAGTTTCTGTACCTTTTTCCTCCAGGTAAATTTTGAGGATGAAATTTCTCAAGGGGGGAGAGTTGTAACACCCCAATTTTGGGCTTGGAAGTTTAGGGTCTGAACTGGACCGGTATGATTTTTGGTTCGAATATAAAAGGACGTTTTAGGAAAGCCTAGTTCGGGATGCTTTAAAAATATGGAAAAATATCTAAAAATTCTCTTTTAATATATATAAGAGAGTGGTGAAATCAATTTTACAAAATTAGGTTTGGAAATATTACATTTTGGATTAGTGACTAAAATGTGATTTTTGAAAAGTTCAGTGGTGACTGTTTTGTAAGGATTGAAACTTTGAATCTTTAAGGAGCTAATTTACCCAAAAATGATTTCTCCAGACTTTTCTTTAATTTGAGTGAATTAATTAATGTTTTAATTAATTAGAAGTGAAGAGAAACTACCTTTTGTTAAAATCATAACTACTTTTTCCTCAAACTTTCTCATTCCTTTTTCTCTCAAAATTCCATCATCCAAACACTTTTCTCCAGCAAATTTTTCATTGATTTTCATTTCAATTGATGAGATTTCTATCATCAATTAGTTCCTAATCCATCTTGCATCAAATCCTTTTGTTTTCCTCATTGGATTTTCAAGAAAATTGGCTCAAATCAAGGAGAAATCACCATTTAGAGGTAAGGTTGTTCTTCTCCTCTAAATACTAAGTTCTTTACTGAAATTCCCAAGTTTTCAATCCTTAATTTAAGTTTTATAAATGGTTTTAATGGTAGAAACTTGATTTTGGCTTAAAACTCAAGATTTGGATGAAATCTTGAAGAATTTCGTAGTGATTGTTTGGGCTCTGTTTTGAGATGATTCTTAAATGTATTTTGGATGTCTAATGATGTGGAAATGAGTTTTTATCAATGCAATCCCGAATAGGTTGAATTTCCTAAGTTTTTGCTTATGAAAATGGTGGTTTTTGAGGTGATCTTGGTGTTCTGTTATAGCTGGAGGTATAAGGACGAGTTTAGGTTCATTTTGGATGTTGATTGATGTTTAGAAATGGTTAGAAGTGATGGATCTTGGCTGGGTTAAGTTTTGGAAGAGTTTGGAGGTGATTTCGGTTGTGTTTGGTAGCCGAAATGTTGGCTTTAGGTAGAGCAACGAGTTTATGTGTGTTGGCTGAAGATTTCAATGCATGATGATGCATTAATCCTCTGCTTTGATGTGTTTAAAATAGGGGAGGCATCTTCGGACACCTTTGGAGTTGATCCAGAGGCTTGATCAGTGTTTCGGCAAGCTTGCGAAATGGAATTGGTGAGTGGAGTTTGGTTTCCAACTTTGGAACAATTATTTGAAGGTTTTGGGAGCTTAGTTTAAGTCTAAGCAACTTAACTAAGCTCAAGTGTAAGTTTTCAGAGAAACTCCCTTTAGTGAGCCATGAAGTGGTTGAATGCATTGGTTATGATGTGCATGTTTAAATTCTGTTTTGAAAGCATATTTTAGCATGGTTAGTGCTGGTTTTGAAAGCCATGTAATGAAGGATGCTCAACGTAAGAGATCCTTGGTTTAACATATTGTAAATGTGGATTTGATGCATAGTGATGCATGATGTTAAATGGCTTTGTTTAATGCTTTAAAACAGTGGATTGTTGATGTTATATGATGTATATTGGCAAGTGATGTTATGGTTTTAAAGTACTTGAATCGGATATAGTTAGCCGGCTATAGGATTGGGTGCACCGTGAATAAAGTCGCCTTGGATGTTGAGGGGTTTTGATTGTACCGAAAACTCCATCCAAGTATCCTAACGAGAGAGGTAAGATCACAACAATGGTTAAAAGTCCGTGTGTGGATCTTGTTAAGGTCACAACGGTGTTTAAAAGTCCGTTTGTGGGCCTTGTGTTTTATGTCCCGTACTCTCGTTAGGAAGTTATACAACTATCGATGAGTGATGTTGAGGGGTTGTGATTGTACCGTAAACTCCATCACAGATGTTGAGGGGTTGTGATTGTACCGTAAACTCCACCTTCTGTTGTTCGGTAGTGTGTATGAAGCGTGTGGGACAACGCTTGTAATCCGCGTATCCGATTGTGTTGTGTGTTGTAAAAGTTTATGAATTATCACTTGAAAGCCAATATGTTGAATTGATGTAATGAAGCATGAGATGCTTGTAAAGTATGCAAGGTTGCGTGAAAAGAGTTAATCTTGTGTTATTAAGATTGTTGAAAGTGTTTTCTAAAAAGGCATTATTGTGTTGTTTTCTTTAGAGCATGCCTCATTAAGCTATTGTGCTTACGCTCTCTCTTTTGTACCAATAATGCAGACAATTGAAGTGTTTGAGGGCAGCAAGGAAGCTAAGAGTCCAAGGGAAACCAAGCTCATGTATGGTGATGTTATCATACACTATTAGTTTTGGTAATTTGGCAATGGGAACCTAAGGTTGTGTTTTTGGGAGATGTTTTGGACTCCCTAGTTTGTAGCATGATGCCTTTGATGTTTTGGACTTGTAAATTGCCTTTTGATGCTTGATTTGGTGTTTTGTTGGTTGCTTGGTTTTGGATTTTAGGATGCATGCCTATAGACTTGTGGAATTCCACGTTTGATGCTATGAATGTGTTTTGAAGTTGCAAACATGTACCTTATATGTATGATGACTTGTGGGCAGATTAGGAAGTCAATAGGATGTGTTTGATTGGGTTTAAGCATGAAAAACCAGCAAATTCTGTAGCTTCTGAGCAAACCGTATCGATACACTCATTGGCGTTTCGAAACGGGGGCCTGAAATGGCCTAGGTGTTTCGAAACGGCCGGTGACTGTTTCGAAACGGTTTGGCCACTGGAAGGCCCTGTTTCGGAACAAGTCTCGAAACGAACCCGTGTTTCGGAACGGTCAACACTGTTTCGAAACGGGTGACCGTTGGGCACTGATTTGAATGGTGTAAAGGTTTGCAAGCTTTACGTTTTAGTCCTGAATGTTGTATTTGCAATTGCTTGAGTTAGAGATGTCTGATTATGGTGAAATTTGACAGGGAAGCATGTAACGTGACTAATTTAATATTGGTAACCTAAAAATCAGTTAAGACCTTCTAATTTCCAGAATTTACAATTTGGTCCCTAATATTTGTATATTGTGCAATTGAGTCCTATTTTGAAATCTGATCGCTGTACTTTTCACGTATAAGTTTATCAAGTGTTCGCTTAGGGTTAACGTGCATCTAGACAAGTTTAAAAAGGAAAAAAAGGGTCGTTAATCAAGGTTGACTTTCAATTTTACTTTGGGTTTTCCCGTGTAATCTTCGTAGTTCGGGTCAACCGTCTAGGCCGGGCTAAGGGGGTTACAACATAGCATAAAACAAGGTTACATGCCTTCAAATACAAAACATAAGAATCCACGTGAGCATTGCATAACAAGGTTACATGCCTTCAAATACAAAACATAAGAATCCACGTGAGCATTGCATAACAAGGTTTACATGCTTTCAAAGTAACACACCTAGGCATCAACATAAACAGGGTTTACAAGTCCACAACACAAAAGCATTAACCAAATAGGAGTCTAACACATGCTCCTATAACATGTAGCATCCCCATTGCTAAACTACTACATTATTTACTAAATCGTATTTGAGCAACCACAAACGCGCTTGGATGCCCTTTCCTTTCTCCTTGCTAACTTCAGACTAATGATCTGAATTGTCGAAAACGAGAGCGTAAGCTAGAAGCTTAGTGAGGGAACTCTAAAACAAAACAACGGCAATGCAGGGTTCAAAGCATACATATATGGTAACATAGCAACATAGCCAAATGTTAAGAGAATGCATGAACATGGCATCTTACCTCATGTTATGCTAAACAAAGATATAACAATTATCTTATCACAACAACCACACATGAACTAGTATATTGGCAACTATTAGCTTACTCGGATATATGGATAACTTCCGTTGGGATTTTCACCCCCAACGTACTCAACAACAATTACCTTCCGGTGGGATTACACTTATCACCGTTTTCATTCATGGATGGGATTACACTCAACATCACATGCTAACATTTTCCGGTGGAATATTACCTCACTGTACTCCTCCTTCATGACTACACGTCACCAAGGCCACGTGCGAATTTAACTCTTACCGTATGCACACTCATCTTAATGATCGATCATTTATATCCGGTAATTATAACTAGTGCCAATCATACTATACAAGTCCCACCATGATTTCACAATCATGCACACAACATATCATCACCATATACATCATCAGTATATATCAACATGCATAACGAACACATACTACACAAGTTCACATTTATGCACATTAAGCAAGAACTCAAAAGAAAACAAGAGATTAAGCTACCAACTTAATCTCCACCTTGGATTGGCCTACCAAGCACAATCCAACACCTCAACCACACACTTGAACCAATTTAAAACCATTTTGAATAATCCACTCACCGAACTCCCTTAAGCAAACTGAGATAGCCGATCAAGCCTCCAAACTTCTCGAAATCGAGCCCGAAGCTTCTCCAACGATTTCCCTTGATTCTAATCAATCAAAAACAACATATTACTACACAAATCATCCACGAAACTACTGTCACAAATCAGGTTACAACACAAAGCCATTTCTCAACATTTCCAAGCCAAACTAACACAAAATTCTCATTTTCGGACTCACCCTCAACCCAGCAGAAAACCATCGAATCCAACACTTAAATCATCATTAAACACCTTCAAAACAACCCTCAAGAATCACTATATCATCAGCCCCACTCCCCTACACCAAACTACCTAAAGGAACCCAAGTTTTCAACCTTTTAAAATACCCACAAAAACCCATTTTAGGATTTTCATCAAAACCCCACCATTTTGAAATATAATATACTTTAGGGCAAGATCAAATCACATATTAACTTTGCAAATCAAAACCCACATAAAATTCTATCAAAGCTTCCTCCTTTTTCTTAAATTTTGAAAACTTGAAGAACTAGAAAAAATGGTGTTTATGAGAATCTAAAACCATGGAAATGTTAAGAACGACGAGGAGAAGTAAAAAACGCTCTTACCTTGTTGAAAGCACTTGAAAACATGAAGAACTTTGATGGAATACTAACTTGGGGGTAAGGGGGAGGTTATGTCGCGAAAAAAAGTTTAAGGAAGAAGATGAAGACACTTTAAAATAAAGTCCCCTTTTTACTCATCTTTTTCCTTTATTTAAAAATTTACCAAAATGCCCTTAATGAACCACATGCCTTTTTAAGTTTTAAAAACAAAGCCCATTTTAATTAAAACGAGCCCAACGACCCGAACCCGATTCACACACTCAACTCTCGACCCCTAAACCCGGGTGTTACACCTTACGCCTGAACAAATAGACGAGTTCTATTCTTCATGTGCCTGAATAGATGAGCACGGTTCCATTCTCCTTACGTCTGAACGGATTGGCGGGTTCTTTTGTTGAAAAACCTTCTTATAGCTGTAAAAACGTGATGCAATTATGAGGAACATAACCCTAGGGATGTCTGAAACATGGATGCATGTTGAGTTTTATGGTTTTCTTTTTAACTCGTTTAGCCTAGACGAGCAGCTATCTCCACTGTCTCGGCTTCGCCATTCTTATTCTTTGTACCTCTTTACTTCATATAAAACATATGGTCTTCATACGCAAACGTCTCACATTTCCAGAAATCCTACTATTATTGTAGTTGATACATCAGTATTGAGTGAAAGACCTTTTAAGCGATTTTGAAAGCTCCAAATCTTCGAATGTCTCTTAAAATATAGTCAAGTCCTTTTAAGGTCCCTTGTGAGTTCTCAAATTCTTGCCCCTACAGGGCACCTTGAAGCGCTTGCATGTAAGTCCTTGCAGCAAAGCTTATTTCTACCTTGAATGTCTTTGAATGATATTGGCGCTTTGATATTTTCCTCTCACGCTTATCAAATTCATTGATCTTAAATTCGTGGTCAACATAAACTGAATCGATGGCGCAATTTGCCCACTAGGCACAACTATATCTCTCTTTCATGTTTTAGGGTTTACATCTCATTTGTGGGTCTTGCTTGACAATATGGTCGACCTTCAACTCTTCAATCACATGTGTTTTTACCTTCTTAATGCAAGGTGATGCCCCCAATCAATCTGAGGTTCAATTGTCATCTTCTATATTGGCGAGCCACTTCACTATTTTCTAATGTGATGGAAAACATTTGCCCCTGGTTACCTATATTTGGGATCAATACCAAGAAATCTCTTGTTTTTCATGAATCTATGTCAATCTACATGTAAGATGCTTGAAAAGTCTAGAAATGAGAATTTATAGGAAAAAGGTCATGGCAAACACGGGAAGTGAGCAAAGTCATATGCCTCACAATTCATAGTATGAATGATTGATGAATCCATCAATCGGATAGTGTCCCACTTTTTGTTGGCTCTCTTTAACTCACTAACTCCCCAAATTTCAATCTTCCCATTTTTCTAATCTCAACCAGACATTAGAAGTTTGGAGGTCCCTGAAGAAAGGTTAACTCAATTAGGCAGAATGTATTCTGAAAACAGACTCCTTTTTTCAGATATCCATGTGTGATCCAAATGATTTTTAAAGGCTTGTAATGTAGGCTAGGCTTAGGTTACCAAGAGAAGAATATATAGGCTTAAATACATGTTTAAGGGTGCTTAAACCAAAGATCAACTTTTCTTGATGAAATCTTGGTTCTTGTACTCTATGGATCACTACAGACTGCCCATTTTGGGTTTCACCCTAGAGATCATTTCCTTTTCTTGCATGTGTCTCATTCGAACGATTGCGTACATGCCTTTCCCTTGTTTCAAATTTTCTTTTGTGTTTCGGCTTTCATTTCTTCCTTTTTTTCTTTCTTTTTTGTTATTTTATTCTCCTTTTTTATTATCCTTCTTTTATATTTAGGACGTTCAGCTTAATCTGACATGTTTTTTTCTCGCTTGCAAACAACTTTTTCATCCTCTTTGCCCCCAGTGTGGGGAGTGATCCTTGGTTGTGGTTCAAATACAAGAAAAATATCAGGCTCAAAAGGGGACAACAATAGATCTTTTTTCATTTTCTTATTCGTGAAGGGAAATAAAGGAATGTCGATTGTCAATTCACACATAAAACCATCGAAGATAAGCAGCCTTCAGTTGGTAGATGTTTTACAGTTATCGCTTCATTCAAAGACCTTAACAACAATGTCTTAGAGGATAAATTCACTCAAAATTTGTGTATGGGATTTCCTCATTAATCCTTAACACACTTTAATGTCCCTCTATCTCGGGATTTGATTCAAGAGTCATTCATACAATCAATAATAGGGGTTATGCCCAAAAGACGTATTTTGGAAGAGAAAATAGATGAAAATGAAAAGAAAAATGAAATGTTCGACACTTGAAAAAAAATAAATGGAATGCATCTTTAAGACAAGTAGATTAACATAGACGCCCTTACAAAAGATCCCTTAATACTCGCGGGCAAAAGCAAAAGGGTTGGTTCTAAGTATGACCCCAACATCATCTAGGAATATTCTTTATCAGTTGATAAGCATCATTCTATAAAGCCATAGGTTAATTCCAACCAAGCTTGACCCGTCTACTTCACAATGAGATTTTATAGGAGTTCATCATATTCTTCATCCTCGAGTCTCCCACTCTTGATGGCTTCCAATATCAGTTCCCCGTTCATGACCTTGTCTGTGAAACCTTTGGTGGCATGGTTTAACATATGATTGTAGAAGAGACCATTTAAAGTCTCCACAAACATTGGAGTAACCTCGTTTTCCAATAGTGGAGGTTAAACTTGGGCTGCCACATCTCGCTGCCTCTGGGCGTACTGGCGGAAACTATCGTTGGGCCTTTGTCCTATATCCTGCAGTACAATCCTACTTGGGACCATATCTGTCACATGCTCGTATTGTTCAAAGAAAGCTCTTGATAGGTCTCCCTAAGTTCGTATGTTGACCCGACTCAATTGGGTATACCATCGACTAGCAGACCCTAATAGACTATCTTGGAAACAATGAATGAGTAGCTTTTCATTTTCCAAGTATTGGGACATTTTTTTGGCAGTACATGGTCAAGTGTGCCGATGGGCAAGTGGTCATGTCATACTTCTCGAAGTCAGGAGCTTTGAATTTTAAGGGAACTACCAAGTCAGACACTAGGCTTAGGACCCTAGCTTCTAGGTCACCATAATGTTTCTTCCTTTTAGGGCTTTGATGATCTCTTTTGGCCTGTCACAGTGATCTTCCAGCCTTTTGTTCACTCTGGCCCTGTCAGCTGCCTTATAGAGATTTCGAACCTCGATGCCTTAATTTTCCCCATGACTTATTCCAGAGCTTGCTGGAATGCGAGCTGAGGTTTCTGCCATGCGGATATCGAACCTGCCATTTGGTGGAAATATCTCACAGGTCATCCCGGGTTGAGGCGACAAAACATCAACAGCTTCAGTTGTCTTTCCTCTTCCTTGGTCACTAAATCCCAACATAACAGCTATCTAACTGACAATGTTTTTCTGAGCTTATGCGATTTCCTCTTTCAAGTCCTTCTCCATTTTATCGAGCCTATCTTTGGTACTCTTTTGGTTTATTTCTAGAGTCGTCAATCTATCTTCTGTAGTCATAGCTCGAGTACCGTGTTTGTGCGGAATCTTGTTACTTGAATGCAATATGCCATAGTTAATCTTTTTATTATGTGTGTATGTATCACAACATAAACTAATGCAAACAAATAACAAAAAATACAAATGCATGAATGCAAGCGAAGAACATTGATTCCGTAAATAGTTGCTTTAGAAGTAGCTTTTATTGGATGACAAAGGTCCTTATTATGAAAGGTAAAGATATATTCTATGAATACGTCTCAGCTTGAGCACCCAGCTCTTTATTTCTTGACACAAGTCTTGGTCATATTTCTCCCACTAGCCTGACATACTAGCAAAGTGTTGTAGTTTCCCTAGCTAGCATCATCGCATGCCTGGCCACGTCTTGAATTTGGGACCTGACATTCTTGTTGAACTCGTCCCGCTCCCATAACTTTCTGGTAATTTCAAGAATTAAAATTTTCGGTCTGTAATAATAGCTTGGTTGCGTAGTCGAAGTAGTCCCATAGCACTCGCAGCTCGTGTGAGTTATTCTTCTCGACACTAATGTGAGCATACTCTGATGATTTTGTCACGTCATCACCTGACAAGCTCCTTTTACCTGTTAGTTTACTTAGGACCAGTGACGTACATCCGCATTGTCTTCCACTTTTTGAAGGAATCTTCTACCCATTGTAAAAAGCTTTTTCCTATTAAGCAACATCCTTTTAGAATCGATCCCTTCTAGATATGATATGCATGAAACAAACAAATATGCAAAAAACAATAAAACAAGAAAAAGAAAGAATTGATACACTTCAAAAGAAAAGGAATAAACACGAAAGGTCCAAAATAATTTCATTGTACGAATGGTAACTGGACAGCATTCCAAAACTTCTGGACATGTCTCCACGAACTATACTTACGAAATGATTTTGACCGAACTCCAAAACCTAGGTTTTCCGCATGGCTCTAATGAGGTGTGCTTTTAGATTCTCGCACAGGTTCAGTTTTAAAAGGATTCCCAAATTGTCCTTGATGTCCCCTACTAAGGGTAGCAAGGCCCTTGATTCTCGCCCATTATAGGCTTCGAACGAATCGGGTTCAACTCAAGGGAACCCACTCATATGCCCATACGGATGATCAGTATCCACACGAAGACATAGAGCGTGAGTCCCGGAGGTACTTACTAGGCCCATACGGAGAATCAGTATTCCCACGAGAGCAATAGTGTCCCCCCCCCCCCCCACTTAAACGAACGAGATGAAACTCGGGTTTAGAGCTTGGAACTAAATCTTAAATGCATAAAATAGAATCAAATTTATAAAGGGACAATTAAGTTAAGCTTTAGGTGAGTTCGCAAATTTCTACATTAAAACAAGGTGTAATGGGCTTGTGTCTTGACTCTTTTTTTTTTGTAAAAACTAAAAGTTTTCCCCAGCGGAGTCGCCAAGCTGTCGCAACCCTCTTTCGAGTGGCTCAATGTTTTTAAAACAAAAACAACAGAGTCGCTACCAATCTTTTTAAAAGCTGTGATTGGATCACCTAAAATGGCCATTTTAATAAAATCATTAGTTTTATTAAAACAACAATTTTGGTCTGCGAAACCATAGAAAACGAGTTCGAGAGTCGATTACGCGTGGGAAAGTGTTAGCACCCCACAACGCCCAAAATTAGTACCTAGCCGATTACAAAATGTTTTGATGTCGGATTTTGCGAATTAAAGTAAAGCTTAAAATTATTGTCCGCTTATAAATTTAATTCCATTTTAACGGCTTTACTATTCGTAAAATGAACTCCAATCACCGCCAACACTTCTAACACTAACTCGTCATTCTCGTTTAGTAAGACACTGCATTAATTAAGTGTCACTTTCTTTAGCAAACAAACAAAAAAATATTTATTTTGTTGAAAATATTTTATTCATTCTAAATTAATGTTTATTAGCCTAAAATAGTCTAAGTATTTTACTTATTTGGGGTTAAAGTTTAATTAAGTGTATTTTATGATTTTTTGTATGAAAAGAATATTCTATTCAAACAAAGAGGCTCTAACTAAGATTTTTTTCAGTCCTAATCCTAAGGTCATCTAAGCTAAGGATAGAATAAAAAACAAAAGAAATAAAACATTTTAAAATATAAAATGGGGTTTATAAATATTTTGAATTATAAATATGTAATTTAAAAAGGGGTTAGAAGATAATATTAGTTAAAGGGGTGTATCTTTCTTGGATCGGGTCAACACCAAACATGAATTTTATTATTTTTATTTTATTTTAATAAAAGGGATAATGGATTAAAATTCGATTGTTATTATTATTTTTATAGAAAAGAAATAAAAAAAGGGTAAAATTGAAAGGAAACTCGAAACTCATGGCTAAGATAGAAAGATTACCAAATCGAAAGGTTTTAAAATATGGTCATTTTCTGAATAAAAAAATAGAGGATTTAATGAATGAAATAATTTCAATATGTTTTGGTATAAAGCCCAACTTAAAGCAAACATCTTTTCTTTTTCTTTTAAAACCCAAATGGGTCAAACCATTTTTTCAAATACCCTAAATTGGTTTTGGTGTTCTTCAAGAATAAAGAACAACGACGAACACCCACCGCGCCGACCACCTTCCACTAGCGCCGTCTACCGTCTACGGCGGCGGTTCTCCTCCTTTCATTATTTTTCCCAAAAAAGCTCTAAAAATACCAAAAAAAACAATTTAAATTCAAGTGAAAAAATCCGGATTCAACAATATTTTTTCATCCAACCCAAGGTAAAAACAACACCAATCTACTTGTTTAAATTCAAAATAAATAAAAGCAAATGAAAAAAAAAAAGGAAGAGCACAATACTGATAGATGAAGATTTTGAAAGCTTTCACTCCATCAAGAAATTCGAATACAAGGTTCTGTAAATTCGTACTATTTTCCTAGTGAATTTTTGGGTGTCTTCTTATGAATTTTTGAATGATATTTACAGTGGGGGATAGAGTTTATATAAGTTCTAAAAACCTAGAATACAAGGAAATTGTGGACAAAAATCCCTCAATTTCGGTGGAATTTCATCACAAAATTGAATCTGATGTTTATGCTTGAAATCAATCCGATTTGGTTTAAATCAGAGAAAATTCGGATGGTTTTTTCCTTAAATTTGAACTTGGGTTTTAATCTGTTTTCTTCTTCTTGTGCTGGTGAACGGCGGTGGGGAAGAAGCGGCGGCACGGGTGAAAACATATATATACAAGAAAAGAAAAGCAAAAATAAAATTAAAAAAGCTCGGGTAAAAAATCAGTGACAACAATTTGGGCCGAAAAAAAGACTTTAGGCACCTATACGAAAAAAAAATATATAGTTTAGGCACTTTCTTAAAGTATTATGCATTAGAATATTATGAGTAGTTTCTTGAACTAATATAACTTTTACTCATTGATGTTTGACACAAAAGACATTCTCCAAAAATTACGAGGCAATGATATTTTATCAAAAATATTATGGGTGGTATTCCGAACTTATAAGCATTGCATCTATTAATATTTGAAGTAAAAGAACTTCCTCTAAAAAATATTCTTAATATTTTTGCTCTTTTCATATATGCATTTAGGGATTAATTATTAAATTAAATTTGAGTTCTTATTTTTCTTTGCAAAGCCAACACGAATTAACTAGAAACCAGTTTTGGACGTCGAGGATGTTAATCCTTTCACACATGTAGTCGACTCCCGAACACAAACTATATTTATTTCTTTAGTTTTCTGATTTTCTTCAGGTGTCCGATCTACCTGATCGAAAAGAGACAACTCCATTTTTATTCTAAAAGTTTATTTTAATAAAATCTAGATTTTCACACTTTTTTCAAAAAAAAATTAATCGTTGAAATTAAAGGTTGATTTGATCATTGTGTAAATAAATCATATTGTATAATAAATGAATCATGAACCCAATGATAAGTTCTTCATATATAGAGTAAACGATGGCCACAAGTTTTAGAAGTGTTTTAAGCCCGCCACTCATTAAAGTAAGAAAAACCTTTACTCTCATAGTTGCCAATCATGTTTTATTTCATTGTAAACAGGTAGTACAAAATAAAGGGTAGATTTGTTGTTGTTTTAACAATTATAATAGCAAACACATTGATTTGAAATGCAACCGCCTTCCCCCTCTAGAGGCCCCATGAATTCAACCCAACAAATTCGGTCACAACAAGCATCATCGCATTCCTCACTGCACGGTCCAATTACCTCACGGCATTTCCTGATGTTTACCGTCGAATTTCCGTAGTTGTTTTCGTTACCGTTGCCAGCACTCACTTCAGCTATTTTAACAAAGAAAAGAAAATGATTTTTTATACCTTTCAAATATATAATTATATATATATTTATTATTCGATGTTACGAAGGTTAAACTTGACCACCAAAACTAGGAGGATGAATCAATTATATAATATATGAATAGCATGATTAGTATTTATATAACAAATGAAATCTAAATTATGAACATATACTACCTTGTAATATTTTTAGATTATTTAAAAAAAAAAGCAAATGGAATCTAAATAAAAAAAGTTTATTTCATATAGAAGAAAAAAACTTTACTGAACCCAACAAGTGGTCACAGTGGAAAAATGGATGATGTTCATCTTAGGAGACCCAGGTTCAAATCGATTTGTCTGCGTGGTGTATGTGCATTGTCAAAGTGTTAAGAATTATAATGAATGGATACTACCTTGTAATCACCTTAAGACTGTTAAAAATAAAAATAAACTTTACTAACGAGTTTAAAACTTTTAAAATTAAAAGTATGGTAAACTATTTATTTGGTACAAAAATCGGATCAAAATGTGAAGTTAGGTAAAAAAATAGTTTGGTGACAAAATTAAAAGTAAGAAAATAGGTGAGGTACAAATAGGTAGATTACCCTTAAAAATATGATATAGAAAATGCTCAGTTTTAGTGAAGAATAGTACCTGAGATAAATAGGAGAAGGAAGACGAGAGTACAAAATACTTGGAATAACTTAACCATTTTTCTAGAGTTTTCAATTCTTTTTGTTTTGCTTTGAACAAGTTTGGTTCTAGATGTTTTTATAGCGATAAAGAATTGTGGTAATATTGTTTGAAATTTAGTGTTAAATGTTTTCTTTTTCTCTTTTTCTATTATTTCTTTCCGGTAATATAAATATGTTCTTTAATTGTATTTATTAACACTAGATCTATTCTTTAATTGACATTTAATATCCTTAGGGAAAAATAAATTGTCATAATACTATAAACTAATTTTGGATAGTTTTTACCCAGCATGATATTATGTTTTTTAATAGTATTATGGTGAATACAAGGTAATATATGTTCACACATATTCCTAACCCTTTTATAATGTACACAAAATAATTTAAACACATGTCAACTAAAATGATCATCATCCTCTTTTCTACTAGAACCATTTTGATATTTGTTTTTTTTTTCTTTTAAATAAAGCATATTAATACCTTCAATTATTAAAAAAAATCAAAAAAAAAACTACTTCTGGATTTGAAGTTATCCTTCTCGATATTGTAGTCCCCAAGAATCAAATTCAAATCTTCTGTTTAAAAATGTAACGTGTCTTACCGTATCATTTCACACTTGTTGATACTAAATTTATTCTATAATTATAAATATTAACATTTTTATTTTTTAAATAGTATTTATTATCCTTATTGAATGAAAATGTCAAAATAATATATGAACTTATTATGAAAATTTTATTTCTAGCGTAATAATATAATAATTAAAATGAACAAATATTTTTTTGAAATAATTTGTGTGTAAAGTGTAAACCGTAACTTTGAAATTAAAAAAATAAAAGGAAATTCAATTTTCACATAAAACTAACACAAAAATGAAAGAGGAATTAATTTATTTGCATATCTTCAAATAAATTGATTGTACTTGTTGAGATGATCAATTGAATGTAAATAGCAAGGAGGTGAATCGGTAATTAAAAAATTGATGGGAGAAAATTGAAATGATAAAATTGAAGAACAAGAGATTTAGAGTCGTTCAAGCTTCCAACAAGCTCTACATCCACTACTTTAGCTCCCCACTAAGGATTTCAAATAATTCACTATTGAATCTGTTCCCTTTTCTAGGCTTAGGAGGAAACCATTACAAATCGATCAAGTTTTCTACCCAAAGCTCTATTAAGATCACTCTTATACAAGAAGTTGTGGCAAACTGAAACTGACTTCTCACAAAGGCTAATAATTTGCCCAATTACAAGTGAACACTCCCCAAATTTGAAATAAAGGATTACAATAAATTTTTACAGGTTGGGTACAAGAGTTTGACTCTAAAAGGCTCAAAGAGATTGAATTTTTGCTTGAATGCTTCTCCCTTGATGAATAATTGTTGTTGTAGCTTTTGAAGATTGCTTTTATATCCCCTCATTGATTTCTAACCGTTTGGGTAGCTGAGATCATAATTAGTGTCGTTGGAGACCATTTTTCCCGCAATAAATGCATTTCTCAGGCACGTGAGTAGGCGTATCGTAACGGTCTTAGTGTAAAATGGGGGTCGTATAGAAATGGTTTAGGTCGTATTGGTACGATTTTTGCCTACTGAAATCTGAGGTAAAGGTCTTTGGAAAATTGCATCGGTAGGCCTAAGGGGCGTATCGAAATGGAAAGCTTGTTTCTACAGAGGCGTATCGAAACGAATGTCACCCGTATCCGTAAGGTATAACAGACTTTTAAATTTTTAACTGACATTTAACGGTCGAAAAATATAATGCAAAGATTTTAAAAATCTTAAGATCCCATATCAGTACGCTGGCGTGTCGTTCCGGAATTGAGGATCGGTATGCCTAAGACCTGTACCGAAACTCATAAGTATAAAACCCAAGTTGAAGGTCATATCAAAACGAGCAAGCATGTATCGGAACACCGTATCTAAATGGGGTGAGCCGTATCGAAATGATATGTTCAATTAAAATTCTAGTAGCCAAAATCCGTATCGAAATGCTATAGGGCGTATCAATACGTCTGGGCGATTTGGTAAAGTTTGGCTTGAAACACTTAGAAATTTTTGGGGTTTAAGTTTTGACTTTGAGTGAGACATTTTGAGTACTTAAAATTTTATTTACTTTTACAAATTGGTCCTTAAATAATTTATTATATCAAAATCAAACATAGGTTTTACAATCTCACTATTTTTTATATAAAAAACCGAAGTAAATTTTAAGAGGCTTGAAAAGTACTCCCCCTTACTTTAAGCTAGGTTTTGAAAAACTTTACAAATTTCTCTCTTTAATTATTCTTCCCCTTTTTGTTAGATCAAAATCAATGGAATAAGCATATATTCATAGGCAAGATGTAAATATTGAAGCAATATAAAGCAAACAACATAAATATTATTAAGCACTTAAAGCATAAATAGTTCAAAGCAACATAAATCTAAACTCAAATCCTAAAAACAAAAATCAAAGCATAGGTTCATAATCAAATAATGTAGGCGCATAAAAGTAAAATCCTAATACGATATGACATGTCATGAGATGCATAAGTGTAAAGTGCTCACAAGTCTTATATTTTGTATGCATTCCATCTCATATTATTGTTGTTCTTAAGCGCATTTTAGGCATAATTAGGTGCATGCATGCATTATTTATAGTATTCTTTGCTTTGACTTGTTTTTGTTGAATATCTTTAATTTGGTGAGAAAAAATATTGTTTTAGTTTAGTTTTAGTTTCAGATGCTAGAAGCTGTCAAAATATGAGAAAGCTGAGCAGCTGATGCTGAGGCAGAGAGCTAAGGAGCTGTACTGAAGCATTTCAACACAGAAAGAGATATTGTCGAGTAGCTGCCGCCGCCATATCTGCCGCCCAGGGCAGCAACTTGAGAAATTGGTGAATTGGAGTGCGATTGGAAAAGCATAATTTTCTGAGTCCAATTAGCCCATCCATGCAATTTACTGATACCGGAAACAGCAGACAGAGCCGCCAAAGGGGAAATTATCCAAGGTGGGCTAAGCTTACTTGCAGCACAATGAGTCCAATTTCAAGTCAAAGAAGTCAGAATTAAAAGATGCATTCAATGCAAAAGCTACTTTATCATAAAGAAGACTTCTACTCCAAGGAGGACTTAACCTAGACCATGCCCTATATATATAGAGTGTCCACGAGTTCTATATTTTTTACACATTCTTGCCCTTATTATTGCTATTATTAAGCTCATTTAGGCATATTTAGGTGTATTGCATGCATAATAACAATATTTTCTCTTTCACCATGCTTTCATTGAATATTTTATGTTTGGTTAAGAATATATACAATTTTAGTTTAGCTTTTATTTTCAGGTGCTGTAACTGTGGAGAGGACAGGAAAGCTGGAATAAATGGAGCTGTACTGAAGCAGTTCCAGATGCCGCCAAGGACGCTGCCGAAGCAGCATTGCCGCCAAGTTCCGCCCAGGCAGGAGTTACACCGATTTAGCCAAGATGGGTCGCGATTAAAAGAGGATAATTCCCTGAGCCCAATGAGCACAGTCTTGCAATTTTCTGAAGCATGTAGCGGCCGATAGAGCTGATCCAAGATTGATAAGTAGGAGTACTTATCCTTGCTTGCGGGAGAAGACAACGTCCAAAGAGTCCACATTTAAGTCAAAAAGGAGTTTGTGTTTAATGTAAAAATACTTTAAGAACTTCTACTTCAAGAAGGACTCAAACTTAGGCCATGAGCCCTATATATACCCAATGTATGTGAGGGTATAGGGGTATGAGGGGATGCACGCATGAATAGATTTTTTTTCAAATTAGGAACCAATCGTGAATCAATACTTCATGCTGGTGGAATGCAAAAATCAAAATGTTATAATGGTGTCATGCAATTAATGTGAAATGAATGACATAATGCAATGTGATCACCGGAAAAGAAAATGGGTTAGTTCATAGTAAAAGAATTAAATGAATAAATCAAATAATGAATAAGACAAAAGAAAATTGTACATAAATTACAGATAAAGGCATTAAAACCTAAACAAGATGACCGCTAAGGGTAGAGTCTTGCATAGACTCTAAGAGGTTGGCTCCTACAGCTGACTGTATATGGTTTTGGTTCTAAAGTAACGGTACCCGAACTGTCGCTAGGACATTGTGCAAGTATATACGTCGCAAGTAATAAAACAATTGATAATAGGAAAAGTTTTATCTGACAAATAAACTAAAGAACAATAAAAATAAAAGATAGATAGATAGAAAGAATAAGAGAGAGTAGGTCGGATTAAGTTGCGTCGTAGTGTAGGAACCAGTTGGAATTGTCTTGATTCTTGAATACAATAAACACCAAACTACCTCGGTAGAAACTAAAGTACTGCCTCGACAGAAACAAAAGTTGATGCCGAGGCGACAATGGGTTAAGTAGTTGCCTCAGCAATCCCTTGCCCGGCGACAGAGAACAACATCAAGGTTCGATAAAGCGTCTTTCAGTGGCTCCTCCTTATCTCTAATTCGCAGCACTGTTGATGAATCGGCCTTGATAATACCTCTCGGCGTAAACCAAAGATAAACACCAACTAATCTCACGCTTCTCTTAGCCATTGAAACTCTAACTTATCTCTAAGCCGAGTTAGCTTCCACTGTTGGGGTGAAAACCATGCTTATTCGTTTCTTGAGTTTAACTCTCTCGATATTAAACAAATAGATAACCTTACAATACTCTCTCTCGAAAAGATTGCAAGAATAAATTCAATACCAAGAATAAGCAAACCTTGAACTTTATTTGCATTAAAAACCTAAACAATTACAAATGTTTTCCCAAAACTACTAAACAAAATAACCCTAGCCTAAGAATTAGAAGAATGCTCGACAAAACCCTAGTCTCTCTACCTCTCGATGATCGACCCCTTCATTTTGGTGGCTTGGCCTTTTTTAAATAGGATGAGGCTTGGGGCAAAGTTTTTTTTGGATAGAAAGTTAAGTTAGAATTGGACTTTTCTTCATTAAAGAGATGAATCTCTTTAATTTAATGCTTTTATCCACTTTGGCCGAATTTCATCTTTAACCTTCCTTCCATGATATTGTCATCTTCCCGAACTCCGATTGTCACGCAAAGTGTGTAGAAAAGTTTAGCGTTTATGCTCTTCAAATCGACTACCACTTTGCATATTTTGCCCGCCGGCAACTTCGTTTGTGCATTGCCTCGGCGACAGTAGCTACTACCTCGGCAGAAGTCTGTCTTTTCCGCTTAGCAGGGCTCTGTCCCATGGTTTAGCTTCCTTCAGTAGAAAATGTCTTCCATAGCTAGCTTGATTTGGGCCATCGGGAGATGATTCTGCAACATTCCTTCCTTTTCCTTCATTGCCCACGGCAGTGGTTGTCGTACAGCATTGAGCTGTTGCGGTAATGGCTCGACAATGAACTGTCGCGGCAGTGGCTCGGTATGGCTTGGCGATCCTTGGAATAACCTGCACATGCACAAAACGAATACGCAACAATACCTTTTTCCACCAAAATAACTAAATTATGAACTCAAGCATAACGGTGAAGAAAATTATGAAAATATGCATGAATGCCTGATAATGCAACTAAAATGTGCCTAAGTCTAACAATAATATAAGTGAAAAGGGTAATAAAAGTAGTACTTTTGAACACTCATCACACCCCTAAACTCGAACTATTGATTGTCCTCAAGCAATGCAAACTAACAATTACCTGCCAATACTTTAATCATCAAAGACATGCTTTCAAACTTGCATTCAATCCTCAAAACTGTGGCACAAAGTATGATCACCTTTTAAATTTTTCGAATGACATAAAAATTACCCGGAACCATACTATAATGCTCGTGATAATGTGTGTATGTGGTTGTGTACAAGTTGATTTTCAGGATTCCATGTGAACAATAGACTTTTATCTATTTAATTACTGAGGTATTTATTTTTACTTTCACTAGAGCCAATTTTGGGCACCTCTAGCGATTCAATTTCTCATTTTTTTATTCGACTAGAGCCAATTTCCGACACCTCTAGCGATTCTTTTAAGTGCATTAACTACTAGAGCCGGTTTCGGGCACCTCTAGCAAGAAATTAACCTTTTAATTTTTTTCAATTTACCCCCCCCCCAAAAAAAAAAAAAAAATTAGCAACCTAAGTTCACTAAATTTCTATCAATCAACAAGTCACAACTGTGTAAAATCTTTCAGCATCATAGTAAGTTTATAGGTTCCTTTCATGCAATCCTAAAATTTAAAGGATTTTTCAATTAAATGCAGTGGCAAAAATTCATCATCGAATATTCAACAAGTCTTTAAGCAATTAAATCCAATTAAAGGTGTGGCATGTAACATATGCATCATATATGCTATTACTAAAGATGAATGCAATTAGATATGAACTAATTAAAGGCAAATACCCCCAAACTCGAAAAAAGCATTGTCCTCAATGCATGAAAAATTAAAATAAAATGCAAATGAATTAGTTAGAAAGGTCGTCACCTTGAATGATGAGTTTCCTTTGATCCGTACGCTTGATTCGCTTGCTCCTGCGCGTTGGTTGCTGGGGCATCGTTAGTCTCAGTTTCCTGGGCATCCTCATTGTGTGTTGTCGTGGCAGTAGGCGTTGCTGAGGCATCAGGTGCTGCCGAGGCAGTAGGCGTTGCCGAGGCATCAGGAGTTGTCTGGGTAGTTTTCTGTGCAGGAGATTTTTCTGGTTTATGAGGTTGTGATTCTCGATGTGGAAAAGAAAAGAAAACTTGATACTAAAAATACTGAAGACAAAAAGATTAAAAAAATCTCCTAAAATTTCTAAAAATTAAAAACGGAAAATAAAAAAAAAATCTTAGAAAGAGCCTTTTCATGCGTCTTCTAAGGTTACTGCATATCTGAGAAAGCTTGAGGAGGGTCATTTTCGATACTTCTTATAGTCCATTCGCACCCTCCATCGAGTGACAATATTGCCTACAAAGAGTTAGGCCAATGTGTTCGCAACTACTTCCCTTTGCGTTACCATGGTGGAGGTGTCTTTCTCTCTTGTTCCCATGTAGTCCATGCATATTGTCCACCTTGCTACTATTCCTGAAGGCAAGAATATATTAATAGGAAAAATTATATCAACACCCAACCATTTACTTACCTCATTCTCGGCAAAATCTGTCATGGTTGGATGTAGCCTTCGTTGTCGTGGAAATTGCTTCAGCAACCAATTGTCGTGGCAATCTTCTACCATAATTCGGTGCAAGTCAATGGAAAACCCAATTTTCTAAAAAGCTTTGTGGATCCAAACCATGTTTTCTTTAGGCCCCTCAAGAATCTCCACCAGTAGAGATTTTGAGGGCTTCAATTCTACCAACACTGGTTCCTCAAAGAATACCTGCAATGGAAGAGGTGAGTTTTTAAAGAATTCAAAAGGTCCAACCATTACCTGCTCATATTCCATTAGCGAACTATTGTCATCTTGTTGCTCTTGCATGTGCTCGTGCGAGTGCCATAGGGAAGATGAATGTAAGCAATCTTTGTCGAGCGTTGTCGAGGCAGTGGCTTCAGGTCTTATCGAGGCAGTGGTCGCTGCGGCATTCTCAATACTTTTCTCAACCTCACTAAGTGTTGTTGCGACATTGCTCTGTTCAGGCTCCTCAACCATTGCCGAGGAAATGTTATCGGGCATTGCCACCGAGCAATTTGTTACATAGGCTCATCTTGTGTTGGGCAGTCTATCTCATTGGCATCCTTTTGACTTGGAGGTTCTAGTTGTTCCACACACGTTGAGGAGCTCTCTTTGCATTGCTCCTTGTCCTCTTGCCTTGGGACTTCAGTATCCGTAGGAATGTATTGTTGGTGCGTGTTATCTATGGCATATGTGGATTTCCTTAATCGATCTTTCGATTCTCTCATGAGTACATCCATCCTGGCTATACACGCATCCATGGAATTTAATAGCTCTTGACGAGGACTACATTTTCATGACATATCTTTTGTTGTGACACTCTGTTGTTGATAAAGACTACATTGCCAAGGCATGTCTGCTGCCGAGGCAATACTTTGCCAAGGCATGTATGCTGCTGCGGCATCTGCTACCGCGACATCTGTTGCAGCGGCAAAATTGTTATGGTAAAAAAATTGAGCTTTTTTATCATACCATGAAGGATTTTGTTGCTGGTTCAATCTATAGTTCTCCATGTAGTCATGTGCACCGAAAAGGTGAGGTCAATTTTCAAACACATGATGTTCTCTACAGTTAACGCAAGAGATTTCCACGGTTTGGGCTCTTCTTGGTGGGTATAGGTAAGGAAAGTCTTCATTGGAGTAATTCATATGTTCCCGCATCAACTCTCGAACAATTTTTCTCGACATGTTGATGCCCCTTACTTGTAGTGCACTTGATTTTTTTAATAAAAGAAACAAAAAGAAAAGTTAGTAAAACTATTAAGTAAAAATGCAATAAGAAAAACAGCTAACACCAATTGCCAATCCCCGGCAACGACGCAAAAAACTTGTTGCATGTAATAAGTGCTATGCAATTGTGCAAGTATACACGTCACAAGTAATAAAGTGATAAGTATAGAGTATCGTCTCCACAGGGATTGGTTTGGGCCAACTTGCTTAAGTTACTGCTCTATGAAAGTAAAAGCACAATTGATAATAGGAAGAGTTTTATCTAACAAATAAACTAAAGAACAATAAAAATAAAAGATAGATAGATAGAACAAGAGAGAGTAGGCCGGATTAAGTTGCGTCATAGTGTGGGAACCAGTTGGAATTGTCTTGATTCTTGAATACAACAAACACCAAACTGCCTCGGCAGAAACCAAAGTTGATGTCGCGGCGGCAATGGATTAAGTAGCTGCCTCAGCAATCCCTTTCCCGACGGCAGAGAAATACGTCAAGGTTCGACAAAGTGTCCTTTAGTGGCTCCTTCTTATCTCTAAGTCGCAGCACTGTTGATGAATCGGCCTTGATAATACCTCTTGGCGTAAACCAAAGATAAAACCCAACTAATCTCACGCTTCTCTTAGCCATTGAAACTCTAACTTATCTCTAAGCCGAGTTAGCTTCCATCGTTGGGGTGAAAATCATGTTTATTCGTTTCTTGAGTTTAACTCTCTCGATATTAAACAAATAGATAATCTCACAATACTCTCTCTCGATGAGATTGCAAGAATAAATTCAATGCCAAGAATAAGCAAACCTTGAACATTATTTTCATTAAAAACCTAAACAATTACAAATGTTTTCCCACAACTACAAAACAAAATAACCTTAGCCTAAGAATTAGAAGAATGCTCGACAAAACCCTAGTCTCTCTACCTCTCGATGATCGACCCCTTCACTTTGGTGGTCTGACCTTCTTTAAATAGGAGGAGGCTTGGAGCAAAGTCTTTCTTGGATAAGAAGTTAAGTTGGACTTGTCTTCATTAAAGAGGTAAATCTCTTTAATTTAATGCATTTATCCACTTTGGCCGAATTCCATCTTTAACCTTCCTTCCATACTTCTGTTGTCTTCCCGAACTCCGATTGCCATGCAAAGTGTGTAGAAAAATTCAACGTTTTATGCTCTTCAAATTGACCACCATTTTGCATATTTTGCTCGCTGGCAACTTCGTATGTGCATTGCCTCGGCGGCAGTAGCTACTCCCTCGGCAGAGGCTGCTGCCTCAGCAGAAGTATGTCTTTTCCGCTCAGCAGGGCTCTGTCCCATGGTTCAACTTCCTTCAGTAGAAACTATCTTCCATAGCTAGCTTGATATGGGCCATCGGGAGATGATTCTGCACCGTTTCTTTCTTTTCCTTCATTGTCTGCGGCAGTGGTTGCCGCACGGTATTGAACTGACGCGACAATAGCTCGGTAATGAACTGTCGTGATAGTGGCTTGGAATGGCTTTTCAATCCTTGGCATAACCTGCACATGCACAAAACGAATACCCAATAGTACCTTTTTCCACCAAAATAATTAAATTATGAACTCAAGCATAACGGTGAACGAAATTATGAAAATTTACATGAATGCCTAATAATGCAACTAAAATGTGCCTAAGTCTAACAATAATACTCATCAGACATCGATTCGGGAGGATATATTTCCCTATGTCTATATGGAGATAAAGATCTCGTGAAGACAAAAGGACCCATATCTCGGAAGCAATCCACCATCCTGCACGGAAGGGGTACCTCACGAAGGAGTAGTTTCTTGCTCCCACTTAGAGAGGACAGAGCTCATGATATGAAAATTCAGAAAATAAATTTTTAACAAGTTTTGTAAAGAATTCAGTAAAAAGAGCAGGGATCACAAAGTCAAATTAAATCGAAGTCATAATTTCCATCTTATTGAAACAAAAGGTAATCAACTTGCGGCTTGACTCTTTAAGAAAATGGTCCCCAGCGGAGTCGCCAAGCTATAACAACGGGGAGTTTCCACCAATCCTCTGTTTTACTTTAGGTGAGATTGGATCACCTGAAAACCCAGTTATTTTAATAAAACTTGTTGTTGTCGTTTTTTATTAAAATAACGAGTTTTGGTCTGTGAAACCAGAAAACAGGTTCGGAAGTCGATTACGTGTGGGGAAGGGTGGGCACTCTCACAACGCTCAAAATTGGTACTTAGTCAATTACAAATTGTTTAAACGATGGAAATTATGAATTCGAATTTAATTTAGAAATTGTGATCCCTAAAAATATTTAAAAGAATATTCCTTTGTAAAAAATGGGTAATCTTCACTAGTGGTCCCTTTCGTTTAGGGTGTCTTCTATTTTAGTCACCAAAAATCAAAAAGGATTATTTTGGTTACTTACGTTTAGAATCGTTTCTATTTTGGTCCATTGGTCGTTAGTCTCTGTTACTTAAAAAATTAGTTTCTAATTTAACCCCCAAACTTTCAAAATTTTATTTTTCACCATCTTCCCAAAAATTATAAAACCAAAACCCCTAGAAAATTAATTCAAAACCGTAACCTCTGCCTCCCCTCCCCTAAAAAAACTAAATTCGAAAGCCTGCAACTCTATTATGTTTCTCATTTGTAACATTAATATTTAATACTAGTACATGAACATGAAGATACGACCATTGTAATTGTACAATGGCTATAGGGAGTTGAATGGGGTTGGCAAAAAAATGAACCACATTTCATCTCCCAGCACCAACCAAGGTCTTTTCTTCACTTTCTTTCGGCTCAAACGATGTCGTAGGGAGCTTTTATTTCGGTGCCGGGATCTCTTCTACTACAGGAAGTGGAGCAAGTTGAATTGGATTTGGTATGTAGTTGAAGGAAAGGTCTTTGTTGGCAGCTAATGCCAAAAGTTCCTTCTCATCAAGACCTTTTGTCAGCGCGAGGCTGCATCGGTCCAGTTTGTGTTTGGCCAATGCATTTTTGAATGTTTTTCATCTGCAGAATCATCATTGTGATTAGAAAACATATAAGGGTAAAATATGCGCAAACAATTGGCAAACACCATGCTTATGATACAAAACCAGTTGCATTCGATAAGCAATAATCGATCTATCAACAAATCTCACAAATTGTAACCCCCTCGTCCCGGTCCGGACGCTTGACCGATCTGAGTGGGCTACACGGGGATAACCGAGATGAAACCCGTTAAGGCTCCACTTCGGTTACCGACCCTAGGAAAAACTTTTTCATTTTATCTTATCTAGATGCATCAATTAAACCTAAGCGGAAGCCCAACAACAAACAGGACCTAAGACCAACCATTGAAACCCTTTAGAGAAGTCAAAAGCCCAAATTCATTCATGTGTTTTGAAACAGTCAGAGCCCGTTTCGAAACACGAGCCCAGTTTTAAAAGCCAGACACCCGTTTCGAAACGCATCCACCTCGTTTCGGAACAGGGTCTCATTTTGCCTTGCCTTTTCGATACTAGTTTTGAAACATGCAATTCCAGTAGCCAAAGTGTTCCGAAACTGGTTTCGAAACAGGGGCTCACAGTAGCCAAAACGTATCGATACGGGTTTCGATACGGTGCCCTAGAATCACACCCGTTTTGAAACAGGGCTACCCGTTTCGAAACACCTGCACACTATGAATTCTCAAAATCAGCTTCAAACACCTCCAATTGATCTCAAACGTCCGAAACGACTCCAAGAAGTATACTTAACATACAACCACACTCTAGAGGCATACACCCTATAGCAACCATGCTCAAGATACACAAGATATAAGATAGGCATCCAATAAAGACCATACATGGCATTAAAGGTAGCATGCTTCAACAAGGTCAACAACAAGCATGTAAGATAGGTAGATTTAACATGGTTTATAGACCAAGCATGGCATCCAAAAGCCAAAACAGCACAAACATTAAAAGGAGTCTAACATGCTCCGAGACAACCAACATCAACATACTTCAAAAGGTTCAAACAACATATACATGTCCCATTGCTTGACCATTACATCATTTAACTAAAATGTCCATACTTGATAGCTAAATAGCACCACAAGGCACACTTGGAGGCCTCTTCTTGCACAAGCAACCCACGAACTAAGGATCTGCATTGTCGAACAAAAGCGAGCGTAAGCATAAAGCTTAGTTAGGGTAAGCTCATTAAAAACAAACCTCGACAATGCAGGGTCCAAGAACGAGCACAACCAAGGTAGAATGCATGATCTTACCTTCGATCCACATGAGCCAAAATGTCAATGATGCACGAACAATTATCCAATAACATGCCATGCTCAACAAGCTCAATCCTCAACATATGTAAACACATATATCCATCCATATAAGAATCACATTTCATATCACATTGATACACATATCAACTCATATTGGTACACATACCATCACATATTGGCATCTAGCTATGACTCGAATACGCGGATAACACGTTGGAACTCACATCCAACAACAACTTTACCTCACGGTGGGATTACAATCATCATCGTTCTCACGGAGGGGATTCCACTCATCCTCACACCCCGTCGATGGGTTTACACTCATCACCGACTAATATATATAAGAAGGTTTTCCGGGCGAACCCGTACTCCATCTTGATGACTACCATCATCAAGACCACGTGCGCATTTGACTCACGTGTGCACACTAACATCCTAATGATCGATCATTTGTACCCAAGCATACTAGTGCCAATATTAACCACAATCCACAACACCATTTCATATCCAGTTCCGTGCTTAGCACGTACACCCCATGATCACAATCATGAACAATCCACATGCATATAACAATGCAACAATAACATACCTCCACATACATGTATAACACATTTATACATAACCATCATCAACACAAATCATCATGAGGCATAAACAATGATTAAAGAGTGCAACCAAAGTCTCTAATTAAAGCTTGAGATTAGGCTACCACCCTAATCCCAACTCTAGGTGTGTCTACCAAGCCCAACCTAGTCCACATGCTTGAACCGAATACTCAAAACTATTTTGAAAGCATTAAACCACTCACCTTCACTTTCAAGCTCAACTTCCAAGCAACCAACACCTTCAAGCTTCCGGATTCACTCTCGATGTTTCACTGATGTCAAACCTTGATTCTAACCAAATCCAAACACAAACAAAACACCAACAATCAATTACTAGTCGTTGGAACAACCCGGATTAACATTTACAAGCAATTTAACACCCAATTTCATGCTCAAAACAGAATTCCCGAGCAGCCCTCAAGACCCACTGAAATCTTCCATTTCAATCAACTAAACGATCATCAAACACACCCAAAGTGACCCTCATATACCATACTAACATCAGCCCTCAAATTCCAACATAAAACAACCCCAAAAACCACTCCAAAACCCTTTTAAAAACCCATCAAAACCCAAATCCGAGAATGTTTATAAAACCAATTAAAAATCACATATGTTGGACCCCATGCTTCATAAACAACATATCTAACATTACTAAATCAATAGCTTTAGTAAAAAAACCCATAAAGCTTTAGCCTTTAACATTTTTACATGGAAAACCAAATTTCCAAAACTTGGATAAAAATGAAATCTAAAGGTACTTTTGAAGAGAGGAAGATGAGAGCAAATTGAAAACGTAATTACCTTTCAAAACCGAGCCAAAATGAAGAAGCAAGGAAATGGAATTGTGAAATAGGGTGAGAGCTCTCTTTGGTCATGGGTTTTTGAAATGGGAGTGGGGAAGAAGATGAGCACATGTCTATTTTAACAAAAAGGGGATTTTTATTGAAAGTCCATTTATTTACCCTTTTGCCATTAATGAGATAGCAACTTCATTTAAATCTTAAAATTCCACTTCACTTAGCTTCAAATCAATTTTGGTCCAACATAAATGTTTGTTTTGAAAGTTTGAAGCCCAAAGTAATATTTTATTATTTAAAATGTAAGACCAAAACCCGAAACAATATTTTAATATTATTTTCACCCGACCCCTAAACTCGGGTGTTACAACTCTCCCCCACTTATGGAATTTCGTCCCCGAAATTACCTGACGGAAACAGATACGAAAACTGCTCAAGCATATCAGCTTTCCTCTCCCACGTGGCCTCTTCCACGCCTCTATGTCTCCACAACACCTTGACCAACTCTATGGTCTTGCCACGCAACACCTTGCTATCAGAAGCAAGTATCTCAACAGGCTCTTCATTATAAGACAAATCCGGATTCAACTCTATCTCCTCAACAAGCATAACATGAGAAGGATCTGATTTATATCTCCTAAGCATCGACACGTGACATCATGGATCTTCTCTAACTCAGAAGGCAATCTCAAACTGTAAGCTACAGGCCCAATCCGCTCAACTATCTCATATGAACCAATAAACCTCGGACTCAACTTGCCTTTCTGGCCAAATCTCATTACCTTCTTCCATGGAAATACCTTCAGAAACACTTTCTCACCCACGGAGAACTCAATCTCTTTTCTCTTCAAATCTGCATAAGACTTCTGACGATCGGAAGCTTCTTTCATACGGTCACAAATCAACTTCACTTTGTCGGTAGTCCCCTTAAGCAAATCCGGCATAGGTAACAATCTCTGACCTGTTTCAGCCCAACAGATCGGAGTCCTACATCGTCTACCATACAAAGCCTCATAGGGAGCCATCTGAATACTAGCCTGATAACTGTTGTTGTAGGCAAACTCAACTAAAGGCAAATGCTTCTCCCAAGAACCTTGGAAGTCAATCACACAACAATGAAGCATATCCTCTAAAATCTTTAATACTCGCTCTAACTGTCCATCGGACTGCGGATGATAAGAAGTACTGAAATGCAAACGGCTACCTAGAGCACTATGCAAACAACCCCAGAACCTCGAAGTGAATCTCGGATCTCTATCTGAAACAATGGACTTTGGAACTCCATGAAGTCTCACAATCTCGCGGATGTACAAGTTTTCCAACTTGTCTAAAGAATCTGTAGTGTTCACTGCTAAGAAGTAAGCACACTTAGTGAATCTATCAACTATTACCCATACAGAATTCTTCTTCGAAGGAGACAACGGTAACCCCGACACAAAGTCCATGGTGATCCTCTCCCACTTCCATTCCGGAATCTTCAAAGGTTGTAACAAACCTGAAGGAACCTGATGTTCTGCCTTCACTCTCTGACAAACCATACAACGGCTCACATACTCGGCTACATCCTTCTTCAAACCAACCCAGAAGTAATCATTCTTCAAGTCTCGGTACATCTTGGTACTACCCGGATGCATGGAGAAAGGACTCGAATGTGCTTCACTCAAAATTAGACGTCTCAACTCAACATCTTCAAGTACCACAACTCTGTCTCTGAAACACAACACATTCTCACTACTGAAACTATACTCGGTCGGTCTACCTTCGGCTATGTCCTGAACATGAAGAATTAAAGACATATCTTGCAACTGTTTCTCTCTAATCAACTGAATCAAAGAAGGCTTCATTTGCAACTCTGTGATCAAACCACCATCATCGGATACACTCAATCTAGCAAACATAGCTCTCAACTCAACTGCAACTTTTCTACTCAAAGCATCGGCTACTACATTTGCCTTACCCGAATGGTACTCAATGGTCAAATCATAATCTCTCAACAGCTCAAGCCATCTCCTCTGTCTCAAGTTCAACTCTCTCTGTGTCATCAAATACTTCAAGCTCTTATGATCGGTGTAAACTATACACTTCTCACCATACAAGTAGTGACGCCAAATCTTCAATGCAAACACAACTACGGTTAACTCTATATCGTGAGTAGGATAGTTCTTCTCATGAACTTTCAACTGTCTCGAAGCATAAGCAACAACTCTTCTTTCTTGCATTAGGACACACCCTAAACCTATGTAAGAGGCATCACTATAGATCACAAATTCTTTACCTGATATTGGTTGTACTAACACTGGAGCATTTGTCAAAGCTTCTTTCAATTTCTCAAAGGCCTTCTGTCTTGCATCTAACTATTCAAACTTAGCTCCTTTTTGCAACAATTTAGTCAAAGGAGCAGCTACTCTAGAGAAACCATCAACAAATCTCCTATAGTAACCGGCTAATCCTAGGAAACTCCTAATCTCAGTCACGGACTTAGGTTGTTTCCACTCAACAATAGCCTAAATCTTCGACGGATCAACACGGATACCTTCGGCCGAAACAACATGGCCAAGAAATACAACCTCTCGAATCCAGAACTCACATTTGCTAAGCTTCGCATACAACTAATTGCTCAACAATCTCTGTAAAACAAGTCTCAAATGCTCATCATGCTCTTCTTCAGATCTAGAGTACACAAGAATATCATCTATGAAGACAACTACAAAACGGTCTAGATAGTCTCTAAAAATTCTGTTCATCGTATCCATGAATGTTGCAGGTGCATTCGTGAGCCCAAACGGCATCACAAGAAACTCATAGTGACCATATCTAGTCCTAAAAGCTGTCTTCGGAACATCACACTCTTTTACTTTCAACTGATAGTACCCCGATCTCAAATCTATCCTCGAGAACACTGAAGCACCCCTCAACTGATCAAACAAATAATCTATACGAGGCAACGGATACTTGTTTTCATAGTCAACTGATTCAACTGCCTGTAGTCAATACACATACGCATACTGCCATCTTTCTTCTTTACAAACAACACAGGAGCACCCCAAGGAGAACTACTAGGCCTAATGAAACCACGGTCTAATAACTCTTGCAGCTGACTCTTCAATTCTTTCAACTCTTTCGAAGCCATACAATACGGTGCTATAGAAACTGGAGTAGACCCTGAAACAGTCTCAATTACAAACTCAACATCTCTGTCCGGAGGCAAACCTGGTAACTCTTCAGGAAACACGTCCGAAAAATCACAAACTGTCCTAATGTCCTTCAGTCTAGCCTCACTCATATTCGGATTCATCACATAAGTTAAGTAAGCCCCACATCCGGAATCCAACAACCTATGAGCCTCTAAAGCTGACACAACATTAGACAAGAACTTAATGTTCTCGCCTACCACTACTACCTCGTAATCATTAGAAAACTTCAAGGAAATTTTCTTCGTTTCAAAGTCCACACTAGCTCGGTGCTCAACTAATCAGTCCATACCCAGAATAATATCAAACCTATAGAACGGAAGTTCCATCATATCAACGGGAAACACATGACCCTGAATCATCAGCGGACATCTCCTATACATACGTCTAACTACAACCGTCTCGCCGAAAGAACTAGTCACATGCATACCTACATCTAAGATCTCAACAGGAATATCTAACTTCTGTGCATGCTCACTCAAAATGTAGGAATGAGTAGAACCCGAATCAACCAAAGAAAGCAAAGACACAGACTGTAACTCAAAATTACTTGCTATCACATCAGTGTCGTTCCCGGCCTCTCTCTGAGCATAAACTCTCGCTGGTCCTCCTGCCTCTGGTTGTACGGCTACAACATGCGCAAGGTTCCTCTGAGCATCTGCCCTAGGTGCATCAACCCTAGGCTGAAAGTAGCCACGACCGCGCCTACGGCCTCTCTAGTAATCTATAGCTCTCGCAGGAGCCTGAGCTATGTTTGGTGCCTGTGCTGCCTGATGCGGACACTCCCTCCTGAAGTGGTCCCTCGAACCACAGTTCCAACAAGCATGGAAGTTACCTCAACACTCACCAGTATGCTGCCTCCCACATCGTGTACACTCGGGCAACCGCCCACCACCTCTATGGCCCTGGTGGCCTCTACCATGGTGGCCACCGCCACGTCTATGGTCAAATTGTTGTCCGCCACCTCTATGTCTCTTGGCATCCCCACGGTCAAAGTTTTTATTCCTCTTACCAGAGCTAGATCCTCCAGAACGCTTGGTCAGCCCCAAGCTGTGCTCAATGTCCTTGGCTCTAGCAACCAAGACATCAAAATCTGAATAATCAGAAGCCAATGTATACCTCTTAACCTCTTCATGCAGCCCATATCTGAAACGGTTACAACGGTCCCTCTCAGTCGGAACCAACTCTAGAGCGTACTGACTCAAACGGACAAAACGAATCTCATAGTCAGTCACAGAAGCATCTCCCTGAACTAAGGCCATAAACTTTCGCTTCTTCTCATCAAGATACCTCAGCCCCAAGTACCTTTTCCGGAAAGCAGACTCAAAGAAATCCCATCCAATCTCAGCCTCTGGAACTCCAATAGTAATGGTGACCCACCAAGTGTAGGCATCACCCTGTAGCAAAGAGATCACACATCCAAACCTACGGGCACCAACGCAACCCATCTGAGCTAAGATGCGGACGGTCTTCTCTAACCATAACTCGGATCGCTCAGGTGTAGACCCTCTAAACTCTTCAGCCCCTAGGCTACGGAGCCTCTCCAACGGTAAACTGTTATCATCCCCTCTAGGCTGAGCTACAGCCTGAGCCCCTGCAACTGCGGCCTAAAATGCTCCCGCTATAGCTTGCACAAGCGGAGCCATATCTATTCCGGTCGGACCTTGGCCACCTTGGCCAAACTGAGGTCCCTCACCCTCGACTCCAGCCTCGCCTCCTCCACCAGGCGGAGGAGGTGGTGGTGGTGGAGGAGCTCCAACTCCAGCAGCAGCAGGCTCTTCCACATGAGCCTCAACTCCAACCACCGGCTCATCAACAGGAGCCACAACCCGTGGTTCCTGACGACCCACTCTCGGCCTACCCCTCGGCCTCGACATCGAGCTCACAAACAACAACTACAACCACAACAACAAAACACAAAAGATAGGGTTAGCAAGGCAAGGGCTCCAAGTGGCTCAAGTATGTTCCCTCACTTTAAAAATCCTTTTCTGATGTAATAGTAGCAATGAGACTCTAAACAACATGCTTCAAACAAAACAACAAGCATACTTGTTAAACAAGCAACAGGCTTATATGGCAAGCAAACACCGTGCATTTCAACATAAAAACACAACTTACCTTACTTACCTGCCCAAGGTCTCGGAAACCTTAGGCTCTGATACCAACAAGTGTAACCCCCTCGTCCCGGTCCGGACGCTTGACCGATCCAAGTGGGCTACACGGGGATAACCGAGATGAAACCCGTTAAGGCTCCACTTCGGTTACCGACCCTAGGAAAAACTTTTCATTTTATCTTATCTAGATGCATCAATTAAACCTAAGCGAAAGCCCAACAACAAACAGGGCCTAAGCCCAACCATTGAAACCCTTTAGAGATGTCAAAAGCCCACATTCGGTCATGTGTTTCGAAACAGTCAGAGCCCGTTTCGAAACACGAGCCCAGTTTTAAAAGCCAGACACCCGTTTCGAAACGCATCCACCCCGTTTCGGAACAGGGTCTCATTTTGCCTTGTCGTTTCGATACCAGTTTCGAAACAGGCAATTCCAGTAGCCAAAGTGTTCCGAAACTGGTTTCGAAACAGGGGCTCACAGTAGCCAAAACGTATCGATACAGGTTTCGATACGGGGCCCTGGAACCACACCCATTTCGAAACAGGGCTACCCGTTTCAAAACACCTGCACACTGTGAATTCCTAAAATCAGCTTTAAACACCTCCAATTGATCTCAAACGTCCGAAACGACTCCAAGAAGCATACTTAACATACAACCACACTCTAGAGGCATACACCCTATAGCAACCATGCTCAAGATACACAAGATATAAGATAGGCATCCAATCAAAGACCATACATGGCATTAAAGGTAGCATGCTTCAACAAGGTCAACAACAAGCATGTAAGATAGGTAGATTTAACATGGTTTACAGACCAAGCATGGCATCCAAAAGCCAAAACAGCACAAACATTTAAAGGAGTCTAACATGCTCCTAAACAACCAACATCAACATACTTCAAAAGGCTCAAACAACATATACATGTCCCATTGTTTGACCATTACATCATTTAACTAAAATGTCCATACTTGATAGCTAAATAGCACCACAAGGCACACTTGGAGGCCCCTTCTTGCACAAGTAACCCACGAACTAAGGATCTGCATTGTCGAACAAAAGAGAGTGTAAGCATAAAGCTTAGTGAGGG
Source organism: Hibiscus trionum (assembly GCA_030270665.1). Classification (NCBI taxonomy): domain Eukaryota; kingdom Viridiplantae; phylum Streptophyta; class Magnoliopsida; order Malvales; family Malvaceae; genus Hibiscus; species Hibiscus trionum. The sequence goes on along the minus strand of BSYR01000026.1, from coordinate 45,553,462 downwards.
TAAGCTCATTAAAAACAAACCTCGACAATGCAGGGTCCAAGCACGAGCACAACCAAGGTAGAATGCATGATCTTACCTTCGATCCACATGAGCCAAAATGTGAATGATGCATGAACAATTATCCAATAACATGCCATGCTCAACAAGCTCAATCCTTAACATATGTAAACACATATATCCATCCATATAAGAAACACATTTCATATCACATTGATACACATATCAACTCATATTGGTACACATACCATCACATATTGGCACCTAGCTATGACTCGAATACGTGGATAACACGTTGGAACTCACATCCAACAACAACTTTACCTCACGGTGGGATTACACTCATCACCGTTCTCGCGGAGGGGATTCCACTCATCCTCACGCCCCGTCGATGGGATTACACTCATCACCGACTAATATATATAAGAATGTTTTCCGGTCGAACCCGTACTCCATCTTGATGACTACCATCATCAAGACCACGCGCGCTTTTGACTCGCGTGTGCACACTAACATCCTAATGATCGATCATTTGTACCCAAGCATACTAGTGCCAATATTAACCACAATCCACAACACCATTTCATATCCAATTCCGTGCTTAGCACGTACTCACCATGATCACAATCATGAACAACCCACATGCATATAACAATGCAACAATAACATGCCTCCACATACATGTATAACACATTTATCCATAACCAGCATCAACACAAATCATCATGAGGCATAAACAATGATTAAAGAGTGCAACCAAAGTCTCTAATTAAAGCTTGAGATTAGGCTACCACCCTAATCCTAACTCTAGGTGGGTCTACCAAGCCCAACCTAGTCCACATGCTTGAACCGAATACTCAAAACTATTTTGAAAGCATTAAACCACTCACCTTCACTTCCAAGGTCAACTTCCAAGCAACCAACACCTTCAAGCTTCCGGATTCACTCCCGATGTTTCACAGATGTCAAACCTTGATTCTAACCAAATCCAAACACAAACAAAACACCAACAATCAATTACTAGTCGTCGGAACAACCCGGATTAACATTTCCAAGCAATTTAACACCCAATTTCATGCTCAAAACAGAATTCCCGAGAAGCCCTCAAGACCCACTGAAATCTTCCATTTCAATCAACTAAACGATCATCAAACACACCCAAAGTGACCCTCATATACCATACTAACATCAGCCCTCAAATTCCAACATAAAACAACCCCAAAAACCACTCCAAAACCCTTCTAAAAACCCATCAAAACCCAAATCCGGGAATGTTTATAAAACCAATTAAAAATCACATATGTTGGACCCCATGCTTCATAAACAACATATCTAACATTATTAAATCAATAGCTTTAGTAAAAAAACCCAAAAAGCTTTAGCCTTTAACATTTTTACATAGAAAACCAAACTTTCAAAACTTGGATAAAAATGAAATCTAAAGGTACTTTTGAAGAGAGGAAGATGAGAGCAAATTGAAAACGTAATTACCTTTCAAAACCGAGCCAAAATGAAGAAGCAAGGAAATGGAATAGTGAAATAGGGTGAGAGCTCTCTTTGGTCGTGGGTTTTTGAAATGAGAGTGGGGAAGAAGATGAGCACATGTCTATTTTAACAAAAAGGGGATTTTTATTGAAAGTCCATTTATTTACCCTTTTGTCATTAATGAGATGACAACTTCATTTAAATCTTAAAATTCCACTTCACTTAGCTTCAAATGAATTTTGGTCCAACATAAATGTTTGTTTTGAAAGTTTGAAGCCCAAAGTAATATTTTATTATTTAAAATATAAGACCGAAATCTGAAACAATATTTTAATATTATTTTCACCCGACCCCTAAACCCGGGTGTTACACAAATTAAGCAAACAGAATAAAGAATTGTAGCTAAAGCTACCTAAACGCCCAGAACCATATAAACAACATTAAACAAAGAGAAAAAAAATTATTTTATGTTTAGCCTTGCCTACGAATTTTCGGTTCTGTGATTTTCTGTGTTTTTTGTGTGTAGTGAATTTATAGGGGAGGCGAGGCAGAGGTTAGGGTTTTGAATTAATTTTATGAGGTTTTAGTTTTATAATTTTTGGGGAAGATGGTGAAAAATAAAATTGTGAAAGTTTGGGGGTTAAATTAGAAATTAATTTTTTAAGTAACGGAGACTAACGGCCAAGGGACCAAAATAGAAACGATTCTAAACGTAAGTGACCAGAATAATCTTTTTTGAATTTTGGTGACCAAAATAGAATACACCCTAAACGAAAGGACCACTGGTGAAGATTACTTAAAAAAAATTACACCCCAACACTCGAGGCATAATTGTCGTGTATAAAAGAAATTTACACTCCTACGCTCGGGACATAATTTTCGTTAGATTCCCAAATAAAGAAAATCTATTTTGAAAACTATAATTTAGAAGAAAAAAATGATATAGTATAGATTAACGGAAAGCGGCACTCCTTACGGTTCGAGGTACGTTTTTCACGATAATTCATAATAAAATATTTTAATTTAAAATTTAATTAAGTAATATATATAACTATTTTATTTATGTGAATAATTCATATAACTTAAAGTATACAAACATGACATACATATTAAAAAGCCAATAAATATAAGAACATCGTAAATAATTAATACAAAGATATTCATTACAAAAGCCGACATTAAAATAAATACGAGGATAAAAATTAAAATTTGTCATGCTACAAACTCGAGTGAAGAACTTTGACCGACCCCTAGCAAGATTTTCGCATAGCCAAAAAACCGTCCCGAACAAATCTCAACAGAACCTCGGTCGGATGATTGATCGAACAATTGGGGTAGTAAAAATACCCCATGAGAGCACTGCTCTCGAATGGTGCACTGCCCCTTTTGTGCCATTTCAAATAGCTTAATTCATTTGTGTGTCCGTTTAGCTTGCTGCCTCCCCCTGCCTTTTATAGGCAATTGGGGGAGGGGTGATGTGGCAACAATTCAACGGTTTTCCCTTTTTTTTATTTATTTTTTATTTTTTTGCTTTTGATTTTTTTTAATAATAAGGTATAATAATATTCGGAAAAAAATAAGTAGTTATAACCCGGACATAAAATAGGTATTACAATATATATTTTTAAAGATTTATCCGAAAGAATTAAGGTTGAATGGTAAAACTATCCAAGAACGCCACCAAAAATCATCCCATTAAGTCCTCTTCTTCTCTGCGTGATCCTTTTATTTTTCTTTTTAGTTTGTTGTAATTTTGGAGTTGTTGGGTTCTCATTTTTTGTTCCTAGATACACATACATGCATAGATAATTATAGTAGTAAATGTAAAATTATGTTGTTTTCACTTTTTTTTTTAGTTTTTATAACAATATTCTTATTAAAATTTAAATAAGATCAAATTGAAAAGAAAATAAAAAGCAAACGTTGGGATGAATTTTTTAGAATGGTGATTAATTGTATAAACGTTGAGAGATTGTCATTCTACCAATTAAAAAGTGTTAGAATAAATATTAATTTTTGATATAACAAATAATATTAATGGTTTTTAATTGTAAAACTTGCAGAATTATTCAATGTCGAAAAAATTAAATAAGTTTTAGTGTAATTATTTTTAGTAAAAAATATTGCCTAAATATTTGTATTATGCCTACATATTTCTTAAGTGTAAAAAATAGTGGAAGAAGCAAGTTTTCATTTCAGTTTTGAAACTACCCCTTTCAGTTTCGAAATCGAAAAATATGATTGTATAAATTCATCTCAGTTTCGATACCATGGTTAGTGGTTTCGAAACTGGACTGTGAGTTTCGAAACTCACCTAACGGTTCAATACCAACCGGGCAAAACGACTATAATTTCCATATTTGGATGCTCGGTTTCGATACCAAGGATATAGCTTAGAAACCAAAGTGCATGTAAGCATTAAATACTTATTTTAATGTATCTCAACAACTGAAACTACAAGCGGTTAAAAACTGCTAGAAATTAATTAGATGACATCAAAATGAACCTCCAAGTTGTTGAAGAACATCAAAAAAGTTTTATTTTCGTTTTGTTTCCACGACAATTTTTGAAGAGCCACTTCACCCCTGGCAACATTTTGGTTGATTATCGAGCTAACAAAAGGTTAATGCCATCCATGAAGGACTAAACTGTTACCTCTTGATTAGTTGAATGATGAAATTATATCTTTCATAGTTGGGTGAGTAAATTGTAAACTTATTAATAGTGGAGTGATCATGAGGAGCTAAACAAAGAGGCTAAATGCAACTACTAGGTTGCTGCAGTCCATCAGCTATGCCATGCGAGAGAATATCTGTAAGTTCAGCAGGAGGGAACGCAAAGGTCTTCAAAAGAAAACGGTGTGGCCGAGATAGGTTGGCCATTCTTTCAGCAGCAGAGTTGCCGCAGCTCGGTCACCCAAGCACAAGTCCGCGAGCAAAAGCCTACTGTTCGCAGCATTGTGATCATTTAAAAGTTTCACTCCTTGCACACTATCTGTTCATATTTGCAGGAGTTCGAAGCCATTAGACCATGCTAGTTTCAGGCCTTCAAGAATTCCCCTCAGCTTGGAGTATGGAAGATATACCAATACCTCTGCTGAAGCCAGACATCCACTGACAATTCGGCATTGGCAAGTTCTTGGAGAGCCATTCCTCAATATTATAGGAGAAGAATTTCATTATACATGAACTTTGATTAAACATGCAACATGATACATGAATTTTGATTTTGTACTTGTATAATGGAACCTTTTTTTATTCAATTATACACAATTAAAAAAACAAATACATTCATTCATTCATTTACTTTCATGTTGAATAAATATAATTATATATGTATATAATATATAAACATAAATAATATTATATCGATAACTGCTTTACTAATTTATGAAAATTGCCATGAAATACACTTATTTCATCAGAAGCCATGTTATGTTTCCAAACGCAAGTTTGAAAAGTTCAGATTTTATCAGCTTCCGTAGGGAAGCACAAAATGTAGAATCAATTAAGAATGAAAAGGTTGGTCTTTAACAAAAATTTTACATGTCTACTAGTTTACTCAACAAAGAAAAGATCAAAATCCGAGCCAAAAATTCACAAGGCCTCAACTTTCTAATAGATCATACCGAACAAACACGATTCCCTGGAAATTCGCAAGCTTCTAATTCTTCGGACCAAGAGTTAGCCACTTCCGGATTTAAGTGTATTACTCAACCTACAATGATGAAAAATGAGTTGGAGTTGAGAAATACAATCAAACAAAAAAGAAAAGAGAGAATTGAAAATGCATATCAGTGATGTTTTCTATCTTCTAATTCTAAGAATCATCAATCTTAAGTGGCTAAAACAATGTCCTGCTAGTGAACAGAATCAGATAAAACATGGGGAGAGTAGGCAGTGATTTACAAGTGCCTTACCTTTTTCAAACTGGGACGGACACAGAATTTTATGCAAAGGGGTGTGAACCTTTAGGATGTTATAGTAAAAATACAGGAGTGCAACATTACAAAAATTTGGAGTGTGGAATTAGATCATCAATAGAAAATACAAAAAAAAAAAAAAAAAAACTTTGCAAGGAGTAGATGGAATTTACTTTGAAACTTCTTTTCTTTTGTTGACAAAAATGAAAAAGAAAATGGATGCCTTGAAGTTGTTATTCATAAATTCATGCAACCAATCTCATCATAGCAATGGCGGCATTATATATGTAAACATTGAGTTTTGCCAATCAAGTTCAAGAAAAACATGAATTACATGTGATCCAAAACCTACCAGTCCAAGCCTTCAAAAAGGCCTTCCCCTTTAATCGCCGAAGTTTTAAAAATCGCCCATTGGCGGTTTTTTATCTTGTGCAACTCCAAAGCCTCTGTCACTGCAGCAGCATCAAGTGCACCTGGAAGATCCTGTATGCTCCAAAAATGTGACATTAGTTATAAGAAAAAATCATAAATAAAAAAGTAATCAAAGTGACTTACAATATTTGACCACCAAATGAAAATTTTATTCCTCTTTTCTCGGCTAAAAATTTTAAGGATGTGTTTGGGAACTTAAAATTGAAATAGTGGATTTGGATTGCAAATTTGCCTCTAATTTGAGCAATAGAATTCATAAAGAAGTTCATATTCAAGATTAGTTTATACATGACATGATCATCCTCAATGTATACAGTAAACAAAATCTAAATTCACTCTCAAATATATGTTTCCCAGTAAGAAACTGGATATTATTTCCTCTTGCAATAAGGGCTTCTAATATCATTCCCATAATCAGCTTTTGCTCAATGTCACACATAAGAAAAAGAAAAGGAATCAGTTCTACTCCAGCTCCAAGAAGAAATAAGGAAAAAAAATAGAACCAACCTGCTTATTTGCAAAAATAAGTACTACTGCTCCTCTAAGCTCCTCCTCCTGCAAAGATTCACAAAAACTATTACAGAAGCAGCACCAAAACATGTAATCAAGCATTGACAAGTAAAAAGAAAATATCGTAAACACCAAGCAGAAGTAGTTCATTACAGATGTATAAACCAGTCATCTTAACTCATAGTCAAAGGGAAAAAGGTTTGCTTTATATCCGAGAAGCACGGACATGGATACAGCATACTGGTACGACACGACATGGACACCGCGACATGACAATTCTTAAAAAACTAGGACACAACACGACAAAAATAAGACATTTAATATTAACTCAATTTTATTTATATTTTTCTTATCGAAATTCTTTCTAAATAAAGCATTTTAAAAAATATTTTTTATTATTAGCATTTATTTTAAATATTTTCATTCCATGAAAAATAATTCATACTTTAAATTTTAAAATAATCATTTTATTTTGGGCTAAAATAAAATATTGAAAGTTTAGGTTTTTAAACCTTTTAGCCCAAGCCTAACTTCTGATTAAAATAACCACTGAAAAAAGATCCCTACTTCTTCATTCCCTCTTTCTTCCTCCTATATCTTTCTTCCGCCACTGAATCTGCTTCACCTGTTTTTTCTTTTTCATATTTCAACAGTCCACGATATTCTCAAACTCTTCACCTTATCCGTGTCAGGACGTAATTGATTGTATCCATGTTTTTCTTTTTAACTTTCCTGTATTCCAATGTATCCGGTACATATTCTGGCATGTCGACGGCGTACTCATGTCAGACACTCAGTACAAGCAGGGTTCTATTGTGCCTGTGCTTCTTAGTTCATATCTTTTTTCATGGGAAATGAATGACAAGTACACCAAGAAGTCCTCTAAATTTGTCTTCAATTGATTAAATAAAATACATGAAAGGAAGAGAAATACGGCAAGACTAAAAAACCTGAAATACCATTTAAATAATGAAGCTAACTGTAGGGAAATAAAACATTCAAGGAGGAGGGGCAGAAAGGAAATAGAAAGATTTCAAACATACTTCTTTTTCTTTTGTCAAACATTTTAAAACAACAGTCTGCAAATGATTCATATGTCATCTTCACAGCATGGGATATTTTATGGACTACAGACATATGACGAAATATATTTTGATGAATTTACCTCTAAGATTGCATGAAATTCTTCTTTAGCTATCACCAGCCTATCTGTGTCACTTGAATCAACAACATAGATTATGGCCTGAGTATTTGGAAAGTAGCATCTCCAATATGGCCTGCGGAGCAAAAGGAAATAAGAAACTAGGCTGGTGATCTATTTCTGGGAGCAACATGTTATTAAGTGAATGCAGATAAGCAATATATAAGCCATTCGATAAAACTCGAATTGAATGAGCAAGCGATACATAAATCATACACTAAAACTTGAATAGAATTACTATCTTTTTAGCTGGCATGGTTACACTGTGAAACGCAAAACTTTATTTTACTTTTATTTCACAACCTTTAGACAGTGAAACAGCCTGGAGTAGCACGCATCAATTCAATGACATCTCCTCGTTACAAGAGTGGTGTAAAGAGTGGAAACCGTGACACAATATTAAAATGGCATGACAGACTCAAAGTAGGTGGGTTTGATGCCCAAAAAGTAAAACAAAAGGCATTTCCAAGAACATTTAAATGTTAATATACAAGATCCTTAAAATATAGGTTCAGATTGTCCAGTAAAAGCAGTTTTAGATAGTCCCTCTCAAATGTATAGGAGAGACTAAGATGGTTTACTGTTACTTGTGGCCTTTTGAAGATGTTCATTCCAGCCGATTTTTAGCAACAATGAGTTCAATAACATTAAAAGTAAATATACGTTATAACTATATCCAATCACACAGTTATTACATCTGGTTCAAGTAGCTGAATAAGTATAAACAGTACAACTAAAGTATCAAAAAGATTCTTTTATTAAGCATCAAACATTAATCATAACTAGTCACGATAAAATAAATATAACTATATAAGACACATACCCTATCTTCTCTGTAATTAACAGAACACATTGTGTATTGTACAACTCTGAAGAGAAAATCAATATTAGCTCTATTATATGGTCTAAGTAGCCAATGGCCTGTTGTAGATGCATAAAGGCACAACTTTACATAGAGCTTCAGGACACCAAACATTTCATTAGAGTTACCCCTAAAATGCAACTTAAATAATAAAGAATTAAAAAAACAACCTAAGAAAAGAAAAGTTATATGTCTGAAAAAGTTACCTGATACTTGTCTGTCCCCCTGCGTCAATAAATGATAAAGATGTCATCAGGACAAGAAGTTAACATCACCTATGTCTGACCAATAAAACTAAACAGCCCATAACGATAAAAGAAATCAAACTTTCAAAACAATGTATTCAATCTCAGTCTAGTACTAAGATTAAAATTCCACAAGGTGAAACTTTGACAAAGTCCAATGGCAATGAATAACAGCAAAATTGCATAGGAAAAGAAGTAAGGTTGCAGAAATTCAATTTGAACTAGCAGAAAAAGTTATAAACAAAGTTTCTAATGCCTCTAAATAAGTGAAAGCTTTATTTTACCCAGCTTCAAAAAAAGTAATGCCCTGATGACAAAGGGCACATAGTTCTATAAACTTGTTCAAGTTGTTACTTACTATGCTGGTTTCACACAAGAGATACTTAGAACAGATACATAAAGATATAGACTAGTGGTAAAAGAATCATGTGAATTGTGGGTTGAAAGCCAGATATGGCTACTTCATAGAATTAAGATTTGAAGTAACAAAAGTCAAAATTACATTCCTTGAAGTCTTGGATATATGAAGTAGAAGATTTAAAGTCACAAAACAATAACTATTTCTTCTTACTGACATTTCTGTAAGCTGGAGAGATTATGTGTGTTCCCTAATATGATTATTATATTGTTTTTTTTTTCATCTCTTAAACCTTAAAACAATCAATCGATACAAATATATAATCAAAATTGCAGAACATTGCTAGATGTTAAGATGTAGATCAAGGAACACTGGTCTGCATACCTAAATCCCAAACCTGAAATTTGATGTTATTGTACTGCACTGTCTCGACATTAAACCCAATTGCTGCACCAAAAAGAACACAACAAATTAAATAAGAATTCTTAAATATTGAAGAAGCCTTTGATCTGCTAATTTGAAAAACATTAACTTTTCGATTCTAACTTCCCCGCAACATATCAAAATGCTCAATAATCCTCCTACAAACAAAAGAAGAAATGACAAAAATTGAATCAGAAGGACTAACTCGGTATCGTGGAGACAACTTCACCCATCTGGAGCCGATCTGCAATGTTATTAAAAAAAATCGAAATACCCGTTTCATAAATCCCGATATGAAAAAATGGGTAGCGCCTAAAACATTAAAAGGAAGAGGGATGAGAAGCAATACAGAGAATGGTGGTTTTTCCGGCATTGTCAAGGCCGAGAACAAGGATACGGGCCTCCTTGTTTCCGAAGAGTGAAGAGAACAATTTTGTAAACAGTATGCCCATGTCGTTAAATATAAAAAGAATTACTCTCTGGGTGCATGAATTTTGGATCAGATCTTCAAAGCAGCACCTCCTATGGAGTTCCTCCCTCTACAAAAGGAGAGGGCCTGCTTGGAAGAGGAGCTGAGATTTCGAGAAGGGTAAAATTGAGAATTGGGGAAGTAGAGGGGGTGAGAAATGCAAAGCCAGCCAGTACTTTCACCCCCTTTTGTGGAATAGTTTTTTTTTTTTAACAAAGGCAACGTAGACCTCTTTATATGCGGTTTGAGTATGGTCCGGTTTGAGTAGGATAGAGAGTTAATTTTCGTTTTTTAATTATAAGAATATGTCTGATATAACTTTATTTACTTGAGTGTTAAACACTTATTTTATTTTTGAATTTTTGCTCTTTTAATAAAATTAGCGCACTTATGTTAAAAAAATAAAGTTCACAAATGGTCATTGAACTTTATTAAAGTATTCAGTTTGGTAATCAAACTTTCAGTTGCTTCAATGTTATCATTAAACTTTTAGTTTTGTTCTAATTTGGCCACTGAATTTAACATATGTTAAAAAGATGTTAACAAAGTTTGTACAGTAGCATATTTAATCTTCTACATTTGCACATTCAAATAATTTAGTCTCAATTCTAAACAAATTAAAAAATTTAACCCTCGTTACTTACACATTATTTTAAATTGATCTTATTTTCAATTAAAAATAATATAATAATACAGTATTCTTCTGAATAAAAGGGTCTGACCTGAATAATTTAGCCTTCTTGTATCTGACCAGAATAAAAGGATTTCTAAAAGAATTGGGTAGCAATTTAGCTGTTGGAAAAATGGTCTATTTTCACACAAAAGTTTTGCGTTGATGCAAGTAGCATGCCAAGACATGAAGTTCCCTTCAAGATTGAATCTTTTCTGAATTTCATCACAAAGAAGTTGCCTCACACGATATTCAAGGCGAATCAAGGCAGAAATATTCGAGGAAATGAGGATTCAAGTGATAGAACAATGAGGAATATGTGTTATCTTCTTTAAATCTTTCTAGACATAGAGGTAACCCCTAAACTCGGTCTAGAAGAAATGGGCTGAATCTAGGAAGTCGTACTCGAAAACTTGTCCATCAAGTAATAAATCTTAATTTTAATAGTTTTATAAAACCAAAACTAATTATCAATTAAAAATCATTATCATAAAACGTCACATCATTTACAAAACTCAAACATTATAAAATATTTTAATAACATAATAAAATATTCAAATCAAAGTTCGTAGATGCATGCATTAAAGTAATCCCAAAATATAAAAGTCTCAAAGTCTAATTACATAAATGTTTCAAAACACAAAGAATAATAATCTGAAAGTTTAACCGAAATAGTTCATACTGATATAATATCCGAGTAAAATACGAGATGCTCCAAGTACCGAGTCGCCTAAAAAGTCTGAGTATCTAAAAGAAAAACTAAGAGGTGTAAGCTAAAGAGCTTAGTGTGTCTCTAAAGTGCAACAAAACAAAAACAATATTTTATTTTTCAATAAAGTCATTTTTGAAAACACGGTGTATTCGATAAATCAAATTCATAAATGTTATGATGTCTAATGCATGACACAATACCCGACTATCTGATATCATACAGAGTGGAGGTTTCCCTCGCCAGAGTGGAGGTTGCCCTCATATTTTCCGAACACTATTCTGATCCCATGACTCATGATATGATTTTTAAAACCATAAATCTGAACTCTTATGAGTGTTATATTTTCCGAAAATTAGATGCTTTATTTAAAAACACAGTTTATATATGATGCATGATGCTTCAAATAGTCTCAAAACAAAATTCAGATAATTAAATCAAACAAGAATAAAACATTTATTTAAAACACCCCAAGAAACACACCTTAGCAACAATGGCTCTCATGCCAAGAAAAGCACGTCTCACGCTCAGATCTAACTGAATCAGAACCTACGATGTAAAACTTTATATTAATATTTATTACTATCACTAAGCCACAGACTAAAACACTAAGAACTGAACTGAAGATATACTCACAAAGATCTCGAAGAACGTGTACGGTCGGTCTGAACAGGATGAGGTAACTCGTCAGGCTCAATGTCGATACCTGAACACGAGAATAACTCAGATCAAACTTATATTCCGATCATTGAAATTATTAAATGCAAATTAAATGTAAAAAGCAAAACGGAGCTTTCGGGATCTAATTTGACAAAAGGGATAGTAGATTCGAACTCAGGACGTCAAAAAAGGTCAAGGGGAAGATTGTCCGAAAAAAGTCAACTCTGGTCAAAGTCAACTGGTCAACTGGGTCGGTTAAAGGTCAAAAGTCAAACGGGTTAAGGTTCAAAGTCAAAATTGGTTCAGTCCGGTTCACAACTTTATCCAGTTCAGTTCACAACTTTATCTGGTTCGGTTCAATTCTGATACTTCGGTCTGGTTCACTTAACCATATTGGGTCAAATACGGTTTGGTTCAGCTTAGATTCATGGGTCCAATGGTCCAGTTCGGCTTTGGGTCCATGTACCCGATTTCGGGCTCAACAACCACCCATATCCACAACTCACTAGGTCACACGATTGGGTTCAAGCTAAAAAGAATAAGGCAATTGGGCTCAATTAAATAACACACACAACCCAAAACATAATACCCCACTGCACTAGATTTGAAATTAGGGTTAATATTCCCTAATGACGGCTAGGGTTTACCAAACCCATCACTAGAGGTTGTATAAGAAACGACGGCAAGGTGGCAGAAGGCTAATGACGGCAACTCGCTGGAAACATAAAACGGTAACCATATCAATCGTTCACAGCCACAAAACGAACAAAACACCCACCTATAATCTGAAACAAAACATGAAGAATAAGGGTTTACCAACGCTTAACACGACGGAAAGAGATGGTGGAGATGCCGGCACAAACAAACGGTGAATGACAGCGTGAGGGACGAACGGAGCAAGGAAAATGAACTGTTTCCCTTCGACTTAGTGCAAACAACAGACGATGCAAGGAAAATGTCACCATATTGATATTCTAGACAATAACATTCAAGAAGACTTGAATTATTGCAGTATTCTAATTGTTGAAGATACTGCACTGACAACAGTAGAAAATGATCTCCCAAATTGAACACCATTGTTGAAGTGCTTATTGTTGTTGTTCAACACAAATGGCGGGTTGAATCTTTAGATCTTGCACACCGTACAATTCCTACTTTTAAACCATCTATTAAAGAAGCTCATACTCTGGAACTGAAGCCATTACCAGCTAATCTCAAATATGTATTCCTTGGAGATGCGGACAAACTTCTAGTTATTGTCTTTGCAAATTTGGATGCAATCAAAGAAGCTAAGTTGATAAATATTCTGAAGCGACATAAATGTGCTATTTCCTGGACCATTGCGGATATTAAAGGCATTATTCCATCTCTGTGCATGCATAAGATCAAGCTAGATGATGATAACAAACAATCTATTGAGCCACAACGTCGACTAAATGAAAAGATGAAAGAAGTGGTCAAGAAAGAAATTCTCAAATGGTTGGACGCGGGTATTATCTAGGTCATTTCTGAGAGTGCATGGGTTAGTCCAGTTCACCGTGTTCCAAAGAAGAGTTGCATTACTGTAGGCCATAATGATGTCTATGAATTGATTCAAACTCGCATTTCTACAGGTTGACGAATTTGCATGGATTACAGGAAACTTAATGCAGCCACAAGAAAATATCACTTCCCTCTTCCTATTATTGATCAAATGCTTGATCAGCTTGCGGGCAAGGAGTATTACAGTTTTCTAGATGGGTATTATGGCTACAATCAAATTGTTATTGCACCGGAGGACCAAGAAAATACTATGTTTACATCCCCATTCGGGACATTTTGCCTTTCTTCACTTGCCTTTTAGTCTTTGCAACGCACCAGCCACATTTCAAAGGTGCATTATGGTAATATGGTAATATTTTCATATATGATTGACAATTCCCTAGAAATCTTTATGGATGATTTTTCGGTGTATAGGAATGAATTCGACCATTGTGTCGACAATCTTAAGAAAATATTGCAACAATGTGAAGACATTAATTTAGCTCTGAATTAGGAGAAATGTCATTTTATGGTCATAGAGGGAATAGTGTTGGGCCATCGAATATCTAAAGCAGGAATTGAAGTCGATAAAGCTAAGGTGGATGTGTAAAGTGTCCACAAGTCCTATATTTCATACACATTTCACCTCTTATTATTACTGTTTTTAAGCATATTTTAGGCATAAGTAGGTGCATGCATGGCATTTTATAGTATTTCTTCATTATGCCTTGTTTTTATAAATTATCATTTATTCGGTAAACAAGAGATACTGTTTTAGTGTATTTTTGTATTTAGGTACTAAAGGATGAAAGAGGGAACCGATGAGCTGAGGACACAAGGCTAAGGAACAAACCTAGGAGCTGTACTGATGCAGTTCCAGCTGAAGACAAGTTGCTTCCGAGTAGAGTTGCCGCCGACCTTGCTGCCCACGGCAGCTGACTATGGAAGTTGGAGAACCGGAGCGCGATCTGTAGAGCTAAAAACCCTGATTCTATCACCGACATCCATTTGATTTTCCGACGTCTATAGCAGCAGCCATAGCCGCCGAAGCAAAAATCTCAAGGTTACTTGCGGGTTAAGGCAAACGAGATAAAGTCCATATTCCACGCAAAGAAGTCATAGTTTAAAGCCATATTAAAGATGGAAAGCTACTTTTGAGGACTTCTACTTTAAGGAGGACTTAACCTAGTTATTAGTCTATAAATACCCATTGTACTCCTAGTTCAAATCATCTGAGGTTTTCTATAGACTTTGCTAGTGTTCTTTGCCGCCGCCATGTTCTAAACTCCACTTGGGTTAGGGTTATGTTGTAAATTAGTTGTGAAACGGTTGTTTTAGGAATTGAGTTGTTTTCTTTAATAAAATATTCCAAGTTTGCTTAATCTCTGCACTTCATTCTTTCAATTAGTCTACACCAGTCAGTTGAGAGAATCCATTTTTCGGGCACGAAAGGGTTAAGCATGGTCACAACATGTTGGGGCGTGACTAACTTGGTTCCTAACCAGTTCACAAGTTTCAGCGGCTAAAATGGATAACCAGCCGAGTTGACTAGCCTGTGTTAGGTTTATGCTGAGATTGCTAGGTATTGCCTAAGTCACGTTAGCTCTCGAGCATCCTTGCCTAGAAATAGGAAGGATCACTGTCGACTATCCCGCCGAACTTGGAGTATCTGCCAGATCTGCCGCCTAGACTAATTTCTGTTCCACCTGCCGAGACAGTGAAAGTTGCAGGGGTAGTGACCCACTGCGCCCGCGTGACAGGGTTGTAGCCTACCGCCCGCCATACCCGCCGAGGCAGCATATCGTGGCAGCACGAAACAACTCAGACCTTTTACAATGCAATTTTCACACTAAGTTGCAGCATAACCCTGCATGTTCTATCAATTTGATTCACCTTCATTATTATTTGTGTTTACAATTACTTTTCATCTCAACAAACAATTCACTTGTGTTTTTATTTTACCTTGTGCAGGGACTACAAAACGAACCGAGCTGTCCAATCCTCGTGGGATTCGACATCTTTTATACTATAACTTGGCAGGAGTGTGCACTTGCGCTCTCACAAAAATGGAACACCTACACGCCCTACAAGTTTTGGCGTCGTTGCCGGGGATTGGTAACAACGAATTTCGTTTTTCAATTTCTGCACTTTTCACTTACTTTTTATTTTATCTTTATTTTTTAAAAAAAATATTACCTCCCTTTGCTAGTGCATGACCAGGGCAAACCCTAAAGGAAATCTTATCATTTACGAAAATCTCGAGCGTGAAACAAGAAGGATTAAGAGGGAGTTTAGGGAAGTCCTAAAGAGAAACAAAGAAGACAAGGGAAAAGCAAAGGAAGAAACAATGGTAAACGAGGACCCACTAAATGATGCCGCAAACGGCAAGGGTGGGCATCATGACTTGCCGCCTAGAGGTCCACAAGATCAACCATGGTAAGACCCCCTGATCCGCCCAGGCCGCCCTAGATTCGAACAACAAGAGATTATTTAGAACATGACTTCCAAAAGTTCGAACCGATAATGACGGAACCTGACATAGGGGCAGATCATTTTGAATTAAAGCATGTCATATTCAACATGATAAACACGCTAGGGCACTTTGGAGGGACTGCCACAGAAGATGCTTGGCAGCATTTACGAGGATTTCTGGACATTTGCTGAGCATTCAAGATACACGGGGTCCACCAGGACGTATTGAGGCTGAGGCTATTTCCCTATTCACTGAGGGATAGGGCTAAATAGTGGTTGAATAACCAGCCAGCCAGATCTTTTAATACATGGACAGAGCTCTACAAAGATTTTTTTAGACCGTTTCAGCCCGTCCAACGTTATTGATAGGCTGCGGAATGAGATCACAGCCTTTAGACAAGGGGATGACGAGCCGATGTACGAAGCATGGGAGCGGTACCAACAGATGTTGAATAACTGTCTGCTACATGGTCTACCGGCTTGGACTTAGGTATCTATATTCTATAACGGGGTTAACTACCCAACTCAGATGATGATAGATGCCTCAATCAATGGGATCATTCTAGATAGACCCCCAGAGGAAGCACTGCGGTTGCTGAACATTGCCACTAAAAATGATTACAAGTACCCGACAGCCCGCCGAGGCAGCACAAGGTGGCCAACCACTGCAAATGAGGTAGAAGCCTCAAAATCTGTTAACGCTCGCCTCGATACACTAACGGAGCTGGTAATGAAGATTACGCAACCCCCTGGGAAGGTATATGAAGTAAAAGCTGTGGAGCCATTCTGTGAAGAATGTGGGGGCGACCATGATTCCTCCGACTATGCCGCATCCGTCAATTACATGTGAGGATATGAGAAGAATAATAGACTTGCTCAAAATACCTACAACCCATGATGGAAGAACCATCCTAACTACTCTTGGAGCAACCCCAGAATTGCTACAAATCCATCACAGCAATGGGGAGATTATCAGCAGAACCTGCCACGACAGCTGCCACCACAACAGGATACAAACACTTCCTCCTTAGACTCTACCCTGTAAACTTTCATGTCCCGTACTAATGATTTCATACTTAATACAAATAAATTCATTAATAAAACCAAATCTTTCATGTACAAGACAGAAAGCAAGATGAACAACCAAGAAGCAGCATTAAAAAATCTGGAGACACAATTCGGGAAGTTTGCTCAGATCATCAACACTAGGCCAATGGGTGGACTACCTAGTGACACTGAAATAGCAAAAGGAAAATCCCATGAACAGTGCAAGGCAGTAACAACCAGAAGCGGGATAATATTACAAGACCCATCCATGCCAGCTACAAGAGAAACAGCACATGCCGAACCAGACCAACCTGCCGAACATTCCGCCACAGCAGCACCAGAATAGGAATCAGCAGATAACACCAGGAATGAACAGACAGAACCTGAACCAGCTACCCAGAATAGGATGCCCAGCAAAGAAAAAACTGTCAACCCTGTACCTCCACCACCATTTCCCCAGAGACTGAAGAAACAAAAGCAAGAGATTTACAAAGTCACTAACCTTTTTGACGTCGTCCTTCATAACTATATCCTTGACATTGCCTTCAGTTACCCATTCGGCTTGAGCCTTCTTCTGCTCCTTGTACATTTCAATATAAGGCTACTTTTCAGCATCTGTCATTTGAGCCCATCTCAAACCTATAGCTTTTCTCGCCTGTAACAGTCCAACAATTTTTTTAAATTACATTTCATATGAACACTTATCAAACTATTACATAACACGCACTCAACTTTTCTTTTTCTCAGTTACTGTATTGTTCATTTTCTTCTTACTGCCCTTTTGTCTTTTACATTCACTTATGCTGTAAAAACATGATTCCAACGTTAGGTTGTGCATTACATATCGCTAACCAACACACAATTTCTACAATGCTCAGCTACATTCAGCTTTTACTTACTAGAACAATATATATGATGTCACTTTTTTCGGTCGCTGCTTCACCTCTTTTTCTTCTGCCTCCGTACGATGCTCCATTATAGTTAACTTTAATCTGAAATGAAAAATAACGTAAGGATTAAATAAATAAATGATGCCAACTGATTTACAAACAATGATACACTTTTGAGTGGTCTAAACATAAATGTAACCCCTATTAAACACATGTAAGCTAATCGGTCAATCAAAATATTACATTGCATAACATTTCATTGCATAACATTATTAAGCCCTATGAAACACATTATCATATTATACAAAATGTACATTATCACTTTATACAAAGATCAAACAGAAAAAGAGAACAAAAACAAGCATGTGCAACCACATTTGAATACTAAGCCATAAACTTTTTACTTATAAAAACACACAAAACTAATAACTCCAGAAAAAAGTTTTAAATTACCAATTTCCAATTTTAAGAAGAATTTTTATAGTCGCTATAAAGCCAACGGCCCATCACTTACCATAACTTGCTTATTCCTAGATTATCAAGGCCACCAGCCTACAGATTTAAGGTCATAGACAGCCAGTTCTTTCTACAATTCTCAAGCATGAACAACCAAACTAAACTTGTCTAACGAAAGAGATACCAAAGCAGAATAAAAATGATGCATAAACCTTATCAGCTCAGCTCATTAGATTGATAGAAGAAAAGATAACATAAATTGCATGATAATAGAGAATGAAGTGAACTAAATGAAATTCAACATTCTCTTTTTTTCCTCTCTTTTTTGGTGGTAAAATTTCTCTTGTTGCTTAGTCCCAATAAAATTAAAGGACTTATCTGTGAATTTAAAGTGCATATCCATCAATATAAAGCCTATAAAACGAGAATAACCAAAACAAATATTTCACACATTATCCAACAAACCAGAAGGAAATTTAAAACCATACTTTAAAAAGAACAAACCAAATTTCTCTCCACTAAACCCTAGAAATTCAAACAAAAATAATCTCCTATGTCCCCCACTTCTCCAAAACTCATCTCCACTTTGAAGAAAATACCCAGCTAAATTAAACCTTATCAAACCAAAATTTCACACACTCTTACTTTCTTGGAAACCAAACATTCAACTAAAACACATCCACCCGCTCATTCTCACTCAAAGAGTGATGTAATGGAAACAAAACAAAGTAAATATAGACAACATAATTTTTTAAAAAGAAAAAGAGAAGACCGAACCTCTTCCTTATATCTGGTGCCATAAAATATCGTTCTTCCACAAAAAATTTAAACCCTAACTAAAAAACATGAAGCTTACCTCAACACCGTTCTTCCTCCGTCGCTATTGACAACATCAAAACTGATTTTCAAACTCTAAGTCTCCATTTTTCTTCCAATCCAATCGACGCAATAAGCCTTGGGTATTAGAGTATCGAAACCCTAAAGCTTCAGACTTTTTCTTTTCCCGCTCGATATGAGGGATTTCAATTGGTTTTTGGCTTATAAGCCGCTACATAAAGGTTACCGGTTCACTGGGTAACCTTTTTTTAATCCAAGGTTCACAGTGAACTGGCTTGATCCAATGGCCTCCATTGGATGGTCTGTATTTAGTTGGTTCTTAAGCCGTTGGTTTTTAGAATTTCCCTGATAATTTGCAATACGCTTACCCACACCTTTTATAAACATTTCTTATTAACTTTTTTTTAGCAATGACAACTAGATTTTATTAAAAAATAATTAAAGATATAAAAAATACAATGCACCGAAAAAATGAGAAATATATCCACGAAAAAACTCATATTAAAATAAAATATGAAATCTAAATGTGTAAAGAAAAGCAAATCATTCCCTTTAGATTGCCGTACATCACCAAAGAACCCAAAAACCTTTATGAATCTCATTTATTTTTATCCAAAACAAAACGCTTTACGAGGTAAAAAAGGAGTGGTGAGCGAACCAAACCATCAAGCAGATTGTTTTCCTATATAGTACTAATTAAATCCGCAAAACAACCACCAAAAGAGATCAAACTTTTTTATGACCATCGATAAACTCAAATTAGAAAACAAACGTCCTGAGGATCTCTGTACGTGCACCAAACGATCGCTAACGTATGCAAAAATCGTGTCAAACAGCAGAAGAAACATACCCCAAAAGCAAAAGATGACATGTCATAGAGGTAGAGAAAAATGTACCACAAGAGCAGCGATTGTTATTAAAAATTGAAAAAACTCAAGAAGAAAAAACAATATATAAAAAGTAAGAAAAATAATAAAAACTGACAATCGACATCCAACATTAAAATTAGTGTTGTCGCTGGTCAAGAAATAAATAGAAACGACCTACGACGATAGGTTTAAAGAAATAAATAGAAAATAAAATATTTCATTCCTTATAAATAAAAAATGTTAAGAAAACGTGTTTGATTGTAAAATTAGAAAATAATTTTTTTTAAAATAAAACAAAAATAAAAAATCAAAAACATAAAAAATGCTTTCAACATTTTCATTGAAAATGTTTTAGAAAAATAAAAAAGATAAAACAAGGTTTATTAGTTTTAACTTTATTTAACTCGGGTTAGAATTCTTCTAATTTCATTTTTTAAATCTTGAGTTTATTTATACAAATTTTATAATAATAATAATAATAATAATAATAATAATAATAATAATAATAATAATAATAATTATATTTAAGTTTAATTGTTTAATAATTATTTGTTTATTTCTATTTTGTAAAGTTAGATACTAATTTTTTTTATCGGCAAAGCAGTATGATTTCATTGATAAAAAAATCATACATACTATATCATGATCACGTGCCTCATTAAAAACATCTATAATCCTAAATAGAGAAAAACAATACAACATGATCATTTAACAAAAGAAAACAACGTCTAAAACTGAAATAAGACACCACGAAAGTGACTTAAAACTGACCCTAATACATCGTCCACAAAGGAGCAAATAAACAAATTCTAATTAAGTCAAGAATTGCATAAACAACATCAACCAGTATCAACACAACACCCCCTGACACGTACAAACATTACATACACATATCGATATACCTAACCAGCTCAAGAAAATCAGTCCCCGAACCTGCACCACCCCCTCTGACGCAACACAACCAACAACAAATCATCTCAACTTATTAACCCGCGAACCAGTAACTAATGTATACCGACCCTTCATGAGTCAATAAAATATCTCAAACTTAGCAAACCAAATCAACAAACATCTTACTCTTTTGCAACTTTAATCGGTCACAATCTTCTTTTTTCAAACGTTCTACAACATCCCTTCGTTTGTTCGGGTATATCGTTGCACAACGCTCCTCTTTACCTAGACCACTAAAAACACTATCCCTGAGTTATTGCGAAGGAAAAAAGAAAACAATAAAATTATGAAAGTAAATATTCTCGCTTTTACTGCTGCAGCGCTGTTCATTCTACTCTTAACAACTTGATTTCTCGACGTTTCAACAGCTAGCAGTAATGCATCAGAATGATACCAAATAAGTTTCCAATATTTTTGAAAACAAATTTTAATCTCTATTAATCAAACGCTTTTCATATTTTTTTAAAAATAAAATATAAAAAATAAAAATATTTTTTAAAACCAAACAAAATCTACTTTAAAATTACTTTCAAATTTTAAGAAATCCTTTTTACAACCACAACCACTATTTTTGACCGATTTGACCTGACATCGAAGACCTAAGCAGATTTACAAAATTTCCCAAATTTCAGTGGGAAGAGTATTAGTATTCCCATGTGTAAAAACATATTCACATTTCCCTTTAGGGAAAAATAGAAAATTTTCATGTAAAAGAGTTCACGACGGGTAAATGCTGGACACAAAATACAGGAGTTGTATGGTCTGGCATTGCAGTACATGAAATGGAATGGAGTTCAAGTGTATATATATTCGTATACACACATAATACACATGCAGCAGATTAGAATCAATCTCTGTTCTACCTTTAACTTTTCAATCACATTCATTACTATACTTCATTACTCGGCAGCCACGCCAATCCGAGCCCCGGCACATTTAGTCCAGATGCAAACCTGTTCATGTTCATAATCATGAATTAATGAGGAAGCCCTCTCGGAACACAAAGAATGCATCACACTTCTATCTCAACTAATAGCTTACACATCATCACTGTCCCTACAAAGAAACCTCCAACCTCTACAACTCGAAAGAGCTCCCCTATTTACTATGCCTTCCGATAGCAATCCCGACAGGAAATGCCGACTGCATTAGCCAAATCGAATTACTATACAAGATATGTCATCTTTGCTTTTTCTTGCCAATGCCTCAGTTGTTAATCGTTTGGCTGCTACCTGCGGGTCCTTCACGGATTTCACCAAATTAACTGCCTCTTCATTCTTCATTACCTGCCGAAGAAATCAAACAAGTTATTTTGGCTATTTACAGAAAAAGAGAACATAAAACTATAGGAACCCTATGCCATTTCCATTAATGCCAATTTATACCATTTTATCATTTCCTGCTCAAATAAATATTTACTACAAAGGCAACAATGATTTCGAAATATACCACCAACTTTAGCAGACCAAGTAGAAAACACCACCACAAGGCTTTGTTCTTTTCTATACATGAATTTCCCTAAAACCAGTCCAAATATTTGTAATCGATCATGCATTAAGTCGGTGTTTCACAACATAAGAAGTTTGACACTAAAAATGTACGAACTTTTTAGTGCTATGAATGTCAAATTGATTATTATCCTATATATCGACTATAGAGTTTTTAAACTACATTGGCAAGCTTACAAAATCAGCACGTTCTTGCTAATTTCCCTAGTTATAGCTGAATTGCAAAGTTCAAAAATCTAACATCGATGTCTAGGATAGTTTTTCATTCTAAATATTGAGTATATTCTGCTAATTTTAAACAATACAATGATGAGATTTTGTATCTAGTAACTATTAAAGGGGGAAGAACATTGATTTAAGAAAGAAAAAATACAATGATGAGATAAAAGTTTTAAAATAACATTTTATTACTATTATTATTTTTCAAGGTAAAATAACATTTACTTGACCTAATACGCAACTTTTACCTAGACAATTTTAACAATTTTCTTCTTTTCTAGAAATTTTCAACGTTTTTCTATTGAATTTTCCCATGAAATTGTCTCCAAAATGAGTTAATTTATGTATTAAAAATTTTAAATCATTGACAAGTCAAAACTTAATGAATTAAAAATTATCAAGATTTATCTAAAAGCACCTTATGGATAATAACAATCAATTTGATAATTATCTACTTTTATCAAATAGATATTAACTTTTCATAACAACAATCAAAGACATTTAAAGGCACATTCACCAACAGCTATCATAAGGCAAGTCCAAGTAAAGAATAAATTAATTATATTTAGAAGAAAAAAAACTTTTGACGAAAAGACTAACTAGGCTGATGAAAAGACTTAATTGATAAAATATGGATACTTTGACTCATTTTTGTTATATTTTGATGTTTTGAGATCAAACTAAAATTAGGACCATAGTTTGAGGACGTTGGATGCAATTAACCCAAATAGAAGTAGGAAGGAAAGAAATATTGATAAAAGGGTAAATGTATCGAGATATTGACTGTATGCAAATATTAAGAAACCATGAATTCTAAAGATGTTATACATTAATTACTATATTAATAACTACAGACTTGTAAGCCTAGCACCTTGATACACATGCACCACCTAATTTGTTCCAACATATTGGGTTGATAGTTCAGCTCATCAAAGGGAGACTTGAAACCTTATCATTCCTAAGAGAAACCTAAATCTATTTTAAGGTTTTTGATAGAATTTTGATTAGGGTTTGTTATTCCATATGTCCACTTTGAATAAAGATTGATCTTATTACATAAATAGAAAAAGGACATAAATCAATTGAAATAAAAACACAATCAGGAAACTTAAGGAAAGTAATAAAATGGCAATCTAAGCCTTAATTAGAGAAACGAAAATGATGGCCTTTCCTAACATAGATTAGTCCATAGCATTACTCCTCTCCCGGAGAAAACTTATCCTTGAGCCTGAAGGTAGGATACACCTAGGCAAAAGGTACCTTACTCGAGAGTGATTGGCATTTGTTCAGTGCTCACACATCCGTCGATCATCATTGTAGTCAAATTAAAGGTGGTTTTAATAGATAAACCAAACACTACAACACCGTTATTCCTTCTCATTACTAATATTCGAAATCGAAACCAATAGAGGTCATGTATTTCCTCAAAGTTATTCTTGTTTATCAGCACCATTGAATAAATCATTTCAAACTTCTCACCAACATTCACAATTTTCAAAAATAACCTAGTTAAGTTTTCTCAACCACCAACTCCCATAAATTCAAGCATGTCATTAGTGATAAAAATACTAGTTTATTTCTGCAATCATTTTGCTAAGAAACTAGTTTGAACTTGTTTATTCAACAATGATGAGACACAGCAAATAAAAATTCGAAAACAGGACAGCAAAATTTTATGACTTCAACCAAACAAATATGTATATGCAGCAGCCCTATTAAATTTTCCTTAAGTGTGTAAAGCAAAAATTCTTACAACAAGAGATAAAAACAATATCTCTTCTCAATTACGCTCCAGTCAACTCATGTGTTCTTAAAGTTTTAATAAATGGGGTATAATATACTCAACAATGGAGATTGAGTCGACCAATCTCAAATTATCGATGCAATTAACATGCTAAGCTTAAGCACTTGAACTTTGACCTAAGTTCAAGTTGAGATGAAGCAAATATTTAAACCCTAGGTCAAATTTGAGCAACTTATTGATTGGAGTAGGTTGGTCATTCAATCAACCATAGATAAACTCGTAAATAGCATAAAAAATGAAAATGTTCCTTTGCCTTTAGAATTTGCCATATCTCCCTCCATTTCTTCCACAATGTTTAGAGAGAGAGAGAGGTCAGCCAAATAAGAATGGCCTATCATATGCTTTCAGTTTCAGGAATATGTTTTAGTATTAGTGAAGTGTAACAACAAAGATGACACAATTCTCTAGTCTTTTCAAAAGCCTATCTCAGCTACTTCGAGGCAAAACTGTAATGTTTATATTATTAAATATTGAGGTTCCTTTAGAGGATAAAACCTCATGGGAAAGCATTATCTAAAAACAAGGCTTAGACCATATTTCTAACTCAGCTTCTTACAGTTCACATCAAAGGAATGATTCAGAACAAGTCCAAAAAGAGATATCTTGGAACAAATCTGTCAACATTAAAACTATATAGAAGGCTTGTTGGAGATAAAATCTTCAAATTAACAAACAAAACAGGATTTAGATTACTAAAAAGCTTTGTAAAGGGAATTTCAGATTAAGATATCTAAAGAAAGAGTAATCCCTCTTTCCCTGCTTGCACAAGATCATAATTAAAAATAATGCATCCTATCCATTAGCTCAGCATCCAAAGAAATAATAATAATAAAGTAAAACAGAAAAAAATTATTCTTAATAAAAAAAATTGAATCATATATTAAGAATGCACCAAGCAGAAAGCACTTTCAGCATTTCTTTTAAAACATTTACAAGTACAGAGAGAATGGTGCTGAAAGTATCTCAGATTCATCTTTATTGAAGAAAATTATGAGATAGTTTTGCAAAGCATCATTGCAACAAAAAATTTACCCCAGGCCAAAGAGTAATCCATATGTGATGTATGATGCAAAAGATAACAAGCAGGATTAAGCTACAGATAATTTTTATCTAGTAATTTTATTACTTTTTAGTGACAATTAATGTTTACACATATAGATGTAGGTTTTTTAGATTATGAATTATATTAACTAGGGTTTTTGCTAAGTTTCCAGGTTCTAAGGCATTTTGTTTTTGTTCAGTAATTTGTATTTCTATTACATTTTAAGGTTTAGTTCGTAGGCATCTATGCTATTATATTTCTAAGGAGGTTTTGGATTATCAATTATTGAAAAGAATCTGAAATCATAGTATTGATTATTCTTCTCTAGCTCTTTTATTTGTCTAACTACTTTCCTCCTTTTTCCAGGTGAACCAGGCTACAGTCTAACACCCCCAATTCTTACATGGTTTTTATTAATGTGTCCAGCATTTTTGTTCAGTAAACAGCTTTACATTCATGCAATTTCCTTGCCCTGGGTGCTCCATGCAGCACGAAACTGGAGATGCAGAATGGAGATCAAAGAAACATACTGAAGGGACAAGTGCTATAAATAATAACCTATTTAACAACTGACCTTCCACAAACCATCACTAGCCAGTATTACAAAGTCAATGGTGGGGTCTATTGGGACATGTCTGACATCAGGTTCTGAACTTAAATGTGCTTTAAGGCTCTGATCCCCAAAAGCTCGTGCTACAGCAAGTTGACCATTAACCCTAGGTACATCTCCTGAAATGAATCACATTTTCATTATAAGTGATTTAGCCTGTCAATATATCCATGTGGCATAATTGGTTTGGATTGGCCCTCGCGCAGAGAGTGATAAAAGGAAAAATACAACATGCATATTACCAGGAAGTGTAGTCACAAAGCCACCCTGCTTCTCAATCCTTCTTCGTTCCGCATGCGGCTCATGGTCCACCGTAATTTGATTGGCAGAGCCCCTCTCACACACAACAGCTCTAGAGTCGCCAATGTTTGCTACCCATAAATCTTTGCCATCAATGACGATTGCAGTTACGGCAGTGGAGCCACCAGGTCCTAATTGCATAGAGTTATCCAATATAAACTTATCCGTGGAGGAGTATGCATTCCGTATTGCTGCTTCAGGGTCTTTCCAGAAATTCGGCTGTATCATCATATTTAAGCCAAATATAATATAACAAGCAATTGGAATTCGGAACACAAGAGATGTGATGGGAAGAAAAGATACCTCTTCGAGTATGTTATTGAAAAGGTTGTCTTTCAAATAAGTGGGCACACGATCCCCCAAGTGACCATCGAAGATTGCAAACAATCCAAGGGTATGATTCCTCTTTTTCCTGTACTCAGCAACATGGTAATCTTCCATATTATGACCTGATTGACCTTCCACCAAGTGGAACCCATGGGAGACTTTGTTACTTGATGACTTGCTTTTCCCTTTTCCCCCTTTCCCCTTGTCCGATGAGGACGATTTCAGGCAAGCAACATTCTGCAGCCCAAACACAAATTCACAGGGCAACAAATTAGCTGATGTATTCATGTTTTATTTCAACTTCATACATATACATATACATATACACAACCCAAACCTATATTTCTGTGTATAACTTGCAAGTCAATCCAAGTAATTGAATAATAAAAGCGAAAGTATGATAGCAGGCAGACAGGCATATATGAATTACTTATAGGAGAGGGTTACCTTGATTTTTGTGAAAAAGCCGGCTTCTTTAACAGGGCGAGAGGCACCTGCAACGGACGAATGTTTGCTCATGTTTTCAACTTCAACTTCAACATATAAAAAAAAAAAACCCAAATCGTTTCCTTCCTTTCCCTTGCTAGATAATCGATATGCTGATGTATTTTATTAAATTGGCCAATACCCAGAAACAAAGAAGGATCAGATGAAAAGGGTATTATTACAACCGACTTTTGTGTTCAGGTGTGAATTCAAACCCGCAAAACTCTCAAACATGAAAATATATATATTGGAGAAATGATAAAGGTTGGTTTTTGGTTGACCATTAGAACATAATATGCAAGGATGAAAACGAAGACCAACTGGGTTGTGATTGGTGTTTAGAGATTGACGTTGAAAATCAAGTTTGACCGGTAACACCCAGAAGTAATAATCAGTGGAGGGGTTTTGTTAAAGAAATTTAGTTTTAAAATTTGGATTATGGCTTGTTTGAACGGGTGCAATCTTTTGTTGTTTATAGTATTAAATTACTTACAAAGATGACGTCAAATTCCGCGTGGGGTAGGTCGTCTTGCCCCCCGGCCGCTCTTCCTTGAAACTTCCGTCGATGGCGACTTCCTTTCCCAAATCGTTTTTTCCTTTTCAACTCTCTCAAGCTATACACTCTTGGAAAATTATACTTGGCTGTAAACGGTCGGGAAAAATTAATGGGCTCTAATTTTTTCATCATTTTATAAATGGTTTTATATATAAAAAAAAAGGCGTAAATGAAAAATAATTGTTTAAATTATATTTTTTTAATTTTATATGTTTAAAGTTTTTTTTTTAAAAAAAAATAGGTGCTTAAAGTTTACGCTGTTACAATTTTAGGTATCTGATAGTTAACTACCGTTAAAAAAATCTATTAACCAATTAATGCTCAACACGTGACAATAATTTAGAATTTTTTTATATTTTTGAAAAAAAAAACCCAATTTTTTTAATATTGCAGAAAATCCTAAAATTCTCAAATTTTTACAAAACAGTCCTTAAATTCCTAAAATTTTTTAAACCCAAACCCCCAAATTGCCACCCCTTCGATCGCCGGACCTAGTTGGTTATTTCCCCCAACACGACGTCGACGAAACGACGAACTATGTGCTGCCCGAACGTCGATTTCGCGTTCAATGTTCGGTTGGCACGTCGTTTTTGACAGCTCCGTGTTGGGAGAAATGATTGGGTAGGTCCGGCAACCAAAAGAGTGTGCTTAGAGGCGGCGATCAACGGCGGAAGCAGTAGTGACTTGGGGTTCGAGTTTGAGAAATTTTAGAGATATGGGGATTGTTTTTAAAAATCAAAGAAGTTCATGATTTTCTGAAATTGTAAAAATTGTTTTAAATTTTTTTTGAAAAAAAATAAAATAAACATGTGACATGTCATGTTTTGATTGGTTAACGATTTTTTGACGGTAGTTAACTAACAGACACCTAAAATTGTAACGGTGTAAACGTTATGCACTTATTTTTTTTCAAAAAAATACTTTTAGGCACCTAAAGTTTAAAAGAGGTATAGTTTGTGCACTTATTTTTCATTTAAGCCATATAAAATTAAGTGTTCAAACTATACATTTGGTTTAACTTTTAAGTGTTTAAATTATTTTTTTATAAAAATAGGGTTCTTGTAACACCCCTTACTTAGTTTAGGTGTAAATTGAACTAAGAAGTGTTACTAAACATACAAGGGGATGTTTAGCACTTGCAAGCCCTTGGTTCAAATTCTACGTGTCATTTGGAAGACAAGCACTTGCAAGATAGCATTATCAAAAACTAGCTTCCTATTTTACAATATAAACTACACCAGTGACCATCAAACTATTAGGGCGTACTTATTTTGACCATCGAATTATCGAACTCGTCAATCAGACCACTAAACTTATTAAATTGGCCTATTTTGACCACCGCCATTAAAAAACTAACGGATGGGTGACTTGGCAGTTAAAAGAAATTTGTAAAATTACACATTTAGTCAATGTTATTTACCTATTATATCAATTTGGTCATAATTTTAATTTAATTAAATAAAATTAACCAACCTTTTTGAATGATACAAAAATCCCCACGCTATGAAATTCTGTTCTTCTTGTCTGAAACAGATTACTGAATCATTTCCCTTTTGCTATCGCAAATTCAAGCCATTTCCAAATATTGTAGAAGATCAAAATATCAACATTGATAGGTTTCAAATGTTAAATCTACTCGTTTTCATCAGCATTAGATGTTCAAGATTATCAGGAAAAAGGATCAGTTTTTTTCTTGAATTATAAGCAATCTCAGAACTCAAATAATCTTTCACCAGCATAACTTCATCAAATTTACGTTTCAAAACAAGTCATTTTCTGCTTGATAAACAACCGTGAATACAAACCCATCAAGGAAAATGAATCAAAAAGGCAAGAATCATAGCCAAGAACCAAGAAATCAACTAATATAGTGAAGTTTCAAAAGTTACCTGGAACAAAATCTTGACACGCTCAAGTGGAGCAACGGTGGATTCTGCGAGCCCCTCGCCAACGCCGCCAACAACCAATTCATTTGCAAACAGAGGAATGGATTCTATGATCCCATCAATAAACATACCCATCTTTCTTTCTTCTCCATTCTTTCCCATTTGAAAGATGATTTTTGAAGAGATAAACAATTAAACTCTCACTGAAAAACAAACCACTTAGAACTGGACTTTCCAAATTGTTTATAGACAAATCAAAATGATGTAAACTCGAAAGATTGTTAAAATTTTTCGAGATTTCTCCGATCAAATTGGTTCCCTTCATCCATAAATACCTTAATTTCTTCAAAAACCCAAACTTCAAAGGTATTTTCATGGGGATGAAAGATTATACACCATACCCATTTCTTCAAATACCTTTATTTGTTTTATACGCCATACCCAGCCCTAGAAAACCCATTTCAAGAAGGTTCTATTAAGTAACAATCTTTCCATCTTCTATAATCTCAATTGCTGCTAAACCTACATCCTTGCCCTTTTCAGCAAACAACAAAATGAGTGTTAGAAATCCAATAAGATGACATTATTGATGGAAACTGACTTTGGACCCAAAACTGAAACTGAGATCACCGACTTGCAAGCCAATCCATTGCCGCCCTTAAATAATCAACTACTCTCGAGCTCAAGGTTTGTTTATTAACGGTGATGGTCAAAATAAGGAGAGATATGAAACAAAGTTCATCATAGATGTTCAAACCATATCCATTAAACCTATAAGCCATATGCATAGCTTCTAACCATTTATAGGCATCCATAACCCAAAACTATCTCCAACATCGCACATAGTCACCATACCTTAATCATACGAGCAAGCACATAATAGTATATAGGCCCATTACAAGATTATAAATACTTATAAGATTTACACACATATATGGAAAAATATGGTCCTAAATGCAATATGCATACGTTTTAACTATGTGCCAACAACTAGGAGTTCTAAAAAGGGATTTACAAAACATACGTCTACATACTTGTGATTTAACCCAAGCGTATCGATGCGCATCAGCTGAGAAGAGCTAAACGGATAGACTTGGTGAGTAAGTCTACATTGTAATTGGTTGCCTCCTAAGCCAAGAAAAGGGGAAGAATTCTTAGTGAATTTGTTGAAATCCTTAGTGGGAAGCTAAGGTAGTGGATGTAGAGCTTGTTTGAAGCTTGAACCACTATAAATCCTTTGTCTTTTTGCCTATCTTTATGCTTCCACTAAATACACCCAAAATACATCTTCTCCACATCTTGGCAAGCGATTTGGTTGAAGAATATCGAGCCCAACAATTGGTATTAGAGTTGTAGAACTAAATGTTTTGATATACTAATTGAAAAATGTTTTGGACTAAATTGAAAAGAATTTAAAACATGCTTTTAGTCAAAACAACTTGAAAATATGTTTAAGGGTTTTTAAAAGGCTTTCGAATAACTTAAAATGCTTTTAAAGTAGCCAAACCAGTGTTTTTCAAGTAATCGTACCGATACGGTCTGATACTGTATCGATACGTCTTATGATTTCAGCTACAGTGAAATTCCAGTAGCCAAAACTCGTACCGATACGCTTTGTCTGTATCGATATGGTGTTTTAAATATCTAACGGCTAGTTTGCGCACCGATACGGTTGTATCACGTACTGATACGCCCAACTACCCCCAACAGTCAATTTCCCAATGGTCTTTTAAATTGCATGACCGTACCGATACGCTTGCCACGCATATCGATACACACCAGCTGGAAGTGCTCAACGACTATTTCCTTATCGGGACCGTACCAATACGAATTGAGGAGTATCGATACGCTAAGCTTCAGAGCTGCATTTATGGTAGGAAATAAAGGCTCCAACGGCTCCAATTCAATCAACCGGTTAAATGACGCAATTCATCGACAAGCCACCATTCATCGACGGGGCCAACTACGCACATTGGAAGATTAGAATGGAGTTCTTCATCAAATCTAAAGATTACAAGATTTGGGATATTGTTGAAGAGGGTTCTTATGTGCCACAAAGAGCAAAGGCAGAATGGAATGGGGATGATCGCAAGAAGATGGAGCTCAATTGCAAGGCTTTGCACATCCTCTTTTGTGCATTTAACCTCAACATCTATGAGAAGATGTCCTCTTGCGAAGATGCCAAGGAAGTATGGGACAAGCTTAAAGTCACATAGAAGGAACCAGCGAAGTAAAGAAGATCAAGATTGGTCTTCTCATCCTCAAGTATGAGAACTTCAAGATGAAACCGGATGAAGACATCACGAAGATGTTTGATAGATTCTCCACCATCACAAATGAGCTCAAAGGCTATGAAGAAATCATTCCGGAAGATAAGCTTGTCCGAAAGCTTCTCTATTCTCTTCCCGAGTCATGGGACTCAAAGAAGACCGCCATCATCGAAGCCAAGAATCTCAAGACTTTAAAGCTTGATGAACTCATGAGGTCACTTCTCACTCATGAAATTATGAAGGAAGGAAAAGAAGAGTAGAAGAAGAAGGAAGAGATAAAGAAGATGATGAAGAAGAAAATCTTGGAGCATGGCACAAACACTAATGCCATGGCTCTCAAGTCCTCCAAGTGCAACCATGTTGAATCAAGTGAGGAGAAAAGTGAAGAAGAAGAGATGACCTATCTCTTCGAAAAGTTTGCCCGATTCATAAAGAGAAAATTGAATGAGTCCAAGCATGAATCGAGGAAGAAAGAGAAGGCAAGCTCTTCAAGCCATAAGAAGAAGGCATATGAGGCAACTTGAAGTGATGAAGACTCCACCAACAATGAACAAGCCAACGTTTTCCTTATGGCCTTCGAAGAAGATTCAAGGGTAACTTCTAATTCATCTACCTCATGTTCATATTGTTCAAACCATATCCATTAAACCTATAAGGCATCCATGACCCAAAACTATCTCCAACATCACACATAGCCATCATACCTTAATCATACGAGCAATCACATAATAGTATATAGGCCCATTACAAGATGATAAATACTTATAAGATTTACACACATATATTGAAAAATAGGGTCCTAAATGCAATATGTATACATTTTAACTATGTGCCACCAACTAGGAGTACCTTATATTGGCTATGATTCAGAAGTGAGCATAACTCCATGTTCAAATAGTACAAGAGAACATATCTTATTCTTTAACCTATCAAGGCTTGTAATTATATTCATCATATCATATCAGAGTCAGAAATGAGCATAACATCAAGTCAAGTATTACATACCATATAATACCTAACTTTTAGGTACTTACCTCAAATCCAATATTGAGATGTTTGTTTTGATATAATAATAGAAAAGTTGTTTTGGACTAAATTGAAAAGGTTTCAAAAATGTTTATAAGTCCAAACAACTTGAAAATGTGTTTGATGTATTTTATAAGGCTTTGGGATGTTTTAAAATGTCTTTAAAGTAGCCAAACCTGAGTTTTTCAAGTAACCATATCGATACGATCTACACCGTATCGATACGCTTTAGGGTTTTAAGCTACAGGAAAATTCCAGTATCCAAAACTCGTACCGATATGGCTTGTTCGTATCGTTACGGAGCAGAGTCGCTCCGATATGCTTTGTAGCGTACCGATAAGGTTTTAACTACCCCCAACGGCTAGTTTCCCAATGGTCATTTGAATTGCAAGTCGTACCGATACGCTCCCAAGCGTATCGATGCGCATCAGCTGAGAAGAGCTCAACGGCCAGACTTGGCAAGTAATTCTATGTTGTAATTGGTTGCCTCCTAAGCCAAGAAAAAGGGAAGAATTCTTAGTGAATTGGTTGAAATCCTTAGTGGGAAGCTAAGGTAGTGGATGTAGAGCTTGTTTGAAGCTTGAACCACTATAAATCCTTTGTCTTTTTGCCTATCTTTATGCTTCCACTAAATACACCCAAAATACAGGAGTCCAAGCATGAATCGAGGAAGAAAGAGAAGGCAAGCTCTTCAAGCCATAAGAAGAAGGCATATGTGGCTACTTGAAGTGATGAAGACTCCACCGACAATGAACAAGCCAACTTTTGCCTTATGGCCATTGAAGAAGATTCAAGGGTAACTTGTAATTCATTTACCTCATGTTCATATTCTTTTGATGAATTACATGATGCCTATGATGAATTGGTTTTAGAGTTTAAAAATCACATTTTGAAAAACAAGAAAGTTGTTTCAAATTTGAAAGTTCACAATGATTTGATTTCTAAAACCAAAATTAAACTTGAAGTAAAACTCAATGAGTTTGAACAAAAATGTGTTGATTTACAAAATTTGCTTCATAAAGTTCAAGAGGAAAAAGATTTGATTTCCAAAGAGTTTGAAAAGAAAAATAGTTTTGGAAAATCAAACTTTTATGTTAGACAATCTAGTGCCCCTAGATTTGTAAATGCAAAATGTTTTAGAAATGTTTGGGGGTCCCAAAAGGACTAATCACTTCAACTAAAAATGATGAAATTAAAAAATGGATTCCTAAGGGGACTAAATTTTGTGCCACTAACGTCTATGGATCCAAAGAAATATGAATACCAAAAATTACTTGATTGTCTTATGTTTAGGTGTGATAGAGAGTGATAAACAAGTCCAAATTTGAGGGGGGCTCCATACACACAAGGAAGAACACTTGAAGAAGGAAGGCTTCACATCCTCCCTTGAAGTTCAAGTGTTGGTAACATTTCTAGTTGT
The DNA here is from genome assembly GCA_030270665.1 of Hibiscus trionum. NCBI lineage: Eukaryota > Viridiplantae > Streptophyta > Magnoliopsida > Malvales > Malvaceae > Hibiscus > Hibiscus trionum. The sequence goes on along the minus strand of BSYR01000026.1, from coordinate 45,519,022 downwards.
TTTTGTTTTTAATTAGATTATTTTTCTTTACAACTAGAATATCATATTGTTGGACTAACAATATTTGATGCTTTGAGTAAGGGGAGCCAATTTTAAAACCAAAAGTTTTTTATTGTGTCAATTTTTTTTAAACCTTCTATGTTATTTTGAGCTTAACGTCTTTTAAATTCTTTTTGATATAACAAAAATGGGGAGAAATGGTATAGAAAATTGATTTTTCAAGAGAATAAGGGGGATCTTTAACTTCATTTAATTTTTAAAATCTCTTATTCAAAATTTTAAACACTAAGAGGGAGAATCCCAAATAATTTTTCAAGTTGGTTTTATTATATCAAAAAAGGGGAGATTGTAGAACTAAATGTTTTGATATAATAATTGAAAAATGTTTTGGATTAAATTGAAAAGAATTTAAAACATGCTTTTAGTCAAAACAACTTGAAAATATGTTTAAGGGTTGTAACCCCCTTAGCCTGGCCTAGACGGTTGACCCGAACTACGAAGGTTACACGGGGAAAACCAAAGTCAACCCGGAAGTCAACCTTGATTCACGACACTTTTTTTCTTTTTAATCTTGTCTAGATGCTTGTTAACCCTAAGTGAGTACTCACGAGATACGATTGAAAAAGGCACAACGAACGGATTTCAAATAGGGACTCAATTGCATCTTACACGAATTTGGGGACCAAATTGTAATTTCTGTAAATTAGAAGGTCCTCAATGATTTTAAAGTTACCAATATGAAATTAGTCATGTTACAAGTTTCTCTGCCAAATTTCATCCCAATTGGACATCTCAAACTCAAGCAATTGCAATCTCAACATTAAGGACTAAAATGTAAAACATACAAACCTCAGAACAATTCAAATTTGTGTCCAACGGTCACCCGTTTCGAAACACCTACCTGCTGTATCGAAACTCTAGATCAAAACACCCACCCGTTTCGAAACCTGTTCCGAAACACGGCATTCCAGTAGCCAAATCGTTTCGAAACAGCCTCCATCGTTTCGAAACACGAAGGCCATTACAGGCCCCCGTTTCGAAACACTAGAAGGTGTTTCGATACGGTTTGCCCAGAAACTGCAGCAAATGCTGGTTTTTCACCCAAAAACCCATCCAAACACATCCCAAGGACTCTCTAATCATACCAACAAGTCAACATACATATAATGTACCTATTTGTAACACACAAACACAATCTTAGCATAAAACACAAAATCTCCATAGTCTAGAGGCATGCTTCCTAATATCAAAATCCAAATAGGCAATCAAACCTCAAAACAAGCAATTAAGGCCATTTACAAGTCAATCCAACCAAAGCAAACATGCCACAACCTTAGGGAGTTTAACACATCTCCCAAAAACAAAACTTGGTTTCCCGTTGCCAACTTATCAAAACTAAAGTGTATGAAAACTTCACCATACGTGAGCTTAGATTTCCTTGGATGAACTTAGCTTCCTTGATGCCCGAAAACACCTCAATTATATGCATTATTGGTAAAAGAGAGCGTAAGCACAAATGCTTAGCGAGGCATGCTCTAAAGAATACCGACACAATAATGCACATTTAGAAAACACTTTCATCAAAAGCTTTAAAACTACATGCTCATCTCTTTCTCATGCTTGGAAAACTTTCAAAGCAATGCTCAGTGAAACCACATGTACCTTCATTCTATCTCATGCATTAAAACCAATGCAAAACTCATGGCAAGGCCATTCACATGCTTGTATTGACAAAGCATTTCTAAACCAATCTCATATGCATAACTCATAGCATAAATAATTTCATTAAAGGTACATGTGTAACAAAAACCATTTCATCATTTATATTGGCATTTAACATCTCTTTAATACTCGAATATGCGGACACATTTCTACACTAGACTCTTCCGGTGGAATCTCACATCACCGTACTCACTTGTCTAGCAACATAGCTTCCGGTGGAATCACTCATCACCCTACTCACATGGCGGAATCTCTCATCGCCACAAAGCTTGGGTATTTCACCAAGTCCTACCCGATGGAATGCCCATCATCGAAATATCTCCCTTTGGCTTAACCAAAGAGCACGTACAAATTTTTAGTTTATAGTGCACTCTCATCCTATTGATCGATTAATTATATCCGGTAAGTTTCTCAACATCTATGCCAATATAATGTGTTATAACATCATCACACCTACTGTTTTTCATGCAATATAACTCAAAGATTTTCTCACCACATTTCAAATCATAAATCATACTTTGCTTCAAACCAAGAGCTCAAATCTATTCAATGCAACATGCCATCTCATGACATCTCTACAAGCATAATCTCATGCTCTAAATCATGCATAAAAACAGTAAGAATTTATCAATCTCAAACCATGAGCATGTAAAAGCATTTTAGGGGCAAACACCACTTTAGAGAGACCAAATCAAACCATACTTACTTCCGGATTTAGGAAGGTGTATCAAACCTCTCCTAAATCCCCAAACCTTGTATTTTTGTCCTCATGGACTTCTAACCCAATCGCACTCACCGATTTCGTTTCGCTTGCTTGCCGAAACTCCAATTAAGCTTCCAGATCAACTCCAAAAGTGTCCGAAGATGTCTCCCCTATTTTAGACACATAAAAGCAGAGGATTAATGCATCATCATGCATTGAAATCTTCAGCCAACACTCTTAAACTCGTTGCTCTATCCAAACACAACATTTCGGCTACCAGACACAACCGAAATCACCTCCAAACTCTTCCAAAACTCAACACAGCCAAGATTCATCATTTCTAAACATTTCTAAACATCAATCAACATCAAAAACAACCCTAAACTCGTCCTTATACCTCCAACTATAACAGAACACCAAAAACACCCCCAAAACCACCATTTTCACAAGCAAAAACTTAGGAAAAACAACCTATTCAGGATTGGATTGATAAAACCTCATTTCTAACATCATTTAACATCCAAAATACATTAGAAAACTATCTCAAAACAGAGCCCAATCAATTACCACAAAAATCTTCAAGATCTCTTCCAAAATCTTGAGTTTTAAGCCAAAATCTTGTTTCTAACATTAAAATCATTCATAAATCTTTAATAAAGGATTGAAAACTTGGAAATTTTAGTAAATAACTGAGTATTTAGAGGAGAAGAACAATCTTACCTCTAAATGATGATTTCTCCTTGATTTGGGCAATTTTCCATGAAAATACAATATAGAAATCAAATGGATTTGTTGCAAGGTTGATTAGGAATCAATGAGTGATGGAAATCTCATCAAATGAAGTGGAAATCAAGGTGAATTTTTGCTGGAGAAAAGTGTTTGGTTGATAGGATTTGAGAGAAAAAGAAATGAGGGAAAATTGAGAAAAGTAGTTATGAAAGTCAAAGGTAGTTTATCACCTTTCTTTTATTTAATTAAATCATTAATCAAATCACCCAAATTAAGGAAAAATCTGATGAAAACATTTTGGGTAAATTAGCTCCTTAAAGATTCAAAGTTTCAATCCTTTACAAAACAGTCACTACTAAACTTTGCAAAAACCGCGATTTGGTCACTACACCGAAATATAGTATTTCCAAACCCTATTTTGTAAAATTGATTTCACCATCCACCTTTATATATTAAATGATGTTTTAGACATTTTTCTATATTTTTAAAGCATCCTGAACTAGGTGTTCCCTAAAACTCCCTTTTATATTCGAACTGTTTCTCAGACCGGTCCGGTTCAGACCCTAAACTTCTAAGGGCAAAATTGGGGTGTTACAAGGATTTTTAAAAGGCTTTGGAATAACTTAAAATGCTTTTAAAGTAGCCAAACCAGTGTTTTTGCAAGTAACTGTACCGATAGGGTCTGATACTGTATCGATACGCCTTAGGGTTTCAGCTACAGTGAAATTTCAGTAGCCAAAACCTGTACCGATACACTTTGTCCGTATCGATACGGTGTGTTTTAAATATCCAACGGCTAGTTCGTGTACCGATACAGTTGTATCGCGTACCGATACGCCCAACTACCCCCAAATGTCAATTTCCCAATGGTCTTTTAAATTGTAGGACCGTACCGATACGCTTGCCACGCGTATCGGTACGCACTAGCTGGAATTGCTTAACGGCTATTTCCTTATCGGGACCGCATCGATATGAATTGAGGAGTATAGATACGTTAAGCTGCAGAACTGCATTTATGGTGGGAAATAAAGTCTCCAACGGCTCCAATTCAACTCCAACGGTCTACAACGGCTATGAACTCAATTAGGAGTATAAAAGGGACCTCCAAGCATCAAGGAAAGGTTAATGCTTCAGTTGTAACAACATTATGATGTCCAATTGTCTTGAGAGCTTAATTGTCATTCTTTTCTATAGACAAAACACTTGTGAGCCAAAATTGTCAAACTTGCTCAAGTGTATAGGTTTTGGGAAAGTGCTTAGAGTTGGAAACACATACCTTTTAGAGAGATTTCTTGTTTGCTTTGAATTTCAGTTGTAAGAGAGTGTTTGATTATGCTAAGGGTAGATAGTTTAATCATTGTAACAGTTTCCTCCTCATCTGAGAAAAGGGGACAAAATTCTTAGTGAATTTGGGAAATCCTTGGTGGCGTTCCAAGGTAGTGGATGTAGGCTTTGGGTTAGAAAGTCGAACCACTCTAAATCCTTGTGTTTAATTCTTAATTCTTGCAACTAACTCAAACACCCAAAATTCAACTTCTCCACCACTTGGCAAGCAACGGTTGAAGGTGATAATCGAGCCTATCAAGAGCGAGGCTCAATCGAGAAGTTTTAACCACCTATTAAGACGACCCAGAAGCTCGATCAACAAACAATTCAACTGGTGATAAATGGTGCAATCATTCAACAAGCCACCATTCTTCAATGGTGAGCATTATGTGTTGGGCTTGTAGCACGCTCGAATTGATCATCGAAACCGTCAAGGAGGGTTGTAAATGTTTGATGGTTGAATTGGCTAAAATCGAAATAAAGGTAGACAAGTGACACAATGATTTTAGAGTGGTTTGGGCTATTAACTAAGCACCTACATCCACTACCTTAGCACACTACTAAGGATTTCCCAATTCACTCAACAATGAATTCGTCCCCTTTTACCGGTTTAGGAGGAAACCGTTACAACCCTATCTTTTGGACTTGGCTAAGATAGAACCAACTCTAGTTTTTGTCTAAGGCTAAACTAGAACCTCTCCTTTTACAAGGGATTAATTTGGGTAAACTTAATACCTCACAAGATGGGTGTTTACACAACTTAAGCTCACAAGAGTACAAGGATTTACAATTAAGCACTCTCTCTAAAGACTATGTACAATAGAATAGTAAAATAAAGATTGTTTGGACTTTGAATTATTTTAGCAAGATTCAATATATTCGATAAAGTCCAAAAACATTTTTCTTTTAATTTGTTATATCAAAATATTAGTTCATCAATCTCCCCCATTTTGATATAACAAAACTCTTTTGAAAAATTGTTTTTGACAAAAGCCCCCTTAAGAAAATAATTTTTGAGTTGATAAATGGTTTCAAAATCTAGTTTTAAATTACAACACTTTAAGGTCCAATTTTGTTTAAAAAACCATTTTTCATTATTTGCTCATATTTCTCCCCCTTTTTGTTATATCAAAAATAATTCAAACAAAGTTTGAAATCACATTAAGTTCAAAACAGTGGAGTGAAGATATTTTCCTTTTTAAAATCAACGCTCCCCCTTAATCAAAGCATTCCATTTAAAAAAATTAGCTCAAAGCTTGACACTTAAAGACATTGAATTTCAAAATAAAATCAAATTAAGAGCATATGAAATTCAATTTATCTAAGACTTAAAAAAATCTTTATGCAAACATGTGAATGAAACCATTAGACTCATATGCATAAAATTTTCAAATAATGGCATGCTTGTTTAGATATTGAAATAAAAGCTCAAATGCATGAGCATTAATCAAGCAAAAATTAGATAACCAAATGTATAAAATAAAAGCATTAAGCATAGAGGTTACCCAATCTTCTTCTCATGTGTGATTTGAGCATTCTTTGATTTTACTTTGCTTGTCATTGCTCCAACACACCTACAAAAGACATTCACTTGATTTTTGGTATCCAAATTGCTTCGGATCCATTTACATTAGTCACAATGCCTTTAATTCCCTTGGGAACCCATACTTGTCTAATCCTATAAGATTGTCTCTTCTTTATAGGACAAGTATGTATAGAATGACCATGATAATGGCAATGTGAGCATTTTTCCATTATGTGACAAGATGAATTATTGAAAATAATTTCTTTTTCTTTTGTTAAGCTTTCAAGCTTAACTTTTAAATCAAGTTGTTCTTTTTCTAAAACATCTTTGCTTGTTTTTGAAAACTCTAAATCATTTTTAAAAATTCCATTTTGGTTTTCAAAATCCACTTTTGTTTTTAAAAGAAAATCCTTTTCAATTTCAAGTTTTGAAATCATTTTCTTAAATTTGGAATTCATGGTCTCAAATTCCAAAAATAATTCATTGAAAATATCTTGCAACTCATTGAAAGAGTAAGAATTAAGCTCACTAGAGTTAGAAGATACCTTAGGCTCATCGAGAGCCAAAACGCCATCCACCTTCGGATTGGAGAGAAGGTTTGCACATGATTGATCATCATCTTTCTTTTCTCCCTTCTTGTTGCCATAAAGCTTCTCAAGTTTCTCCCATAATTCTTTGGCACTTTTGCATGTGGAGATCTTCTTGGAAACTTCTTCGTTAAGGCCACAATAGAGAATGTGCATCGCCGTGGTGTTTAGCTTTGCCTTCGTGTCGTTCGCACTCCTTTTCTTTTTCTTCATCTTTAGAGCTTCCAAATACCCATCTTCAATGATGTCCCAAATCCCATAGTCTTGAGACTAGATGAAGAATTTCATGATATTTGCCCATTGGAAGTATGCTTCTCCTTCGAATAGTGGAGGACACGAGATAGAGCGGCCTTCTTCAAATCTTGTCATTTTGTTAAACGGTTGACTTCGAGAAAATGGTCTTTACTCCCAGATGTTAGTCCTTCGATGGAGACGAGGCTCTGATACCAATTGTTGGGCTTGTAGCACGCTCGAATTGATCACTGAAACCATCAAGGAGGGTTGTAAATGTTTGGTGGTTGAATTGGCTAAAATTGAAATAAAGGTAGACAAGTGACACAATGATTTTAGAGTGGTTCGGGCTATTAACTAAGCACCTACATCCACTACCTTAGCACACCAGTAAGGATTTCCCAATTCACTCAACAATGAATTCGTCCCCTTTTATTGGTTTAGGAGGAAACCATTACAACTCTATCTTTTGGACTTGGCTAAGATAGAACCAACTCTAGTTTTTGTCTAAGGCTAAACTAGAACCTCTCCTTTTAAAAGGGATTAATTTGGGTAAACTTAATACCTCACAAGGTGGGTGTTTACACAACTTAAGCTTACAAGAGTACAAGGATTTACAATTAAGCACTCTCTCTAAAGACTATGTATACGAGAATAGTAAAATAAAGATTTAGACTCTTATTCTCTTGACCATGTTGCTTGGATGTAGTCTCTAACCATCTTCAAGTGTCCTTGTGGTGTTTATATAGTGTGAAATGAGTTTGTAGCCGTTTATGGCCGTTGGGGATGAGTCATAGCCGTTGGGGATGCAAAATAGCCGTTACCAACCTGAAAACACATCATTTATAGCACGAGGGATCGATCCTTTTACAAAGGGATCGATTCTTTCTTATGAAAAATATGACCGTTGCAAAAAGGGATCGATCCCATACACCAGGGGATCAATCCTTTTGCACTGACCCAAATTTTTTATGAAACTGTCAATCAAGGAATCGATCCCTTGCATTAGGGGATCGATCCTTTTTGCCTTGAAGACTGGAAAACAGTTTTCGTAGTGCAAAAATGAATCATACTTGTTTGAAAAAGATCGGCTAATGTTAGAAATCATTTGAAACGAATTTTTCAAGATTGTTTGGAATTTGTATTATTTTAGCAAGATTCAATATATTCGATTAAGTCCAAAAACATTTTTCTTTTAATTTGTTATATCAAAATATTAGTTCATCATTATGCCTATTGGAAGAATAGGATGATGTACTTCATCAAGGCCAAGGACTACCGTCTATGGGATCTTGTTGAAGATGGACTGTTCGTGCCTCAAAGAAGGAAGGCGGATTGGAATGCCAACGAGAAGAAGATGATGGAGCTTAATTGCAAGGAGTTGCATATTCTCTTTTGTACTTTTGGCCCGAATGTATATGCAAAGTCGTCTTCTCGTGAAAGTGCCAAGGAAGTATGGGACATGCTTGAAGTTACATACGAGGGAACAAATGAAGTAAAGGAGACCAAGATCGGTCTTCTCAACCTTGAGTATAAAAAATTTAAGATGAACCCGGAAGAAGACATCAAGAGCATGTTCGATCGGTTCTCCACAATCATCAACAAACTTAAAGGTTTTAGAGAGGAGATTTCAGAAGACAAGCTCGTTCGAAAGTTGATTTATTCACTTTCCAAATCATGGGAGGGCAAGACGACGACTATCATTGAAGCCAAGAACCTAAAGGAGCTCAAACTTGATGAGTTAATTGGGTCCCTTCTTACCCATGAAATGATGTCTACACCCTTGAAGAGGGAGAAGGAGAAGAAGATCAAAGAGCAAGGCATTGATGTTAGTGTCATTGCTCTCAATTCCTCCAAATGCCAACATGAAGAATCAAGTGAGGAGGAAAGTGAAGATGAATAGATAATTCATCTCTTCAAGAAATGTGCATGATTCATGAAGAGCAAATTGGAAGAATCCAATCATGAATTGAAGAAGAAGAAGAAGAGGGCAAGCTCTTCAAGCCATAAGAAGAAGTCATATGTGACTACTTGGAGTGATGATGAGTCCACCGATAATGAACAAGCCAACCTTTGCCTTATGACCATACAAGAAGATTCAAGGGTAACTTCTAATTCATCTACTTCAACTTCTTATTCTTTTTATGCATTACAAGATGCCTATGATCATTTGGTTTTTGAGTTTAAAAATCACATTTTGAAAACAAGAAAGTGGTTTCAAATTTGAAAATTCAAAATGATTTGATTTCTAAAACCAAAATTGAACTTGAAGCAAAACTCAATGAGTTTGAACAAAAACGCGTTGATTTACAAAATTTGCTTCATAAAGTTCAAGAGGAAAAAGATTTGATTTCCAGAGAGCTTGAAAAGAAAATCAATTTTAGCAAATCAAAAATTTATCAAAGACAATCTAATGCTCCTAGAATTTTAAATGGTAAATGTTTTAGAAGTATTTGGGTCCCAAAAGGACTAATTACTTCAACTAAAAAGGATGAAATTGAAAAATGGATTTTTAAAGGGACTAAATTATGTGCTACTAATGCTTGTGGATCCAAAGCAATTTGGATACTAAAAATTACTTGATTGTCTTGTTTTAGGTTTGATGGAGATTGGTCAATAAAGTACAACATTGAGGGGGAGCTCCATACACACAAGGAAGATCACTTGAAGAATGAAGGCTTCACATCCTCCCTTTGGTTCAAGTGGTAAAATTAATTTAGTGGAATTCATTTGCCTTTTTATTTGATTTATTTACTTTAATTTAACTAGATAATCATATTTGTTGGAATAACCATTTGATGATGCTTTGAGTAAGGGGCCATTTTAAAACCAAAATTCTTATTTTTGTCAAAATCTTTTAAACCTCCATTGTTATTTTGAGCTTAAAGTCATTCAAATTCTTTTTGATATAACAAAAACGGGGATAAATGATTTGAAAAATTAATTTTTCAAGTGAATAAGGGGGAGCTTTTACTACATTTCAATTTTAAAAATCTCTTATTCAAACTTTAAATGATTTGAAAAATTGATTTTTCAAGTGAATAAGGGGGAGCTTTAACTACATTTTAATTTTAAAAGTCTCTTATTCAAACATTTAAATACTAAGGGGGAGAATCACAAACAATTTTTCAAGTTGGTTTTATTATATCAAAAAATGGGAAATTGTTGAGATGTTTGTTTTGATATAATAATAGAAAAAATTGTTTTGGACTAAATTGAAAAAGGTTTCAAAATGTTTATAAGTCCAAACAACTTGAAAATATGTTTGATGGATTTTATAATGCTTTGGAATGTCTTAAAATAACTTTAAAGTAGCCAAACCTGAGTTTTTCAAGTAACCGTACCGATACAGTATACACCGTATCGATACATTTTAGGGTTTTAAGTTATAGGAAAATTCCAGTAGCCAAAACCCGTACCGATACAGCTTGTTTGTATCAATACGGAGCAGAGTCATATTGATACGCTTTGTAGCGTACCGATACAATTTTAACTACCCCTAACGGCTAGTTTCCTAATGGTCATTTGAATTGTAGGTCGTACCGATACGTTCCCAGGCGTATCGATACACATCAGCTGAGAAGAGCTCAACAACTAGTTCAGAAGAAGGTCGTACTGATATGGCTACCAGCGTATCGATACGGACAGCTCCAGAACTGCATTTATTGCGGGAAATAAAGGCCCCAAGGGCTCTAATTCAATCCTAACGGTCTCCAACGGCTAGGAACTCAATTGGGAATATATAAGGGACCTCCAAGCATCTATAGAAGACTAATGGTCCACAATTCAACAACATTATGATGTCAAATATGCCTTAGTGCTTAAATTCCCAATCTTTGTATAGACTACACTTGTTGAGCTTAATTGTCAATGTATGCTCAAGTGTATTAGGTTTTGGGTGAGGGCTTATTAGTGCAAACACATACCTTTCGAGGGATTTCTTGTTTGCTAAATTTCTCTTGTTAGAGAGTGATCCCAAAGCTCAGTTTGTGAGCTTTGGTTGCTAGACATGGTGAGTGAGTCTAGGTTGTAATTGGTTTCCTCCTAAGCCAAGAAAATGGGGAAGAATTCTTAGTGAATTGGTTGAAATCCTTAGTGGGAAGCTAAGGTAGTGGAAGTAGAACTTGTTCGAAGCTTGAACCACTATAAATCCTTTGTCTTTTTGTCTATCTTTTCGCTTCCACTAAATACACCCAAAATACATATTCTCCACCTCTTGGAAATCAATTCAGTTGAAGGATATCGAGCCCAACACCCAAAATACATAGCCTAATTCAAAGATAATCAACATAGTAAAACAACAAAGGATGCTCAGAAAGGTTATAAGCATATTTCAAGGCTTTAAACTACACTAACAGTAATTCCGAGTTACGTTTGATCCTGAATTATTATTCCAGAATGCTTCTTCATAGCTCTACCAGCTTTGGATCTTTCTTCTTCTACCAACTCTTGATCTAACACAATAATAATACAACCATTCATCAAAATTACTTCCATTCTAATCTTAATTATGTCAAGCATATACTTTATAATCTAGCTTTTGAGATGTTTCCAAATTCATGCTAAAACACCCCCTAAACAGTCCTTAAGTTTTACAAAATAGTTCCTTAATTTAATGTACGAAATAGCCTCGTTATATTGTAAAACAACCCCCCAATTTTCCCAGCTTACAAAACAGTCCATTAGAAACATTAAAACAATCCTTATAAATCCCTTAACTGTCCCCTAAACTTGCAAAACAGTACCTCCCCTGATTTTACATATCCAAAAACAATTTTAAAACAATCTCTTTATGGTCAAATCAGTTCCTAGATGGTTACTAGCAAGCAATGTAGTAAATTCAAGTTTCAAGAACACCATATACATTCAATTTCAGCTATTAACATCAATATGCATCAAAATCTCAAGATGTTACCACAAACCATACATATGAACAAACATTCAAGACTACGTAGGACATTCAGAACAAGGTATAACCATTGAGCATTTGTCTAATCCAATCAAATAAAGCAAACTACCTTAACAACCAATAATTTCATTGTCAAGCCAATTTATCATCGTAACTATATTGTGAAACCACATATTATGGCAATTTCAACATATAAACTATTCGAATGAGCCAATTAAACTCACTATGAACATATATATATTCCAATTTCACATAATATGGTATTCACTTTATTACAAGCTACACACATGAGGTAAACTTAATGCATGAATCAATCTAATGATCTAGAAGTGGTCCATAACATGATTTGATTCTCTACACTAACAAGAAATAGTACATGAAGGATTAATAACCAATTCTTAATTCAAACTCTAAATTTGGAGAAATGAAGAGAATACTTACCCTTCTCTTAAGCTAATCAAACAAGAGATTAAAACATGGATAAACCTAATCTAAATCCTCCATTTCTATGGATGTAACTCATGCTTTCTTTCACCTTTTGGGGTTCGGTCATTTTAGCGAGAAATATGATATGTTGGATATCATCTTCTAGGGCCAAAACCTCGCCCCCAAACACATGCCTTCCCCTTCATTAGACATGTGTACATTTCCTTAAAATTTTCTTTGATTAACATGCAATCCTCCATTCATTAAAAGGTTACGGTTTAATCCTTTTATGATTGGATATTGTTGGGCTTGTAGCACGCTCGAATTGATCACCGAAACCATCAAGGAGGGTTGTAAATGTTTGGTGGTTGAATTGGCTAAAATTGAAATAAAGGTAGACAATTGACACAATGATTTTAGAGTGGTTCGGGCTATTAACTAAGCACCTACATCCACTACCTTAGCACACCAGTAAGGATTTCCCAATTCACTAAACAATGAATTCGGCCCCTTTTATTGGTTTAGGAGGAAACCGTTACAACCCTATCTTTTGGACTTGGCTAAGATAAAACCAACTCTAGTTTTTGTCTAAGGCTAAACTAGAACCCCTCCTTTTACAAGGGATTAATTTGGGTAAACTTAATACCTCCCACCTTGTGGGTGTTTACACAACTTAAGCTCACAAGAGTACAAGGATTTACAATTAAGCACTCTCTCTAAAGACTATGTACAAGAGAATAGTAAAATAAAGATTTAGACTCTAATTCTCTTGACCATGTTGCTTGGATGTAGTCTCTAACCATCTTCAAGTGTCCTTGTGGTGTTTATATAGTGTGGAATGAGTTTCTAGCCGTTGGGGAAGAGTCATAACCGTTGGGGATGCAAAATAGCCATTACCTACAAAAAGTTCAGCATTTATAACACGAGGGATTGATCCCATAAACTAGGGGATCGATCCCTTTTTCATAAAAATATGACCGTTACAATGAAGGTATCGATCCCATAAACCAGGGGATCGATCCTTTTGCACTTGGAGGCTGGAAGCAAAAAAGGAACGAATCTGCCAACCAAGGGATCGATCCCTGTTATCAGGGGATCGATCCTTTTTGCCTTGGAGACTGGAAAAAAAGATTTAGTGCAAAAATGGATCATACATGTTTTGAAAAAGATCAGCTAAAGTTAGAAATCATTCGAAACAAAAATTTCAAGTTTTTTTGGACTTTAAATTATTTTTGAAAGATTTAATAAATTTGATTAAGTCCAAAACATTTTTCTTTTAATTTGTTATATCAAAATATTAGTTCAACAGATACTCACATTTTCTTTGTTTCAAACTAGTCCTAATTCACTTAATTGTTTTATAAAAAGGTAAATCAAAACAATTTTGGTAACATTCAAATTAGGATCATATTTCTAAGCCAATTTTGGGGTATTACATTTCTCCTTCCCTAAAAGAAAAATTCGTACTCGAATTTACCTAAAGTGAAGAGACGAGGATATTGCTCCTTTATCGTTGCCTCAGGTTCCCAAGTTTCTTCTTGAACCTTGTGGTTTCTCCAAAAAACTTTAACAAGAGGAACAAACTTATTACAAAGTCTTTTAACTTCACGATCTAGAATTTGGATTGGTTCTTCTTCATTGGACAAATCTGGATTGAGCTCTAACTCTTCAGGTTCAAGCACATGAGAAAGATCAGATAGATATTTGCGAAGCATAGAGACATGAAATACATTGTGTATCATGTTGGATTCATTAGGGAGAGCCAAACGATAAGCAACATGACCAATCCTTTCGATGATTTCAAAAGGTCCAATGAAACGAGGACTAAGCTTTCCTCTTTTCCCAAATCTGAATACTTTCTTCCATAGAGAGACTTTTAGAAACACCCGATCTCGCACATTATATTAAATGCCTCTCCTTTTTAAATCAGCATATGCTTTTTGTCTATCGAAGGCCTTTTTAAATCTACTGTGAATAACATGTACTTGTTTCTCTATTTCTCTAAGCATGTCAAGTCCTAAGACATTGCTTTCACCCAATTCTGACCAGCATAGGGGAGTTCTGCATTTTCTTCCATATAAAGCTTCAAACGGGGCCATTTGGATGGATGCTTGATAGCTATTATTGTATGCAAATTCTTCCATTGGTAAGGATTTCTCCCAATTCTTTCCAAATTCAGTCACACAGGCTCAAAGAATATCTTCAATAATCTGGATCTCTCTTTTGGATTGACCAACTGGTTGAGGATGGAAAGCTGTGTTGAGATTTGTTTTAGTTCCCAAAGCCTTTTGCAAAGAATTCTAGAACCTAGAAGTGAACCGAGGATCCCGATCTTAGATTATGGAAGTAGGAACAACGTGTAGACGAATCACTTCTTGTACATACAACTCTGCTAATTGATCTAAACTCAAACTCATTCGAATATGTATGAAGTGAGCTGACTTAGAAAATCAATAAACTATCATCCACACTACATCATTCTTCCTTGGTGATAAAAGCAATCCACTTACAAAATCCATAGCTATACGATCCCATTTCCTCTAGGGTATTTCAATAGGTTGTAAAAGTCTCGTAGGGACTTGGAGTTCAGCTTTAACTTTCTATCAAGTTAAACACTTGGATACAAAATTTGTAATAAAAGACTTCATTCCCGGCCACCAATATAGTTCCGTAAGATCTTTATACATTTTAACCGATCCAGGATGGATTGAGAAAGGGCTACTATAGGCCTCCTGAAGCATTTAATGGTTTCATCATTTGGTACACAAACTCTATTTCAAAAATAGAGTAAACCATTTAACTTTAGAGAAAAATTTGGATTAGGTTCATCCTTTAACTTAAGCATTAAGCTTCGAAGTTTTGGATCTGATTGTTGGAGGGCTTTGATTCTTGTAATCAAATCGGATTGAACGTGAAGTTCAACCAAAAGCTTTTGATTTTGAAGCCTAAAGTGAGCACTGATTGCAGTAGAGGCAACAATACAATGAAACATCTTTAGATAAAAGAATCTAGAATTCGATTAAGGCTAAAACATATCTTAATTAAGGTCTTACCGATTGCATGTTTGCGACTGAGTGCGTCGGCCGCTACATTAGCTTTCCCTGGATGATAATTTATGACTAGATCATAGTCTTTAAGTAACTCCATCCACCTTCTTTGTCTGAGATTCAGCTCTTTTTGAGTCAGGAGCTACTTCAGACTTTTGTGATCGGTAAATAGATAACATTTCTCCCCTAACAGATAATGTCTCCAGATTTTTAAGGCAAAAAACAATAGCAACCAATTCTAGATTATGAATTGAATAATTAAACTCTTGGGGTTTTAGTTGTCGAGAACCATAGGCCACTACTTTCCCTTCTTACATGAGTACACATCCTAGCCCAAGGTGTGATGCATCACTAAAAACTGAATAATCTTTACCTGATTCAGGTTGAGTCAAAATCTGAGCATGAGTAAGTACTTGCTTCAACTGATCAAAACTTCATTGTTGGCTCTCAGACCAAACAAATGGCACTTATTTTCGAAGAAGTTTAGTCAAACGAGTGGCTAAAATGGAAAATCCATTAACAAATCTTCGATAATAACCAGCTAATCCAAAAAAGCTTCTGACTTCACCAACATTTTTTCGGAGGTCTCCAATCAACAATTGAATGAATCTTCTTTAGATCGACCTTAATTCCTTCCGTAGATATTACATGTCCAAGAAAGGATACTTCAGACAACCAGAACTCACATTTGCTGAAGTTGGAATAGAGTTGCTTGTCTCGAAGAGTTTGTAGAACAATTCGAAGGTGTTTCGAATGTTCATCCTTGTCTTTGGAGTATATAAGAATATCATTGATGAATACAACCAAAAGCTTGTCTAAATAAGGTTTGAAAATTCGATCTATAAGATCTATAAATACGATAGGAGCATTCGTTAAGCCAAAAGACATCATAAGAAAATCATAGTGACCATATCGAGTCCTGAATGCTGTTTTAGGAACATCAGCTTCCTAGACTCTTATCTGATAGTATCCTAATCGGAGATCAATTATGGAGAATACTGTGGCATCCTTAAGCTGATCAAACTAATCTTCCGTTCTTGGTAACATATACTTGTTCTTGATGGTGAGCTTGTTTAGTTGTCGATAGTCGATGCAAAGCCTCATCGATCAATATTTCTTCTTTACGAGCAACACCGAAGCTCCACAAGGAGATGAACTAGGCTTATATGTAACCCCCTCGACCCAACCTAGGCGATAGACCGAACCGAACGGGTCACACGTGGAATATTTAAGTAAACCGGGAAGTTTATTCCAATAAACATCCCTATTTGTTCTTTTTATCTTATCTAGATGCTCATTAGAGTTCTAAGTGTTTAACATTGCAACGGAACATTTATAACTCAAATGAACATCGATTAAGACTCGATTGCATTCGATTACGATTTTAGGGACCATTTTGTAATTTTATCAAACTATAGGGAAATATACCATATTTATGTTACCAACCCTTAATTAATCACGTTACAAGCAACTCAGTCAAAACTCAGTTCAAAATAATCATTCATGCTCATTTAATTGCATCCGCAACATTTAGAGACAAAAAAGCAAAGAAACAGAACTTCAGAAAATTCCATCAACTAACTTAGCAGCATGTTGTTTCGGTACAAGCTAGCCCTGTATCGAAATAGGCGTACCGAAACAGGTGCACAGAGCTCGAAACATAGGCCTGTATCGGAACACACTTGAGGTGTTTCGGAATAGTGGTTTCCAGTAGAAAAACGTACCAGAACAATATTCCCCTGTTTCGAAACCCTTAGGCCATTAAGCTTACTGTTTCGGTACATGCTCGAGTGTACCGAAACACTTGGGCCTGTAATGACACTTTTTACTGGTTTTTCTCACTTAAATCCATCCTAAACCAATCCAACATGCTTCTAACATGGATACATCATAATCAAACATCAATCCTCAAACATTCATGCCATATTCAACATCAAGTCATGGCAAAATGCATTAAAGGTAAACTAAAGGCATGCAACCCAACAAATGAGCCACTTAAGAGTCAAAACTTAAACCAATGCACAATCCATCAAATAAAGGCCTTTTACAAGTTAAAAACCATAAAGCAAACGTGCTCACAAAGGGCGTTCATACACATCACCCAAATAGACTATGGAACCCTCATTGCCCTTATTACTCTAGTCCAATTCGAAACATACATTCTTAAGCAATGTCCCTTGGAATCCCCTGCGTCTTGCTGCCTCTAAGCTTCAATTATCTGCATTGATAGACAAATAAGAGCGTAAGCACACAAGGCTTAGTGAGGAGTGCTCAAAACCAAAACACTATCAATGCACTAAAACCATTTCCCATCACTTGAAAACAATCATGCCCTTTTTAAAACATGCAATTTCCTTAACAAATCAACATGTTAATCATCATGCAACAAGTGTTAAATACTCAACAACAAATCTATTTGCTAACACTAAACTTAAGCCTTCCCATGCATAGCTACCATATGCAAAGCTTAAAGAGTAAAACATGCTTTTACATAATATGCGCCGTTAACCATTCATTATAATTCATCAATTATATTGGCTCACAAGTGATCATCAACATACTCATTTCTCAAAACCACAACGGATACACGGATTCCCAAGTGTTGTCCCAACACTTAATACATTCTAACCGGCATCTCAAGGTTCACACACGGGAGCTACCCTCCACCGTTGTGACACCCGTGGTGGAGTATTCGGTACACCGTATAAACCCCTCAACACCACTCAATGGTAGATGTATAACCCCACTAATGAGAGACGGGACACTATACAATTTCCTCAATCGTTAGGGTACTTGGATGGAGTATTCGGTACACCGTATAAACCCTCAATATCCAAGGCGACTTGTTTATAGTGCACTCAATCCTATAGCTGGCTAAATATATCCGATTTCATTGATAAACCATTTTTCACAACATCACATGCCAATATGATTCTCATTAAAAACAAACCTCACAGTTTTCAAAGAATTACCAATAAGCCACATTTCCAAGCATCATACCATGCCCATAAGACATGTATAAGCATATACATAGAAGGACCACTTACCATGGGCATTCTTCATCGATATAACATTAAAAACAGTAAATCACTTACTTTAAATCATGCTTAAGATAGTAGGTAAAACGCATATAAAATCAAGTGCATCAACAAACTCATACTAGCACAATCCGAGGGAGAAAATCCTTTTACTTACTTCCGAACTTAGTAAAGCGTTTCAAGCTTACACTAAGTTCCCAAAACCACCTTTAAGTGTTTCAAAGGTGGAAAACACATTCTCACTCACCAACTCGTGAAACCAAGATTCCCGACGCGAAATTAAGCGTCCGAAGCCCCCATATCTTCACTGATTGCTTCCAATGAATTCTCCCCCATCTATACCACACAAGAAAAGAGGATTAATGCATCATAATGAATTAAAATCACCAACAACTTAAACTATCTCGCTGCTCTGCCCTAAAGCACCAAAACTCCCATCCAAAACAATTGAAATCACCTTCGATTGCTCTCTAAACGCAGCCCAGCCATAGTCTAACATTTCCATCCCATTTTAACCATCATCAACATCTAAAATCAACTTAATTACATCCAACAACTTAGATTTCACACTAACACCTCAAAACCCAGAAATCTAACAATCTAACAATTAGAGATCCATCCTATTTCGGGATTATTATTACAAAACCATTATTCTTACATCATTTAACATCCAAATCAAGTTTAAAATCGTTCTCAAATAAAAAAATAGTGCCCAAACGAAAATCTTGAAAATCCATCTTACAAAGCTTAATTTAGCAATTTTCATCAATTCAATTACAAAATCTTGTTATTAAACAAAACTAGAGAGCCAAAGAATTGAGAATTTCATTAAAGAACCTTGATTAGAGGAGAGAAAAGAAAGATCACCTCTAACACAAGCTTTCCCCTTGATTTGCAATGATTTTGATGAAATCTTTCAAGATAACTTTAGATAGTTACTGTAGAAATCCATGGGCATCATTTAGGAATCAAAAGTAGATGAAATGAGACAATTCTCTGGAGATTTTAGTAATGAAAAGAGAGTTTGGCAGCTGGGAAACTGTAGAGAAAAGTTTTGGAGAAAACTAGTTACGTGAGAAAATGATTAGTCTTTTAAAATCTCCTTTAATCAAATTCTTTTATTAAAACAATTAATTAAACCATTTAAAACACTAAAATCAAGGAAAATAGTTGATACCACCTTGGTTTAATAGCTCCCTAAGGATTATAATTTTTGGCTCTCTTCGATTTAGCCTGTAACACCCTAGTTTTGGGCCTAGATGTTTTAGACATCGGATTGGACCTGTCGAAAAAGGTTCGAATCGTGTTAGGTGATTTAAGGAAATCAAGGATCAGGAAGGGATAAAAATATGGTAAAAATTTCTAAAATCCTCTAAAATCATGTTTTAGGGGTTGGTCAAATCAATTTTACAAAAAGAGTTTCAGAAGTAGTACATTTTGGGTAGTGACCAAAATGTAAAGTTTCAAAACTGTGGGAAATTACAACATTTCAAAAGGAGTCAAAATCTTAGAATCTTTAGGGAGCTATGCTGAAATTACACCTTCCTTAAATTGACATGTGTTTTAAAATAATTTTGGATGATTATAATAAAAGGGAATTTTATTTAATTAAAATTGATAAAATAGGAAATTTAGATTTCATTTCACGTAACTACCTCTCATTTCAGCAAAACCAATTTCTCAACTCTTTTCTCCAGATTTCTTTTCTCCCAAACACTCTCCCTTTGATTTCTAAACCATTTTCAAGAACTTCCTTCAAATTCTTCAAGCTTTGTGAAGGAAAAACTTGTCAATCATTAAGGAAGGCAAGGATTGGAGGTAAATCCCGTTCTCAACCTTCAATCTAGGTTCTTTATTGAAATTCCCGAGATCTTTGACTTCTAAATGTTGTTTTTGGTTGAGATTTGATAATAGTTTTGATTTAAGATCAAAATCTTGCAAAATTGTGATTTAAATCTTGATTTTCGGATTGGTATTGATGAGCTCTATTTTAGGTTGGCTTTAATTGAGTTTTGAGTTTATTATTATGTTGAAAAAGGGTTTTGATAATATAGATCCCAAAATCCTTGAGATCATTGAATTTCTCGATGGTTTTAGTTGAGTTTTTGAGGTTAAAGGTTGGTGTTATGCTTGCTGGAGGTATATGGATGGGTTTAGGTTGTTTTTTAGATGTGTTTTGATGCTTATAAATGATTGAAAGTGATGTATGTTGGCTGATCTTGGTTTAGGAAGCAATCGATTGAATTTTCGGTTGTTTCAGATGAGTAAATTGGTGTAGTTTTGGTGAGCAACGAGTTTGTGTTTAGTTGCTGGTGTTGAAATGCATTTTAATGCATTTGGATCTCTGTTTTGATGATCTAATAACAAGGGATCTTGATCCGAAAGCAAACGAAGCATTTTTGGAAGCTTCGGAGGGGTGATCTTTGCGTCGGCAAGCGAAGTTTCGTGTATCGGTGAGTGGAAATGGATTTCCAGCTTTGTAATGCTTTGAGCATGGTCTTGGGAGCTTAGTGTAAGTTTGATACACTTAGCTAAGCTCAAGAGTAAGTGATTCGAAAGTCTCTCTCAGAATGTGCTATGTTTTTGTTGGAAATGCACTTAAGTTGAATGTGGTTTTGATTACTGTTTGAAAGCATGTTTTAAGCATTGTTGATGCTGGTTTTTAATGTCATTTTGTTAAGGATGCACTTGGTAGGTGATCCTTGGATTTGTGAGACATATGCATTTGAGTTTAAGCATGTTTATGCTTGTGAAAATGGCATTGCGATATATTCTTGTAAAATAGTGAAATAATGATGTTGAATGATTATATTGGCAAGTGATAGAAATGGTTTTTGGTTACTTTAATCGGATACAGTTAGCCGACTATAGGATTGGGTGCACCGTGAATAAAGTCGCCTTGGATGTCGAGGGGTTGTGATTGTGCCGTAATCTCCATCCAAGTACCCTAACGATTGAGGCTAAGATCACAACGGTGGATGGTTTAATCCCGTGTGTGAGTCTTGTGGTATGTGTCCCGTACTCTCGTTAGTGGAATTATACAACTATCAATGAGTGATGTTGAGGGGTTGTGATTGTGCCATTAATATCCATCACGGGTGTTGAGGGGTTGTGATTGTGCCAAATATCTCCACCTTGTGTAGTCCGATAGTATGTGTGAAGCGTGTGAGACAACGCTTGTAATCCGCGTATCCGATTGTGTCAATTGTGTTGGTTTTGTTATGGTTTGAGATTGATCACTTGCGAGCCAATATAATGTTGATGATTAATGATTAAGCATGAGATGCTTGGGAATTATGCTAGAATGCATGTGATGCTTGGTTTAAGCATGAGCAAAGGATTTTGCTTTTGTTTTTAATGATGCTATAAGCATGTGGTTTTAAAAGTGCATTGATGCTTTGAAGAACATGTTTTGAAGGAAGGCATGAATTTGCAATTGATGATATGTTGGTTTTATAAAATGCATTGATGAATGTTTGGTTTTAGCGATCCTCACTAAGCTTTATGCTTACGCTCGTTTGTTTTATCAATGCAGAGAATTGAGCATTCAAGGCTGCCTAAGAGCAAGGGGATTCCAAGAGTTTTTGGCTAAACAATGTATGTGGTTTATCCTTAGTGTAATAAGAGGCAATGGGAGGGATTTCTATTCTCGGTTTTGTTGGTGATGTTAAACACCTTGAGCATGTTTGGTATATGTTTGTGGATTTGTAAATGGCCTTTCATTGGTTTATGATTTTGCTTATAGTGTTTTGACTATGCTATGGCTTGTTTTCTTAAGCATGCTTGAGTAGCTAATGATTCACCATGGTTTGGTGTGCTTGATGAGTATTGTTGATGCTTACATGTTTAGTAGGTTGATTATAGCTTGTATGTATGATCTAAGCCTGTTTAGATGTGATTAAATGTGTTAAGATGACTTTTGGAAACGCATTTCTGGTATGCGTATCAATACACGGGGTTGAGTATCGATACGCTAAGGCCAAAACCAAGCTTTTCAGCTTAGGTGTACCGATACGATTTGCCCGCGTATCGATACGCCTAGGCAAATGTTTGAAGGCCGTTTCGATACGGGCTTGGGCGTATCGATACTCTTTTCCCAAAGGTTGCTACTGTTGATTTGCGTATCGATACGGAGAGAAGTGTATTGATACGGGTTAGTTATTTCAGTTAATGGAATCTTTAAAGTTATGAATTTATGCATTTTAGTCCCTGATTAATGTCTGTTCAATTAGTTGAGTTTGGATGATCTGTTTCGAATGAAATTTGACATGCTGGCATGTTACATGACTAATTATGGATTGGTAACTTCAAAAACGGAAAAGTCCTTGTATTTTCTATAATTTACAATTTAGTCCCTAAAAGTCAAAAGTATGCAATTGAACCCCTAAATGATCTCCGATCGCTGTGCCGATTTCTTCTAAGTGCCTTGCTGAACACATAGGATAATAATGTGCATCTAGAGAAGATAAAAAGAAAAAAAGGTTATTAATCGAGGTTGTCTTTTACGAGTTGACTTTAGTTTTCCTCGTGTAATCTTCTTAGTTCGGGTCGGGCGTCTAGGCCGGGCTAAGGGGGTTACATAGCCATTAAAATAGAACTTTCAATTTTTACATTTTAGTCACCAAACTGAAATGTCGACTTTCCAAAAACCGTTTTCCAAAATTGGCTTCACTTTCCCTCAATACATATTTAAAGAGGATTTTAAAAAAATTTCGCACGATTTTATCGCATCCAGAACCAAGTTTTCCCTGAACCGACTCCGAACTGACATGGATCTTTAATCTAGATTCATCGGACCCTAAACCACCTTTAAAACATCTAGGCCCAAAACCGGGGCGTTAAAACTCTCCCCAACTTAGGAAATTTCATCCTCGAAATATTACCTGAATGAAAAAGGTGCGGAAACTGTTGTAACATGTCCGCCTTGCTTTCCCACGTGGCCTCCTCGACACCTCGATGTTGCCACAACACCTTCACAAGTTCAATCTTCTTACCAGAAGAACTTTGCTACTAGAATTAAGAATCCCAACTGGTTCCTCATCATAAGACAAATCCAGATTTAACTAAATCTCCTCAACATGCATAACATGAGACGAATCCGATCTATACCTTCGCAACATCAAAACATGAAACATATCATGAATTTTGTCCAACTCGGGAGGCAACCTCAACCGATATACAATAGGACCAACGTGCTCCAAAACCTCATAAGGTCTAATAAACCTTGGACTAAGCTTTCCCTTACGTCCAAACCTTATCACCTTCTTCCAAGGCGATACATTCAAGAACACACAATCTCCAACCGCAAACTCAATCTCCTTACGCTTTAAATCCACGTAAGATTTTTGACGATTTGATGCTACCTTCAACCGATCACAAACAAGCTTTACCTTCTCAGTCGTTCCCTTAAGCAGATCCAGCAAGGAAACCAACTTTTACCCCGCCTCCGCCCAACAAATAGACGTTCTACACTTTCTACCATACAAAGCTTCATACGGAGCCATTTGTATACTAGCTTGAAAACTATTATTATAGGCAAACTCCACCAAAGGCAACTAATTTTCCCAAGAACCTTGAAAATCTATAACACAACACCTCAACATGTCCTCGAGCACTTGGATAACTCACTCAGACTGACCATCTGTCTGAGGATGATACGAGGTACTGAAATTCAATCGCGTACCCAACACTTGATGTAGACAATTCCAAAACCTCGTTGTAAATCTCGAATCCCTATCCAACACTATATATTTAGGTACACTATGCAAACACACTTTCTCTGCAATGTACAACTTTGCCAGCTTATCCAACGTATACGTAGTATGCATAGCTAAGAAATGCGAACACTTCGTAAGGCGATCAACAATCACCCAATTGGAGTTCTTCTTTGACGGGGTCAAAGGAAAACCAGACACAAAATCCATCGTAATCCTCTCTCATTTCCATTCTGGTATTCTCAAAGGCTGCAACAACCCGAAAGGAAATTGATGCTCAACTTTCACACGCTGACAAACCATACATATGCTAACAAATTAAGCAACATCCTTCTTCAACCCAACCCAATAGTACTCATCTTTCAATCCACGATACATCTTTGTACTACCATGATGCATAGCAAAAGGACTGCTATGAGCCTCAGTCAAAATAGTGCGCCTCAACTCAACTCTGGCACGACTATTAGACTTTTAAAGCACAAAACACCATCACCATTGAAACAAAAATCAGTTGCATTACCATATGCTATATCCTAAACATTAGGCACCAAAGAAACATCAAGCAACTGCTTCTCCTTAATCAACTGAATCAAGGAAGGTTTCACTTGTAACTCAGCTATCAACCCACCATCTCGCGATATGCTCAACCGAGCAAACATCGCCCTCAACTCTACAACCACCTTCCTACTCATGGCATCGACCACAACATTGGCCTTTCCATGATGATACTCTATCGTCAGATCGTAATCCTTGAGCAACTCTAACCATCTTCATTGCCTAAGATTCAACTCTCTCTGAGACATTAGATATTTCAAACACTTATGATCCGTATAGACCACACACTTCTCACCGTAAAGGTAATGCCTCCAAATCATCAAAGCAAACACAACTGCAACAAGCTCTAGATCATGTGTAGGATAGTTGCGTTCATGCACCTTCAATTGCCTAGATGCATACGCCACAACCTTCTCACCATGCATCAACACACAACCTAGTCCAACGTACGATGCATCACTATAAACGACAAACTCCTTACCCGATTCAGGTTAAATCAAGACGGGAGCTTGCGTCAAAGCTTCCTACCTCTCGAAAGCTTGTTGTCTAACATCCGTCCATACAAAACGAACATTCTTTTGCAACAACTTGGTTAACGGAGCAGTAATCATAGAGAAACCCTCCACAAACCTTCGATAATATCCTGCCAAACCAAGGAAACTATGCACTTTAGTCACCGATTTAGGTGTCTTCCAACTCATCACCGCCTCGATCTTATGTGGGTCAACTACGGTACCCTTGGCCGACACCACATGTCCAAGAAAGAGAACTTCCCTGAGCCAAAACTCGCACTTTCTCAACTTAGCATAAAGCTTATTCTCCAACAACACTTACAATACAATCCGCATATGCTTATCATGATCCTCCTCGGTACGGGATTACATGAGAATATCATCAATAAACACTACCACGAACTGGTCCAAAAACTCATAAAACACACGATTCATCATGTCCATGAATGCAACCGGTGCATTCGTCAAACCAAACGGCATCACCAAGAACTCATAATGCCCGTACCTTGTACGAAAAGCTGTCTTAGGTACATCTACATCCATTACCTTCAATTGATAATATCCATACCTCAAATCAATCTTAGAAAACACCGAAACACCTTGAAACTAATAAAAAAATCATCAATCTTTGGCAAAGGATACTTGTTCTTGATCGTTAACTTGTTCTGTTGTCGATAATCTATACACATACGCATCGTGCCATCTTTCTTCTTTACAAACAAGACCGGTGCACCCCAAGGTGAAATACTTGGCCTAATGAACCCTCGATCTAGCAACTCCTGAAGTTGCATTTTCAACTCCTTCAGCTCCTTAGGTGACATCCGATAAGGAGCAATAGACAATAGAGTCGTACTTTTATACAACTCAATGCCAAACTCAACTTCTCTATTCCGTGGCAAACCAGACAACTCTTCCGAAAAGACACTCGGAAACTCACATACCGTTCGTATGTCTTGTACTCGCACCTCATTTGTACCATGATTCAACACATAAGCTAAGAAAGCTTCACAACACAACTCCATCATACGACTCGCTTCAAGAGCCAAAATTGCATTGGAAAAGAATTTCACATTCTCGCCTACGATTATCACATCGTAATCATCAGCAAGTTTCAAGGTAACTCGCTTAACATCAAAATCGACCACAACCCTATGCTCGGTCAACCAATCCATTCCAAGGACTACATCAAAACCATAGAAAGGCAACTCTATCAAATCAACTGCAAACACATGGCCTTGGACAGATAAAGGACATCACCTATACAACTTCCTCGTAACCACAGTTTCATCAAAGAAACTAGTTACTTGCATTCCCAAATCTAACATATCAACAGGGATATCAAGCAAATGTACACGCTCACTCAAAATGTATGAGTGCGTAGATCCAGAATCAATAAAAGATAACAATGACAATGATTGCAAAGTGAAAGTACATGCAATCACATCGGTGTCATTGCGTCCCTCGCGTTGTGCATACACCCTCGCAGGACAACCACCCTCGGGTTGAATAGCCACAATGTGTGCTACAACTCTTTGTCTGTCCTCCCTACACTGGAAATTACCACGACCGCGCCCACAGCCTCTCTATGGTGCAACAACAGGTGCCCGACCTTGACCACCTCCATCCAGTAAGGGACAATCATGCCTCAAATGATCAGTCGATCCACAACTCCAACAAGAGTTAGCTGTCATAGCCGTAGGAGCCTGCGCTTCTCGAGCCATACGAGGAAAATCTCGCCTCAGATGCTCACGCCATCCGCATACCCAACAAGCATTTTGTTCAGATCTCACCCTGTTACCCTAAACTGGCGCAACACGCCCAAAAATTCCCTCGCCTCGACTTAGGCCGGTACCTACGATCATGATGCCTTTTATACTGTCCACCACCAGGACCAGAATCTGCAACCCTCTTACCCGAGATAGAGCTACCCACGTGAGAGGACAAGCCCAAACTTTACTTGATATCCTTAGATCACGCCACCAACACATAAAAATCTGTATAAACAGAGGCCAACATGAAAGTCTTCACTTCCTGCATCAAACCATAACGGAAATGATCACAACGATGCCTATCACTCGGCACCAACTCAGGAGCATACTGGCTCAAACGAACGAACTGAACCTCATACTCAGCCACTGTCATGCTACCTTGAACCAAGGACATAAACTCACGCTTCTTATCATCCAAGTATCTAACCCCTAGATACTTCTTCTTAAAAGGCATCTTGGAAGAACTCTTAATCCACCTTATTGGGCTCCATAGCCGTAGTCACAGTCGTCCACTAACTGTATGCATCACCATGCAACAATGAAACATCACATTCCAGCTTACGTGCATCATTGCACCCCATTTGATCAAAAACCTAGATCGTACTAGCCATCCAAGCCTCAGATGCTTCAGAAGACAATCCACGATACTCTACGCCTCCTAAACTTCGCAAGCGTTCCAACGACAAACCTAATTTCCCAGCAACAAGTGCTTGCACTTGCACTCCAGCCATAACAGCTTGGAATGCCCCAGTCATTGCCTAAACCAAAGGCGTTAAATCACCCCACACAGGACCATCTTGCCCATGTTGTCCTTTCTCCTCACCCCCAGGTGGAGGCGGTGGAGGAGATTAATTGCCACCATGAAGAACCTCGTTCTCCTTATTTCCTTGCTCACCAACAGGAGCAATCGTACCTGAACGTAGCTCTCTCCTCGGACTCATTGTGCTATTAATAATTAAGGCATGATAATAAAACAAAAAAGAAACCAGACCAGCTTCAAGCAAGTATCCAAGACTTTGAATTCAATTTAAAAACACTTTCCTATAGTAATAATGCAACGTGCATCCCAATTTCCCCCAAACAAGCATAAGGCATACAACGTACATACCACAACCATCGTGCATTGCAATCAATCAAATTCAGCCCACAACATCATCACGTACATAACAGCTCACACATACTTCACAATCATCATGCATGGCATCCATATCATTTGATCACCATTCACATGATTATAACAATCACCGTGCAAAGCAAACATCATCAATCATTTAGAATCACATCACATCAACTTACCGTTAACTTACACTCATCCTATTTTTTCGAAACCTAGTTCTGATACCACCAAATGTAACCCTTTTGACCCGACCTATATTGTAGACCGAACCGAACGAGTCACACGTAGAATATTGAAGTAAACCAGGAAGTTTACTCCAATGAACAACCCTAATTTTTTTCTTTTTATCTTATCTAGATGCCCATTAGAGTCCTAAGTGTTTAACATCGCAGCGAACATTCATAACTCAAACGGACGTCGATTAAGACTCGATTGCATTCAATTACGATTTTAGGGACCATTTTGTAATTTTACCAAACTATAGAGAAATATACCATTTTTATTTTACCAACACTTATTAACCACGTTACATGCAACTCATTCAAAACTCAGTACAAAAAAATCATTCATGCTCATTTAATTACATCCACAACATTCAAGGACCAAAAAGCAAAGAAAAAGAACTTTAGAAAATTCCATCAACTAACTTACCAGCTTGTCGTTTCGGTACAGGCTAGCCCTACATTGAGACAGACGTATCAAAATAGATGCACAGAGCTCGAAACATGGGCACGTATCGGAACACACTTGAGGTGTTTCAAAATAGTGGTTTCCAGTAGCAAAACGTACCAGAACAAACCTCCCCTGTTTCAAAACCCTTAGGCCATTTCAGGCTCACTATTTTTGTACAGGCTCGAGTGTACCGAAACACCTGGGCCTGTTATGACACTTTTTGATGGTTTTTCTCACTTAAATCCATCCTAAACCAATCCAACATGCTTCCAACATGCATACATCATAATTAACATCAATCCTGTAACCCCCTTAGCCCGGTCTAGACGGTTGACCCAAACTACGAAGATTACACGGGGAAAACCAAAGTCAACCCAAAAGTCAACCTTGATTAACGACCTTTTTTTTCTTTTTAAAACTTATCTAGATGCACATTAAACCTATGTGAAAGCCCAAGAACCTTGGGAGAGAAAAGCACAGCGATCAGAAACGTTTAAGGACTCAAATGCAAGAAATACACTTTTAGGGACCAAAATGTAAATTTTGGAAAATAAAAGGACTTCCAAGATTTTAGTTTTACCAAACCTCAATTAATCATATTACAAGCCTCTCTGCCAAATTTCAGCTTAAAAAGACATCTCAAGCCCAAGCAATTGCAATTACAACATTCAAGACTAAAAAGTAAAGCATGCAAAAACTGTCCAACGGTCACCCGTTTCGAAACACTGACACCCGTATAGAAACACCCGTGTCGTACACCCGTATCGAAACGGTGTTGAACGTTTCGAAACGCGGGTATGTTCCGAAACTAGTTCAGAAACGGGCACCTCCAGTAGCCAAAATGTTTAGAAACACCTCTAGCCATTTCGAAACGCTCAGGCCATTTCATGCACCCGTTTCGAAACAGCCAAGGGTGTTTCGATACACCCTGCCCAGAAACAGCAGAAAATTCTGGTTTTACACATCCAAACACCAACAAACATACTTTAAACCATTCCTCAACATATCAACAATATGCCAAGCATCATAACTACCAAATTGCATTAAAAACAAGATACAAATCAAACCTTAGGTGCACCAACTCATTCAACACATCCAACACATGATCTTTCTTTTAATCAAAGAGCATAACATATCAAGTTATGAAGAAGATGATTCAAATATGGCAAAGCGATCAACAACATAGTTCAAACCATAAACCGAACTTGATCAACATACACAATCTCATTACACATCAATATAAAAGACTCTCCCCCCATTGCCTTTATTATCTATAGCTATAAACCAAGACATACTTCTCAAGTGGAGCTCATCTTGAATCCCTTGCTTCTTGCTGTCCCAACTTCAAATATCTGCATTGATGGACAAAAAGGAGCGTAAGCACATAATGCTTAGTGAGGAATGCTCAAAACCAAAACACCATCAATGCATCGAATCATAAAACCCTCTTTAAATGTAATTACAACTCAATAAACCAAAACATTGGAGGAAAACTTCCTTTGAAACAACGTTGCTTTAAATCATGCATTGCTCAACATGAAAACCAACCTTTAACTTTGAAAAGCTAAACAACTCAACCCAAAACACATTCTTGCAAATACTATCATTTAAACCTATCCATGCATGAACACCACATGCAAAGTTAAACTCAAATTCCTTGGAAAACACTTCCACTTCACAACATACTTTCCTCATGCTTGATGATCATTTCAAAGCAAAATACCTTTTTAATAGTCTTTGTTCCTTCTAACTATCTCATGCATTCAACAAATGCAAAACACATGGACTACAAAAGCAACATTTGCAATACATGCCTTTTTAAACAACCCTTCACAAGACTCCAATGCACTAAAGAGATTCTATGCCCATATGCAACATTCACAATAGAAGATATACACTTGCTCAAGCTTAACAAGTAATACATGCACTCTTAAATCATTACACAATTCCCATGCAACCTTGCATCATTTCAAGCATCTCTCGCTTCATTAAATTCAAAAACATTATATTGGCTTTCAAGTGATAATTCACAAACCATTTCAACTCAAGACACAATCGGATACGCGGATTACAAGCGTTGTCCCACACGCTTCATACACACTACCGAACAACATAAGGTGGAGTTTAACGGTACAATCACAACCCCTCAACACCTGTGATGGAGTTTAACGGTACAATCACAACCCCTCAACATCACTCATTGGTAGTTGTATAATCTACTAACGAGAGTACGGGACACATAATAGAAGATCCACAAACAGACTTTTAACCACCGTTGTGACCTTAACAAGATCCTCACACAGACTTTTAACCACCGTTGTGACCTTAACAAGATCCTCACACAGACTTCTAACCACCGTTGAGATCTTACCCAAAATCCTCACACAGACTTTTATCCACCGTTGTGAGCTTACCAAGATCCACACACGGACTATTAACCACCGTTGTGATCTTACCTCTCTCGTTAGGATACTTGGATGGAGTTTACGGTACAATCACAACCCTTCAACATCCAAGGCGACTTTATTCACGGTGCACCCAATCCTATAGCCGGCTAACTATATCCGATTAAAGTAACCAAAAACCACTTACATCACTAGCCAATACACATCAATTACCATCATCAATTCAATGTTTTAAAGCATTAAACAAAGCCATTAAACACCATGCACCACTACCAATTTAACAACATGCCAAAACAAGGATCTCTTACCTTGAGCATCCTTCAACATATAGCTTTCAAAACCAGCATTAAACCATGACTAATCATGCTTAAAAACAGTAATTAAACTCAACCACCCCAAGTGCATTTAAAACCAAATCATAGCACAATCCAAGAGAGAAATTCCATTTACTTACTCTTGAGCTTAGCTAAGTTGTTTAGACTTAAACTAAGCTCCCAAAATCTCGTCCAAAATGTTTCAAAGCTGGAAAACTCTTTTCCACTCACCGATACACAAAACTATGATAGCCGACAAGCCTTCCAAGCATCCGAAACTTCCAACGCCACCTCTATTGCTTCCGGATCATTCTCCCCTGTTTTAAACACATAACAACAGAGGATTAA
The DNA here is from genome assembly GCA_030270665.1 of Hibiscus trionum. NCBI lineage: Eukaryota > Viridiplantae > Streptophyta > Magnoliopsida > Malvales > Malvaceae > Hibiscus > Hibiscus trionum. The sequence continues at coordinate 45,487,373 of BSYR01000026.1, read as the reverse complement.
TGCATCATCATGCATTAAAAACACCAGCAACACAACCCAACCCGCTGCTCTACATAAATCTAACATTTCGGCTACCAAACACAACCGAAATCACCTCCAAACTCTTCCAAAACATAACCCAGCCAAGATCCATCAAATCCAACCTTCTATAAACATCAATTAACGTCCAAAATGAACCTAAACTCGTCATTATACCTCCAGCTATAACAGAACACCAAGATCACCTCAAAAACCACCATTTTCATAAGCAAAAACTTAGGAAATTCAACCTATTCGGGATTTCATTGATAAAACCTCATTTACACATCATTAGACATCCAAAATACATTTAAGAATCATCTCAAAACAGAGCCCAAACAATCACAACGAAATTCTTCAAGATTTCTTCCAAATCTTGAGTTTTAAGCCAAAATCAAGCTTCTATCATTAAAACCTTTTATAAAACTTCAATTAAGGATTGAAAACTTGTGAATTTCAGTAAAGAACTTAACATTTAGAGGAGAAGAATAACCTTACCTCTAAAGGATGATTTCTCCTTGATTTGAGCCAATTTGCTTGAAAATCCAATGAGCAAAACAAAAGGATTTGATGTAGAATGGATTAGGAATTAATTGATGATTGAAACCTCATCAATTGAATTGAAAACCAATGGAAAAGATGCTGGAGAAAAGTGTTTGGATGAGGGAATTTTGAGAGAAAATGAGATGAGAAGTTTTAAGAAAAGTTAGTTATGATTTAATCAAAAGGTAGTTTCTCTCCTCATCTAATTAATTAAAACATTAATTAAATCACTTAAATTTAAGAAAAATCTGGAGAAATCTTTCTTGGGTAAATTAGCTCCTTAAAGATTCAAAGTTTGAATCCTTACAAAACAGTCACCACTGAACTTTTCAAAAATTGCATTTTAGTCACTATTTCAAAATGTTGCATTTCCAAACCTTATTTGTAAAATTGATTTCACCACTCTCTTATATATATTAAAAGAGAATTTTTAGATATTTTTCCATATTTTTAAAGCATCCCGAACTAGGCTTTCCCTAAAACCTCCTTTTACATTCGAACCGAAAATCAAACCGGCCCGGTTTAGACCCTAAACTTCCAAGCCCAAAATTGGGGTGTTACAACTCTCCCCCTCTTAGGAAATTTCGTCCTTGAAATTTCAACCTGCGAAAAGAGCACGATACCAAACTTCCCAAAGCAACACACAATGCAACACGAGAGACTTAACCACCACTGAACACTCTCCACCCAAAACACCACAAAAAAAAACAACTCCTCCTCCAATCAAACTTACACTATAACCAAACCCAACACCACTACATACTGTTGAAAACTTCCAGAACACTCAGATGTTAACCTCAGCTTAACCTTTCACACTTCCGAACTGCGCTTAGCCCCAACAACTCGAAGAACCTTCAAATCTTTACAACATACTCCACCTAATCTCATAACTCCCAAAACTCGTACACACGGCAACACCAACCCATCCAGATTCAGCCACCATGTGACCCACAACCTTTACTGCTTCCAAAACCCCTTGCAAAACTGCTCAACTTCTTTTAAAGATTACCACAACAAGCAAAAATTTCTTAAGCATCAACTGCTTACTCAAACTTCTCAACGTATTGATGACATTCCTTCACATCCGCCACTATCACTACCATAACAACTCATCAAAACTACCCACAAAACATTTGAAACCCATGCCACAAGACTCCAACCTTAATTCCGCAAGCTGTTCCACTCACCCCTAGCTGACTTAGAAAAAGATTTACTTATACCCCAACAAATAAACCACTTCTTACAAGAACCCGGCCAACCAACAATGGCCCTTGAACTTACATTGCCTTTCCACTTCAATCTTTGACCATAACACTAGCCTTACCTGGATACCGCCCATTCTATACAAACAGGTTAAGATTACGAAACCTCCACTCAACTCCTTGAAGGTTGCTACAAACCATCACCTACATAAACAACCCTCCTATTGCAACATCAATGCCAAGACACCTCATCACTCTGGAGACACATCCACTAACCTACAACAACACTTAACACGAAGAAACTACCACATCTACTAGCTATTCACAACCACTTGACCGATTCTAACTCCAACCGGCAATCTCTTCACCACCACACCGCTAAACTCTTTAAGCACCAAAACACTTCCCCTCTGCCAACATGCTAGATCACACTCACTATTACTGACAACTCGCTTACTACCCTCCACTACTTCTATTATTCTCCTAGCACCAAAACAACTCTTACAACCCACCATCCAACCTAATCCTACCACAACACTAACGGACCCAATTAGCTATTAGCAAGTGTGAACGTTCGTATGCATGGTCACCAATATGCCCTATCAATGCCTGTGTACATGTATGCAAAACCTCTAATGCCATGTCGCATGTATGCATGTACCAACATATATATAATATAGTATATAACAATGGTTTTAACTGTGCATGTATGTCGGTTCACACCCACCAATAACATCCTCAAAATCCGCCTAAGAACAACTTCTTACCTCACTTCTATCTTGCCCAGCTCTATCATTCTAACAATCCGCTAACCACAAAATACCCACTAATGCCTTCTTCACACTAAAGTTGTTTCCAAAACAACACCGACTACTACCCTAACTTGCAAGCTATAAGACCAAACCCACTACGCAAGGGAAACCCAACCGAAACCAAACAAAGATAACTAGGGCAAAGATTACTTAACAAGGTTACTTGCAATCACCTCACTGCCCCGGAGCTTCCACAGACAAACACACTTCCTCGCAGAACCATCATTCTCTAGCCGTACCACCGCAGCATCAACCAACACTATAAGGTCATCACCGTCTCCCTGCGGTAAAGAACCCTGACTACCCTGACCCAACTCTAAACAATTCTATCTCAAATGTCCAACAGACCCACAATTCCAACAAGATCCATCCCCCAAGCTCCTCACACCTTCCTGCCTTTCTTGCCACCTCCGAACTCTGTCTCGGCCACGCTCACGACCATTCTGAGACCCTTTTGCAACCACTGAAGCTGATCTCACCACTTGAGGACAATTCCGCTTCACATGCTCCATAGAACCACAGTTCCAACAAACTCCCACGCCCCAACAACCTCCAACATGACACCTACCACAACGGTCACACATCGGCAACCGAGCTACCACTCCTTGATCATGTAGCACTTGACCCATATCTGTACTACCACCCAGACTTCGATTCAAGCAAACCCTTCCATCACGTAGCCTCTTACGCTGACCGCTCCCGAGGTCAGTACCCACAGCTCTTTTGCTTAAAATTTTCTAACCTTCAAAGTCTGAAACCACACCCCTACGTTGCTTAACCCCTGAGAACTTCTCTCCCAGGTATATTCCATTAAAGGCAGACACAAATAACTCTCAGTCTATATCGTGGATATGCGTTACCACCGCCACAGATGTCCACCAGGCACAAGCATCCTCCAACATCAACGAGACAACACCTCCCAGCTTACAAGCATAGTCACACCCTTCCTGATCCAAAATTAGAATTACATTGGCTAACCAAGCCTCGAATGCCTCAGGTGTCGAACCATGATACTCCACAACTCCCAAATCATATAAACGTTGTTTTGACAAACTCGCATGTCCCACAGTCGGCACGTCTACAGGCCTCACTTTCATCACGGCCTGAGATGTTCCCGACACCTTTTGAACCACAGGTGATGAATCCTTCATCACAGAACCAGCTTCCTCCTCCTGCCTTACTACCTCAACTCCAAGCACTGTAGACTGAAACGAAACACCTCCACCAAAAGGTGAATTCCACGCCTTAACAACCTGCTCTAAAGCAGCAACCATCTCACCCAACTGCCATTCTCCCATCGATCTCATTGTGCTATTAATAACGAGCAAAGATAACAAAACAAACAAAACGATCAGGCCAGCTTCAAGCAAGGATTCAAGACTCCAACTCCAACATAACACAATAGCTATAATAATAAGGCAATGGGTATCCCGAATTCTCCCCCTTTTACATGACATAACAATCAATAAAAAAAACATTGATATCACAAACATCGAGCATATCAATCAACAAACTTCGATCATGCTCTCATCAAACATCATTCACCCTCAACAGCATAATATCAACATATCATACCCATCACATTTTCATTACTCAGAAAATCAACTCACAACACCAGCATATCACCAATAAATGTTCACACTAGCTCACAGAAGATTCATAACCAAAAAGCATGATAAACCATTAACAACTCGCTCAAAGACATATTTTTCAACCAACTTTCAACCACACATCCGAATAAACATCCAACATTTATTATAACAACTTACCACAAACTTACCATCGCCCCAAATATTCGCAACTTAGCTCTGATACCATCAAATGTAACCCTCTTAGCCCGGTCTAGACGGTTGACCCGAACTACGAAGATTACACGGGGAAAACCAAAGTCAACCTGAAAGTCAACCTTGATTAACGACCCTTTTTTTCTTTTTAAAACTTCTCTAGATGCACATTAAACCTATGTGAAAGCCCAAGAACCTTGGGAGAGAAAAGCACAGCGATCGGAAACGTTTAAGGACTCAAATGCAAGAAATACACTTTTAGGGACCAAAATGTAAATTTTGGAAAATAAAAGGACTTCCAAGATTTTAGTTTTACCAAACCTCAATTAATCATATTACAAGCATCTCTGCCAAATTTCAGCTTAAAAAGACATATCAAGCCCAAGCAATTGCAATTACAACTTTCAGGACTAAAAAGTAAAGCATGCAAAAACTGTCCAACGGTCACCCGTTTCGAAACACTGACACCCGTATAGAAACACCCGTGTCGTACACCCGTATCGAAACGATGTTGACTGTTTCGAAATGCGGGTATGTTCCGAAACTAGTTCAAAAACGGGCACCTCCAGTAGCCAAAGTGTTTCGAAACACCTCTAGCCGTTTCGAAACGCCCAGGCCATTTCATGCACCCGTTTCGAAACAGCCAAGGGTGTTTCGATACACCCTGCCCAGAAATAGCATAAAATTCTGGTTTTACACATCCAAACACCAACAAACATACTTTAAACCATTCCTCAACATATCAACAACATGCCAAGCATCATAACTACCAAATTGCATTAAAAACTAGATACAAATCAAACCTTAGGTGCACCAACTCATTCAACACATCCAACACATGATCTTGCTTTTAATCAAAGAGCATAACATATCAAGTTATGAAGAAGATGATTCAAATATGGCAAAGCGATCAACAACATAGTTCAAATCATAAACCGAACTTGATCAACATACACAATCTCATTACACATCAATATAAAAGACTCTCCCCCCATTGCCTTTATTATCTATAGCTATAAACCAAGACATACTTCTCAAGTGGAGCTCTTCTTGAATCCCTTGCTTCTTGTTGTCCCAACTTCAAATATCTGCATTGATGGACAAAAAGGAGCGTAAGCACATAATGCTTAGTGAGGAATGCTCAAAACCAAAACACCATCAATGCAACGAATCATAAAACCCTCTTTAAATGTAATTACAACTCAATAAACCAAAGCATTGGAGGAAAACTTCCTTTGAAACAACGTTGCTTTAAATCATGCATTGCTCAACATAAAAACCAACCTTTAACTTTGAAAAGCTAAACCACTCACCCCAAAACACATTCTTGCAAATACTATCATTTAAACCTTTCCATGCATGAACACCACATGCAAAGTTAAACTCAAATTCCTTGGAAAACACTTCCACTTCACAACATACTTTCCTCATGCTTGATGATCATTTCAAAGCAAAATACCTTTTTAATACTCTTTGTTCCTTCTAACTATCTCATGCATTCAACAAATGCAAAACACATGGACTACAAAAGCAACATTTGCAATACATGCCTTTTTAAACAAGCCTTCACAAGACTCCAATGCACTAAAGAGATTCTATGCCCATATGCACCATTCACAATAGAAGATGTACACTTGCTCAAGCTTAACAAGTAATACATGCACTCATAAATCATTTCACAATTCCCATGCAACCTTGCATCATTTCAAGCATCTCTCGCTTCATTACATTCAAAAACATTATATTGGCTTTCAAGTGATAATTCACAAACCATTTCAACTCAAGACACAATCGGATACGCGGATTACAAGCGTTGTCACACACGCTTCATACACACTACCAAACAACATAAGGTGGAGTTTAACGGTACAATCACAACCCCTCAACATCACTCATCGGTAGTTGTATAATCTACTAACGAGAGTACGGGACACATAACACAAGATCCACAAACGGACTTTTAACCACCGTTGTGACCTTAACAAGATCCTCACACGGACTTTTAACCACCGTTGTGACCTTAACAAGATCCTCACAGGGACTTTTAACCACCGTTGAGATCTTACCTAAAATCCTCACACAGACTTTTATCCACCGTTGTGAGCTTACCAAGATCCACACACGGACTTTTAACCACCGTTGTGATCTTACCTTTCTCGTTAGGATACTTGGATGGAGTTTACGGTACAATCACAACCCCTCAACATCCAAGGCGACTTTATTCACGGTGCACCCAATCCTATAGCCGGCTAACTATATCCGATTAAAGTAACCAAAAACCACTTACATCACTTGCCAATACACATCAATTACCATCATCAATTCACTGTTATAAAGCATTAAACAAAGCCATTAAACACCATGCACCACTACCAATTTAACAACATGCCAAAACAAGGATATCTTACCTTGAGCATCCTTCAACATATAGCTTTCAAAACCAGCATTAAACCATGACTAATCATGCTTAAAAACAGTAATTAAACTCAACCACCCCAAGTGCATTTAAAACCAAATCATAGCACAATCCAAGAGAGAAATTCCATTTACTTACTCTTGAGCTTAGCTAAGTTGTTTAGACTTAAACTAAGCTCCCAAAATCTCGTCCAAAATGTTTCAAAGCTGGAAAACTCTTTTCCACTCACCGATACACAAAACTATGATAGCCGACAAGCCTTCCAAGCATCCGAAACTTCCAACGCCACCTCTATTGCTTCCGGATCATTCTCCCCTGTTTTAAACACATAATAACAGAGGATTAATGCATCATCATGCATTAAAACACCAACAACACAACCCAACCCGTTGCTCTACATAAATCAACATTTCAGCTACCAAACACAACCGAAATCACCTCCAAACTCTTCCAAAACATAACCCAGCCAAGATCCATCAAATCCAACCTTCTATAAACATCAATTAATGTTGAGTGTGTAAAAGTTCTATTATTTACACCCTTTTAACCCATATTTCTGCTGCATTCAAGCATTATTCATTGCATTTAGGTTAGTTTACAGCAAAACATCACAAATATATTAAAAGGCACAGTTTCTACTGAGAATGGCTGTTTTTGCAGGTTGCCGCCGTAGCAGACGGTGAGGGCAGACTCTGGCCACTTTTATGTCTCAGACAGGTACTTATATTGAGAATATGAATCAGTTTGTCAAGAAAACAGAGACGTTCATGGATAAAACAGAGATGCGGATGACAAATCATGAAGCTACTCTGAAATCTTTGGAGACACAAATGGGTCAGGTTTCCCAGCATATTAAGCCAAGGCAGACTGGAGGATTCCCTAGTAATACTGAAAATGCTAGGCAGCCCACACATGAGCAATGTAAGGCCATTACTACTAGGAGTGGGAAGAAACTACCAGGGCCAGAAAAGGAAGCTGAATCAGTAAGAAAACCAGCCTTGGACAAACCTGCCGAGGAAGCTGCCCCGACAGGTAACAAACAGACTGCTGACGATGAGCCTGTCACGACAGCAGAAGCGACAGAGGAGAAAATTGATGAACCCAAACCTCCTCAGATTCGTATGCAGTGGGAAGGACGCATTGCTGATTACCGTCCCCCACCCCCTTTTCCTCAACGGTTACAGCAAGCTAAGCAAGAATCTCAGCTTAAAAAGATTTATGATATTTTTAAGCAGGTTCATATTAATATTCCGCTGTTAGATGCCGTTAGGGAGATGCCCGGTTATGCCAAATTTCTCAAGGATGTCATGTCAAAGAAATCTAAACTTGGGGAGTTTGAAACGGTAAAGATGACAGAAGGTTGCATGAGTATTCTTCATCGGCAGCCACCCCAGAAAAAGAAGGATCCGGGGAGCTTCATCATACCTTGTGTAATCGGAGACAAATATGTGGGTAAGGCACTTTGTGATCTTGGTGCTAGCATTAATCTAATGCCAAAATCTGTTTTTCAGAAATTAGGTATTGGAAAGGCGCGGCCCACGACAGTAATTCTACAGCTGGCAGACCGCTCTTACGTTCATCCGGAAGGAAAAATCGAAGATATTCTGGTAATAGTGGATAAATTTATATTTCCTGCTGACTTTCTTGTTTTAGATTGTGAAGCAGACGAAAACGCTCCAATCATCCTTGGGCGACCCTTCTTAGCCACGAGAAGATCACTGATTGATGTGGAGAAAGGAGAACTCACCATGAGAGTGAACGATCAAGAGATTAAGTTGAATGTTCTCCAAGCTATGAAGCATGCTGATGCAGACGAGGAATGCAAGGCTATCACTGAAGTTACCCTTGATCAACCCTGCATCAGGTCGGGCTGTCACGACATCAAAATTGGTCACTGCCGCGGCAGCCACCTACAGGACTGTCACGACAGTACCGACGACAGCAACTCCTCTGAATTCGATACATCAGATACTGAAGATCAAGAGGAGGTAAACTGGATAGGCGATCGTCCAGGTTATAATCAAATAGCCATCGCACCGGAAGATCAAGAAAAGACGACTTTCACATGCCCATACGGAACTTATGCTTTTAGGAGAATGCCGTTTGGACTATGCAACACACCTGCCACCTTCTAAAGGTGCATGATGGCCATATTCTCCGATATGGTAGAGGACTTCCTTGAAATTTTTATGGATGATTTTTCAGTCTTTGGGGACGATTTTGAGATCTGCCTAGACAATCTACAAAAGGTACTTGAAAGATGTGAAAAAGCAAATCTAGTCTTGAATTGGGAAAAATGCCACTTTATGGTGGATGAAGGGATAATCCTTGGCCATAAGATTAGCTGCCGTGGGATAGAAGTCGACAGGGCCAAAATAGAAGTTATCGAAAAGCTGCCGCCGCCGACCACAGTCAAGGGTATTAGGAGTTTCTTGGGACATGCTGGTTTTTATCGGAGATTCATTGCAAATTTCTCAAAAATCATCAAGCCCCTATGCCATCTCCTGGAGCAGAACCGACCCTTTGACTTTAATGATGAATGTACTGAGGCATTCAAGGTTCTGAAGGAAAAGATGGTAACAGCCCCAATAGTACAGCCACCAGACTTGACACAGCCGTTTGAGATCATGTGTGATGCTAGTGACTATGCTGTCGGGGCAGCACTTGGGCAGCGGAGAGATAAATTATTTCATGTCATATACTATGCCAGCAAGACATTGAATGATGCCCAAGTCAACTACACCACCACAGAAAAGGAGTTATTAGCTGTGGTGTTCTCCATTGACAAGTTTCGTCCTTACATACTTGGAACGAAGGTAATAGTGCACACAGACCATTCTGCTCTGAAGTATCTGTTTGCGAAAAAGGATGCAAAGCCTCGATTGGTACGATGGATCCTTCTATTGCAAGAATTCGACCTTGAAATCAAGGACAAAAAAGGGACAGAAAATCAGGTGGCAGATCACTTGTCAAGGTTGGAGAAGGGACAGAGTCTACCAACAGATGAGACAAACATACTGGAGACCTTCCCAGATGAGCAGCTCTTTGCTGCCGCAATCACTGCCGCGACAGCCATGGCAGCAGGTAAGTCTTCTGAACTTCCCTGGTATGCTGATTTCGTTAATTTTATAGTTAGCGGAATAATTCCTTATGATCTTAATTATCAAGCCAGGAAGAGGTTCCAAAATGATGTTAAACATTATTATTGGGACGAACTTCTTCTTTTCAAAATTTGTGCAGATCAGGTTATAAGGAGGTGTGTACCACATGAAGAGCAAGAAGACATTCTTCATCACTACCATGCTTCACAGTATGGAGGTCACTTATGAGGCAACAAAACTGTTGCCAAGGTGCTGCAGTCAGGGTTCTACTGGCCGTCACTGTATAAAGATGCACAAATCTTCTACAAGAGCTGTGACAGGTGCCAAAGGACAGGAAACATCTCACGGAGAAACGAGATGCCACTGCAGAACATTCTAGAAGTCGAGATCTTCGACGTTTGGGGGATTGATTTTATGGGACCTTTTCCATTCTCATGTGGAAATCTATACATCCTCCTAGCAGTAGATTATGTCTCTAAGTGGGTTGAAGCTATCGCCACTCAAAAGAATGATGCCAAGACAGTCCAAAGGTTTTTACACAAAAATATCTTTTCTAGGTTTGGCATCCCTAAGGCGATTATCAGTGATGAATGGAGACATTTTGACAATAGGGTTATTGCTGCCGTCTTGAAGAAATATGGTGTCAAGCATCGGATCGCGACAGCATATCACCCACAGACCAATGGACAAGCTGAGATATCCAATAAGGAAGTTAAGAACATTCTTGAGAAGATGGTTAAGCCAACTAGGAAAGACTGGTCTTTACTTCTCAATGATGCGTTATGGGCATATAGGACAGCTTTTAAGACTCCATTAGGAATGTCTCTGTACCGATTGATTTATGGGAAAACATGTCATCTACCTGTCGAGATAGAGCACAGAGCATACTGGGCAATCAAGGCAGTGAATATGGACTTGGATAGGGCAGGACAGAAAATGCTGTTAGATTTGAACGAAATTGAAGAAATACGGACAATGGCCTACGACAATGCAAGAATCTACAAGGAGAAAACTAAGAAGTGGCATGACAGGAAGTTGCTGCCACGACAGTTCTGCCTAGGGCAACTTGTATTGTTGTTCAATTCTAGACTGAAACTTTTCCCAGGGAAACTGAAATCTAGATGGTATGGCCCATTCCAAGTTGTACAAGTTTTTCCCCATGGTGCCATCACAATCCAATCACTAAAAGACGGGCACCAATTCAAAGTCAACGGACAGCGTCTCAAGCATTATCAGGGGACTGAAGCCCCAGGAATACAGGAAGTGGTTACTTTAGGAGATGCCCCACCTGCCATCCCTAATTTAACCTAAATTTTATTTCTATTTTTTATTATTATTTATTAGTTATTAGGAAATAAGGTTTATTTTATTTTGAATAATGTTTTTATGTTTATTGTTTTTAGGAAATAAAGGAGTCAAGAAGAACAGGAGAAGTGAACTCAGCCCACCATCCATCCATCAGCCCAACAAAGCCCAATACTAAAGCCTGTCGTTACAACCGCCGTGACAGACACGAAAAAGACAGGCTGTCACCATGCTGTCACGACAGACGCAGAAACGTGTGACAGACGCGTAACAGACGTGGAAACGTGTGTCAGACGCGTCAGACACGCTAAAGCTCAACAGCCACCCCGTTATTCGTGCCTGCCGTTACAGCTTCAACGGGCAGCAATTCCTTTTCTATAAAACCCCGTTTCATTTTCATTTTCACTCACTTCTGCCTTTCTTACTTGCTCTCCATCTTTAGTTTTCATTTACTTTCATTTACTTTTCACAACCCTTGCACTAACATGTCTTCCAGAAAAACCCGCCGCAGTGCTGCCTCTACTTCCTCACCAGCAGCAACTCCCCCACAGTTCTTTGCAACCAGAGACATGTGGGAAGAACGAGGCTTCATCTATACACCAAAGGCAAAGAATCTGGGCCTCAAGCCTTTCATAGCCAGGAAGATTAGGGCTCTATTATGGCAAACATTTGCGGAGCAACCAGAGGAGATGAACGAAACGCTGGTGAGAGAATTTTATACTGCCATCAGCAGCAAAACGGTGACAGCAGTGAATGTTAGAGGGAAAAAGGTACCGTTTAAAACAACCACTCCAGCCCGCCCCGAGAACCAGAATCCGCCGCCAAATCCGCCTCAGCAGCAGCAGTGAAGACAGTGATTAAAATTTAAGTTTCTTATCTTATTCTTGCTGCCTGCCATTTATATTTTGTGATGTGCTGCCTTTATCTGTTTTTACCTTTATTCTGTCATTTGCATTGAGGGCAATGCAACCCTCGAGTTTGGGGGTGGCAACCCTCCATATTAATGGAGTACATCTTAGTTAAATTTGGTGTCTTTTACTTAGTTTATTTTTGTCAAAAAAAGAAGATGAAAATATTGGAAATTTTGGCTGAAAACTGTGAACTGAACTTACATGTCGTGACAACTCTGTCATGGCAGCGACTTTAGGATAGTTTTAGGAGAAGTTTAGAGCCTTTCTATAGTTATGAAAACTTAAACACTATTGTGACTGTTATACTGCTTAGACTTCTTTTAGCCAAACTAGAATAAGAAGTTTAGCACTTGAATAGCCCCTAGAGGTTCCTAACACTGGCTCTAGGAAATAAGTTTAGCAAAAGAGACTCAACAGCCCTAGAGGTGCCCGAAACCGGCTCTAGGAAGTTAGCTAGAGGTGCCCAAAACCGGCTCTAGTGAAACTTTAGCTTAAAAAATGAAATCAAGTCAAAACAAAAAATCAAAGGAGCATAAGAAGTGCCTTCAAAAAGATAAACTTGGCATTAAAATTCGAGTTAAGAGCTGAAATATTCTAGTGAAACTAAGAGAGTCTTGGCATATGTTGTTCAGAAGCATGCACACACTGCACAAGGACTATAGTGAGATTCCGAACAGATCCTAAATTATCCGACAGGTTGCTGCTGTCACAGGGAACAAACGACGGGTAAGGGAAAGGTCACTGTTTGAAAGCCAAAACAAAAATATTTCATTTTTCTTTTAGGTCTTAGTTGCTTGAGGGCAAGCAAAAACTTGAGTTTGGGGGTGTGTTGAGTGTGTAAAAGTTCTATTATTTACACCCTTTTTAACCCATATTTCTGCTGCATTCAAGCATTATTCATTGCATTTAGGTTAGTTTACAGCAAAACATCACAAATATATTAAAAGGCACAGTTTCTACTAAGAATGGCTATTTTTGCAGGTTGCCGCCGTAGCAGACGGTGAGGGCAGGCGCTGGGCAGAGAAGCAGAAGAGCTGAACTAGACAGGCAAACAAAGAGGACGATGCTGCCATGGTTGCTGCCGTGACAGCAGAGGACGATAGCAGTTTTGAGGAGAAGAAGCAAAGTGGACCTCGACAGATAGAGAAAATTCAGCCCGTCTGTCGTGTGAAAACCTCATATTTTTCCGAGCCCCAGATCAAAAGATATGTCAAGCCCAAAGTTCAAGGAGAGAAAATCCCAAGAAACAAGGAGGACGGCTGGAAAGTAGATTCCTTGAAGATTGAGACTTTATTAGAATCATACTTTTAATTAAAGTTGTAATCTTTGTTAAATTAGATAACTTGAGCCCAAAGCTTATATACGGGCATGTATTTTAACCTACAGGGCAGATCCCATAACCGATTACCCTAGCCTTCTCTCTCAAACTCTAGCTGTTTTCCTTCCCACACCATGTTCTAAATTCCCCCTAGGGCCACGGGTTGATTTGTAAAGTAGTTGCAAGGGTTGTTTTGTTTTAGGAATTTTCAGTTCAAAAAAATAAACTTCAAGTTCTCTTATTTTGGTTATTAATATCTTGCAAGAGCATCGGGAGAGCATTGTGAGGTTATCTATTTACTTAGCATCGGGAGAGTTAAGTATACGAAAGAAATAAGAGCAAGTTCTCTAGTTTATAGTTGAACTATCTCGGGCCTAGGGATAGGACGAGGTTAAGTGGCTAAAGAAGAATTCATCCACATCGGTGTTCATCCTTCGATTCACGCCGGGAGGTATCATCAAAGACGTGATCATCGACAGACTTGGACCTAGGGATAGGCCAAGGAACATCTGGGATTCTTGCCAAACTTGAAGTACGGAGTTGAGTGTTTGCTGCCGCGACAATCAACGGACTGCTGCCGCGACAGGTGCTGCCAGCGACAGGCGCGATGACAGAACTGGATTTCCTAAACTCTGCAATACCTGCACTACTGAGTAATTCAATACCAGCCCATTCTCTCTATCTTGATATCTTTACTCTTTTATTTACGTTTTCTTCATTATTTTCGTGACAACTTTCTCAACATCTTCTTTACTTTCGTGCAGTGAATTAAGGTGAAGCTATTAGCCCAATCCCTGTGGAGACGATATCCGATACTTCGTATCACTTTACTACTTGTGTCGTGTATACTTGCACTACAATTGCGATAGACTATTTTACACGCAACAATTAACATCCAAAATGAACCTAAACTCGTCCTTATACCTCCAGCTATAACAGAACACCAAGATCACCTCAAAAACCACCATTTTCATAAGCAAAAACTTAGAAAATTCAACCTATTCGGGATTGCATTGATAAAACCTCATTTACACACCATTAGGCATCCAAAATACATTTAAGAATCATCTCAAAACAGAGCCCAAACAATCACAACGAAATTCTTCAAGATTTCTTCCAAATCTTGAGTTTTAAGCCAAAATCAAGCTTCTATCATTAAAACCTTTTATAAAACTTCAATTAAGGATTGACAACTTGGGAATTTCAGTAAAGAACTTAACATTTAGAGGAGAAGAACAACCTTACATCTAAATGATGATTTCTCTTTGATTTGAGCCAATTTGCATGAAAATCCAATGAGCAAAACAAAAGGATTTGATGTAGAATGGATTAGGAATTAATTGATGATTGAAACCTCATCAATTGAATTGAAAACCAATGGAAAAGATGCTAGAGAAAAGTGTTTGGATGAGGGAATTTTGAGAGAAAATGAGATGAGAAGTTTTAAGAAAAGTTAGTTATGATTTAATCAAAAGGTAGTTTCTCTCCTCATCTAATTAATTAAAACATTAATTAAATCACTTAAATTTAAGAAAAATCTGGAGAAATCTTTCTTGGGTAAATTAGCTCATTAAAGATTCAAAGTTTCAATCCTTACAAAACAGTCACCACTGAACTTTTCAAAAATTGCATTTTAGTCACTATTTCAAAATGTTGCATTTCCAAACCTTATTTTGTAAAATTGATTTCACCACTCTCTTATATATATTAAAAGAGAATTTTTAGATATTTTTCCATATTTTTAAAGCATCCCGAACTAGGCTTTCCCTAAAACCTCCTTTTACATTCAAACCGAAAATCAAACCGGCCCGGTTCAGACCCTAAACTTCCAACCCAAAATTGGGGTGTTACAAATCCTCAAACATTCATGGCATATTCAACATCAAGTCATGGAAAAATGCATCAAAGGTAAACTATAGGCATGCAACCTAGCAAATGAGCCACTCAAGAGTTAAAACTCAAACCAATGAATAATCCATCAAATAAAGGCCTTTTAAAGTTAAAAACCATATAGCAAACATGCTCACAAAGGGTGTTCATACACATCACCCAAATAGACTGTGGAATCCATATTTCCCTTATTACTCTAGTTTAATTCGAAACATACATTCTTAAGAAAAGTCCCTTGGAATCCCTTGCCTCTTGCTGCCTCCTAAGCTTCAATTATCTGCATTGATGGACAAAGAAGAACGTAAGCACATAAGGCTTAGTGAGGAGTGCTCAAAACTAAAACACCATCAATGCACTAAAACCATTTTCCATCCCTTGAAAACAATCATGCCCTTCTTAAACCATGCACTTTCCTTAACAAATCAGCATGTTAAACATCATGCAACAAGTGTTAAATACTCAACAACAAATCAATTTGCTAACACTTAACTTAAGCCTTCCCATGCATAGCTACCATATGCAAAGCTTAAAGAGTAAAACATGCATTTACATAATATGCACCATTAACCATTCATGAAAATTCATCAATTATATTGACTCACAAGTGATCATCAACATACTCATTTCTCAAAACCACAATAGATACACGGATTCCCAAGTGTTGTCCCAAAACTTCATACATTCTCACTGGCATCTCAAGGTTCACACACGGGAGCTACCCTCCACCATTGTGACACCCGTGGTGGAGTATTCAGTACACCGTATAAACCCCTCAATACCACTCATCGGTAGATGTATAACCCCACTAATGAGATATGAGACACTATACACTTTCCTTAATCGTTAGGGTACTTGGATGGAGTATTCGGTACACCGTATAAACCCCTTAACATTCAAGATGACTTTTTTATAGTGCACTCAATCCTATAGCCGGATAACTATATCCGATTTCATTTATAAACCATTTTTCACAACAATACTTGCCAATATAATTCTCATTTAGCACACACCTCATTGTTTTCAAAGCATTACCAATAAGCTACATTTCCAAGCATCAAACCAAGCTTCATAAGACATGTATAAGCATATACATACAAGGACCACTTACCATGTGCATCCTTCATCGATATAACATCCAAAAATAGTAAATCACTTACTTTAAATCATGCTTTAAACAGTAGGTAAAACGCATTCAAAATCAAGTGCATCGACAAACTCATAGTAGCACAATCTGAAAAAGAAAATCCTTTTATTTACTTCCGAACTTAGTAAATCGTTTCAAGCTTACACTAAATTCCCAAAACCACCTATTAAGTGTTCCAAAGCTGGAAAACACATTCTCACTCACCAACTCGTGAAACCAAGATTCGCCGACGCGAAATTAAGCGTTTGAAGCCCCCGGATCTTCACCGATTGCTTCCAATGAATTTTCCCTTGTTTATACCACACATGAAAAGAAGATTAATGCATCATAATGCATTAAAATCACTAGCAACTTAAACTATCTTGTTGCTCTGCCTTAAACCACTAAAACACCCATCCAAAACAACCGAAATAACCTTTGGTTGCTCTCTAAACTCAGCCCAGCCATAATCTAACATTTCCATCCCATTTTAACCATCAATCAACATCTAAAATCAACCTAATTACATCCTTATACCTCCATCAACTCATATTTCACACTAACACCTCAAAAACCCAAAATCTAACAATCTAACAATTAGAGATTCATCCTATTTCGGGATTATTATTAAAAAACCATTATTCTCACATAATTTAACATCCAAATCAAGTTTGAAATCATTCTCAAATCAATTAAAATAGTGCCCAAACGAAAATCTTGAAAATCCATCTTACAAACCTTAATTTAGCAATTTTCATCAATTCAATTACAAAATCTTGTTATTAAACAAAACTAGAGAGCCAAAGACTTGGAAATTTCAATAAAGAACCTTGATTAGAGGAGAGAAAAGAAAGATCACCTCTAACACAAGCTTTCCCCTTGATTTGCAATGATTTTGATGAAATCCTTCAAGAAAACTTTAGCTAGTTGTTGTAGAAATCCATGAGCATCATTTAGGAATCAAAAGTAGATGAAATAAGACAATTCTCTGGAGATTTTAGTAATGAAAAGAGAGTTTGTCTGTTGGGAAAGTTGAGAGAATTTTTTTGGAGAAAAGTAGTTACGTGAGAAAATGATTAGTCTTTTAAAATCTCATTTAATAAAACTCTTTTATTAAAACATTTAAAACACTAAATCAGGGGAAATAGCTAATACCACCTTGGTGTAATAGCTCCCTAAGGATTCTAAGTTTTGGCTCTCTTCGATTTAGCCATTAAAACATAACTTCAATTTTTACATTTTAGTCACCAAACTGAAATGTCGACTTTCCAAAAATCATTTTCTAAAATTGGCTTCACTTTCCTTCAACAAATATTTAAAGAGGATTTTAGAAATTTTTCGCATGATTTTATCACATCCCGAACCAAGTTATCCCTGAACCAACTCTGAACTAACCGAGATCTCTAATCTAGATTCATCGGACCCTAAAACACCTTTAAAACCTCTAGGCCCAAAACTAGGGCGTTACATGATAAAACCTTTATCTTGTAGATCTTGCAACTGATTCTTGAGTTCTTTAAGTTCAACCGGAGCCATACGATAAGGAGTGATGGAAACTGGAGCTGGTCCCGGTTGAACTTCTATTCCGAATTTAACTTCCCGCATTGGAGGTAATCCCGAAAGTTCCTCAGGAAATACATAAGGAAATTCAGAAATAGTTAAGATGGACTCAAGGGACAGTTTGGTTTCCTTAATATCAGATATAGTAGCAAACATAAGAATTGGCTTAGATGATTTCTTATCTAACAAGATTTTTGATTCTTTTCCTAACCCAAGAAGGAAAAGTCTTTTTTTAGAATAATCTACCCAAGCATGATGTTTTCCTAACCAATCTAAACCCAAGATAAGATCAAATTCGTTGAAAGGTAAGGCTAACAAATCAGTAGGAAAAGGAATGCCTTGTATGAACAAAGGACAATTCTTAAATATTCGATTCACAACAACCCTATCTCCAAAGGGATTTGAGGTAACAATATTACTGTTTGTGGGTTTAGATCTCAATTTAAATTATTTAATAAGGGTAGAACATATAAAGCGATGGGTCGAGCCAAAGTCAAATAAAGCATAAACAGAATGTGTATACAATTCGATTGTACCTGCTATGACATCAGGGGAGTCTTCCTCTTCTCGACCTCGAACATGATATACTCGAGCAGGAGCTCAAGATTATTGATGAGTAGCATTAGAGTCCTGACCCCGATTCTTCCCATAATTACCAGACTGAGCTTGCTTAGGCCCTTTACCCCTTGGTAACTATACAAGGTTTGAATTCTTTGATACATGAGTTGGAATCTTGTTAAGATTTTGAGGAAAATCTTTGATATAGTGATTCGACCCTTTACACATGAAGTGGGTATTTGCCTATCTTCTACACTAGCCCAAATGTTTCCAAATTATGTCAATCATATACTTTACACAATAATAATACAACCAATCATCAAAATTAACTCCACTCTAATCTTAATTATGTCAAGCATATACTTTATAATCTAGCTTTTGAGATGTTTCCAAATTCCTGCTAAAATAGCCCCTAAACAGCCCTTTAGTTTTACAAAATAGTTCCTTAATTTAATGTACGAAACAGCCCCGTTATATTGTAAAACAACCCCTGATTTTCCCAGCTTACAAAACAATCTATTAGAAACATTAAAACAGTCCTTGTAAACCCCTTAACAGCCCCTAAACTTGCAAAATAGTCTCTCCCCTAATTTTACATATCCAAAATAGTTTTAAAACATTCTCTTTATGATCAAATCAGTCCCTAGATGGTTACTAGAAAGCAATGTAGTAAATTCAAGTTTCAAGGAGAACATATACATTCGATTTCAGCTATTAACATCAATATGCATCCAATTCTCAAGTGTTACCACAAACCATACATATAAAGAAACATTCAACACTACGCAGGACATTCAGAACATGGTATAACCATTGAGCATTTGTCTAATCCAATCAAACAAAGCAAACTACCATTACAACCAATAATTTCACTGTCAAGCCAATTTATCATCATAACTATATTGTGAAACCACATAGCTTGGCAATTTCAACATATAAACTATCCGAATGAACCAACTAAACTCGCTATGAACACACATATATTCTAATTTCACATAAGATGGTATTCACTTTCTTACAAGCTACACACATGAGGTAAACTTAATGCATGAGTCAACCTACTGATCTAGAGGTGGTC
The DNA here is from genome assembly GCA_030270665.1 of Hibiscus trionum. NCBI lineage: Eukaryota > Viridiplantae > Streptophyta > Magnoliopsida > Malvales > Malvaceae > Hibiscus > Hibiscus trionum. Next base: position 45,467,754 of record BSYR01000026.1, on the reverse strand, counting down.
CAAAACATGAATTGATTCTCTACACTAACAAGACATAATACATGAGTGAATAATAACCAATTCTCAATTCAAACTCTAAATTTGGAGAAATGAAGAGAATACTTATCCTTCTCTTAAGCTAATCGAACAAGAGATTTAAACATGGATAAGCCTAAGCTAAATCCTCCATTTCTATGGATATAACTCAAGCTTTATCTCACCTTTTGGGGTTCGGTCATTTTAGGGAGAAAGATGATAAGTTGGATATCATCCTCTAGGGCCGAAACCTCCCCCCCCAAACACATGCCTTCCCCTTCATTAGACATGTGTACATATCCTTGAAATTTTCTTTGATTAACATGCAATCCTCCATTCATTAACAGGTTACGGTTTAATCCTTTTATGATTGGATACTCACATTTTCTTTGTTTCAAACTAGTCCTAATTCACTTAATTGTTTTATAAAAAGGTAAATCAAAACAATTTTGGTAACATTCGAATTAGGATCATATTTCTAAGCCAATTTTGGGGTATTAATGTTCTAATGTTTCATTTCGTTTATTTTAGGTGTATGGTAATTAATTATTAAAAAATCGTTTACCAATCAAAACATGACACATGACAAGTTAATTTTTTCTCAAAATAAAACTTAGATTTTTTCTTTCAATTGTCAATCCACTATAATTGGAATTGATTGTTTTATGGTGTCTAATTAACTGTGTATTTGATTCCTAATCTTGTGTGCTCATTCTCAGTATGCATGATGATAGACACCTTCTTGTGACGGTGTTGTGTCATGGCTAGCATAGCAGTCATTTGTGCACAAATTAATGTTGATATAAATATATGTCGACAAGTATGATGTTATTTCTCTTTCCAACTTCAATTGCCTTATCCACTGTCTTCTTGGTTAAGGGTACATCAACACAACACTTAAGCAGATTATTCCCATTCCATAAAGACTCTCCATGACAAATCAATATTAAAGCTGCTTCATTTGATTTCTTGAGTAATTCATGTGTGTTTTTATTAGAAAGAGATAAAACATGATAAAAAAAAAAAAACATAAGTCTGAGAAGCTTGGGCTTGAATAACGCTGAATTTATTCCTTCGAAAACTATAAGCCCCTCCCTTCGAGAACTTCCACCTTAAGATCTTCGACAAAATTAATGCTAAGCATTGAGTTGCCCAAGACATTGTTTGTAACACCCTAAATTCAGTCTAAGAGTTGTGACCGAATTTAGAATGTCATTGAGTTAAAAATAGAAATTACGATTTCAAAAAATTACAACCCAAAGGAAAATATGTTCAAAGACACAGTTTAGAAAACAATTAATTAACAAATTAACATAGTACTTGAAAAATTAGTAACCATTCAAAAATCGACTCTCCCTGAATCCATGCCTAGAGCATATATTGATCTAAAAAGTAAACAATAAACAGAAGATGAGTTACAGAGCTCAGTGTGGTCTCTAAGTGCATAACGTAACCAAAGAACACCTTATTTATCCATCTAACATTAATACATTAAAATATTACAGTAAACGGTAATAGTAAGCGACATATCGCTAAACGGGTAGTAATACTGAATGTGCATTCTATTACAGAGTCAATAACAGTAACAGTGCAACAAATCGTTATACAGACAGTAATACAAAATTGTGCATCGTATTACAAAATCGATAATAGTAATAGTGCTCCCAACTTAACAACTCAATCATCATGCAGAGTGTAGTATAATATACAACCTGAATTTCAAAGTAAAGCAAAATTACTAGACTTTGAAGTATACAGAACAATAATAGATTAGTCAAAAATTCATAACAGTAACAGTTTAGTAATTCAAATTAATCTAAAGTACAGACAATTCAATAATACGTATTAAGTTTTAGAATAGTAACATAGATGTCAAACTATACAAAATATAGAACGATATAAGGTGAATCAAGGATTCAGAACATTAAATCTTAACAAATATTCGTGGGATATCCGTATTCCCACATTGGGCACATTTGTTTCAAAACAATAACAGTTCTTACATACATATTACACGACAATACAAGCAAATCAGTAATATAGTTTCTTCAGATATATGATTTATTCACCCAAGTTCATCATATTCAGTAACACGTTTTCACAAAATGATTCAATTATACAATATACACAAAAGCAAAGAACAATATGCATACAAAAATTGAGGTGTGTGATCATGCGTATAACATCACTGCAACTGTGCAAGCTTACACACGTCGATGAAGTATAGTTGATAGGTTAATTCTATCGGATATCGATCCCACTAGGATGGGACTCTGGTTGCTTATGGTTGTCAATGCAATAATTCTATAAGTAAACATGAATGCAGGTGTAGTTGTATGTGCAATGAAATAATAAAGTGAAGATTTCAAGATGATTTGTGAAATCAATAACGAGAATAATAAAGGAAGAAATGCAATGATAGAAATGGATCCCCTTGGTGTTTCTCGGCAGACTACCAAATGCGGCAAGGTCAAGGCATAGATGGTTTAACAACAATGAATATCAAGCATATTTTATTCACTCTCCTCTAAGTCTCAACTAAAAACTTATGCGTACATATCAACCACACCTTGCGATGCTGGCCAATAATGCATGCACTTGAACGGGTTAACCGAATTCCTTCGCGTTCCCACCCAACTTCGGTTGTGATGCCCGTTAACATGAACTGTCACTACACCTTCCAGTGTCAGTGATTGCGTTCAATACTTCCGTGCAAAATAACATTCAAACCCCATAGTTTAACCAAATAAGAAAGACATATAAAATAATTTGAAGTTCACAATTCAGAGGTTCTTCTGTAATCAAAGTGTAACACCCTGAAAACCAGTCTGGTCGGAATTGGGTTTCGGCGATCGGAAACCCTACACTGCAAAGGTCCAAATATTGCATTGACTTTGACCGTGTGGTCAATTACAATAATATTGGACTATAATTTAGTCAAATCATTTATTAAGGACCTTATTGAATACATTGATAATTCTATTAGTGATTAAATTGTGAAAATTGAATGTAACGCCCCTAAATATTTGAGTAAGAAAATTTATTTAAAGCAAAAAAATGATGAGATAAATAAAAATGAGGTTTTGGAATAAAGGGGTGTTAAACCCATGCCCATTAGAATAGTTTGCTTAAGGCTTAACCATTTGAGCTAAGGCCATTCTTGGTCTTAGTTTGCACCAAGTTAATTTTAACCATAGTCAGTATAATTTGAACCAATATTAATTAAAAGTTTGAACCCCTAAACTACCCTCATTATTGTTACCCATTTCAAATCAGATGGAATATCTAGATTCCCCCCCTAAAAAAAACAATTCATCTACCTCACTGGCTCTCCTCCCGATCAGCACCACCGCCCGGCCGTGGCCACCACCGCCTCGACCATCTTGTCTGTCGTACCGTCCTGATCACCCCTAGCCGCCACTTGTGAAGGCTCACCACCGTTCGCCGTGAAAAAGCCCTGGAAGGTTAAGTAAAACCCCTACTCGTTGTCCCTATTTTCGAGTTTTCTGTCACCGTCCGGCGTTGTGGTGCAAAGTTGAGGCTCCCATCGTACTCAACATATCGAGGCAAGCAAAAAGGATCGATCGATTGGTTGACCGACATCGGCAAGGTCTTCATCGAAGCTTTTTCGATTTCGAACTTAACTCATCCTTTTTGGTATGACCGATGAGATTTATGTCTTGATTTTGGTTTCTGATTTAAAGGGTTTAGTTCTTTGTCATTTTTTGCGTTTTTTTAGTAAATTTTCCGACCGTTTGGCGCCGCTAGAGGCAATATCCAGAGCCACTCTTGTTTCCTACCAATTTGGACCGGTCTGGCCTTGATCTGAGCCGGTTTGGCTTGAACTTGGTCTGCCAAACCCATGAACAGGCTTGCTTTACTAGTTGGGTTGGCTTGTTTCTTAAGGCCCAATTGCCTTGGGTCAAGCCCAAAACCTGACCCAAGTCTAACCTGACTTGTTTACCGACCCATCTGACTCGAACCCAAGCCAACCTAATTTGAGTCAAACCCATTGACTGAGTCAAACCGTTCGAGTCAACTCAGTGGGTCAACCTGTCCGAGCCAACATAGTGAGTTAACTCGCCCGAGTCAACTAAGTTAACCTTTGACGTTAGCGTTGACTGATGACACCATCGTCGACTGCTGATGTTAGCGTTGACTGTTAACTTTGACCAAAAAGTCAACTTTTTTCTAAAAACTCCTATTTTAGGCTTTTTGATGTATTGAGTCCGTTTTTGAAGTTCGTTTCGCAAAATTCTAACCCAAAAGCCTCTGAACCTGACCTTGAACCAAAAAATATATGTGGTTAGTTTTTCAGTTTATGTGCAAAGTGAATAAGGATTGATTATGGATTTCGATTAATTGAAGGTATTCATATATCTTCGTATCTAAGTTGTTGAGGACGCCGAATTCGGGTTCGAGAGTGTTTGAATGTCGTTTCAAGGGTCGACCGATATAGCAAGGATTCAAGGTAATACATTACTACCTATTGCATGCTTTACGGAACACATTGCTAACTTGTTAACGCATGAATGAACATGATTGGCCATATGAATATCATTGAATATTTTTAAAGTTGTTCTGTTTATGGTATAAGGATAATAAATTGTTTAAGACTGAATAACTCGAATATGAAATTTGATGACCGATAAGAAATTCAAGTTCAGTGAATACTCGATAAAGCGGTAACCTCAAAACTTTCAATTCAGATTATTTCTTGATAAAAGATCTAATGCCCGAAATGTTGGATTGAAAAATGACAAAAATGCCCTTGAGGTATAAGAATGACTAAAATACCCCTAACAATGTAAGCGATCTAGAAATCAACACTAGAACTAGTAAAACAATTGATTCATCTGAAAACCTCGAATTACTTGGAAAGTTATTGTAACAAGATTTAAACCTTCGAGATTGTAAAGTACTTGGATTTTCCTGAATTTTGAATAGATCTCCGAAGATATATTTACGGAAAATAGTTCGCATGTTTGAATTAATCAAAATGGCGTAAACTATTCACTTGATTGAAATAACTAAAAGGATTGGAAATACTGATAAGGCTAAATCAATCGGAATGATCGCAATGACAAAAAGACTGAATTGATTGAAATGAATGAAATATTCTCGGGCACCAAATTTCTATATTAACCGAAATGATGGATATACCCTCGATATCTGAAATGAATGAATAATTGGAATGACCGAAAGGATCAGAATAACTGAAACACCTTCGAGCATGGAACTCTCTAAAATACCCTAAAATACTAAAATGACTGAAAATACCTCTAAGACTTGGAATAAGAAATACCAGTAAAGCCAAACAAATGTAATGGCTCTAAAAGTTGTAATACACGACCCACGTTTGTTGGTCATTCCTAATACTGTTGTAATATTGGAAGAATACTATTTGAAAGCATGTTTGATTTATTTGGAGGAAATACAATGTTAATTGTAAGAGTAACCTATTCTTCTAAAAGGTGCATTCGGTGTTAAAGAATGTTTTCGTGCGAAATGCACATGTCCAAATACTTGGTAAGTACTGCGAAAAGGGGAGTTGTTTAATTCTAGTGGAATTAGAGGATGGATAAACCGTTAGAAGTCTTGGATACTGCAACTAACTGTGATACCCCCATTGAGTTGAATTACGAAATTACCATCGAAAGTTAAAACGATCAAAATGCTCTTATGAGCTAAATGGGTAGAACCTTCCTGATAAATCTAGAATCTTGTTTGATCTTGCTCTACTCGAATTCCTAAAATCTACCTTAATATATATGAATTCCTGCATAATCATGATATACTGAAAATTCTAAATGATCTTGATGTATAATTCTCGAATACCGAGATGAAGTCGATCTCTATCGAATTCCTTCGAATAATGTTCTTGATTTTAAAATCAGTCTAAAATGGAATATAGTTCAGTGTCTCCTTTTTGTGATTATCAAGGACCTCTGAGTAATAAATCGTTCCTTCTAGTGTGTTCATTGTGTGCTATACTACTATTTTGCATACTGTTTTACATGTTTTATTAAACTGGTCATATGCACATGATTAACATGCTTTCTGAATTTAAGCATGATTATAGTGTATGTCTGGTATATACCCTAGTACCCGATATGACAAGTATGCTCTATAGTTACTGTTTATCTATATACAAATGCGTTTATTAATAACTGTTATTATTGTTTCTTACTTCATAATGTAATTCTGCATGGACCGATTCACTAGGGTACTTAGGTTATGATATGAAGTCTTTAAAGGTTCATCCATGATTCGGCTGGCAATTCCTCCCGTATAAGGTTTCTATGCTTCGACTAGTGTAATTTTGGTCATATTCGGTTCCTACGCTTAGACTAGGGTAATTCCTTCCCAGACCTAAGGTATTCCCTTAGGATGGTACCCAAGCGCAATGGGCTCCGGTTAATGCTTGTATATGATACCATACTGGGGAACTACATACTGGTGTTCGGTTGGAGGGTAGATAGGAATTTAAATGAACTTTACTGCTACTTGAATTCTGTGTTTGTGAAATATATTGTTTACTGCTCTGTTACATTGCATGTATTAACTTAGCACTGTTGGAACACACTAAATTCCCTGGTTTAATTTAATCCATCACTCTTCTGATTCTCCGGTTTATAGGCTTCTCTCCTGATACTCGGTGAAAGAATAAATAACAAATCTTCTACCCTCAGATATAACGTTTATTTGAAATAATGAACCGTAATTGGAACTTGTTGTTACCCGGAATACCATGTTAGTTATATGCTCTACAAGATACCTACTTTTGCCTTTAGCATCTCTTGGTAGTTTTGTATTATTAAGCTTTCCAAGCTCATGTTGTGTTTATCATCGCATGTTAGAAGAAATCTATCATGGTATAGTGATCGACATCAGTATTTGGAGTTCTCTCAGAGTTGCTTTCGGAGTACGGTACTGGTACAATTAGTGAGCATGTATGGCATGTTTTATTTTATGTTAGAGTCTGTAATATACTTTTCGGACTTCTGTTTTATGATTTTTTTTGCAATTATGTTCTGACAAAGATTTTTATTTTAAGGTTTTAAATTTATTAAAAGAGAATAGAATTATATTTGAGTTTTTACTACGGGTCGCTCTTGTGACCCTAATGCGACCTCTTAAAACTAGGTGTATCGCATAGGCGGATCTAGGGAGTTATATTTAGTATTATCAAAACTTAGAGTCGTGTCTTGCTAGGTAGATCGATCGTCTGTCATAGGGTGTCTGGTCTATACATACCCCTAGATCATAAATGTACTCGTCTGAGCTGGAACTCCGATGTCGAATCCTTTCTCTGAAATAAGTGAATCTAAGTATTATGTCCATTATAACCTGATCTGAAATGGAAAGGAATGCTTGTAACGTTCGTCTGTGTTTTGGATTAAGTTGATGGATTTGAATCTCGATAAAGAACTTGAGATGGTCCATGCATGTGAAATTGAAGATTTGATTCATAATGAGAATAAATGTTTGATTATGTGAGGTAACTGACATAAGGTTACATGTAAGACTATTCAGTGATAATGATTAGGTTTGAAAATGCACGGGTGGAGATCTAATAGAAATATTATGAAATTGAAAGAAAGGTGTCCGTGAACTTGGCGAAAGTGTAAATTCCGCGGTGAATGTTATACACGAAAGGAAAAGTTGTCTGAACATTATGCTGAAGGTAAGTGATATCCTTTCAAAACCTTGGTTATGTTCGATCGACTTGAAGAAATAGTTTTTCTTTGAAAATATGGCATGGTGTATCGTTATATATCATCGCTGACTGAAATTTGATGTTACATCCTGATTCTGGAAGGCCCTATGGGAGGCCTTGTGTACTCGTTTGAACTACAGTTATAGTTCTTCATTCGTAAATTGATGGTCAACCTTGAAGAGTAATTCAGATTCTAGAAGATATACCTTTGGGTAGTAAGATTGTATTTTGTTGTTGTTGGGAAGGTTTCCTATACCTGACAGAGTCCACTTATTATACCAGTTATGAGACAAGTGTTCGTATGGCTTTGTATGAAGTTCTGTTTGGATTCATATATCGTATTCTGATCAGTTAGTCTGAGATGTATGATTTGATAGTTTGGCTCCAAAGTCAGTCCGAGAGACCGAGGACACTACTGGATTGATCTGTGACCGTCTTAGAAAGTCCCGAGAAACAAGTATACTCTTATGGTTAAGTTTTAGTAGAAGGATGGATGGAAGAGCAATTTTTGCATTTTTTCAGGTATGGAAAATTTCGAGGACGAAATGTCTTTTTAGGGGGAGAGAGTTGTAACACCCCTAAATATTTGAGTAAGAAAATTTATTTAAAGAAAAAAATGATGAGATAAATAAAAATGAGGTTTTGCAATCGAAAGGTGTGTAACCCATGACCATTGGAATAGCCTACACCAAGTTAATTTTAATCATTGTCGGTATAACCTAAACCAATATTAGTTAAAAGTATGAACCCCTAAACTACCCTCAATATTGGTTCCCATTTCAAATCGGATGGAATATCAAGATTTTTCCAAAAAAAAACCATTCATCTACTTCACCAGCTCTCCTCCCGATCTGGTCCACCGCCCGACTGTTGCTACCATCACGACCACCATCTTGTCTGTCGTACCGTACTAATCACGCCCCTAGCCGCCACTCGTGAAGAGTCTGTCGTTTGCCGTGAAAAGCCATGTAAGTTTTGGTAAACCCCCTGCTCGTTGTCCCAATTTTCATGTTTTATGTCGATGTTCCACGTCGTGGGGTAAAGTCTAGGCTATCATCATACTCAACAAATCGAGGTGAGCAAAACCCCACCGATCGATCGGCTGACCAACATCGACAAGGGCTTCATCAGATCTTCATCGATTTTGAACTTGACTCCTTCGTTTTGGTAAGTCCGGTGAGATTTTGGACTTGATTTTTGTTTATGGTTTAAAGGGTTTAGTTCTTTTTCATTTTCTACATTTTCCAGATAAATTTCACAGGCGTTTGGGGCCGATGTGAGTGTCACACACTGCCATAGGCGTTATCCGTTGGACATTATGGTTTCCTACCGATTTGGACCGGTCTGAGCAGTTGTGGACCGGTCTGGCCTTGATCTGAGCCGGTTTGGCTCGAACCTGGTCTGTAAAAACCTATGAATCGACTTGCTTTATTAGTTGGGCTGACTTGTTTCTTAAGGCCCAATGGCCTTGGGTCAAGCCCAAAGCCCGACCCGAGGCTGACCTGACCCGTCTGACTCGAACCTTACCCGACCTAATCCGAGACCGACACGTTGACCGAGTCAACCTGTCTAAGTAAACTTAGCAAGTCAACCCATCCGAGTCAACTCAATTGAGTGGTAACGTTAGCGTTGACCAATGATGTCAGCGTTGACTTTGACCGTTGATCGTTGACTAGACTAAAAAGTCAATTTTTTTCAAAAACTTTTATTTTGGGTTTTCGACATCTTGTGTTCATTTTTGAAGTCCGTTTCGCAAAATTCTAACTCGAAAGCCTCTGAACCTGACCTTGAACCTTAAAATGCATATGTTTAGTATTTAGTTTATGTGCAAAGCGAATAAGGATTGATTATGGATTTTGGTTAATTGAAGGTATTCACATATCTTCGTATTGAAGTTGTTGAGAGCGTCGAATTCAGGTTCGAGAATGTTTGAATGTTGTTTCAAGGGTAGACCGATATAGCAAGGATTCAAGGTAATACATTACTACCTATTGCATGCTTTATGGAACATGTTTGTAATTGGTTAACGCATGAATGAACATGATTGGCCATATGAATACCGTTGAATATTTTTAAAGTTGTTCTGTTTATGGTATAAGGATAATAAACTTGTTAAGACCGAATAACTCGAATAGGAAATTTGATGACCGATAAGAAATTCAAGTTTAGTGAATACTAGATAAAGCGGTAACCTCGAAACTTTCAATTCATATTATTTCTTGATAAAATATCTAATGCTAGAAATGCTAGATTGAGAAATGAAAAAATACCCTTGAGGTATAAGAATGACTAAAATACCCTTGACAATGTAAGCGATTTAGAAATCTACACCAGATCTGGTAAAACAACTGATTCATCTAAAAACCTCGAATTACTTGGAAAGTTATGGTAACAAGACTTAAACCTTTGAGATTGTAAAGTGCTTGGATTTTCCTAAATTTTGAATAGATCACCAAAGCTATATTTACGAAAAATTAATCATATGTTTGAATTAATCAAAATGGCATAAAATACTGACTTGATTGAAATGACTAAAAGGGTTGGAAATACTGATAAGGTTGAGTCGATCAGAATGATCGTAATGATAGAAAATATTGAATTGATTGAAATGACTGAAATATCCTCGATCACCTAATTACTATATCACCCGAAATAATGGACATACCCTCGAGATTTGAAATGAATAAATACTTGGAAGGACCGAAACGATCAAAATAACTGAAACACCTTTGACCATTGAAGTGTCTGAAATACCCTCGAATACTAAAATGACTGAAAATACCTCTAAGACTTGGAATAAGAAATACCGGTAAAGCCAAACGAATGTAATGGCTCTAAAAGTTGTAATACACGACCCATGTTTGTTGGTCATTTCTAATACCTTTGTAATATTGGAAGAATACTATTTGAAGGCATGTTTGATTTATTTGGAGGAAGTACATTGTTAATTGTAAGAGTAACATGTTCTTCTAAAATGTGCATTCGGTGTTAAGGTTTGTTTTCGTGTGAAATACACATGTCCAAATACTTGGTAAGTACCGCAAAAAGGGGAACAATTCAGTTCTAGTGGAATTAGAGGATGGATAAGCCGTTAGAAGTCTTGGATATTGCAAGTAACTATGATACCCTTATTGAGCTGAATTACGAAATTAGCCTTGAAAGTTAAAATGATCAAAATGCTCTTATGAGCTAATTGTGTAAAACCTTCCTAATAAATCCAGAATCTTGTTTGATCCTTATCTACTCGAATTACACAAATCTACCCTGATATATTTGTATTCCTGCATAATGATGATATACCAAAAATTCTAAATGATCTTGATGTATAATTCCCAAATACCGGGATGAAGTCGATCTTTATCGGATTTCTTCGAATAAAGTTCTTGATTTTGAAATCAGTCTAGAATGGACTATAGTTAGTGTCTCCTTCCTGTGATTATCAAGGACCTCTGAGTAATAAATTATTCCATCTAGTGTGTTCCTTGTGTGCTATATGACTATTTTGTATATTGTTTTACATGTTTTATTAAACAGATCATGTGCACATGACTGTCATGCTTTCCGAGTTTAAGCATGATTATATTGTATGTCTGATATATGCCATAGTACCCAATATGACAAGAATGCTCTCTAGTTACTGTTTATCTGTATACTAATGTGTTTATTAATGAATGTCATCACTATTTATTACTACATATTATATACAGTCTGGACTAATTCATTGGGATATTTGGGCTATGATATAAAGTCTCTGAAGGTTTAGCCCTGATTCGGCTGGTAATTCCGCCCCTATAAGGTTTCTATGCTTCAGCTAGGGTAATTTCGTCCGTATTCGGTTCCTACGCTTCGGCTAGGGTAATTTCGCCCAGACCTAAGGTATTCCCTTGGGATGGTAACCACGCCCAATGGGCTCTGGTTAATGCTTGTATATGATAACGTACGGGGGAACTGCATAGTGAAGTTTAGTTTGAGGGTAGATATAAATTTAAATGAACTTTACTACTATTTGAATTATTTGTTCGTGAAATATATTGTTTATTGCACTATTACGTTGTATGTATTAACTTAGCACTATTAGAACACACTAAACTCCCTAGTTTAATTTAATTCATCACTCTTCTAATTCTTTGGTTTATAGGTTTCTCGCCTGATACTCGGTGATCGAATAAAGAATAACTCTTCTACCCTCAGATATAATGTTTATTTGAAATAATAAACCATAATTGGAACTTGTTGTTTCCCGGAATACCATGATAGCTATATTCTCTACCATATAGATATGCTTGTGCCTTTAGCATCTCTTGGTAGTTCTATATTACTGAGCTATTCCAAGCTCATGTTGTTTTTACCATCGCAGGTTAGAAGAAATCTATCATGGTATAGTGATCGACATTAGTGTTTGGAGTTCTCTCGGCATTGCTTTCAGAGTACGGTAATGGTATAGTTAGTGGACATGTATGTCGTGTCTTATTTTATGTCAGAGTCTATAATATACTTTTCAGACTTCTGTTTTATGATTTTCTGTAATTATGTTCTGACAAAGATTTTTATTTTACGGTTTTAAATGTATTAAAAGAGAAAATAATTTTGTTTAAGTTTTTACCGTGGGTTGCTCTTGTGACCCTAATGTGACCTCCTACAACTAGGTGTGTCGCATAGGCGGGTCTAGGGGTTACATTGAAAGTTTGGGGGCAATAGTATAAAGGTTCGAAATATAAGGGACTACCCTCGTAATTTCCCTAAAAAGTGGTGACTCAACTCCTCTCTTGCCACCCACTTCACGTGAAGATGACAAAAGGAGATGGAAAAGATGATATTTTTGAAGGCTAATTATTATTGCTCAAAAGTAGAAAGTATTGAAAAGAAAGACATAATTTTTAAAGGCCTACCTCTTATAGAGGGTAAGCTTGGTTGGAAAGAGATAATAAGAAAATATGCGTTTAAAACACCTTTTAAGTGCCCTTGTACCCACCGAGCCCATCTTTTGCTTTCATCTCCATCTTTTTCAAGTTTTAAGCATAGACCTTAATCGCCATCTTCCTAAGATCACAAGCTAGCACATCTCTTGGTGAAACTTTAAGAACTTAAGCTTTCTCTGATTTATTCGCTCCATTGAATAGTCATCGATTTGGTAAGCTTAAGCCCCCAATCATTTATTCAGTTCCATGGATATTGGAGGATTAATTTCAAGATGAAGTTGTACCCCCCAAAGTTATACCCATGCTTCTTAAGCTTAAATCCATGGAAATTTAATAGCTAATAGCTATTTCAAGCTTAGATATTGAAATTAATATCGTTATATTGATTGTGACAATTTTCTTATGTTCCATCTAGCTAAAGAGTTTGAGAAGGAAGAACTACCATCTCCACTGAAGTAAAATAACAAAGAAGTTGTAATCCGAGTAGTAGGATCTTCAGGTAGCTAGGTGACTGTATTTGGAGTCTTGGGAATAAGGTAGGTGCCTTTCCCAATTTCATTGACATTGAATGTTGCATAACTAACATTGTGTCTAAGGATATTGCATTGAATCTCTTTGGAGACTACGTTGGTAAGCTTTGGTAAGCTATTACATTGAAATATTGTTCATAGAAACATTTTTATTTCCATTGTCATCATTGAAGCATTGAAATATAAAGCAATGAACATTGGACATTAATATTGCCATCGATATTGCCATTGTTATAGATATTGTCATTGTTAATGAACATTTATATTGATATTGTTATTGTTACCGAACCTTGGATTCGAAAGGACTTTGGATACAATTGGCATGCCATAGAATTCATGAGCTCATTGTTACGGGTGGACTACGATCCTTGGGCTACGACCTTTATTGTGGTGAGGTGGAGAGATGTTTGTATTGTTGGTCATTTAGCGAGGCGGATGGACTAGACCATTCATTGATTTGGCGAGGTGTAGGAATTCGCGTATCCACTATCTTAATTCGATCAAAGGATTATCGTTGATATATATATATATATATATATGTTGAATATAGCATTGAGTGTATAATATTGTATTGATATTGCCTTAGCATGATTTGTTGTGCATCTATCGTTATTGTCATTGTTTATGACTACCTCACTAGGTAAAGTATGCTTAATGCATTTCATTTCATGCATTTCTAGTTAAAGAATGTTTTGTTCGAGATCGGGGTCATTGAAGGTTTTGGCAAGTAACCATGCTTTTGAAGTAATGTATACCGTCCCTACAAACTTCTAGAATGGTGGCATATTAGTGGTTCTAATCACTTTTGGCTATTTTGATGCATGTATGTTATGTATGGCATTTGCATGCTTTAAGGGTGTAAAGTGACCTTTCGAAAATGCTTAAAATAGACAAAATATGCATATTTGGCCTGAAAAGGTAAAATCATAGTAAATGGATTCATATAGGTATGAAATTTGGTGTGATAGTGGATTATGGCTTTATAAACTTGGATGTAAAATTCCATAGGATTTGGACATTGTTTGACTGGTCAAAATGCATAAAAACTAGACTAAAAGTGGCATTACAGAACCATGTGTGTAGCGCCCCTGTTTTGGGCCTAGGAGTCTTTAAGGTTAACTCGGGGTTTGTAAGACCTAGACAAGAGATCTGGGTTAGTTCGAGATTGGTTCAGGGAAAACGTGATTCGAGATATGATAAAATTATGGGAAAATTTTCTAAAATCCTCTAAATATATATAAGGGTTTGGTGAAGTCAATTTTGGAAAATGGATTTTGGAGGATTGACATTCCGGGTTAGTGACTATTTTGTAACAATGTAAAATCTTTCTTTAAAGGATTGTTTTGAAAGTGGGTCAAAACTTAGAATCTTTATGGAGCTAATATATACTTAATGAGCCTTTTCCTTTAATTGACCATTTTAAAGGTGTTTTATTAAAAATGAAATAAAAAGAGATTTAATTTAAAAGGGATTTAATCATCTAAAATATATTTTGACGTAACTTCCTTTTCTCTCATCTTTCTATCAGCCAAACACTTCTTTTTCTCTCAAACATCCAGAGATTCTCATTTTTCCAAATGATTTCCTTGATAATTCTTCCATTAAACTCAAAGGATTCTTGAAGATTTCTCATCAAGTCTTGTCAATTGAAGGAATAGGCAAGGGTTAGAGGTAATTTTTGTTCAACTCCTCTAATCAAGGTTCTTTAATGAAATTCCCAAGTCTTTGGCTCTCTAATTGTGTTTATTAATGAGGTTTTATAATCAAATTTGTGAAAATGGTTAGATCAAGCTCTAAAAGATGATTTTTCAAGATTTTCGTAATGCTATTGTTTTGATTGATTTGAGATTGATTTTAATCATGTTTTGGATATTAAATGATGTTGAAATATAGGTTTATAATAGTAATCCCAAAATGAGTTTTGATTGCTTGGATTCGCGTGATTGCTTTGATTGCTTCGGCTAGTCGAGATTTCGCATGTCGGTGAGTGAGAACGTGGATTTCAATTTTGAAATGCTTTAAAAGGTGATTTGGGAACTTAGTGGTAAGCTTGAAACGCTTAACTAAGTTCGAAAGTAAATAAAAGGATTTTCTCTCTCGGTTGTGCTATTTTGTGATGATTTATGCATTGTTTTGGTTTAAAGGATTTACCTACTGTTAAAGCATGTTTTAAGAATTTGTTTACTGTATCCCCCTCGACTCGGCCTAAGCGATCGACTGAACTGAATGGGTCACACGGGGAATATTGAAGTCCAGGAAGGTTTACCTCAATAAACGACCCTATTTTTTCTTTTATCTTGTCTAGGTGCTTGTTAGAAACCTAAGTGTTTATCGTTGCAGCGGAACATAATAACATCAATCGAACACCAATTGCATTCAAATATAGCTTTTAGGGACCAATTTGTAAACTTAACAAATTACAAGGGTTTCCCTCAATATTAGATTACCATCTTTAAATTAATCATATTACATGCACCCCGTCAAAACTCAGCTCAAAATAATCATTCAAACTCACTTAATTGCATCCACAACATTCAGGGACTAAAATGTAAGAAAAATAGAACATTTAAATATGCTTTCAACTACCATAACGACCACCGTACCGATACCCCATTGCCCCTATTACTCTAGTACTTAAAACGAAACATACATTCAAAAGCGAAGTCTCCTTCGATCCCCTTGCAAGTTGCTGCCTCCAAACACTTAATTATTTGAATTGATGGACGAAAGAGAGCGTAATGTCAAAGACTTATTCTCTCCAAACGATCTGTGCAGAGTTAGCAACCCTTGACTATGCTAACCAGCCTTGAACTCCCACGCAACACAATGGCTAGAATGAAACACAAGAGAAGGCAAGAGAGCTTTACAAGCAAAGTAACTTGTATTAAGTTGAGAAAGATAGCTTACAAGAGAGATTTAGAGAATGCTTACAATACTCAACTCTTGAGCGAGTTACAAAATGAGAGGGGTGGCCCTATTTATAGGCTCCTACCTCTTCAATGGACGGTCGAGATCGTTTTGATCCGACGACTAATAGTTTGCCTCCAAAAATATCTACAAGTGTCCCTAACATTATAGAGAACTCTAAATGCATCTATACATGTCTCTAACTATCCAAAAGGTTCTAGAGAGTTCCAGGGTCTTCTGGAGTAGTCTCGAACTTTTCCGAGCCTTCTCGTGCCTTCTAGGTCCTCCCGGGTGTGTCTAGACTTGGATAGAACGTCCTAAACCTTTCTAATACCCAAAACACCCTCATCTTCATCCCCATTTCACTAAATCCCTCCCAACCCTTATCTTTATCCCTATTTCACTAAATCCCTCCGATCATCCTTCTCCCCTTCCTATCATCATCACTGCAAAACAACTCATTCACCGACAGATTCAACGAAACAAAACAACCCAATTCAAACATGCTAAAAGAAACATATTTTCCCAAAAAAAGAGAGGAACTTGAAGTCCTTATCGATGTGGGAAAGTTAAGTACTTTGTCATTGGAATAGTAACAATGTTCCTCCGAGCATTCACCGCCAATTTCTGAATAGCACCGATGACCTCCTTAGCTTTACCAACACCAACACCGACTTGCCCTTGCTTGTCACCAACCACAACAACTGCTCTAAAATACAATTGCTTCCATCCTTTAACCACTTTAATAACTCGCCTAACTTGAACAATTCGTTCCTCAAACCCGTCCCTCAGTTTATCTTTCTTAACTTTCACGAACGCTCTCATTTTCTTGACTTTGGAATCCATCACGAAAATATCATTGCCCAAGACAGAGACTCCACTGTAAGCAGGGCTATAGAGCTCGTCATAGGCGGTGGCGATTTCGTCCTCGATTTCTTCGGGGCCGTCGTCGAAAGCAGGCGGTGGGGTGAAACCTTCAGGCGATGTTGGTGGGTCAAATATGACTTTCTTATTAGGATTAGAAAGATCAAACGTTCGATTGGGGTGAATGTTGTCATGAGCGGTGGTTCTTCGAATTCCTGGCGGCTAAAAGGGAGGATGGATCAATTGGGGTAACAGTTGGAAAAGGATTTAGGGTTTAGAAACAGTAAAGAAGATGATAGGATAAAGATGAGGGTATTTTGGGTATTTTAATATATTTATTTTATTTGTTTTTATTTTATATTAAATTTTAAAAATAAATAAAAAAATGACGTGACACGTTCTGATTGGTCAAAATAGATTTTTTTAACGGTAGGAGAAAATATGGGTAACGGAGAAAACGTTAGGGGAAAAAAGTGGTCAAAATGAACTTTAAGGATAAGTTGGAAAAACGAGTAAAATTTAGAGAAAAAAGTTTATTAAGCCTATTCATAATTAAAACATGTTATATTAATAATATTATTAGAACTTAATGGTTATGTAAGAAATATATAAACTGCCGGGTGATAAGTATATATAATAATGGTTTAAAGATTCAAGGTGGGATGTTTAATTTATTAAAAATGATATTTTCAATTTTAAAAATTATATATGTGGGGAACTTACTTTTCAATAAAAAATAGTCTAACAAGACTCAAAATTCGTGAAGTACAATATCATTTTATTTTCTAGTATGATTTATCACTAATATAAAATTAACCTTTTATTTTATTCTTACAAGTATTTAATTTAACTCATTTTGAGCAATTTTTTCTTAAGAGGCCTCGTGCGGTGTCTCCTATTGCACATGTCCAAAACCATCGCTACTTATAGTATCGTATTATTTTAAACTATGGGTGTAAATGAACAGAGCATTCGATGAAATGTTTGGAAGTGTTTGCATTACCTTTGTTTTTAAGCTAAATAAACGAGTTTACGAACAAAGATGTGTTCGGTTCGTTTATGTTTACGAACAAGCTCGTTTATCGACTCATTAATAAGCTTGTTTACCTGGTTTCCCTTTTCCTTTTATTTTTTACACATTAAATATTGGTGAACGTAGGGACCAAACAGAACACGAGGTTAACTTTGGAGTTCAAATTGTGAAGTTTGAGGAGCTCAAGGACTAGTGGCGTAATTTCACCATTTTGGAGAACATATAAACAAGCATGTTCGCAAATGTTAAACAAGCAAACACGAAACAAACAAACAAACATGAACATGATATTACAAATTTAAATAAACACGAACTAAACATAAACATTTTCAAAAACAAACAAACAAACAAACACAAATCAAGCATTGTTGGTTCAAATTTGGTTCATTTACACCATTACCAAAAATGTGATGCCTTTAAAAAGAAAGAAATTATGAAAACTTAGAGAATAAAATTTAGGGTTTGAAAAGCTTTGTTCCACCAACAAAAACAAAATGTGGCAATCATAATCGAACATACTTGCCACCCTATAGTTGAAACTTTTTATACAAACTCTTTCCTTTTTTATCCAACAACTACTAACAACAAATAAATAAATAAAATAGTGCTCATTTTATATAACGCGTTGTGAAATCTTTGCTGTACATTGGCCTCACCTCACCCAACACTCTTTCAGTTATGGGTAGTGCTCAAATGCGAACCTGAGCCCGGCTAATCAGTTCCATGCTCCTCAGAATGCCGCTCGAGTCGCCATTCGAATGCGGCCATTCTAGTGGGATGCAAGGTTGGCGTGATACGCTCTGTGGTACGCCAACCAAAGGAGGAAAGATTGTGCTTTGAGGCACTCCAATGGACCTTATGGGGAGAACATCTTCTGGGGTAGCGGCTATGGCTGGACGCTGTCTCAGGCTGCAGTGGTGTGGGTTTCGGAGAAGAAATGGTACAATTGCTGGTCGAATTCCTGCGCCAGAGGGCAGGAATGCGGGCATTATACTCAGATTGTATGGGGGAAAACCAAGAGAATCGGGTGCGCCAGGGTGGTCTGTGATGGAGGGAGGGGCGTTTTCATGAGTTGCAACTACGATCCTCCTGGGAATTACATTGGCGAAAGACCCTACTGAATGCTTAATTAATTACTTGAAACGTTTTGGTAAGTGAATGTTATGTGAGATATAATCTTTAACCTTTGCATGTTTGGGGTAATGTGTTTTTATATTTAAGTCCTTTATGAGACTTTTTCTCTTTTTATGAGTTTAATCGTCTGTTGTCCATGTCTACAAATACATGGTAAGATAAATAAAAAAACAAATCTTGATTCTTGCGACCACATTTTCTCAAATAAAAATTCTCTGTCTTTTTTTGTATTTCTATCTATGTCTCACACTAAAATAATAGGTTTAACTATTTAGGGTTTAAAAAATTAGATTTAGGATGCATTTTTTAATGTTTAAAATTTAAAAACTACTGCTAGAACTTAGAATTCATTTTTTAGTGTTAGAATAAATAATAGACACCAAAAAAGTACCGGGGATTTTTTTTTCTATTTTCTCAGCATAGTAACGTGTTGCCTGAAATTTAAGTTTTTTTTGTCGATTTCCTATTTGAACTTTTGGCTTCCTATTTTCAATATCGGAATAAAGTAACTTCCCTATTATACCTTCAATAATTGGAATGGGAATATAAGGAGAAATGATCTCTCTCAATCAAACATCTATTTTTTAAATGTCAATTATTATTATTATTATTATTATTATTATTATTATTATTATTATTATTATTATTATTATTATTATTACTACTACTACTACTACTACTACTACTATTATTATTATTATTATTATTATTATTATTATTATTATTATTATTATTATTATTATTATTATTACAAGATTTGAGAGGTCGTTGATTTGAATACGATTAAACATAATTGTTTTCGATTTAGAGGTTGAGACTTTATGGATAGATATTATAATTTGTATCACAAAGAGAAAAGTGTCGATAGCCACATGAAAAGTTATCCCTTGTCCCTTCTAACACTTCATAAGTTCATAACTCAATCAAGAATAAAGCCACCAGAAGCTAAGAATCCATAAAAATAGAGGAGAAATAGAAAGATTTACAAGTTTTCTTTTAAATAAAAAGATTTACAAGTTAAAATAGAGTAAAACATGGTCTTGAAATTATGGTTGTGCATAATTAACCGTAAGCGATAACCAATATAACTATTATATTTTACAGGTTAATAAATCGAATTGTTAAAGTTAAACAGTTTTGGTTAACCGAATAGCTAAAAATAACAGTTAATGGTTATGGTTACGATTATGAATTTTGAAAAATGGTTAACCTATAGGTTAATCATTATTAAATTATATATGTAATTTTTTCAAAAATTACATTCATCTAAAAGTTTAGCTCACACGCCCCATTTTCTAATTTTTAAACCCTATTTTGTAATCTAATTCATAATTATTTTTTATCTTCGATTTTCTAGTATTACATTATATTTCTTATACTAAATTGTTTCATGTTTTGAACTATATGAATGAAAGATTTAACACTCAATCGACAAACAACTATGATTGATCAATCATTTTTCATTTTAGAGGAAGTAGATGAAGGACCTTCGGTGATTTGATCATAGAGTAAACTTTTTTGACTTGCAGTACTAACTTGTGGAAGTTTCGTTTACCTTATGTTTGTTTTATGTTAGTTAAAGATTTTTCTTTAAAACTTTGATGGTGTATTGCTATGTGCTGAACATTGTTAAAACTTTGAACTTCAAACTAAGTATATTGTGTCCAGTTTATGTATTTTGTGTTGTGTTGGAACTTTGTAGTATGTAAATATTTTTTTTGAATTTAGTAAGAAGTTAGTGTTTATAATCTATATTTAAATATTTTTTTATGAACATTATAATATAATATTTATAAAAAATATTATTCGTTATTCTCAAAAGAAGTAGTAAACATGTGGAAAAAATGCAATAAGTTACAAGTTAACCTATAATCTAATCGTCGGTTAACTGTGACTTAACGATTAATCACTAATGGTTAACTGATTCTTAACAGTTAGCCTACGGTTAACTAAATACAATATCCGCTATAACGGTTAACCGACCGTTTAGGCTAAAAGGTACGGTTAACCGACCATGAACACCCCAACTTGAAATTACTATTTTTAGTCTTTTTATTTGTTGCCCTCCCAATTTTCCAGGGCTTTGCCTTGGCTAATCTGGACCGACTCACGTTGCACACCTGGCTTTGGTGGGTGAGTCTCCCAGCAAAGATTTTCTACATGCACAAGGCATCAAACTTGAAACCTACTTAAGTGATACCAAGTTGCTTACCACTTAGACCAAAGTTGGTGACCCGTTTTACAATTTTTCACAAATATTGTGAATTTTCTATGATTTTGTAACACCCCCTCCCCGCCTGGTCGAGAACCGAGTCGGAAGGTGCTACTTATGAACAATACGATAATCAGTGCCATAAAATTTCAATCAATAACAACATAAGATCGATGTTATATTAATAAAAATTATCGAATATACATCTTAATACAATCATACATTATGAAACATTAATTAATCATTTAGGACCAATTATTAACTATAACAAGTTTGAGGGACTAAATTGTAAACATGATAAATTAGAGGTCATCTGATACAATTGATTATACCACAATGAAATTCAATATAATATTAGTAAGTCTATAAATTTTCATACTATTCAGAGTTCATTTACAGATCCAATTGAATCATCTTAAATTCAGTGACCAATTTGTGAACATTTTAAACTTTCAATTTAAGCTTTTTATCCAACTTAACTAACCATGTATCGAAACACCTTGATGCTATTTCGATACGGGTGTACGAGGGTAAACCTGGGTTGACTTTTCCCATTATCCGTATCGATACCAGTAAGCCCTGTTTCGGTACGGGTTGACTTTCATTGACTTTGACTTTAACCTATTCCGATACATATTAGACCCGTATCGAAACAAGAGATTCCAGTAGCAAAATGTTTTGACATAGTTCCAAACCGTATTGATACGCCCTATTTCTTAGGTTCAATTATGCTTAACTGTACCGATACGCCATTACCCCGTAACAATACGACCTGACCTGTAATGACAGATTTTTGCTGGTTTTTAATCGAATTGGCCTACCAAACGATGTTCAAATGCAATGAAACTTCACACAGAATATTACAATGCTATAAACTACTAGCATGCCAAATTTCATGATCATTCGAATAAGTTTACTAGATTTTGACCTACATGAGCCATATATGCCATTTTTGCCAACTTTTAACCCAACCAAAAGTCATAATTAGGCCTCTAACATCTTTTCAACTTACACACAAAATAGACATAATAAAATAGGCACAAGAGATTAGTTCAACTACTTTTCCACCTTCCTAGGAGATCATAAAGTCAAAACACATTACTCTTGTCTTGTAGTGACTTGTCTTGCCTCGACTTTTCCAATCTTCTACTACGATCGATTCTTTAACCTAAAATTCATGAGATGAGACACGTTAGGCATACATAGCCTTGTGAGGTAGTCATAAACAATGTAAATATCAATGAGTGATGCATGAACATGTTCTCATGCTTATCGATATCAATATCATATTTCAATATACAATGTTTAACATATCAAATTCATTATTAACCCTTGGATTGAATCAAGATAGTGGATACGCGAATTCCTACACCTCGCCAAATCAATAAATGGTCTAGTCCCTCCGCCTCGTCAATATGACCAATACCAAACACATCCCTTCGCCTCGCATAACCAATATAGGTCGTAGCCTTAAGACCGTATTCCACTCATACACTGAGCTCATGAATTCTATGGCATGCCAATTATATCCAAGGTCCGTTCAAATCCAAGGTTTCAATCACAATATACGTATTCAATATTCAATGATAATTCTAGTGACCAATGTCTCCAATGTTACTAATAATAAACATATTGATAACAATAAACATATTGATAACATTGCACAATGGTGATACCAATGACTATGTCTGATGTTCATTACCAAACTTACCAATGCTTACCAATAGTTCTGTTTAACAAATTGACGCAACTTCCTTAAAAGAAGTGTTAGCTATTTAATCGAAATCAACAATAATGGATTCAGGAAGCCTCAAACCAAACCATATAGGCCATTTACAAACTTCAAAACCATATCAAGCTTGCCAAAAACATAGGGAGTTCAAAACACATCTCCCAAAACCAACTATAGGTCCCCATTGCCAAATATCAATACTAAAGCATACGAAAACTTCACCATACATGAGCTTTTCACTTCCTTGGATGTCCATAGCCTTCTTGCTGCCCAAAGACGTTTCAATTATCTGCATTGTTGGTAAAATAGAGTGTAAGCACATTTGCTTAGTGAGGCAAGCTCTAAGGAAAACCAACAGAACAATGCATCTTTAAAACTATATCTCAAAAACCATTTTCAACAACATGCTCGTTCTATCTCATGCTTGAAAACCATTTTGAAGCAACTCTCTATTTGAAAACACATGTACCTTTATTCTATCTCATGCATTAAACCAATGCAAATCTCATGGCAAAGCCATACACATGCTTAATGAAAACAAAAGCATTTCACACTATAAATCTCACATGCATTTCTCATAGCATAAATCATCTCAACATTTGGTACATGTGAATCAAATACAATTTCATATATTGGCATTTCATATTTCACCTTTACTCAGATATGCGGATTAGCTTGACTTAAGGTCAAGTCCTACCCCGGTGGAATCTCACATACCCGGATTCTCATGGCGGTATCTCTCTTCGCCAAAAAGCTTGGGTATTTCACCAAGTCCTACCCCGATTGTATCTCTCATCATCGGATTCTCACTTTGGATCGGGATGGAACTACCCCTATTGCCCGACTCCAAAGAGCACGTACGAATTTTTAGTTTATAGTGCACTCTCATCCTATTGGTCGACCAATTATATCCGGTAATTATCTCATCATTTATGCCAATATATTATATCAAAAACATCATCTCACCTACTGTTTTGATGCAACATTTCACAAATCTTTCTCATCTCATTTCAAAACCATATCTCATGCTTTGCATTAAATCAAAATCTCTAAACTCTTTACCACAACATGCTATCTCATGTAATCAATACATAGCATCATCTCATGCTACAAATCATGCACAAAATAGTAGGAATTTGTCTATCTCAAAACAAGAGCATGTAAAAGCATTTAGGGGCATCAACCACATAATGAGAGCAAATCTAGCCGTACTTACTTCTGGACTTAGGATGGTGTTTCAAACCACTCCTAAATCCCCAAACCTTGTTTCTTTGTCCCTCAAGGACTTCTAAAACCATTCGCACTCACCGATTACGTTTCGCTTGCTTGCCGAAACGATATCTAAGCTCCCGGCACTTCCAGATTAACACCAAAAGCATCCGAAGATGTCTCCCCTGTTTATTACACATAAGAGCAGAGGATTAATGCATTATCATGCATTGAAATCACCAGCCACTCAATCAAACTCGTTGCACTACACAAAAGCACCATTTCGGCTACCCAAACAAACCCGGCTACCCAAACAAACCGAAATCACCTCCAAACTTTCCCAAAACAAATCCCAGCCAAGATCTATCAATTCTAATCATTTCTAAACCTCATCAACACCAAAAACCATCATAAACACGTCCTTATATCCCCAGCAACAACAAAACACCAAGAACTCTCCAAAAACCACAAATCTAAGATGTAAAACTTAGGAATCCAAACCTATTCGGAATTTGTTTTATAAAACCTCATTTCTAACATCAATTACCATCCAAAATACATTAGAAATCAACCTCAAAACAGAGCCTAACCAAGAATTACGAAAATCAACAAGATCTCACCAAGAATCTTGAGTTTTACCACAATTTCATGTTTCTAACATTAAAGCAACTCAAAAATCATTAACAAAGGATTGATAACTTGGTAATTTCAGTAAAGAACTGATCATTAGAGGAGAAGGACGAAGCTTACCTCTAATGGCTGATTTCTCCTCAATTTGGGCAAGATTTCTTGAAAATCCAAGGTAAAAACAAGAGGTTTTGATGAGCTAAAGATTAGGAATCCTTAGGAGAATGAGATCTCAGAAAATGAGATGAAAATCAAAGGTTAATTGATGAAGGAAATGTGTTTGGCTGAGTGGAAGTTGAGAGAAAATGAAATGAGAGAAAACTGACGTAAGGTAGTTATGAAAAGTCAAAATAGATTTTTCTTTTAAATTCTTCTTTATTCCCTTAATTAAAACATTATCAAAAACTCCCAAATTAAAGAGAAATCTGATGAAAACATTTTGTTAAAATTAGTACCTTAAAGATTCAAAGTTTCAATCCTTTACAAAACAGTCACTAGTCAACTTTTGCAAAACTGCAATTTGGTCACTACACTGAAATGTAGTATTTTCAAATCATATTTTGTAAAATTGTTTTCACCATAATCATTTATATAATAAATGAGGATTTTTAGATATTTTTCCATATTTTTAAAGCATCCCGAACTAGGTGTTCCCTAAATCTCCCTTAAAGATTCGAACCGTTCTCGACCGGCCCGATTCAACCTCTAAAACATCTAGGCCCAAAGCCAGGGCGTTACACGTAGAGTGTTGTCCAACCAATATTCAGCAATTTCAAGATTTTTATCATCCTGGCTGGTAAAGGTGTAAGCTCGATACTGAGATGGCTTATCAATAGCATGCTCAATACTGCTTGAAAATGTCAGCCATGTTCTTATAACATTTAGCCTGAGCACTAGGTGTTACAAGCTCGGTATTCTGAACAGGAGGATCCTACAGATTCGATGGATTCGGAGGATTTCCTCCTCTTATCTCCTCGCCATGAGTCGAGGAGCCAGTGGCAAGCTCGTCAATGTGAGCTTCATTAGTTTTAGACATATCTATATAAAATATCAGATTAGTCGACAAGTCACAATATACACAATATATAACTTCTAGGTGGCAAAGTAACACAATAACAATGCAATAAAATTCGGTTTAGTCCTAAAATCGACTAAACTCTAGCTCTGATAGCACAAATGTAACACCCCCTTCCAGCCTGGTCGAGAACCGAGTCGGAAGGTGCTACCTATGATAGTACGATAATCGGTGCGATAAAATTTCAATCAATAACAACATAAGATCGATGTTATATTAATAAAACATTACCAAATATACATCTTAGTACAATCCATCCATTATGAAACATTAATTAATCATTTAGACAAATTCTTAACTATTACAAGTTTTAGGGACTAAACTGTAAATATGATAAATTAGAGGTCCTTCGATACAATTTCTTATAGCACAATGAAATTCAATACAATATTAGCAATTATGTAAAATTTCATACTATTCAGAGTTCATTTACTCATCCAATTGAATTATCCTAAATTCAGTGACCAATTTGTGAAAAATGTAAACTTCCAGTTTATGCTTTTTAACCAACTTAACTAACCCTGTATCAGAACACCTTGATGATGTTTCGATACGGGTGTACAAGAGTCAACTTGGGTTGACTTTTCCCATTACCCATATCGATACAAGTAAGCCATGTTTAGGTACGGGTTGACTTTCATTGACTTTGACCCGTTCCGATGCAGGTTAGATCTGTATCGAAACAAGGGATTCCAATAGTAAAATGTTTCAATATAGTTCAAAACCGTATCGATACGCCCTGTTTTGTAGGTTCAATTATGCTTAACAGTACCGATACGCCATTACCACGTATCGATACAGCCTGAGCTGTAATGATAGATTTTTGCTGGTTTTTAATCGAATTGACCTACCAAATGATGTTCAAATGCAATGAAACTTCTCACAGAATATTACAATGCCATAAACTACTAGCATGCCAAATATCATGATCATTTGAATACGTTTACTAGATTTTCACCTATATGAGCCATATATGCCATTTTGCCAACTTTTAACCCATCCAAAAGTAATAATTAGGCCTTTAATATCTTTTCAACTTACACACATAATAGACATAACAAAATAGGCACAAGAGACTAGTTCAACTACTTTACCACCTTCCTAGGAGTTCATAAAGTCAAAACACATTACTCTTGGCTTGTAGTGACTTGTCTTACCTCGACTTTTCCGATCTTCTACTACGATCGATTCTTTAACCTGAAATGCATGAGATGAAACACGTTAGGCATATATAGCCTAGTGAGGTAGTCATAAACAATGTAAACATCAATGAGTGATGCATGAACATGTTCTCACGCTTATCGATATGAATATCATATTTCAATATACAATGTTTAACATATCAATTTCATTATTAACCCTTGGATTGAATCAAGATAGTGGATACGCGAATTCCTATGCCTCGCCAAATTAATAAATGGTCTAGTCCCCCCGCCTCGCTAATATGACCAATACCAAACACATCCCTCTACCTCGCCAAACCAATTTAGGCCATAGCCTTAGGTCCGTAGTCCACCCGTACACTGAGCTCATGAATACTATGGCATGCCAATTATATCCAAGGTCCATTCAAATCCAAGTTTTCAAAGACAATATCTGTATTAAATATTCAATGATAATTCTAGTGACCAATGTCTCCAATGTTACTAATAGTAAACATGTCTCAATATCAATATTTCATGATTTCAATGTCAATGTCAATATTAATATTAGATGATTCATTTACAATGTTTCAATAACAATAAACATATCGATAACAATGCACAATGGTGATACCAATGACTATGTCCGATGTTCGTTACCAAACTTATCGATGCTTACTAATAGTTCCGTTTAACAATCTGATGCATTTTCCTTAAAAAAAAGTGTTAGCTATTGAATCGAAATCAACAATAATAGATTCGGGAAGGCGCATAATCCCGAGACTCCAACTACACTCACCTTGATATCCGATGCTCTTACCTCTCTCGGATGACAATGCCCTTGTTTCTAGCTTTCGCTGGAGATGGCGAAACCTCTCTCTCCACTTCTTGAGCTAGAAAATCTATAGGGATATCATTAGGATCGATATTACGATATCAAAATCAATATACCGATATCAAAATTGATATCCGAATTCAATATAAATAACAACGATGGATTATCCATGGATGATCAAAACCGTAGCTTGAGATTAAGCTTGATACATCCATGGAATCCAATGATCGATTGAGGAATATTGCTTACCCAAACGATAGTAACGATTCGATATCAATAAATCGAAGAAAAACTAAACTTAAGTTCCCCTTCAATGGAGGTGTGTGCTTAGAGGAAGATGATGAAGATGGAGAATTTGGGAGGTGTTTGCTTTCGTAAGGCTCAGGTAAGTTTCTATCTCTTTTCAATTCTTTTATTTTCATTATGAAACTAACTGATGGCTTTCCTTCACTTGAAGGAAATCTCACAATTTAATCCACGTAAGGGGAGTTATGATTGAGGAGGGTCTAATCGTATGGTTAGTCCCTCAACTCTTAGTTCTCCATAGTTTTGCCCCCCGAACTTTCCAATAAGTATAATTTGGTCACTAGAAAACTTATAGTAAATTCGATAAGACCCAAACTCGATAGTTTAACTCAATTAGAGTCCAATATCAAATAATTAACAAGATGATACAATATTTAGACTTCATCGATGTGGGATTTCCAATCACTGGAACCAAATTCTGACTAGAACAGATTTTAGGGGTGTTACAGATTTTGTATCAAATCTATCTTATAATTAAATTCTATCTTATAATTCTGCATTTAATAAATAAGGGAACTCGCCCTAATGTCCCTTGAACTTTAGTGAATGTATGAGTGAGTTTGGACGCAAAATGATTGATTACAAATGATAGAAATGTTATCATTAAGGTTCCCATATCATGACATGTAAATAATTAAATTCTCAAGCCAACATTTTAGTGTTGATCCAAGAGGAATTCAAGCCATTAATACAATTGGATTTGATGGTTCAAGTTTGGACAAGCTGAATTGAATGTAAAAAATGAGATTTTTATTATAAGATAAATGAGGAAGGAACTAAAGGGCAATTCTACCATTTGGGAAAATAATGTTGAATCTCATTCAATTTAACTTTCATTTACGTGGGGCAAAAGGGGACAAAAGATGAAGGTGACCTCATGATGTAGCCCATCCTTGATGTTGTAGAAGACGACCATTTGATATTAGGATCTAAGAAGGTATGCAAGCGATTCCTACGAAGTAAGATGGTTGCAGAAGAAAGGTTATAAAGAAAGGTGATGTTCGGTTGAAGGGTAGGGTGAAATTGAAATAATGAAGATGGAAATTCAAGGAAATGGTTGTAGGGTGATGGTACAAATATGGTAGTAGATTGGGGGTGAAAGATGGATGATAGTATCTCAAAGAATCAAGAAAGAAACTAGGCTATAGAAAGCCTAACCCCAGACCTTATATGATTGCATTAGGGTATGGTAGAAAGGAATTGGACCCGTTGGTTATAAAGAACCAAGAACCACAAGTATCAAGGTGGATAGGGGTTTTGACGCCACAAGTAAAAAGCACTTGATAAGTCGATAAAGTTCAATTAAGAACTAAAAGAGAGAAAATTCTCACAAAGGTAATATTATATATGAAATGAGATTCTTTTTCAAATGAAAAATACAACTTATATTTATAAAACACAAAAGGGCATGGCCGAAAAGGCCTCTAAACTATTCGGTTTGAAGTGGCGACTCCGTCCAAAGGCATGATACTCATTTGGACGAAATTGAGTCTTCCTCCAAGTGATTTTGTCGCACTTTTGCTTTCCCTCCATTGCATTTGCCGCCCAACTCAAGTTTCCCTCCAATGGCTAGGGACATATTCCTTAGGAGGGGATATGACCCTAGAGGTGACGAGCTAACATAGGAAAATGGAGTTGAAGTGAGCTTGGTGTGAGCTGGATTGAGCTGAGCTACTTAGCTAAATGAGCTAGCTTGTTCTATGAGCTGCGTTGAGCTTCCTTTAGACTCCTTAAGCTGATCCGAGCTACCTTTAAGGTCCTTGAGATGATCCGAAGATGTACTTTCATCCTTAGTACCTAAAGGAACAATAAGAAAATGTGTGAGCGTTGACGTAATATTGCATTGCAAAAGATTAAGTATTCAATGTAAATATGCAAGTAAAAACAATGCCAAGAATACGTCTTTTATGTGCAAGTATGCACGGTCAGCAAGTAATATAGTAGTGCGTTGAGTATCGTCTCTATAGGGATTGCCTAGGAATTAATTGTCACGATTAATACTTGCGAACTAGATAATAAAAGATGATTGAGGTAACGAATGAAGTAAGAGACTAGAAGTAAAATAAGCTAAAGTAATGTAAAGATTACAGTGATGAACTGATAACAATCTGGCAAACAATGGGCGCAAGAATGATAACAAAGTTTTGGCAAAGAATGTCCGAATTTCATGCTAGCAATGTCGGCTAGTAATAATTTCCTGCCTTGGCATTGATTGTCGAGCAGATTTAAAGTTGGCATTACCTCTCTCGATGGCAATGCCCAAAATTAACCATGCAAAAACTCTTATATCTCTATAGTGATGTTTTTCATAAATCAATTTGATTATGTCCCAATCTATACTCCTAAGGGTTAGACTCACTCGTGAAGTAAGTTCATCTACTTGAACATCTTCTCTCGAAGCATCTTGCCTTAGTATCCAACAACTGATCGTTGCCACCAAATTCTGTTAAGATATTGAGGAGCAATAGGCCAACAATGCTAGCTCTCTCTTGGCAAAAGTATTTAAAAAACAGTAATGCCAGCTCTTGCTTGGCAAGACAGTTACAAAATAGTAAATCATGCCAGATAAACGAACAACGCCAAGGCGTTTGAAATAATAACAACTAAACATAAAACACAACAAAGATAGGTTTGAAATCATTCTTAAACACATGAAAGAAATACAAAAGATCAACAAGAAATAAAGCAAGGAAGGAGGTCTCTCGATGCAGCCCTTCAATGGATTCCCGATGTCTCATGAAATCCTCAATCCTTTGATCTTGTTGTCTCCGATTCCTCATTTTCCATTGTTGCAGACCACTTATCAAGTTCAAGCCTTCATCTTTTTCATCATCTTTTTCTCTTTCTCTAATTCGTTGTTCAGTGATGATCGATCTCCTCTTTAAATAGGCTTGCATAGAAGCCCAAGGATAAGCCTTTGCATTTAAAATTTGAATGTGCAAGGGATAAGGCTTGCGATCACCTTATCCTTTGGTTGAGGTGCAAGGCTGATTAGGTGATAAGCTGATAAGGCTAGGGCTGACATCATCGTGCCGATGTTGCCTTGGCATCCAAGCAAGGAATGTCTTTGCCAACATAACTTGGCATCACCTTATTTGCTATTTTTCAGAGATTGATCCAATTGCGATCTTTTAGGAGCCTGATCTTATCCTATTTTCTCGGGGTTCAACAACCTTTTGGCATGGCATCAAGTTCACTTCTCTGCCAACAGGTGCTTGACACTGCCTTGTCCTTCTGTGCCAACAATACTTGGCATTCTCCTTGGCAATCCTAACTGTGTTGTTGTTCTGTGCCAAATACTATGCCAAACCTGCAAAATTGCCAACAAAACAACCTTTCATACTGACATAGACAAAATTCTTCACTCTTTATGTAAATGCATGATTTTAACATCCTAATGCAACTAAATGTACCTAAAAACTAGCAAAAACATTGTAAGATTGGCATTAAAAATAATACTTTTGGAGAGGTAACACACCCCCAAACCTAACTCGTTGCTTGTCCTCAAGTAATGAAAAGAAAGAAAATAAAAACTGTGAAAAAGTTAACTCGACAAAATTTTTGTTGGAATGCCAACAAATGCTGACAAGCAGAATTTGTCTCTTTTTCTGTCCTCAGTATCTTAGTGTAATTATGCGAAGCAGGTAGCAATTCAAGTGCAACAATATAACTCTAGTCTAAGCTCATGAAAAGTGCATGATGTGTGGGCAATATGCATCAAGTATCCTTTCACTCCCTTAGCTTAATTTACCGCCTAAACTCAGATTCTTATTTTCATTTTTTTACCTTTTTTGTTGCCAAGGGTTCCTGCTGGCATTAACTTAAGCTAACATCATGATACTGTTTGGCATGAGAGAAACAAGGGAACATACCACGAATATCCACCTTAATCTAGACATCACTAAGTTTTCTCTTCAACTCATACCCTAAAGTTTTTGACTTGAGCACTACAAGGGAGAAAACCACGATGCCCCATGTTCCTATTATCCCTGAGGTAGAGGAGAGTTCTATTTTTCATTGCCCTGGAAGAACATTGTTGCCTTATTTGTTTCTTTTTTTTACATGACATCAATTTTTTTTTCAATCTGAGCATAGTTTCACACAGTCTAAGTTCTCTAGGGAACTAGATGCATTGTAACCCCCTCGACCTGTCCTAGACGGTAGACCGAACCGAACGGGTGACACGGGGAATAATGAAGTAAACTGGAAGTTTACTCCAATAAACAAACATAGTTTTTTTCTTTTTATCTTATCTAGATACTCATTAGTGTCCTAAGTGTTTAACCTCGCAGCGGAACATTCATAACTCAATCAAACTTCGACTCTGACTCGATTGCATTCGATTACGATTTTAGGGACCATTTTATAATTTTACCAAACTATAGGGAATTATACCATTTTTATGTTACGAACCCTCAATTAGTCATATTTCATGCATCTAAGTCAAACTCAGCTCAAAATAAATCATTCATGCTCATTTAATTGTATCCATAACATTCAGGGACCAAAACGTAAAGAATCAGAACTTCAGAATATTCCATCAACTAACTTACCAAAACAAAATCCCTGTATCGAAACGGGCGTACCGAAATAGGTTCACAGAGCTCGGAACACGGGCCTGTATCGAAACACACTTGAGCTGTTTCGGAACAGTGGTTTCCTATGGCAAAACGTACCAGATCAGACCTTCCATGTTTCGAAACCCTTAGACCATTTTAGGCTCACTGTTTTGGTACAGACTCGAGTGTACCGAAACACCTGGGCCTGTAATGACACTTTTTGCTGGTTTTTCAAGCTTAAATCCATCCTAAACCATTGCAACATGCTTCCAACATGCATACAACATATCAAAACATTAATCTCCAATCATTCATGGCATATTCAACATCAAATCATGGCAAATTGCATCAAAGTTAAACTATAGGCATGCAACCTAGCAAATAAGCCACTCAAGAGTCAAAATTCAAACCAAAGCACAATCCATCAAATAAAGTCCTTTTACAAGTTTAAAACCATAAAGAAAATATGCTCACAAAGGGTGTTCATACACATCACCCAAATAGACTTTGGAACCCCCATTGCCCTTATTAATCTAGTCGATAAACGAAACATACATTCAAAAGAAAAGTCCCTTGGAATCCCTTGCTTCTTGCTGCCTCCTAAGCTTCAATTATCTACATTGATGGAAAAATAGAGCATAACCACACAAGGCTTAGTGAGGAGTGCTAAAAAACCAAAACACCATCAATGTATGAAAACCATTTTCATGTTCACATTGGAATCTCATTTCAATTTACCAAACATCCTTTGAATAGCCATCATGCCCTTTTTAAAACCATGCACTTTCCTTAATCAAAACAACATCTTAAACATCATGTATCATGTATTATGAACTCAACAACAAATCCATTGCTAACACTCAACTTAAGCCTTCCCAAGCATATCTACTATATGCCAGGCTTAAAGAGTAAAACATGCATTAACATAATATGTATCATTAACCATTTCATAATACACCATTAATTATATTGGCTTACAAGTAATCATCAACATGTTCATTTCTCAAAACCAAATCGGATACACGGATTCCCAAGTGTTATCCCAACACTTCATACATTCTCACCGGCATCTCAAGATTCACCCAGAGGAGCTACCCTCCACCGTTGTGACACCCGTGGTGGAGTATTCGGTACACCATATAAACCCCTCAACACCTCTCATCGGTAGATGTATAACCCCACTAACGAGAGACATGACACTATACACTTTCCTCAATTGTTAGGGTACTTGGATGGAGTATTCGGTACACCGTATAAACTCCTCAACATCCAAGGCGACTTGTTTATAGTGCACTCAATACTATAGCCGGATAACTATAGTCGAATAACTATATCCAATTTTTTTCATTTATAAACCAATTTCACAACATCACTTGCCAATATAATCCACATTTAATATAAACCTAACTGTTTTCAAAGCATTACAAATAAACCACATTTCCAAGCATCAAACCATGCTTCATAAAACAAGTATAAGCATATACTCACAAGGATCACTTACCATGTGAATCCTTCATCAATATATCATCAAAAACAGTAAATTGCTTACTTTAATTCATGCTTTAAAACAATGGTAACATGCATTTAAAATCAAGCGCACCGACAATTCATAGTAGCACAATCCAAGGGAGAAAATCCATTTACTTACTTTCGAACTTAGTAAAGCGTTTCAATCTTACTCCAAGTTCCCAAAACCATCTTTAAAGTGTTTCAAAGTTGAAAAACACATTCCCACTCACCGACTCGCGAAACCAAGATTCGCTGACGCGAGATTAAGCGTATGAAGCCCCCAGAACTTCACCGATTGCTTCCGATGTATTCTCCCATGTTTATACCACACAAGAACAGATGATTAATGCATCATAATGCATTAAAATCACCAGGAACTTTAAACAATCTCGCTGCTCTGCCCTAAAGCACCAAAATACCCATCCAAAACAACCGAAATCACCTTCAATTGCTCTCTAAACTCAGCCCAACCATAATCTAACACTTCCATCCCATTTTAACCATCCATCAACATCCAAAATCAACCTAATTTCATCCTTATACCTCCAACAACTCAGATTTCACACTAACACCTCAAAACCTAAAATCTAACAATCTAACAATTAGAGATCCATACTAATTCGGTATTATTATTACAAAACCATCATTCTCACATCATTTAACATCCAAATCAAGTTTAAAATCATTCTCAAATCAATCAAACAGTGCCCAAATGAATTTCTTAGAAATTCACCAAGAAAAGCTAGATTAATCAATTTTACATTAATCAAAACATGAAACTTAGTTAATAAACATATTTAGAAAGACAAAGACTTGGGAATTTCATTAAAGAACCTTGATTAGAGGAGTTGAACAAAATCTTATCTCTAACCTTGCCTCTTCCCCTCAACTGATAGGATTTGCTGAAATCTTTCAAGTTAGCTTAAGCAAAAATTGAAAGGAAACTCAAAGAAATCATTGGCTAACCAAAACGATTTGAGAAAATGGAATCCTCTGAAGTTTTAGAGAAAATAAGTGTGTTTGGCTGATTAGTAAAATGAGAGAAGAGTTAGTTACGTGAAATCTCTTTTAGCTATTTCAAATTTCCTTTTTACTTTAAACTCCATTTTAAAATCCTTTTTAATAAAAAAAATTAAAATGGTTAATTTGAGGGAAAAGGTTCACAAAATAGATGTAAGCTCCCTAAAGATTCTAAGTCTTGGCCCCTTTTTGATTTAGTCCTTAAAAACCAATTTTGTACTTTTTACAAAATAGTCACCAAACCAAAATGTTGACTTTCCAAAATTCATTTTCCAAAATTGGCTTCACTTTTCCTCAATATATATTTGAATAGGATTTAAGAAATTTTTCGCATGATTTTATCACACCCTGAACCAAGTTTTCCCTGAACCGACTCTAAATTGACCTGGATCTCTAATCTAGATTCGTCGGAACCTAAACCGCCTTTAAAACCTCTAAGCCCAAAACTGTGGCATTACATGCATATCATGTGTTAAGTGTAAATTCAATTTCCCTAACTAGAGATCAATTTCAAAGAAATCCTAGCATACTATCTTGCTATCATGGCATGACAACTAAAGATTAAAATTTCCTCATTG
This sequence comes from Hibiscus trionum, assembly GCA_030270665.1. Taxonomy (NCBI): domain Eukaryota; kingdom Viridiplantae; phylum Streptophyta; class Magnoliopsida; order Malvales; family Malvaceae; genus Hibiscus; species Hibiscus trionum. The sequence continues at coordinate 45,431,828 of BSYR01000026.1, read as the reverse complement.
GACAGAAACCTAGATCAAATTAGGCTTGCCTAACAAGTGTTAATGTGCTTCAAATTTAGGACGAGATAAAATTTTTATTTTCATTTTTAGTGGTTCGATATGCATGGCATTAACCCTAATCTAATCTACATGGCATGACATGAAAACAGAATGCAATACAGAAAATAAACATGAATGGCATGGCATAAATTTAAGGAAATACGGACCCCAAAACCCAAGAAGTGCATTGCCCTAAATGCATGAAACAACACATATATACAATAAAAATAGAAAATAAAATGCTTGAACATGTGAATAATGCAAATGAGATGTAAAGAGTTTAGGAAGAAGAAGACTCCCCTTTGGATGAGACTTCTCCTCGTTTGGCTCGGTCTTCTGTTGCTTGCTTGGCACGAGTTTTACGATCCAACTTCCAAGATAAGGGGCCTGTAACCCCCTTAGCCCGGTCTAGACGGTTGACCCGAACTACGAAGATTACACGGGGAAAACCAAAGTCAACCCGAAAGTCAACCTTGATTAGCGACCCTTTTTTTTCCTTTTTAAACTTGTCTAGACGCGCCATAACCCTAGGCGTACTCTTGAGATAAGCATACTCAAAAATCACAGCAATCGGAAAGCAAAAAGGTACTGGATTGCACTACAAATGAATTTAGGGACCAAATTTTAAATTCTGGAAATTGAGAGGACTTTACCAATTTTTAAGATACCATTATGAATTTAGTCATGTTTCATGCTTCTCTGCCAAATTTCACCTCAAACGGACATCCCAAACTCAAGCAATTGCATAAACGAAGTTCAGGACTAAAAACATGAAGATTTCAAAACATAAAACCATAGAATTCAGTGCCCAACGGTCAAGTGTTCCGGAACGGGGGGATGACCGTTCCAAAACGCGGGACCGTTTCGAAACCTGTTCCGAAACAGGGCTTGGTAGTAGCAAAAGTGTTTCGGAACGGCTCTACCTCTTTCGAAACACCAAGGCCATTTCAGACCCCTGTTTCGAAACAGTAGCACCCGTTCCGATAGGGGCTGCCCAGAAATGCAGAAATTTTCTGGTTTTACACACATTCGACCCATCAAACACACCCCTATAACCCCTTAATCATGTCAACAAGTCATCATGCATAAAATGAACATATTTGCATTAACAAATCATATTCATGGCACCAATTAGGGAAGAATCTCAATCTATAGGCATGCAACCTATTGCTCCAAACCAACCAAACATCAAACCAACAAAGCAAACACCATAATGGCCAATTACATATCCGAAACATCATAGGCATCATGCCAAACTTAGGGAGTCCAAAACATCTCCCAAAAACACAACCTAGGTTCCCATTGCCAAATACCAAAAGCTAATAATGTTGTAAAAATAGTCACCATACATGAGCTTAGTCTTTCTCTTGGATTCTTAGCCTCCTTGCTGCCCTTAAAGCACTTCAATTCTCTGCATTATTGGTTCAAGAAAGAGAGCGTAAGCACATATGCTTAGTGAGGCATGCTCTAATGAAACAACACAATAATGGACTTTTACAAAACACCTTTCACAAGGCCTTTTCATTCATAAAATCATTTACATGCAACAATGCATTAACAACAAGCATCTCATGCTTTATAATCATCAACATATCTTAAACAACAAGCATCTCATGCTTCGAAAACATTAACATGTCATATTGGCTTCCAAGTGATACCATAATCATTTTCCACATAAAACACAATCGGATACGCGGATTACAAGCGTTGTCCCATACGCTTCATACACACTACCAAACACACAAGGTGGAGTTTACCGGTACAATCTCAACCCCTCAACACCCGTGATGGAGTTTAACGGTACAATCACAACCCCTCCACATCACTCATTGGTAGTTGTATAACATCACTAACGAGAACACGGGACACACAACACAAGATCTACACATGGCATTTTAACCACCATTATGATCTTAGATATCTCGTTAGTGTACTTGGATGGAGTTTACGGTACCATTACAACCCCTCAACATCCAAGGCAACTTTATTCACGGTGCACCCAATCCTATAGCCGGCTAACTATATCCGATTCAAATACTTTTAAACCAACACTTCACTTGCCAATATACATCAATTATCATCAATATTCCACTGTTTTTAAGCATCTAAAACAAAGCCATTTAACAATATGCATCACTATGCATCAATCCACATTTTTAACAAATCAAACCAAGGATCTCTTACCTTGAGCATCCTTCAACAAATGGCTTTCATTACCAGCATTAACCATGCGAAACATGCTTTCAAAAACAGAATTTAAACATGCAATTATCAACAAATGCATCGAACCAATCCATGGCTCATCCAAGAGAGTTTTCCGAAAACTTACTATTGAGCTTAGTTAAGTTGATTAGACTTAAACTAAGCTCCCAAACCTTCAATTATTCAATACAAGGCTGGAAATCCAACTCCACTCACCAATTCCGTTTCGCAAGATTGCCGAAACGCCGTTCAAGCCCCCGGATCAACACCACAAGGATCCGAAGATGTCTCCCCTATTTTAAACACATCAAAGCAGAGGATTAATGCATCATCATGCATTTAAATCTTCAGCCATTACACCTAAACTCGCTGCTCTCACCAAAACTCACATTTCGGCTACCAAACACAACCGAAAACACATCCAAAAACTTCCTCAACATTACCCAGCCAAGATCCATCACTTCTAATCATTCTTAGACATCAATTAACATCTAAAAAGGACCTAATCACGTCCTTATACCTCCAGCTATAACAGAACACCAAAATCACCCCAAAAACCACCATTTTCACAAGTAAAAACTTAGGAAAATCAACCTATTCGGGATTGCATTGATTAAACCTCAATTACACATCATTAAACATCCAAAATACATTAAAAAGGCATCTCAAAACAGAGCCCAAACAACCTCCACGAAATTCTTCAAGATTGATCAAAATCTCAAGTTTTAAGCAAAAATCAAGATCATAACATTAAAACATTTAATAAAACCTAATTTAAGGATTGAGAACTTGGGAATTTCAGTAAAGAACTGAGTATTTAGAGGAGAAGGACGTTCATACCTCTAAATGTGGATTTCTCCTTGTTTAGAGCCAAAATCCTTGAAAATTCAATATGTAAATGAAGAGGATTTGATGTAGAAATGATTAGGAATCATTTGAAGATTGAAATCTCATCATTTGGTGTGAAAATTTAAAGAAAAGCTACTGTGGAAATGTGTTTGGCTGAGGGAATTTTGAGAGAAAATGAAATGGGAAAATTTTAGCAAAAGTTAGTTATGAAACTAAAATATGATTTCCCTCTTTTCTTTTTATTAATTAAACATTAAATGAGTCTTTAAAAATCAAGAAAAATCTGGAGAAATCCTCCCTTGGGTAAATTAGCTCCTTAAAGATTCAAAGTTTCAATCCTTTCAAAACAGTCACGAACTTTTCAAAAATTACATTTTAGTCACTAACTCGAAATGTCATATTTCCAAGCCTCATTTTATAAAATTTATTTCACCACTCTCTTATATATATTAAAAGAGGATTTTTAGATATTTTTCCATATTTTTAATGCTTCTCGAACTAGGCTTTCCCTAAAACCACCTTTTATATTCGAACCGAAATTTAGACCGGTCCGGTTCAGACCCTAAACTTCCAATGTAACCCCCTTAACCCGGCCTAGACGGTTGACCCGAATTAAGAAAGTCACACGGGGAAAACCAAAGTCAACCCGAAAGTCAACCTTGATTAACGACCCTTTTTTTTCTTTTTAAACTTATCTAGATGCACATTAACCTTAGGTGTGATCACACAGACAACATACTCAAAGATCACAATCATCAGAGATCAAACAAGGACCCAATTGAACAAATTACAACTTTAGGGACCAAATTGTAATTTCTGATAATTAAAAGGACTTAACCCAAATGAAAGTTACCATCTTGAAATTAATCAGGTTTCATGCTTCTCTGCCAAATTTCAGCTCAAACGGACATCCCAAACTCATACAATTGAACAAACAAGATTCAGGACCAAAATGCAAACTTTTTGAAACACATAACTGCCACTGTCAGCCCCCAACGGTCAACCGTTCCGAAACGGGAGACAGCCCGTTTCGAAACGCGGGGCCGTTCCGCAACGCGTACCGCAACGGGGGTCTGGCAATAGCCAAACCGTTCCGAAACGGTAGCACCCGTTTCGGACGCCTGGGTTCATGCAGGGCACCCGTTCCGAAACGGTGTCACCTGTTCCGAAACGCCTAGCCCAGAAAGCTGCATTTTGCTCACTCAAACACACAATTGACCAACCGAACATGCTCCAAAAGCCACCAAACTTTACCAACATGCAATTCAACATAAATGAGACATGCTTGCATCAACAATTCATCAGAAACACATCATATGCAAAAAGCCCCAAATCTATAGGCATGCTTCCTACACAAGCAACCATTTAGGCACAAACCTTCCAAAACAATCTCAATTAAGCCAAAACATGGTCCAACAACATTAACAACACTAAAACATTCTTGATCAACATAAACGATCACAAACACAATAATCCCAAGAGATTCTACCCCCATTGCCTTTATTAACTATAGCTATTCACCGAGACATACATCTCACTTGGAGTCCACCTTGAATCCCTTGCTCCTTGCTGTCCAAACTTCAAAGATCTGCATTGATGGACAAAAAGAGCGTAAGCACATAATGCTTAGTGAGGAATGCTCAAAACCAAAACACCATCAATGCAGCGGGTCACCAAACACATTTAAAACAAACCCGATTTGATTACCAAAACCATGTTTGAAATCCTTTTCCACAACAAGCATCAACCATGCATAAACACCATATGCAAAGCTAAAACAAAACCATGGAAAACACTTCCATTTCACAACATACCTTTCTTAAACTTGAAAGCCAATTCAAACAAGAATCCTTTTAAACCACTACTCAAGCAATCCATCACATGCATTTAACCAAGGCAACATATAAACCATACTAACATAATCGCATGCCTTTTAAAAACAAGTCCTACAAGACTTCAATGCATTAAAGATATTCATGCTCACATACATCATTTATCAAATGATAATCAACACTTGTTCAACCTAACAAGTAAACATGCATTCACATGCATCATAAACCTTTCATGCAACAATGCATCTTTTCAAGCAACTCATGCTTCACATGCAACCATGCATCATTTCAAGCATCTCATGCTTCACATGCAACCATGCATCATTTCAAGCACCTCATGCTTCACATGCAACCATGCATCATTTCAAGCATCTCATGCTTCACATGATCAAGAATATTACATTGGCATCCAAGAGATCAACCACGTTCACATTCCAACACAACAACCCGATCGGATACGCGGATTCCGAGCGTTGTCCCTACGCTCCCTACACCCTACCCAATCCAAGGTCCTCGAATGGGCAACACCTCCATTATGACCTCAACATCCTAAAGTTCCCATGCATGGACTTTTAAACACCACACAACCTTAGCTTTTCCTCAAGGTTCCCATGTATGGACTTTCAACCACCATACAACCTTGACATGCACAAGGTTCTCCCGTATGGACTTTTAACCACCATACAACCTTTGCACAACCGATTGGTAGTTGTAGAACATCATCTAACGAGATCCGGGACATCACACACAAGATCCACACATGGACTTAACACTGCCATTGTGATCTCAACAAGCACAAGGTTCTCACATATGGGCAACACCTCCATATAACCTTTGCTCAACCAAGGTCCTCGAATGGGCAACACCTCCATTATGACCTCAAATAACCAAGGTCCTCGAGTGGGCAACAACCTCCACTATGACCTCATCTCGTTAGGAAACTTGAAGGGAGTTTATCCGGTCCACTCTTGACCACTCCACCTCCAAGGCGACTTTATTCACGGTGCACCCAATCCTATAGCCGGCTAACTATATCCGATCAAAGAACCAAGAACCACATACATCACTTGCCAATATAACCACCTTACCACATTAGTCCAATGTTTCACATGCATAACCAATATGCAAAACCATTACCACATTAAGCAAATGATTCACATGCATAACCAATATGCAAAAACCATCATTTAACATCATCAAATCACTGTTTTAAAGCATTAAACAAAGCCATTGAACAACATGCAACACTATGCATCAAAACCACATTTTCAATGTATAAAACCAAGGATCTCTTACCTTGAGCATCCTTCCCATATGGCTTTCAAAACCAGCATTAAACCATGCCTAAACATGCTTTCAAAACAGAATATAAACCATGCAAAACACATGCATTTCAATCATCAACCACCATTGCTTAAAAAGCCAATTCATATCACAACTCAAGTAAGAAATCCATTTACTTACTCTTGAGCTTAGCAAAGTTGTTTAGACTTAAACTAAGCTCCCAAAACCTTCAAACCTTTGTTTAAAAGCCGAAAACCCAACTTCACTCACCGATAACCAAACAAGACTAGCCAACAAGCCTTCCAAGCTTCCGAAACCTTCCGCAAACACCTTCAAAGCTCAAGGATCAAACTCCCCTGTTTCAAGCACACAAAAACAGCACATTAATGCATCATCATGCATTAAGAACAGCAGCCACACAACCAAACTCGCTGCTCAACACAAATCCAACAATTCGGCTACCAAACCCAACCGAAATCACCTCCAAACATTACCAAAACTTAACCCAGCCAAGATCCATCACTTCTAACCATTTTTATACATCAATTAACATCCAAAATGATTACAAACACATCCTTATACCTCCAGGTATAACAGATCACCAAAAACACTCCAAAAACAACCAAAAACTCAAGCAAAACTTAGGAAATTCAACCTATCCGGGATTGCATTAGTTAAACATCAATTTCTAATCAACTTAGCATTCATTTAACATCATTTTGACACTTCAAAACACTGCCCAAACAGATCACACGAAAATTCCACCAAAATCACCAAATCTTGCATTTTAGCCAAAAATCAAGATCTCATTTGAAAAACCATTAACAAATCATAAATCTAGGATTGAGAAATTGGGAATTTCAATAAAGAACTTGAAGTTCAGAGGAGAAGGACGTTCTTACCTCCAAACTTGAATTTCTCCTTTTTAGAGCCAAAAAGCTTGATGAAACAACTTGCAAATTGAGAGGTTTTGTTGATGAGATGATTAGGAATCAAGTAAGAGTTGAAATGAGAGATTTAGATGCCAAAATCAGAGAAAGAAATCTGGAGAATTTTGTTTGGGTTGAGAGAAAATGAGAGAAAATGGAAAATTAGTTAGGAAATTGGTTAAAATGATTTCCCTCCTTTTCTTAATCTTTAAAAATCAGAATAAAGCCTTAAAACATCTTAGAAAAATCTGGAGAAATCCTTTTTGGAATAATAGCTCCTTAAAGATTCAAAGTTTCAATCCTTTATAAAACTGTCCCACAACTTTCAAAAATTACATTTTGGTCACTAGCCAAAATGTCAACCTTCCAAACCTCATTTTCCAAAATTGATTTCAGAGTTCACTTTTATATAATAAAACATGATTTTAGAACATTTTTCCATATTTTTAATGCAACCCGAACTAGGCTTTCCTAAATTCACTCTTATATATTCGATCAGCACTTTGACCGAACCGGTCAACGCCCAAAACTTCTAAGCCCAAAACCGGGGTGTTACAACTCTCCCCTCCTTAGGAAATTTCGTCCTCGAAATTTAACCGGCGAAAGAAAACCACAACCTTCCCAAACCAACCCACAAGGCAACACAAAAGCCTCGACCAACACTGAACACTTTCCACACAAAACCTCCACCAAACCTAGCACCACCACATGCTGTTCACAGAATCCAGAATACACAAAGATAGCCACAACTTAACCTTTCACATAACCGGACTGTACACAGTCCCAACATCATCCTGAAGAACTTCAGCTCTTACAGCAGACATCACTGCAATACACCATACCCAAAACCTGTTTACACAAAGACAACAGCCAACCCAATCCAGCCACTAAGCAACCTTCTCTGCTTCTAAAACCCTTGCAAACTCCCAAACCTCTTTCAAGAATTTCCCAACTAGCAAAAATCCTTAAGCATCAACTGCTTACTCAAACTCCTTAACGAAAACTGATAAAACCTCACAACTGTTACTAACATTACCATAACAGCTCATCAGGAATACTCACCCAGATTCCAAGAATTACATCACAATCCCAACTTGACTCCGTCAGCCGTTCCACACACCACCAACCAATTCTCACAAGAACCCAAACAACCAACAAAAACTTCAATCTTTCATTGACCTTCCACTTCAAACTTCAACCATAACACTTACCATACTAAAACATCGCCCAGCTTAAACATACAAACCATCTTCTTAACTCCTCAAAGGTTACTAAGAACCAGCACTTACAAACACAACTCTTCCACAACAACTTAAAAGCTAAGCTACTTCAGTACTTGAGAACACAACCACTAAGCTGCAACATCACTTAGCACCAAGGAACTACCCCTTCCACTTAGCTATTCAAACCACTAAACCGATTCTAAACTCAACCGATATCGTCCAACACCAAACCACTAAACTCCTTAAACATCAAACACTATCCTTCTACCAGCAGCTACACCACTCTCACTTTCACTAGCAACTAGCTTGATATACTCCACTACTAACTCTCACCCAGCACCAAAACAACCTCTAAAAACCCATCATCCAACCTAATCAAACACACTAACAGATTCGATTAGTTATTAGCGAGTGTGAACATCGTATGCATGATCACCAACATGCCCTATCAATGCCTGATGTACATGTATGCAAAACCTCTAATGTCATGCCACATGTATGCATGGACCAACATATATAATATAGTATATAACAATGATTTTAACTGTGCATGAATGCCAATTCACACCCTCCAATAACATCCTCAAATCCGTCTAAGAACAACCTCCTACCTCACTTCTAACTCATCTAACTCCACCATACCAACAACCATTAACTACAAGATACTTACCAAGCCTTCTTCACACCCAAGACATCCAAACCATAACTAAAAACCCCAACAAGCTAGCAACAAGACTAACTTACCACGCAAGGAAAACCAACAGAAACCAAACTAAGGCAACTAGAGCAAAGATTACTAAACAAGGTTACCTGGAAACACAACACCTCCCTGAAGCTTCATCAGACGAGCTCTCTTCCTTGCGGAACCACCACCCTCCTGCCACACCACTGCAGCACCAGCTAACACACTAGGGTCACCACCAACTCCTTGCGGTAAAGAACCTTGGCTATTCCGAGCCATCATCAAACAATCACGCCTCATGTGTCCAGCAGACCCACACTTCCAGCAATTATCCTTTCCCACACTCTTCACAACTTTCTGCTCTTTCTGCCTCTTCTGAACCTTGCCTCGGCCGTGCCCACGACCTTTCTGAAACCCTTTGGCTAACACCAAAGCTAACTTCGCTCCATGAGGACAATCACGCTTAACATGTACTTTGGAACCACAATTCCAACAAACACCTGCGCCCCAACAATTTCCAACATGTTGCTTTTCACAACGGTCACACACAGATAACTGAGCTTCCACTCCTTGCTCAAGCAATACTTGCTCAACAACAGTACTACCCGCGCCTTGCTTAACCCTTAGGAACTTCCTTCCAAGATACCTTTCATAAAAAGCAGATACAAAGAAATCCCAATCAATATCATGGATATGTGACGCAACTGCCACAGATGTCCACCAGGCACTCACATCTTCCAACATCAAAGAAACAACACTCCCCAGCTTACAGGCATAATCACAGCCTTCCCGATCCAAGATCTGAACCACATTGGCCAACCAGGCCTCAAACATCTCCGGGGAAGTACCATGATACTCCACAGCACCCAAATCAAGCAAACACCGCTTCGGCAAACCCTCACATCCCACAGCCAGCACATCTACTGACTTTACCTCAACCATAGCCTGAGATGTTCCCAACACCTCCTGCTCAACAGGTGATGAACTCTTCACCACAGAACCAGCTTCTTCCCCTTGCCTTACCACCTCAACACTAGGCACAGAAGACTGAGACAAAACACCTCTACCAAAGGGTGAATTCCTTGCCTTAACAACCCGCCCCAAGGCAGCAACCATCTCCCTCATTCGCCAATCCTCCATTGACTTTGCCATACCACTAACAACAACAAACATACAATCACAACAAACAAACAAACCAGTTAGACCAGCATTAGCAAGGATTCAAATTCCAACTCCAAAATAACACAATAGCTATATTAATAAGGCAATGGGTATCCCAAATCCTCCCCTTTACATGACATAACATTCAACACAACATGGATATCACCACATCAGGCATATCAAACAAAATACTTTGATCATGCTTACATCAAACAGCATCCACTTGCCACAGCATACTAGCAACATAACATACACCTTACACTTTCATCAAGCACAACACCAGCTCACCACATCAGCACATATCCACATTAATTCAACAATGATTCATAAACACAAAGCATGCTCGAAACATCAGCAACTTGATCAAAACATCAACAATTTGCCCAAAAACACATGTTTCAACCAACATTCAGCCCACTTTCATCCACACAACAAGGTAACATCAAACACACATCACAACATCTTACCGTTTTCCCCAAGCATTCGCAACACAGCTCTGATACCACCAAATGTAACCCCCTTAACCCGGCCTAGACGGTTGACCCGAATTAAGAAAGTCACACGGGGAAAACCAAAGTCAACCCGAAAGTCAACCTTGATTAACGACCCTTTTTTTTTCTTTTTAAACTTATCTAGATGCACATTAACCTTAGGTGTGATCACACAGACAACATACTCAAAGATCACAATCATCAGAGATCAAACAGGGACCCAATTGAACAAATTACAACTTTAGGGACCAAATTGTAATTTCTGATAATTAAAAGGACTTAACCCAAATGAAAGTTACCATCTTGAAATTAATCAGGTTTCATGCTTCTCTGCCAAATTTCAGCTCAAACGGACATCCCAAACTCATACAATTGAACAAACAAGATTCAGGACCAAAATGCAAACTTTTTGAAACACATAACTGCCACTGTCAGCCCCCAACGGTCAACCGTTCCGAAACGGGAGACAACCCGTTTCGAAACGCGGGGCCGTTCCGCAACGCGTACCGCAACGGGGGTCTGGCAGTAGCCAAACCGTTCCGAAACGGTAGCACCCGTTTCGGACGCCTGGGTTCATGCAGGGCACCCGTTCCGAAACGGTGTCACCTGTTCCGAAACGCCTAGCCCAGAAAGCTGCATTTTGCTCACTCAAACACACAATTGACCAACCGAACATGCTCCAAAAGCCACCAAACTTTACCAACATGCAATTCAACATAAATGAGACATGCTTGCATCAACAATTCATCAGAAACACATCATATGCAAAAAGCCCCAAATCTATAGGCATGCTTCCTACACAAGCAACCATTTAGGCACAAACCTTCCAAAACAATCTCAATTAAGCCAAAACATGGTCCAACAACATTAACAACACTAAAACATTCTTGATCAACATAAACGATCACAAACACAATAATCCCAAGAGATTCTACCCCCATTGCCTTTATTAACTATAGCTATTCACCGAGACATACATCTCACTTGGAGTCCACCTTGAATCCCTTGCTCCTTGCTGTCCAAACTTCAAAGATCTGCATTGATGGACAAAAAGAGCGTAAGCACATAATGCTTAGTGAGGAATGCTCAAAACCAAAACACCATCAATGCAGCGGGTCACCAAACACATTTAAAACAAACCCGATTTGATTACCAAAACCATGTTTGAAATCCTTTTCCACAACAAGCATCAACCATGCATAAACACCATATGCAAAGCTAAAACAAAACCATGGAAAACACTTCCATTTCACAACATACCTTTCTTAAACTTGAAAGCCAATTCAAACAAGAATCCTTTTAAACCACTACTCAAGCAATCCATCACATGCATTTAACCAAGGCAACATATAAACCATACTAACATAATCGCATGCCTTTTAAAAACAAGTCCTACAAGACTTCAATGCATTAAAGATATTCATGCTCACATACATCATTTATCAAATGATAATCAACACTTGTTCAACCTAACAAGTAAACATGCATTCACATGCATCATAAACCTTTCATGCAACAATGCATCTTTTCAAGCAACTCATGCTTCACATGCAACCATGCATCATTTCAAGCATCTCATGCTTCACATGCAACCATGCATCATTTCAAGCACCTCATGCTTCACATGCAACCATGCATCATTTCAAGCATCTCATGCTTCACATGATCAAGAATATTACATTGGCATCCAAGAGATCAACCACGTTCACATTCCAACACAACAACCCGATCGGATACGCGGATTCCGAGCGTTGTCCCTACGCTCCCTACACCCTACCCAATCCAAGGTCCTCGAATGGGCAACACCTCCATTATGACCTCAACATCCTAAGGTTCCCATGCATGGACTTTTAAACACCACACAACCTTAGCTTTTCCTCAAGGTTCCCATGTATGGACTTTCAACCACCATACAACCTTGACATGCACAAGGTTCTCCCGTATGGACTTTTAACCACCATACAACCTTTGCACAACCGATTGGTAGTTGTAGAACATCATCTAACGAGATCCGGGACATCACACACAAGATCCACACATGGACTTAACACTGCCATTGTGATCTCAACAAGCACAAGGTTCTCACATATGGGTAACACCTCCATATAACCTTTGCTCAACCAAGGTCCTCGAATGGGCAACACCTCCATTATGACCTCAAATAACCAAGGTCCTCGAGTGGGCAACAACCTCCACTATGACCTCATCTCGTTAGGAAACTTGAAGGGAGTTTATCCGGTCCACTCTTGACCACTCCACCTCCAAGGCGACTTTATTCACGGTGCACCCAATCCTATAGCCGGCTAACTATATCCGATCAAAGAACCAAGAACCACATACATCACTTGCCAATATAACCACCTTACCACATTAGTCCAATGTTTCACATGCATAACCAATATGCAAAACCATTACCACATTAAGCAAATGATTCACATGCATAACCAATATGCAAAAACCATCATTTAACATCATCAAATCACTGTTTTAAAGCATTAAACAAAGCCATTGAACAACATGCAACACTATGCATCAAAACCACATTTTCAATGTATAAAACCAAGGATCTCTTACCTTGAGCATCCTTCCCATATGGCTTTCAAAACCAGCATTAAACCATGCCTAAACATGCTTTCAAAACAGAATATAAACCATGCAAAACACATGCATTTCAATCATCAACCACCATTGCTTAAAAAGCCAATTCATATCACAACTCAAGTAAGAAATCCATTTACTTACTCTTGAGCTTAGCAAAGTTGTTTAGACTTAAACTAAGCTCCCAAAACCTTCAAACCTTTGTTTAAAAGCCGAAAACCCAACTTCACTCACCGATAACCAAACAAGACTAGCCAACAAGCCTTCCAAGCTTCCGAAACCTTCCGCAAACACCTTCAAAGCTCAAGGATCAAACTCCCCTGTTTCAAGCACACAAAAACAGCACATTAATGCATCATCATGCATTAAGAACAGCAGCCACACAACCAAACTCGCTGCTCAACACAAATCCAACAATTCGGCTACCAAACCCAACCGAAATCACCTCCAAACATTACCAAAACTTAACCCAGCCAAGATCCATCACTTCTAACCATTTTTATACATCAATTAACATCCAAAATGATTACAAACACATCCTTATACCTCCAGGTATAACAGATCACCAAAAACACTCCAAAAACAACCAAAAACTCAAGCAAAACTTAGGAAATTCAACCTATCCGGGATTGCATTAGTTAAACATCAATTTCTAATCAACTTAGCATTCATTTAACATCATTTTGACACTTCAAAACACTGCCCAAACAGATCACACGAAAATTCCACCAAAATCACCAAATCTTGCATTTTAGCCAAAAATCAAGATCTCATTTGAAAAACCATTAACAAATCATAAATCTAGGATTGAGAACTTGAAGTTCAGAGGAGAAGGACGTTCTTACCTCCAAACTTGAATTTCTCCTTTTTAGAGCCAAAAAGCTTGATGAAACAACTTGCAAATTGAGAGGTTTTGTTGATGAGATGATTAGGAATCAAGTAAGAGTTGAAATGAGAGATTTAGATGCCAAAATCAGAGAAAGAAATCTGGAGAATTTTGTTTGGGTTGAGAGAAAATGAGAGAAAAGAGAAATTGAGAGAAAATGGAAAATTAGTTAGGAAATTGGTTAAAATGATTTCCCTCCTTTTCTTAATCTTTAAAAATCAGAATAAAGCCTTAAAACATCTTAGAAAAATCTGGAGAAATCCTTTTTGGAATAATAGCTCCTTAAAGATTCAAAGTTTCAATCCTTTATAAAACTGTCCCGCAACTTTCAAAAATTACATTTTGGTCACTAGCCAAAATGTCAACCTTCCAAACCTCATTTTCCAAAATTGATTTCACAGTTCACTTTTATATAATAAAACATGATTTTAGAACATTTTTCCATATTTTTAATGCAACCCGAACTAGGCTTTCCTAAATTCACTCTTATATATTCGATCAGCACTTTGACCGAACCGGTCAACGCCCAAAACTTCTAAGCCCAAAACCGGGGTGTTACATCCAAGCCCAAAATTGGGGTGTTACAGGGCCATTCATTTCTCCCCCTTCCAGTCTGGATTTGAAGTGGCAGTAGAGGCTCCAATGTCCTCCTTTTTCTTGGCAGGGTTGGCTGGTGGTGTAACTAGCTTAGCGTTGGGTCTTTTGACTGGGATTTCCTTTAACTTAGATGAGGAATCTGTGCTAGCATATTCAACTTGCACCGGGGACACATGAATTGGGGTATTGGATTCTAAACTGGCTGGATCGGTTGGTACGACATCTTCATTGACAGAAGGCTCGGCAGGGAAATCTGGGAATGTTGGCACAACTTCATGGGACAGTTTGACAAGCATATCCCTGATAAGAGCATCCCTTTCCTTTGTGTAGTGCCTCGTCTTAGAGTTAAGGTCCTCGGCTGCCTCCACCTTTTGGAGAATAATCTCCTGACGCTGGTAAACTTGGGACAACACTGCTAACGATGGGTTGGCATGATCTCTGGCACACTGCTTGGCTATACCTTTGGCTTTGATTTTGGCGTGGCAGTTTTGGTCCTTCCTTTGCCCTTTTTATTTGGCTCAACAGTCATGAGATTTTTCCATATGACAGTTATGATTGTCGTTCCCTTTATTATCGGATCTCGATCTTCATCAAGCGTCCTTTGATTATGGAGTGCAACAACATCTGTCGTTCTTCCAAGACGGTCTAATTGTGAGACATAGTCAGTAAAAAATAGCGATCTTCATCAACATGACATTAACGAGATGAGGCCTTGGACGGTTTGGACAAAGGAAGAAGAAGAGAAAATATGGATCTTGGTTTCTTGCTTGATAAAGAAAGGGAGAAGCAAAAGAGATTATGTTTCTTTGAACGGCTATAGTAGGTAAAAAGTAAAGAGTTAAGTGTTAATAGGGTTTAATTAAAGTAGCTGAATTAATTGGGGTTAAGGATGGAAAATAAAAAATATTCGATTTGATAAGGGGTTAAGTGATAAGGGTGATGTGATAAGGTTGTAAGTGATAGGATATGGTTAAAGTAATAAAGGTGTAAGTGATTAGGATAGAATTAAAGTGATAAGGGTTCTTTGATTAGGTTGTAAGTGATAGGATAAGGTTAAATTGATATAAGGTTAAGATATTTAAATTGAATTTAAATTCAACTTAAATATTGGACGACTAGGGTTAAAATTCAAAGAAAAATAATCTCTCTTCAATGGGCTGAATTTAATCAAGCTAACGTAAATTCTTCTTCCAAAATTCCAATTCGCCGCATGACAAGCCTCTACGCTGGCATTGCTCTTGGCACACTGGATTATCTCATTCTACCAACTCCTCATGTCAATTTGCTGCCCTGGCACGGTGTCTGGTACAGAAATCTGCACAAGCCTAAATCTCATGATCTGTAATCGTTTCATGCCAAGTCCCTGCCTTGGCATTATACATGGCGTGCTCAATCTGCACATACTCAAAGCAAACCTTTCAACACAACAAAGGAATAAAAATGAAAATTAAAAGAAAGAAAAACTATTGAAACTCCTGAAACCTAAAAACAAATAAAAACAACTAACCTAATATTTACAGAGATTCAAACATGTTGGCGATGTTACAGTACCTCTGCCAAGAGGATAGCCTCCTTGGCTTTGTTCTGATCACCTTCCAAATAGTGCCTCAAACGTTGGCCCTTGGTTGGTAGGTGATAGGCTGTGGAAATCCTTTGTTTTAATAGCCAACATAGAAAGCCGAAGAATTTCTTACCTTTGAGTATGCCAAACCCTCAATTGCACAATAAAACAAGATGTTTTGCCATGGTGGCTTTGAAAAACCATCTTAGAAAACCAAAGTATCTCTTTGATGTAGGTCTCGAGAACATTTGATTGAACTCAACACCTTAGTGGTTCTTAGGCTCTACTACTCTTTTCTCCTTTGATGTCGAGGCATGTTTGACGCGACTTGACAATTGTTTCAGTTCCAAGTTTGGCGGCTCCTCACTAGATGGCTTTGGTGCTCCGATCTCTCTACCAACCAAATCAAGTGGCTTAGATCTATCAAAATAACTTATTATCTCATCCAACAAGGTTGGTTCTTCAGATTCTTCACTCGACGTATCCTCGTTATCCAGTTCTCTATAATCGTCATCAGTGCCTTGGTAAAGTTGTGTCATGTCCTCATCGAAGATAGATTCCATGATCTTGACAGTTTGGCATTGCTCAGGCTCATTTGCCCACTTAAGAGCTCTGAAAATGTTAACAATAATACATGCTTGTTTTACCAAGTTAGGGTTGGCAAATGCTGGCTCCATTGGTTTTGCCGAGCTGGTGCTAGCATCAGATTGAGATATGGAATTACTGGTGCTTGCTTCCCCTTTCTCAGCTTCCTTGGTTTCTTCTACTGATAGTGATTTCTCTTCTTGGCAATCAACCGATTACTTGGAAGATGTTTCATTCTCGATTAGTTTGCCACTTCGGAGAGTGTCAGCTTGGCTTTGTTCTCTTCATGTTTATCGAGCATCCTCTGTATCACTTGGAAAAGTCCTTGAAGGTCTGGCATTTATTGCGTTGGCAATTTGTCCAATCTGAACTTCCAAGTTCCTCGTGGATTCTACCAGACTCTGGACAATGGCATCATTATGCTCCATATAATCCTTCAGGGTGTTCTCATCAGAAGATTTTTGAACTGGTTGTAGATTATTCTTGGATCTCTGTGGCATGGCATTCTGGTTGAATCTTGGCATGGAATTCTGATTCAATCCTGGCATGTCATTGTTGTTCTGCCGTTGGGCGTTGTATTGGTCACCACTTTGATTCACCAAAGAAAAGTTGGGATATGATTTAGGGTTAGCATGTCAATCATCCACATGATGATCCTCTCCACTTATCGTGCAAAATGGTTCCAGTGCCTTGACTTCTTGGGATTTATTAGTCTTTTGCAAAGTTTTCACAATGCTAGTGAGATTGGAAATATGGGCATTGATGGATGTTAATGCATCAAGCTCCAATTTTCAAGCTATTTTTGTGCCTACTCCTAGTCTGTAGTGGGATACTCAAAATCGTTGGCAGCAATCCTCTCAAGGATGCCAACTGCCTCTGTGTATTTCTTGTCCAGTAGTGAACCATTTGTCGAAGCATCAACAACAATTCTAGCATGATCATTGAGTCCAATGTAGAAAATCTCTATCTGGATCCAAGTAGAGAATCAATGCATGGAACGTATTCTCAACATGTCTTTGAATCGCTCCCAAGTATCATAGAAAGTTTCATCATCTTCTTGCCTAAAGGTAACGATTTCACTTCGCAGCTTGGCATTTAATGCCGGTGGCTGGAATCTCAGCAGAAACTTTTGGCATAATTCTTCCCATGTAGTGACTGAACCTGGTGGCAATGCATTTAGCCACAACTTAGCTCTATCTCGCAAGGGAAATGAAAAGAGCTTTAGCTTTACTGTCTCTTCAGACACATCTGGCTGGCGAAATAGTTGGTAAACCTCTATGAATTGCTTCAAATGCTGTATTCGGTCTCCATTAGGTGATCCATCAAATTATCCTACATCTATTAGCATTTGAATCATTATCGAGTTAAGCTTAAAGTACGCCATATTTACCTTTGGAATGATCAGTGTTGGCATCAATTCATCTATGGTGGGTGCTAGATGTTCTCTTATAGATCGTTCTTTAGGTATCTCAGTAGCAATAGTAGGTGCTGGCAGTATAGCTGCAGGGATTGCCGCCATCTCTTGGTTATTGACATTGTTTATGGCACTATCTAGCTCACTATTTCCATCACGAGCCTTTTCTCAATGTTCTCTTCATAATCTGCATAGGTTTGGATCATGTTGTAAATCTTCCTTTGCAGTGCTGCTCCCGTACATATACCAAACGAAATAAATTAAACAAAGAAAATTAAAAACAAGTAAAAATGAAAACAATTAATCCCGTTGCAATCTCCGACAACGGCGCCAAAAACTTGTTGGCGTAATATTGCGTGACAAAAGATTAAGTATTCAGTGTAAATATGGAAGTAAAAACAATGCCAAGAATACGTCTTTTACGAGCAAGTATACACAGTCAGCAAGTAATATAGTAGCGAGTTGAGTATCATCTCCACAGGGATTGCCTAGGAATTAATTGTCACGATTAATACTTGTGAACTAGATAAAAAAAGATGATTAAAGTAACAAAAGATTAATACTTGCAAACTAGATAATAAAAGAGGAAGCTAGATGCTGTGTGGTTCGACCATCTTAGACCGAGAGCTGCATCGAAGGGCTGCATCGACCGACCTCATTCTTGTCCATTTTCTTAGTTATATTTTAATTTAATTGAAGATGTTGAGATACAATGATATTTTATGGATGGAACCCCTAACCATGAACTAAGCTTTTCCAGTTGGTTGGAATGTTTGCAATAAACGCTCAGTTTATGTTTTGTTTTTAATAATTTGAATGCCTTTGTATTGTTTTCGATCTGGCTAGCACTTCTTTATTCTAAATTCTTTGCTATACGATTGTTAGAATTGTTTGCTTATTACACCATAATATCTTAACCGACTTAAGGGGTAACGATCAGTTCCCTGATACTAAGGAGGCAAGCTTCGACAGAAGATGTTCAAGTAGATGAGCTTACTTCGGAAGTGAATCTACCCCTTAGGAGTATAGATTGAACTTAATCAAGTTAATTAATGAAAAGCTTCACTATAGACACATAAAGGTTGTAACATGGTTATCTTAGGGTATTTCCATCGATAGAGGCAATGCCACTCTTAAAATCTGCTTGGCAATAAGTCTAAGGCAGGACATTATTAATAGCTGGCATAGCTAGCGTAAAATCCAGGCATCACTTGCCAGTGCTCATCACTCATTTGAAACTTCTTTTTGCCAAAATGTTTTCATTTTCGTTGCATTTCTTTAACTATTTTCTAAAACAAAACTTCAAATCTATCTAAATATTCATGATTCCTTTAACAAATAAACCATTGAACAATTAAATTCTTGGTAAATCCATGTGGATACGATACTCAACTTACTGATGTATTACTTGTTGAACGTGTATACTTGCACACAAAAGACATATACTTGGTATTGTTTTATTGGCACTTTTCATTCATTCATCATAGTTTTGCCAAGCGTTAGCAAAGCCGACAAGTTATTGGCGCTATTGCCGGGGATTACAAAGGAACTTATTGTTTTGATTTACTTGTTTTATTCTATTTTATTTATTTGTTTTGTTTGGTGTATGACCAAGAACCGCCCTCCGACGGAAGATTGGCCATATGACCCAGAAATTGAACGAACGTTACGCAAATTGAAAAAGAATGTTCAAGAAATGGCTTTTAACGAACAAGGAGTAGACAACGTCCCAAATAACCAGAATCAACCAATTAACAATGGTATACCGGCAGCTCCTGCCGCCCCTGCTGTTGATACAGATGACAAAGACCTACTAGAGATCACTTGGCGCCAAACATGGACAATCTAATGCCAGGACTAGTTTGCCCAGAGGTAAACACAACTAATTTCAAACTTAAATCGATTATGATTCAAACTCTTTTGAATGTAGGCTAATTTGATGGATCGCCTACTAGAGACTCAAAGAAACACTTGTAGCAATTCATGGAAGTTTTCCAACTATTCCAGCAACCTGGAGTTCATGAGGATACAATGAAGCTAAAATTATTCACATTTTTTTCTGAGAGATAGAGAAAAATCGTGGTTAAGTTCTTTGTCACTTGTTTCAATTACTACATGGGCAGATCTATGCCAGAAGTTTCTTTTACGATTCCTGCCACCTAAACTTAATGCCAAGCTGAGGAATGAAATCACTGTATTTAGGCAAGCTGATGAGGAGACCTTATATGATGCCTGGGAGAAATTCAAGGACCTATTGAGGAGGTGCCCTATGCATGCATTCCCTAGGTGGACCTAGATAGAAACCTTTTACAAGGAACTCAATGGTCAATCCAGAATTGTGGTTGACGCTTCGACAAATGGTTCGCTACTAGAAAAGAATTATACGGAGGCAGTTGAGATCCTTGAAAGGATTGTTGCCAATGATTTTCAGTATGCTGCTACTAGACTAGAAACAAGGACAAAAACTGCTGGAAAATTGGATTTTATGCATTAACATCTATCAACACTCAGATTTCCAATCTCACTAGAATTGTGAAAACTTTGCAAAAGAATAATAAATCCCAAGATGTGAAGGCACTGGACCCATTCTGCACTATTTGTGGAGAGGACCATCATGTGGATGAATGCCCAATAAACCCTGAATCGATAAATAATGTTGACAATTGTAATCAAAATTTTAACCCACACTCCAACACTTATAATGGTGGTTTGAAGCAATATCCCAATTTTTCTTGGGAAAATCCAGGCGGTAACCAATTCCATGCCTTGCCACAGGTAATGCCCTAATTGATGGTCACAAAGGTGAACTTACAATGCGCACAAATGATCAACATGTTACATTTAATGTGTTTCAACCTCTTAAATGCACAGATGAACATGAGGAATGTCAAGCTAACGAGATGATGGAGTCCATTTTCACTATGGATGTGGCGCAGAATTGCCAGGACGCAGATGATGATGCCAGAGAACTAGATGACAAAGATGAGATGAGTGAAGAACCTGAAGGACCGTCCTTGGAGACTGAAGTTTTGAGGTATTTTGGACAGCCATAGCCACTAGTGTTGGCTGGCAGAGAAGTCAAGGCACCCAAACCATCAATTAAGGAGCTGCAATAATTGGAACTGAAACCATTGCCAGGCCACCTCAAGTATGCTTATCTAGGCAATAACTCAACTTTACCAGTGATCTTTGCTGTTGATCTCACTAATGATCAGGAGGAAAGATTACTGTAGATATTAAGCAAGCTTTAGGATGGACCTTGGCTAATATCTGATGAATAATCCCAACTATTTGCATGCACAAAATCATTTTGGAGGAGTACCATGGAAAAACCATTGAAGGCTAGAGAAGACTAAACTCGAGCATGAAAGAGGTAGTGAAGAAAGAAATCATAAAATGGCTGGATGCCAGGATAATTTATCCCATTTCTAATACCTCGTGGGTCACACCGGTGCAATGTGTGCCAAAGAAGGGTGGCATGATCGTGGTACAAAATAGCAAAGATAAGTTAATTCCATCCCGTACTGTCACACGTTGGAGAGTGTGCATGGATTATAGGAAGGTAAGGCATTTTATTGCTTCCTTGACGGCTACTCGGGCTACAACCAAATTGACATCACTCCCTTTTAGAAAATCACGTTCACTTGTCTATATGGGACATTCCCTTTTAGAAGAATGCCCTTTGGATTGTGTAACGCCCCAACAACGTTTCACCGTTGCATGATGTACAGTCTTTCTAACATGATAGAAAACAACTTGGAAGTGTTCATGGATGATTTCTCGGTGTTTGGAAAAAAAATATGAGGAATGCCTTCAAAGTTTAGAGCATGTTTTGTAGAGATTTATTGAGACTAACCTGATCTTGAACTGAGAAAAATGCCACTTCATGGTGAAGTAAGGCATAGTTCTCGGACACAAGGTGACTAAGAGAGGACTAGAAGTTGACAAAGCAAAGGTTAAGGTAATCAAACAATTTCCACCTCTTATAAGCGTAAAAGGTATCAGAAGTTTTTTGGGACATGCAAGTTTTTACCGCCGTTTCATTAAAGATTTCTCAAAAATTTCTAAATCGTTATGCTTGCTTTTGGAACAAAATACCACTTTTGCATTTGATGATTCTTGTTTAAGAGTGTTTTAGGAATTTAAAGAGAGGATGATTAATGCCCCTATAGTTATGGCACCAAATTGGAATGAGCCCTTTGAGCCCATGTGCGATGCAAACGATTATGCTGTTGGAGCTGGGTTGGGACAGAGGTGTGGTAGAGTTTTCCACAACATCTTTTATGCAAAACAGACACTAAACAGAGCCCAGCTTAATTATTGCACAACCAAGAAAGAATTTCTCACGATTTTTTTTGCATTTGACAAGTTCAGATCTTACTTGGTGGGTAACAAAGTTGTGGTGTACACAGACCATTCGACATTGAAATATCTCTTGGCAAAGAAGGATGACAAGCCTAGACTGATTCGATGGACGCTTTTGCTACAAGAATTCAATCTCGAGATCTGAGGCAAGAATGGGAGTGAGAATTTGGTAGTTGGCCCCTATCACGATTAGAGCATCACCTTGAGGATGGCAAGACTGCTGCCATATGAGATGAATTCCCTTATGAGTATTTCCTTGTAGTTGATTCCATGCCATGGTACGCTGACATAGTCAACTACCTGGTAAGCAATATTTTGCCACCGGATCTGGCAAGTAATGCCAAGAAATGATTCTTGCGAGATGTTCAGCAATAATATTGGGACGGGCCAATTTTGTTTAAGCAGTGTGTCGATCAGGTGATACGTCAGTGTCTGCCAGAAGATGAACAACACAACATGTTACAGTTAAGCCATGCAACACCATATGAAAGCCACTTTTCTTGGATGAAGACTACGGCTCAGTGTTCTTTTGGCCCACACTATTCAAGTATGCCGATAATTTTGCCTAGGTATGTGACCGATGACAGCAGACAAGTAACATCTCCAGAAGACATAAATTGCCACTCTAGAACATTATACCAGTAGAATTGTTTAACGTGTTGGGAATAGATTTCATGGGTCCCTTTCCCTTATCATTTGGTAACCTATATATCCTTGTGATCGTTGATTACGTTTCTAATTGGGTTGAAGTTGTTGCTTTGCCAACGAATAATGCCAACGATGTTGCCAAGTTCCTGTATAAGCATATTTTGACTCGATTCGGTGCCCTGGAGGTATTATTCATGATGAGGGTACACATTTTAAATGTAATTTAATCTCTAAAGCTCTGTGTAGGTGTGGAATCCAGCAAAAAATTGCCACAGCCTACCATTCTTAAACGAATGACCAAGCGAAG
This sequence comes from Hibiscus trionum, assembly GCA_030270665.1. Lineage (NCBI taxonomy): Eukaryota > Viridiplantae > Streptophyta > Magnoliopsida > Malvales > Malvaceae > Hibiscus > Hibiscus trionum. The sequence continues at coordinate 45,408,175 of BSYR01000026.1, read as the reverse complement.
AACTCAAATAAGAAGATTAAGAACAGTTTGGAGAAAACTGTGAACCCAACAAGGAATGACTGGTCCTTGAGACTAGATGACTCCCTTTGGGCTTACACAATGGGTTTTAAGACTCCTTTAGGAACCTCCCCATACATACTCATTTTTTAGAGTCGTGCTACTTATTAGTGGAGTTGGTACATCGAGCTTACTGGACAATCAAAGAGATTAATATAGAATGGAGGGCTTCCAGTGAGAAGAGGCTATTAGACTTGAATGAGTTAGAGGAATTCCGAGCTCAAGCCTATGAGAATGTCAAGCTATATAAAGAGAAGACAAAAAAGTGGCATGACAACAGAATTTTGCTAAGGCAGATTGAAGACGGCTGGAAGGTTTTGTTGTTTAATTCAAGACTTAAGCTATTTCCAAGTAAACTCAATTCCAGATGGTCAAACCCTATGTCGTTGGAGCTATAAATGTCAATGATTTGAAAAAGGGAGTCACTTTCAAGGTAAACGGTCAGAGGCTAAAACAATATTAGGAAGGAAGTCAAGGTAATTCTAAGGAAATCATTCTATTTGCGGAGATTGAATGGTTTGTCATATTCGATCTATCAATGTAAATAATTAGGTTACTTTTTTTGTTTCAATATTTTATTTACTTTCTATTTTTTTTATTTTCTTTTGCACCTTTGAAAGGTTTGCTTTGAGTGAGTGCAGGTACAAGTTACATTGCTAGGAAGTATGTTGAGATCAGGGCTGACACGAAGAATCCAACGATGCACGAATAGACTTGAGAGAGTAAGGCCCAAGAAGAGTGAAATTTTTCCTAAGGGCGAGATTAAAATCCTATCCGCCTAGGGTAAAACTTGAAATTCAAAATTTTACCTTATCACTTTATCCCCTTTCCCGCAGCATCTATTAACCTTCTACCCCTAGCTTATCATCATCCCTTAGCTCATCATTATCCTTTTCCCCTAAGCACGCCTTCCTCATTATCTTCATTAATCACCAATTAAAACCCACAATTGTTACTTCTTCCCTCTACTTAAACCCCAACCTTTCCCTGATCCAAAACTTTACACTTTCTTTTCATCTTCCTCGGCAAGAAAGCAAGAATCCAACCTTTCTTTTCCCCAACTTGGTTTATTCGTCGGAGTTCGTGACAGTGGTCACAAAGAACAAGTGGGAGTTGTTTTGCCAACAAACCGGGGAAGTTTATTCCAACAATGTCCGAGAATTTTATGCTCATCTCACAACCATAGACTCACCTTTCTTGATGGTGCGAGGTAAGTGTGTATGATTTGACGAAGGTTATATTAATGAGATGTTTAATTTGGATGTTGCAGAGGAAAAGCACTTTGCATTTGTGGATTCCTTGAATGATGCCAAGAGAAGGATGTAGTTGAAGGACTTATGCAAACATGGCACCAAATGGAACGTATCAACAAAGGGCCACCGGATGGTAAAGCGGTTGACACTAAAGCCACATCCAAAGGGGTGGAACCAATTCTTGAAGGAAAATCTGATGCTGACAACCTATAACGAGACTGTCTCAGAGGAGAGCATGGCCTTGTTACATTCGATCACCACAGGACGCAAGATCAATATTGGACGTATCATTATCGATGAATCTTTTACATACGATGGTAATGGGTATGGTGGTTTGTTTTTTCCTTTATTAATCTATAATATTTGCATAAGGTACAGTGTGCTAAGGCTTGATTTGGATAATGTCCAAGAGAACAAAGTAACAACTATAAATCCTGCCATTGAAGGCAACTCATTGCCAAGGAGAAAGGCAAAGAAAAGGCTGCATAGCCGGTGTCCAAAGTCAAGGTTCCCAAGGCAGAACATGTGACTCCTATGCCAGCCGAATCAGTGGTAATGCTTTTTCAAATCTACCAACGTCATGAGCTCATACTTTAGAAGTTGGAGAAAGCAAAGGAGCGGAATGCCAAGCTTTGGCATTATACTCATTCTATAGACTGTGCCATCAAGAAAACACACGAAGAAGTGTCTCTGAGTGTTTCATCAGCCTTCCAAGAGTTCCCCATTGACCTCTTTGCCAACGACGATGTTCCAGTCAGTACTCATGCAATTAGATGCCACCATACCAATGTCCCATGTCCAAGTTGAGTCCACAAGAACAGACACGTCGACCGAATCAAAAGAAGGAGGAATCCAAGCCAAACCTGCCGCAACACCTATTTCACTTGCCTCATCTACTGACACTAATGCTCCTGCCACTTTGGAGCCAATGAAGATTGTCAAGGAAGTTCTTCGTGACATTGAAGCTTCCACAGCAGCAACAAAGCCCAGTATGAAGGGAAAGAAACGAATGGCTCCTGCTCGAGGGAGCTTTGTCAAGAGAAAGACCTGTGTCACGCGCCAGTAAAACTCTGAAAGGGAGTCCTTTTCCCCTTAAACTCCTTACATTCTTTTTGTTCGTTTTTTCAAGCATTCTGTAGAGCGTTGGGGGTGTTCTCTAAATATGAGCACAAGTACACACTCTTGTAAAATTATATTGTTAAAGATATCGTCTACCACATGAATTGGACATCTTATTCGAATTGCAATTCCTACATAGAAAATAAATACACAAGTAATTTTAGTTTATAAAAGAATTAAAAGTAAATAAAACACAAGTAATTGATAGAAGAGATCAGGGTGATAGAATGGGTTAGGTTATGCTGCTTAGTAGTGTGAAACTGCGTTGAATAGGTTAAGTTGCTTTGCGCTGTCAGACTTTGCTACCTCAGCAGAGAATGGCAGATTGGCTGCTTGGATGCTTTCGCTGGTTCGGCAGTGGAACGGACGATTGGCTCGGCAGCAAACTCGACAGACCTTCTAGGCTCGACAGAACGCTTCGATATTGATCCCGCTTATGTATAATTCAGAATGATGTTGTTGCCCACTGCAGATGATACCCGTCACGGCGTAAATCTTGCAAAGACAACAACCTTGGTTCGTCCTCTTTTAGCAGCCTTGAACTCGTACCTATGCCTATGCCGAATTGATCAACACCTAATTAGGATGAGGATCGTACTTATCCCTTTCGTGAGTTCGACTCTCTAGGTACCGAACAAATAGATAGTTAACAACTAATCTTTCGAACTTAATTGAAAACTATGAAGAACATGGAATAAGCAAACCTTGACATTTTATTGCGAAAACAAACTTAATTCTTAAACAACTGTTCTCACACTAGTTTACAACATAACCCAAACCCAAGAGAAAATTTAGAACATAATGGCGGCAAGAAAACCTAGACTATGCCCAAAGGAAAACCTAAGATGTCTACAATTACAAAATATGTCGAGTATATATAGGCATTAGCTAGGCCAAGTCCTTCTTGGAGTAGAAGTCTTCAAAGTAGCTTTTGCATTAAATGCAACCTTTAATTCTGACTTCTTTGAGTTTAATATGGATTCCTTCTCGTTGCCTTGCACCACAAGTCATCTTGATCTCCTCCTTCGGTGGCTCTGTCCACTGCTTCAGGCATCAGAAAATTGAGTGGATGTTGTCGTTGGAAACATGATTTTCTGCTCTACAGATCGCACTCCAATTTTCCAATTCCTCAGCTTGTTGCCCTAGGCGGCAGGTTCTCGGCAGCACTTCTCTCTGTCTAGAACTGCATCAGTACAACTCCCTAGTCTGCTGCCTCTGCATCCTCTCGCCTGGTCTATCCTCCTCCTAACAACTTCTAGCCCTGAAATGCAAACTAAACTAAAAGAGCATCTTTTCCTTACCAAATAAAAGATAATTAATAAAATCATTGCAAAGTAAAGAATACTGTAAATATACGATGCATGAACCTAAATATGCCTAAAATGTACTTAAGAACAACAATAATATGAGATGGAATGCATATAAAATATAGGACTAATGAGCACTTTACATACCCCCAAACTCGAACTATTACTTGTCCTCAAGCAATGCAAACCTAAACATACTTGACCTTGCACTAATCAGAAAGAAAAATATGTTTTAAACTTGATTTATCACCTCAGGGCCGTGGCACCTATCATTAAATTAGTGAAAGGAGAAGAGCATACATTACCTCAGAATTAAACTACAATGCTAGTGCAGTGTGTGCATAAACTGTGTACAGGCTGAATCTGAAGAACATTCTAAGTAAATAAGGATGTTGTCATGGTATATAAGGTTGCGGCCGAGGCAGCATAATTAAGCACATTTTATAATCATGGCAATAAAGGCTTCAGCTCATCACAACTACTCTTTTAGGTCTAAAATTAAGATAGGAGCAAACTACAAAACCCTGAACCCATTGAGTATAGTCCTTTCGTAAAGACTTTCATTCACTCATGCTAATTCGTCTGTCACTTCAAGGATTTTCAGATTCATGGACTTTGATAGTAGTGGAGTGTCCTTGCACATGATTCTTCCTAGAGCCGGTTTCGGGCACCTCTATGGAAAAACAACAATTTTTTCTTTCCTGCCGTGACAGCCCTTTACTTTTTCTGTCTGTTGCCTGTCGCGACAGCTTCCTGCAACCATGTTAGAATTTTACAAATAATTCAAGCAACCAATGTTTATCATAAATTCTAACAAATTTAACAAGTAACAGTAGTGTTTTTCATTTTTTGGCACTAATAGAAAAATTCTAAGTTTACTTCATGCTTTCTCCAAAATTAAGGTCTTTTTAATTGGTGCAAAAAATTTAAAGTCAGCTATCCTATCATAGGCACAAGTTCTAAAATTTTTTTTGATTATTTTTAAGGCAAGTACATTATGGAACCTATATGCACTAGAATATGCCTAACCAAAATGAGTGCTAATCCCCCAAACTCGAGATGGGCATTGCCCTCAATGCACAAAATAAAATACAATAGAAAAACAGAAAAAATAAATACAAGTAAGATAAGGTGGAGGGCTGAGAAGAAGCTGTGGTCTTTTCGGTAGAGGAAGAAGATGAAGACTGAATGACAAAGCAGCGGCTGGACGGTGTTCGAGTTGCAGACTTGGCAGGTGATATCTTTGCTGTTCGTGGCGGCTGGACTCTCATAGAAGAGGGGCGAGGAGCTGCACTTTGGTCTGTCTCAGATTCAGACTCCTCTTCCTCTAGCTCAATGGAGATGATGTGCCGCTTTCTCTTCTTGGTTGCCTCTGTCATGGGTTCTATCGGTGAATACTTTGTTGCCATGGGTACCGCTATTACTACCGTCTGCTGCTCAACTTCGTTGGACTAGAGGTGTTTGCCACCGTTTCTGTTGTGCAGGCTGGAGAGAATTGTTGTTGATGCCTCTCAGGAGTGTCGGGCACCGTGTTAGAAGCGGATGTGGCGGGGTAGGAAGGATAGTGTGTCGGAGATTGCATCTGGCTGCGGAAGGTGGTGTGGTGGGCAGCTGCTTCTAATGGTGTTCCTTCTCTAGGTTCAGCTATGACAGCTAGGTCTACAGGGAAGGTGGGCAAGGAGGGTCCGTCTGTAACACCCCGGATTTGGGCCTAGGTGTTTTGCATGTCGGGTTGGACCGATGGAACCGGTATCGGTTGTTCGAACCGTTTAAAGATGGTTTAGGAAAATCAAGGTTCGGGATGGGATAAAAATATGGTAAAATTCCTAAAATCCTATAAAATTGTATTTAAGAGGTTGGTTAAATCAATTTTACAAAACGGGTTTTCGAAAGTGTACATTTTGGGCAGTGACCAAAATGTAAAGATTTAAAAGTTGGGAAAATGCGTTTTTGAAGAAGAGTCAAAATCATAGAATCTTTAAGGAGCTACTTGGAAATTATGTCTTTTCCCTAATTTGGCATGTGTTTTAAATGTTTATTAAATAATTAAAAATGTTTAAATTGATTAATTAAGGAAAGTTAGTTAATCGGTTAATAGAATTTTTGACGAGCTTTTCATTTCTCACTTTCACTTCAGCCAAACACCCTCCTTTTCTCTCAATTTTCTAGATATATTTTTCTCTCAAATCCTCTTTTTGTTTCTATCGTTTCCTTATTGATTTCTTCCATTTTCCTTCAAGTTTCTTCAAGCAAATCTTGCCAAATTAGAGGAGAAGCAAGGATTGGAGGTAATTTTCATGGTAAACCTATAATATAGGTTCTTTAATGAAATTCCAAAGATATTTGACTCTTAAATACTGATTTTGATTGAGGTTTTGTTGTTAGATTGTTAAACTCTTGAAATCTTGATTGAAAAATAGATTTTTAAGGTGATTTTCGGAGTTTGATTTAAATGGCTGGTTTGAGATTGTTTCAAAATGAGTTTTGAAAGGTTTTTGGTGTTGAAGTGGAGTCTTAATTATATAGATCCCGAAATCCTTGAGATCCTTAGTTTTTGAAGTGCTTTTGGGTGAGTTTTTGAGGTGTTCTTGAGGAATCCGAGTTTCTGGAGGTATAAGGATGGTTTTAGGTTGTTTTTGGATGTTTATTAGAGCCTAAAATGAGTTGGAGGTGTTGGGTGATGGCTGAGCTGAGGTTAGAGGTCAATCAATTGAGTTTTCGGTTGTTTCGGATGGGTGTTTTGATGCTTTAGAGCAGGGCTGCGGGATTTATTGTGTGTGTTGGAGTTTTGGATGCATTTTAATGCATTGAACCTATGATTTGATGTGTTGAAAACATGGGATAATAATCTGGAAACAAATGAAGTGTTTTTAGAGGCTTTGAAAGATCGGTAGTCACGTCGGCAAGCGTGGTTTCGCGAGTCGGTGAGTTGAACTTGGTTTTCCACCGTGGAAACATTTTAGAAAAGGTTTGGGGAACTTAGTAAGAGCTTGAAACGCTTTACTAAGTTTGGAAGTAAGTAAAGTGAAACTCTCTCTTGGGTTGTGCTATTGTGAATTTTGAATGCACTTGGTTTTAACTGCATTTACCTACTATTTTAAAGCATGTTTTGAATATGTGAAATGAGGTTGATGATGCCATGTGGTTTAAGGATGCACTAGGTAAGTGATCCTTGTGTGCATGTGTTGATGCATGAGGTTTGAAGCATGGTTTAATGCTTGATTTATGGCTTATCATGAATGCTTTGTAAAAACAGTGAGGTATGCATGCGATATGGATTATATTGGCAAGTGATGTTGTATAAAAGGTTTTATAAATGAAATCGGATGTAGTTAGCCGGCTATAAGATTTAGTGCACTATAACATGTCACCTTGGATGTTGAGGGGTTGTGATTGTATCGAATACTCCATCCAAGTACCCTAACGATTCAGGATTGTTTAAGGCTGCAACTGTTTAGGGTAGCTCCCGGGTGTGAACCTTGTGTGTTTCTCGTCTCTCGTTAGTGGATTTTACATCTACCGATGAGTGGTGTTGATGGGTTGTGATTGTACCGAATACTCCACCATGGGTGTCACAACGATGGAGGGTCGCTCTCGTGTGTGAGCCTTGGAATGCCGGTAGAGTGTATGAAGGGTGTGGGACAACCCTTGGTAATCTGTGTATCCGATATATGTTTTTGAGATTGTTGTTTATCACTTGTGAGCCAATATAATGAAATGAAACATTGTGGAAAATGTTGTTAATGCATAATTTTGAAAGATGCACGTTTTGGTTTAAGCTTAGCATAAAGGTGGTTATGCTTGGAAGGCTTGTATTATGAGTAGCAATGATTTAATTGTTGGATTTATACGTATCATGTTACATGAAGTTTATTACAATGGTTTTAAGAGTAAAGTGCATGTTTTGTCAAAGAAAGCTTGATGGTATTGAAAAGAGTGAAAAATGGTTTTGTGCATTGATGATGTTTTTGGTTTGAGCGATCCTCACTAAGCTTGTATGCTTATGCTCTCTTTGTTCATCAATGCAGTCAATTTAAGGTTTGGAGGCAGCACTTGCAAGGGGATCGGTGGAAGACTTTGATTGAAGGTAAGCTTTGGTTTTGAACTAGTGTAATAAAGGCAATGGGGGTGTCCAATGTTATGCATGTGGTTTGTTTGGTACTTTCTCGGTTTTGTGCAAGTTTGAGTTGCATATTTAGACATGTAAATTGTCTCTAAGTCTTAGTATATGCATTAAATTGGATTTTGGTCTTTTGGTGTTTTTAACTCCTAGGAAGCATGCCTTTAGTTCCGTAGCTTATGAGAACAATGCTATGATGTTGCTTATGCTTCATATATGTGGTCATTGATGTGTAATTAAGTTGCCAATATGTTAAGGCATGTGTCGGGATGGTTTCAGAGGGCATAAAGTGATTTAAACCAGCTTTTTAGAACATTGTAGGCCCATGTGTTTCGAAACACCCTTGTCTGTTTCGAAACGGTGGCCTGAAATGGCCTTGGTGTTTCGGAACAGTAAGGCCTGTTTCGGAACATTTTGCCTTTGTGAACCATCGTACCAAAACGTGTATTGAGGAGTTTCGAAACGAACCCGCGTATCGAAACGGTCAGCTGTGTTTCGAAATGGATGTTCCGATACGGGGCATTCTGTTCTAAAATGTTTCACCGTTGGACCTGTTTTTGAAATGTTTTGAGTTTCCGTTTCTTACGTTTTGGTCCATGTTTGGCTTGTATGCAATTGGATGAGTTCTAAATGTCATTTTGAGCTGATATTTCACCGAAACGCATGTAATGAACTTAATTAAAGGTTGGTAACTTGAATTTGGCAAAAGCCCTTATAATTTACCAAATTTACAAAATGGTCCCTAAACCTTATTTGGCTTTAATTATTTGGCGATTGTGCTGATGTTTCATCCGCTGCTTGTGTACGTACACATAGGAACCTAAGTTGCATCTAGACAAGATAAAAAGAAAAAAAGGGTCTTTTATTAAGGTAAACTTTCCTGGTTTACTTTAATATTCCCCGTGTGATCCATTCAGTTCGGTCTATTGACCAGGCCGGGTTGAGGGGGTTACATTTGGTGGGATCAGAGCCAGGTTACAAAAAGTTGGGATGATTGTAAGTTGTTGGTAAGTGATTTTGATGTGAATGTGTATTTTTTGATAATGTTTTCTTAGTTCGGTGAATGTCTTGAGCATGTCAATATTAAGTATGTGATGTGAGGCTATAAATGGTAATTGAGATATGAATGAGAGTTGTCATATATGATGATAATATTGGTTGAATTGTAATGCTTGTAATACATGATGGTTGTGACATACATGTCATATGCTTTGTGCTATACTGGGGGGAAATTGGGATGCCCATTGCCTTATTACCTAGTGAAATATTTTAAGTTGAAATCAAAATCTTGGATACTTGCTTGGAGCTGGCCTGAGTAATTTATTTTGATTGTTTTGTAAGTTGTTATCATGTATTAAAAATAATAGCACAATAACCCGAGGAGAGAGTAGCGGTCTGGTATGATTGTTGTTGCCTTTGGGCAAGGAATATAGGAGTATGTAAAGTCTCCTGGGGGGCTAGACGCCTCGATGTGCCATGATGTAAGTAGAACCTGTGTTGGTTGGGTTAGTGTTGGATTGTATGGCGCCAAGTATGTAGGCGATGTTTAGAGCTTGTGAAGCCGTTAATGCTGTGGTGCATGTGATTGCACTAGCTGGTGGATGTTTGTGAGCTGTGAATAGCGCTTACGTAAGTTGAGTTCGAAGGTTGTCACCGGAGATATCCAGGGAGTGGATGACCAGTATGAATAAGATTATGGAATGAATGGAGTGTAGTGATGCTCGTAGTGTATAGATGGGTTGTATCTCGGTTATATAGAGATGTGTTTAGTTAGTGGACAACTGTAGTTGTGGGTATAGAACTTGATGTTGTGTTCTGAGAGTTCTTTTGAACTGTTTAAAAGGAGAAGTATCTGGGGGATTAGATACTTAGGTGATGAGGAACGTGAATTTGTGGTTCGGGTTCGAAATCATAAGTTTTAGTTGAGTTAAAGTGCAAATTGTTTAGTTGAGCATGTGTGCTCCTGGATTGGAATTAGATATGATATATCGATGTGTTGACACTTTTATGGATTGGTGCATGATGTTAAATCACATATGTTGATTTCTTTTGGCTACATTGTTCATGACGTGTTGGTAACACGGGTGAGGTATTTGAGCAGAACCTGGGTTTAATAGCTCGTGCAAGAGGTTCAAGCGCTAGGAAGTGAGTTGTGAACTCTAGTTTTGTGGTAGCCAGTGTACGAATGGTCATGCTTTAAGAGTATCAACCGGGTTGAGGCGAGGTTGTAGTAATGTTGGACAAAGATAGGGGGTCGGTGTGCCAAGGCTTGAGTAATGATTGATACCTATTAAGTAGGTGGATCGTATGATCAGGTTAGACGAGCTTGTCTATGTTTGATCAGTGGGGTATATCTTTTCGTGCATGTTGTTGTAAGTTGCTCTGGAAGTTGTGACTCGAATGTTCGTTTCAGAGGTGTTAGATGTGGGGGTAAGGGTGGTTAGTTTCTTTGGTGAAACTGTTTGTACAAGGAAACTGTATAGAAGATGTCCATTATCTGCTCAGGGTTATATGGTTTCAGTTGACTTGATGGAACTACCTTTTTATGGTTTTGATGTGATTCTTGAAATGGATTGGTTGGATGAGTACCGAGCTGTAGTAGATTTTGATTTTAAGCGAGTTACCCTAAAGCGTGCGGATGATTACGAGGTGGTAATCGTAGGCGAGAACATGGAGTTCTTGTCTAACGTAATTTCGGCTCTCGAAGTGAGTCGGATGTTGAAGTTAGGATGTGAAGCTTTCTTAGCGTATGTGATGAAACCTCGTACGAAGGAAGTATGAGTTCAAGACATATGAACCGTGTGTGAGTTTCTGGTTGTTTTTCTGGAAGAGTTGCATGGGTTGCCACCCAACCGAGAGGTTGAGTTTGGCATTGAGTTGTGCGAGAATACGACTCTCGTGTCCATTGCTCCTTGTTGCATGGCACCTAAGGAGTTGAAGGAGTTGAAGACGCAACTTCAGGAGTTGCTTGACCAAGGATTCATAAGGCCGAGTATTTCACCTTGGGGTGCACCAGTCTTGCTTGTAAAGAAGAAAGATGATATGATGGGTATGTGCATAGATTATCGGCAACTGAACAAGTTGACGAGTAAGAACAAGAATCCTTTGCTGAGGGTCAATGATTTGTTTGACCAGTTTCGTGGTGCTTCGGTGTTTTAGAAGATTGTTTTGAGGTCAGGGTACCATCAGTTAAAGGTTAAAATGTGGATGTACCCAAAACAGCTTTTCGGACGAGGTATGGCCTTTATGAGTTCTTGGTGATGCCGTTTGGGTTGACGAATGCACAGGCTGCATTCATGGATATGAGGAATAGGGTGTTTCATGAGTTTTTGGATCAGTTTGTGGTGGTGTTTATCGATGACATTCTCGTGTACTAGCGTACCGAGGAGGATCATGATAGGGACTTGAGATTTGTGTTGCAAGTGTTGTTGGAGAATCAACTTTATGCTAAGCTGAGCAAGTGTGAGTTTTGGCTCAAGGAAGTGGGTTTCTTTGGACAAGTTGTGTCAGCCGAAGGTATTCTGGTTGATCCACACAAGGTTGAGGCGGTGATGTGTTGGAAAATGTCTAAGTCGGTGGCAGAGGTGCGGTATTTCCTTGGGTTAGCTGGATATTATCGAAGGTCTGTTGAAGGCTTTTCTAAGATTTCTGCAGCTTTGACCAAGTTTTTACATAAGAATGTTCGTTTTGAGTGGACGGATGTTAGGTAACAAGCTTTCGAGAAGTTGAAGGAAGCTTTGACGCAAGCTCCTGTTTTGATTCAACCAGAATCGGGTAAGGAGTTGTAGTTTATAGTGATGCCTGATATGTTGGTTTGGGTTGCTTGTTGATACAGGGAGGGAATGTTGTAGCTTATGGGTCTAGACAGTTGTAGGTGCATGAGCGCAACTATCCTACTCGTGATCTAGAGCTTGCTGCGGTGGTTTTTGCTTTGAAAGTTTAGAGTTACTACCTTTATGGTGAGAGGTGTGTTGTTTATACCGACCATAAGAGTTTGAAGTATCTTATGTCGCGGAGGGAGTTCGATCTTAGGCAACGAAGATGGTTGGAGTTGCTTAAGGATTACAATCTGACCATTGAGTATCATCTAGGAAAGGCCAGTGTGGTGGTCGATGCCTTGAGTAGGAAGATAGCTATTGAGCTGAGAGCTATTTTTGCTCGTTTGAGTATATCACGTGATGATGGCTTGATAGCCGAGTTACAAGTGAAACTTTCCTTGATTCAATTGATTAAGGAGAAGCAATTGATGGATGATTCGTTGGTACCTCATGTCCGGGATATAGCTAATGGTAAGGTTACGAATTTATGTTTTAATGAAGATGGGGTTCTATGTTTCAAAAGTCGGATAGTGGTGCCAGAAGATGTCGAGTTGAGGCGCACTATTTTGACTAAGGCTCATAGCAGTCCATTTGCTATGCACCCTGGTAGTAATAAGATGTATCGTGGCTTGAAGGATGAGTACTGTTGGGTGGGGTTGAAAAAGGATGTAGCTGATTTTGTAAGCGAGTGTATGGTTTGCCAGCGTATGAAGGCTGAGCATCAGTTTCCTTCCGGTTTGTTACACCCTTTGAGGATACCGGAGTGGAAGTGGGAAAATATTACGATGGATTTTGTGTCTAGTTTGCCTTTGACACCATCAAAGAAGAACTTTGTATGGGTGATCGTGGATCGTCTCACAGAGTGTGCGCATTTCTTGGCTTTGCATACTACGTATACGTTGGATAAGTTAGCTCAGTTGTGTATTGCTGAGATTGTGCGTTTGCACGTTGTGGCCAAATCCATAGTGGCCGATAGAGATCCGAGTTTCACAGTGAGGTTTTGGGAGTGTTTACACTAGGCATTGGGTACGCGGTTGAATTTTAGCACTTCATATCATCCTCAGTCAGAACGAGTTATCCAGGTGCTTGAGGATATGTTGCGATTCTGTGTGATTGATTTCCAAGGTTCTTGGGAAAAGCATCTGTCGTTGGTTGATTTTTCTTATAACAACAGTTTTTAGGCAAGTATACGAATGGGGAGGCCTTGTGTGGGAGGAAGTGTAGAATGCCTCTTTATTGAGCCAAGGCAAGACAAAAGTTGTTTTCCTTTCCGGATATGCTCAAGGGAACAACTGAGAAAGTGAAGCTCATATGTGAGCGGTTAAAGGCTGCATCGGATCGTTAGAAGTCTTACACGGAATTAGAGCGTACAGAGGTTGAATTTGCGGTTAGAGATCGCGTGTTTCTTAAGGTATCGCCTTGAAAGAAGGTGATGGGGTTCGAACGTAAGGGAAAGCTTAGTCCGAGGTTTATTGGACCTTATGAGGTTGTGGAGCGAGTTGGTAATGTGGTTTATTGGTTGAGGTTACCTACCGAGTTGGAAAGGAACCATGATGTGTATCACGTGTCTATGTTGCGTAGGTATGGATCGGATTCTTCGCTTGTGATCTCAGTCGAGGAAATTGAGTTAAATCAGGATTTATCCTATGATGGGGAATCGGTGAGAATTCTGGATACTAGTGGCAAAGTTCTTCGTGGCAGGATGATTGAACTTGTGAAGGTATTGTTGTGGCATTGAGGAGTTGAGGAGGTTGTGTGGGAAGGTAAGGTGGATGGGTTGAATCAGTTCCCTGCCTTTCTCCTTCAGGAAAAATTTCGAGGATGAAATTTCCTAACTGAGGGAGAGTTGTAACGCCCCGATTTAAGGCCTAGAAGTTTTGCATGACGGATTGGACCGGTGGAACCGATATCGGTTGTTCGAACCGTTTAAAGATTGTTTAGGAAAATCAAGGTTCAGGATGGGATAAAAACATGGTAAATATTCCTAAAATCCTCTAAAATTATATTTAAGAGGTTGGTTAAATCAATTTTACAAAACGAGTTTTCAAAAGTATACATTTTGGTCAGTGATCAAAATGTAAAGATTTAAAAGTTGGGAAAATGCGTTTTTCAAGAAGAGTCAAAATCTTAGAATCTTTAGGGAGCTACTTAGAATTATGCCTTTCCCTAATTTGGCAAGTGTTTTAATTGTTTATTAAATAATTAAAAAGGTTTAAATTGATTAATTAAGGAAAGTTAGTTAATCGATTAATAGAATTTTTGACGAACTTTTCATTTCTCACTTTCACTTCAGCCAAACACCCTTCCTTTTCTCTCAATTTTCCAGAAATTATTTTCTGGAAAATCCTCTTTTGGTTTCTATCATTTCCTTATTGATTTCTTCTATTTTCCTTCAAGTTTCTTCAAGCAAATCTTGCCGAATTAGAGTGGAAGCAAGGATTGGAGGTAATTTCGTGCTAACCCTCTAATCTAGGTTCTTTAATGAAATTCCAAAGATATTTGATACTTAAATACTGATTTTGATTGAGGTTTTGTTGTTAGATTGTTAAACTCTTGAAATCTTGATTGAAAAAATAGATTTTTAAGGTGATTTTCGGAGTTTGATTTAAATTGCTGGTTTGAGATTGTTTCTAAATGAGTTTTGAAAGGTTTTTAGTGTTGAAGTGGAGTCTTAATCATATAGATCCCGAAATCATTGAGATCCTTAGTTTTTTAAGTGCTTTTGGGCGAGTTTTTGAGGTGTTCTTGAGGAATCCGAGTTGCTGGAGGTATAAGGATTGTTTTAGGTTGTTTTGGATGTTGATTAATGCCTAAAATGTGTTGGAGGTGTTCGGTGATGGCTGGGCTGAGGTTAGAGGTCAATCGATTGAGTTTTCGGTTGTTTTGGATGGGTGTTTTGATGCTTTAGAGCAGGGATGCGGGATTTATTGTGTGTTTTGGAGTTTTGGATGCATTTAAATGCATTGAACCTCCATTTTGATGTGTTGAAAACCTGGGATAGTAACCCGGAAACAAACGAAGTGTTTTTGGAGGCTTCCGAAGATCGGTAGTCGCGTTGGCAAGCGTGGTTTCATTAGTCGGCGAGTGAACCTTGGTTTTCCAGCATGGAAACGTTTTAGAAAAGTTTTGGGGAACTTAGTAAGAGCTTGAAACGCTTTACTAAGTTTGGAAGTAAGTAGACTGAAACTCTATCTTGGGTTGTGCTATTGTGAATTTTGAATGCACTTGGTTTTAATTGCATTTACCTACTGTTTTAAAGCATGTTTTGAATATGTGAAATGAGGTTGATGATGCAATATGGTTTAAGGATGCACTAGGTAAGTGATCATTGTGTACATGTGTTGATGCATGAGGTTTGAAGCATGGTTTAATGCTTGATTTATGGCTTATCATGAATGCTTTGTAAAAACAGTGAGGTATGCATGTGATGTGGATTATATTGGCAAGAGATGTTGTATAAAATGTTTTATAAATGAAATCGGATATAGTTAGCTGGCTATAGGATTGAGTGCACTATAAACAAGTCGCCTTGGATGTTGAGTGGTTGTGATTGTACCGAATACTCCATCCAAGTACCCTAACAATTGAGGATTGTTTAAGGTTTCAGCGGTTTAGGGTAGCTCCCGGGTGCGAACCTTGTGTGTGTCCCGTCTCTCGTTAGTGGATTATACATTTACCGATGAGTGGTGTTGAGGGGTTGTGATTGTACCGAATACTCCTGTAACACCCCAATTTTGGGCTTGGAAGTTTAGGGTCTGAACCGGACCGGTCTGTTTTGCGGTTCAAATATAAAAGGAGTTTTTAGGGAAAGCCTAGTTCGGGATGCTTTAAAAATATAGAAAAATATTTAAAAATCCTCTTTTAATATATATAAGAGAGTGGTGAAATCAATTTTACAAAATAAGGTTTGGAAGTGCAACATTTTGAAATAGTTACTAAAATGCGATTTTTGAAAAGTTCAGTGGTGACTGTTTTGTAAGGATTGAAACTTTGAATCTTTAAGGAGCTAATTTACCCAAGGAAGTTTTCTCCAGATTTTTCTTAGTTTTAAATGATTTAATTAATGTTTAATTAATTAAATGGAAAGGAGAAAACCAATTTTTAGACTTTCATAACTAACTTTTCTTAAAACTTTCTCATCTCATTTTCTCTCAAAATTCCCTCATCCAAATACTTTTCTCCAGCATCTTTTCCATTGGTTTTCAATTCAATTGATGAGGATTCAATCAACATTTAATTCCTAATCCTTTCTACATCAAATCCTTTTGATTTGCTCATTGGATTTTCAAGAAAATTGTCTCTAATTAAGGAGAAATCTACATTTAGACGTAAGGTTGTTCTTCTCCTCTAAATATTAAGTTATTTACTGAAATTCCCAAGTTGTCAATCCTTAATTTAAGTTTTATAAATGGTTTAAATGGTAGAGGCTTGATTTGGCTTAAAACTCAAGATTTGGATGGAATCTTGAAGAATGTCGTGGTGATTGTTTGGGCTCTGTTTTGAGATGTTTCTTAAATGTATTTTGGATGTCTAATGATGTGTAAATGAGGTTTTATCAATGCAATCCCGAATAGGTTGAATTTCCTAAGTTTTTGCTTATGAAAATGGTGGTTTTTGGGGTGATCTTGGTGTTCTGTTATAGCTGGAGGTATAAGGGCGAGTTTAGGTTCATTTTGGATGTTAATTGATGTTTAGAAATGGTTAGAAGTGATGGACATGGCTGGGTTATGTTTTGGAAGAGTTTGGAGGTGGTTTTGGTTTTGTTTGGTGGCCGAAATGTTAGAATTGGTTAGAGCAGCGAGTTTAGGTGTAATGGTTGAAGA
Source organism: Hibiscus trionum (assembly GCA_030270665.1). NCBI lineage: Eukaryota > Viridiplantae > Streptophyta > Magnoliopsida > Malvales > Malvaceae > Hibiscus > Hibiscus trionum. Next base: position 45,391,678 of record BSYR01000026.1, on the reverse strand, counting down.
TTGCTGCACCTTTGACGAAGTTGTTGCAGAAGGATGTCAAGTATGAGTGGACAGAAGCGAGACAGCAGGCTTTTGAGAAGCTTAAGGCAGCTTTGACGCAAGCTCCTATCTTGGTTCAGCCTGAATCAGGGAAATAGTTTGTGGTGTACAGTGACGCATCCTATGTTGGTTTGGGGTGTGTGTTGATGCAAGAGGGTAAGGTGGTGGCTTACGCATCGCGTCAGTTGAAGGTGCATGAGCGCAATTATCCTACGCATGATATTGAGTTAGCTACGGTGGTCTTTGCTTTGAAGATTTGGAGACATTACCTGTATGGTGAGAAATGTACTGTGTACACGGATCACAAAAGTTTAAAGTATCGGATGTCACAGAAAGAGTTGAATCTTAGGCAACGACGTTGGGTGGAGTTGCTTAAAGATTACGATCTGACGATCGAGTACCATCCGGGAAAAGCTAATATTGTAGCGGATGCCTTGAGTAGGAAGGTGGCAGTAGAGTTGAGGGCTATGTTTGCCGGTTTGAGTATTTCGCAAGATGAAGGTCTTGTGGCTGAATTGCAAGTGAAACCATCTTTAGTTCAGTTGATTAAGGATAAGCAGTTGTTGGATGATTCCTTGGTGCCACATGTTCAGGATATTGCTGAAGATAGGCCATCGGAATTCTATTTTAATGATGATGGAGTTCTATGTTTTGGGAGTCGGATAGTAATGCCTAATGATGCTGAGTTGAGGCGTGCTATTCTGACTGAAGCTCATAGTAGTCCTTTTGCTATGCACCCTGGTAGTACTAAGATGTATCGTGATCTTAAGGATGAGTACTATTGGGTGGGTTTGAAGAAAGATGTTGCAGACTATGTGAGTAGGTGCATGGTTTGTCAGCGAGTTAAGGCTGAGCATCATTTTCCTTCTGGGTTGTTGCAACCGTTGAGGATTCCTGAGTGGAAGTGGGAAAGGATTACCATGGACTTTGTGTCTGGTTTGCCTTTGTCTCCATCTAAGAAGAATTCGGTGTGGGTGATTGTGGATCGCCTTACGAAGTGTGCGCATTTCTTGCCTGTGCATACTACGTATACTTTGGACAAGCTTGCAGAGTTGTACATTGATGAGATTGTGCGACTGCATGGTGTGCCAAAGTCTATAGTGTCGGATAGAGATCCGAGGTTTACATCGCGTTTTTGGGAATGTTTGCATCAAGCTTTGGGTACACGGCTGAATTTCAGTACTTCTTATCATCCACAGTCGGATGGACAGTCTGAGCGTGTTATCCAAGTGCTGGAAGATATGTTGAGGTGCTGTGTAATTGAGTTTCAGGGTTCTTGGGAGAAGCATTTGCCTTTGGTGGAGTTTGCATATAACAATAGCTACCAGGCAAGTATTCAAATGGCACCTTATGAAGCCTTGTACGGGAGGAAGTGCAGAACTCCTCTTTGTTGGGCTGAGACAGGTCAGAAGTTGGTTTCAATGCCAGCTTTGTTGAAAGGAACCACCGAGAAGGTGAAGCTCATTTGTGAGCGACTGAAGGCAGCTTCTGATCGACAGAAGTCTTACGCAGATTTGAAGCGTAAGGAGATTGAGTTTGCGGTAGGTGACCGTGTGTTTTTGAAAGTTTCACCGTGGAAAAAGGTGATGAGGTTTGGTCGAAAGGGTAAGTTGAGCCCTAGGTACATTGGACCATACGAGGTGATTGAACGTGTGGGTCCTGTTGCGTATAAGCTGAGGTTACCGCAAGAGTTGGAAAAGATTCATTATGTGTTTCATGTCTCTATGCTTCGGAGGTATAGATCTGATCCTTCGCATGTTATGCCTGTGGAGGAAGTGGAGTTGAATCCAGACTTGACCTATGATGAGGAGCCGGTTGAAATTCTGGATTTAGACAGTAAAGTTCTTCGAGGCAAGACCATTGAATTGGTTAAGGTGTTGTGGAAGCATCGTGGTGTTGAGGAAGCCACGTGGGAAAGAAAGGATGACATGAAGAAGCAGTTTTCGTACCTTTTTCCTCCAGGTAATTGAAAAACCTTGCATGTTTCGAAACGGTGGCCTGAAATGGCCTCCGTGTTTCGGAACAGTGAGGCCTGTTTCGTAACATTTTGCCTCTGTGAACCATCATACCGAAATGTGTCTTAAGGAGTTTCGAAACGAACCTACGTATCGAAACGATCAGCTGTGTTTCAAAACGGTCGTTCTGATACGGGGCATTCTGTTCCGAAACGTTTGACCGTTGGACCTGCTTTTGAAATGTTCTGAGTTCCTGTTTCTTACATTTTGATCCCTATTTGCCTTGTATGTAATTGGATGAGTTCTAAATGTCATTTTTGAGCTGAGATTTCACCGAAAAGCATGTAATGAACCTAATTAAAGGTTGGTAACTTGAATTTGGCAAAAGCCTTTATAATTTACCAGATTTATAAAATGGTCCCTAAACTTTATTTGGCTTTAATTAATTGGCAATTGTGCTGATGTTTCATCCGCTGCTTGTGTACGTAGACATAGGAACCTAAGTTGCATCTAGACAAGATAAAAAGAAAAAAAGGGTCATTTATTGAGGTAAACTTTCCCGGTTTACTTCAATATTCTCCGTGTGATCTGTTCGGTTCGATCTATTGACCAGGCCGGGTCGAGGGGGTTACACCCTCATTGGGGAATTTCAAAAGAAGGTAAGCCACAAAGGCCTCTTGGACCTCCCCCACATATTTCATAAACGACAATTGCTTTTGCTCTATCCGTTTGTTGCTTTCTATCAAAGTGTGGAGTAGGGCAATGACGTTTGGATTTGGGGTAGCTTCAGTATTTCCTGGGCTACCGGTGTAGCTGGCTAGGTGGCGGAGGGCTGTGATGGTGTGATCTGCTCCGTTTTCGGTGCTTGTATCATCTGCAGGCGGATCTTTCTAGTCCAACCCTCTTTGGCGGATGTCATCTCGTCGTTTGGATCTGATGGGACGTTGAAATTGGAACACAAGCTCGTGATGAGAGATGGGAAGTAAAGCCGACCCTTTGATTTCCGGAAGCAATTGTTGAAATTGGCACACAAGCTTGTTCATCATTATTGAGTGAATGAGAGCGAGACGCGGCCGATCCACTGTGGAGTTACGAGAGGTGGGTAACAGACGTCGTTTGACGAATGTGTTCCATAGCATAACCTCCTGCAATAATCGACAGCGTTACACGGAGCCGCCATGTTTTCCCGCCAGCCAAGGGGTATTGGGTTCGCATAGTCGGGCTTGATTTTGTCATAGTCGGCAACTGTCAGTGATTGCCTCCATTCTTCGTGAGGGTTGTCTTCCATCTCGAGCAAATAGAAGATGAAACGTTTCGAATATCTCCTGTGAATAATGGAACCTTGTTCCTCCCATATGGCTTGTTTTACGAACTGGCTTCTGTACCTCTTTGCATCATCAATGGAGAAGAAACGTTGGAATGTGGGTTTGGATTGTGATGCCGATGCCATGTGTGAGACGGTTTTTGTAATCTAAAACTAAAATAAGATAATGAGAAAGAGAGTAGTGGATTCAAGAATAGGTTAAAAAGGAGATGAAAGTAAAGTAAATGAATGGGAGAAGTGGGGTTTATATAGATGGTGCCGAGAGATGTCGTGGCGGCATTAAATTCCCAACGGGCAAATTGCTTCGCGCACGTTACGGGTTTTCTGCTCGTTACTTCTGTAGCCGTTGGCAGCTAGCCGTTAGCGGTCAACTAGCCGTTACGTTGTTTCTCCGTTGCGCCGCCCTTAGTTGTCTTGGTGGGATGGTGGGCGGGCTCCTTGTTGGGCCTTTTCTTGGTCCTAATCTTTTATTCTTAAAATATAGGAATAAAAATAATAAACTAAATAAAGAAATACTGAAATAAAAATGTTGAGAAAATATTGTAATGAATTAAAATCTAATCCTAAAAATTAAAGATAATAAAATAAATTCTAATCCTAAAACATAAAAAAAAGAAATTGAAATAGTTAAATTAAGTTATGTTGGGAGTGCATTGGGGTGCATCTCCCAGACATAACCACTTCTTGAGGTGATTTTTCGCTATTCTCCCTCCTGGGGGTCCTCTTGTTCCTTGGGGTCCTGTTGCCTGCCTTACTGCCTGCCTAGGCAGCTACTTTCGTTCCTTATTTCAGTGCTAATTTCGGAAACATGAGTTTTTGGGCATCCTTCTTTTTCTCTTATTGGGGGTTGTAAAACATTTAGTTTTATGCTTTGGTTTTCCACCCTCATAATCAGCTCCCCATGCTTCACATCAATTAGCGTTCTGCCCGTGGCCAGAAACGGTCGCCCAAGTATGATAGTAGCGTTCTCGTCGGCCTCACAGTCTAGGATGAGGAAGTCTTCTGGGAAAATAAATTTTCCCACGTGAACCATGATGTCTTCAACTTTGCCCTCCGGTTGTACGAATGAATGGTCTGCTAGTTTCAGCATGATGGAGGTGGGTTTGGCTTGCCCAATACCTAACTTGTCGAAGACCGTCTTTGGCATCAGGTTAATGCTGGCTCCTAAATCGCACAGGGCTCTCATGGCATGGTTGCTGCTGATTCTGCATGGAATAACAAAGCTGCCCGGACCTGTTCTTTTGGCCGGTAGCTTGTTGTGCAGCATAGCCATGCACTTCTCTGTCACAGCTACGTTTTCAAACTCCCCAATTCTTTTCCTCTTGGGGACCATGTCCTTCAGATATTTCGCGTAATTGGCATGTTCTCGATGGCTTCCACGAGAGGGATATTAATGTGCACATGTTTTAGATTATCCAAGAATTTGTGGAACTGGTGCTCCTATTTTTGTTGCTTTAGTCATTAGGGGAAAGGCGGCGGTAGACGGATGTCCTGAATGCGTTCCTTGCATGGAAATCTAATCTGTGGCGACTCAGGATCATCCTCTTTAAGGCTGCTGTTAGCCTCATCTGCTAGGGCGCCTGGTTTTGATGCTGCCGCAGCAGGCTGTTCTATTTGCTGATCCATTTGGCTGTTCAGTTCTAGGCTTGTCCAGTTGTTTCCCACTTCTGGTTGATATTGCTTTACAGTGTTCATAGGTGGGTTTGGCTGCTACCTCTGTGCTCATGGATGATGCACCCTTTGTCATGTTGCTTATAATCTCTGTGAATTGTCCTAATTGGGTCTCCAGGTTCTTTATTGCAGCCTCCTGATTGTTTATCCTCATCTTTTTCCTGTCCATAAACGACTCAAACTTATCAATAAATTTATTAGTACGAACAATAAAATCATTGGTTCGAGACATAAAAGTATGTAAAGTATTTTCGAGTGAGTTATTGCTCGTATTCTGTTGCTGCTGAGACAGATGTCTGGATAGGTTTTGTTGGTATCCTCCTGGTTGTTGAGTTGGATTTGTGGTCGTGCCTGGATTACTCCAGGAGAAGTTCGGATGCTTCTTCCAACCTGGGTTGTATGTGTTGGTGTTGGGCCTTTTATTCCTTTCATAGGTTCCCATGAAGTTGGCGGATTCACTACACTCAGAGGAATCGTGGTTTCCCCCACACTCATCACAAAAAGGCTCCACAGCCTTGGCCTCATATGTCTTTCCTTTGCACATATTCATCACCAGCTCGGTCAGTTTGTCCAGGCGGGCATTAACAGATTCAACAGCTTCTACTTCATTCACAACAACTGGCCCCCTTATGCCACCGCGGCGGGCTGTAGGGAACTTGTAGTCGTTCTTAGCAATTCTGTTCAAAATCTACAGTGCCTCCTCATGTGGTCTATCTAGGATGATTCCATTGGCTGAGGCGTCAAGCATCATTCGTGTCGGTTGGTTTACTCTATTGTAGAACATCGAAACTTGCGTCCAGGATGGGAAACCATGAAGCGGGTAGTTGTTTAGCATATGCTGGTACCTCTCCCAAGCTTCATACATTGGTTCATCACCCCCTTGGTGGAAGGCTGTGATCTCGTTTCTCAACCTATCTGTGACGTTTGAAGGACCGAAACGATCTAAGAAATCCTTGCACAGCTCCGTCCAAGTATTGAATGATCCCACTGGTTGGTTGTTTGGCCATTGCTTTGCCCTATCCCTCAGTGAATAGGGAAATAATCTTATCTTCAGCACGTCTTGATGGACTCCATGTATCTTGAAAGCTCTGCATATGTCTAGGAATCCTCTCAAGTGTTGTCGAGCATCTTCTGTGCCAGTTCCTCCAAATTGCCCCAATGTGTTGATCATATTGAACATCACGAGCTTTAACTCAAAGTGATCCACTTCAATTTCAGGCTCGGTCACAGTTGGCTCAAATCCCCTGAAGTCGTGCTCCAAGTAGTCCCTGGGGGTTCGCACATACTGTGGTTGTCTGGGCGGAATTGGGGGTTGCTGCCAAGGTGGAATTGGCTGCTGCTATCTGGGCGGCGGATCTTGCTGCCCATCCATGTCGATATGGGCATCGTTGGCAGGGTTGTTTTCTTGGTCGTTAACCATTGTTGCCTCTGCCTTTCCTTTTTCTTTGGATTTCCCGAGGGCTTCTCTTAATTCTTTCTTCAGTTCTCTTGCTCTTCATTCGATCTCGTCAAAGAAAACGATTTCTCTCGATGGGTTTGCTCTGGTCATGCACTAGACAAGAAAACTGTAAAATTCTTTTTTTTGAATAAAAATAATAATAATAACTAAAATTAAATGCAAATAAAATAAAAGTGCAGAAAAATAAAAACGAAATTACTGTTGCCAATCCCCGACAACAGCGCCAAAAACTTGTAGGACGTTGGGGTGTTCTCTAAATATGAGCGCAAGTGCACACTCTTGTCAAGTTATAGTATAAAAGATATCGTCTCCCAAATGGATTGGACTGCTAATTCGAATTGCAATTCCTGCGTAGAAAATAAATGCACAAGTAATTTTAGTTTATAAAAGAATTAAAAGTAAATAAAATACAAGTAATTGATAGAAGAGATCAGGGTGATAGAATGGGTTAGGTTATGATGCTTAGTAGAGTGAAACTGCGTTGAATAGGTTAAGTTGCTTTGCACTGCCAGACTTTGCTGCGTCGGCGGAGGATGGCAGATTGGTTGCTTCGACGCTTTCGCTGTCTCGGCAGTGGAATGGACGATTGGCACGGCGGCAAACTCGGCATACCTTCAAGGCTTGGCAAAATGCTTCGATATTGATCTCGCTTATGTCTAAGTCAGAATGTTGTTGTTGCCCACTGCACATGATACCCGTAGCAGCATGAATCTTGCAAAGACAACAACCTTGGTTCTTCCTCTTTTAGCCACCATAAACTCGCACATATGTCTAGGCCGAATTGATCAACACCTGATTAGGATGAGGATCGTACTTATCTTTTCCTTGAGTTCGACTCTCTCGATACCGAACAAATAGATAGTTAACAACTAACCTTTCAAACTTAATTGAAAACTATGAAGAGCATGGAAGAAGCAAACCTTGAAGTTTTATTGCAAAAACAAACTTAATTCCTAAACAACCGTTCTAACACTAGTTTACAACATAACCCAAACCCCAGAGAAAATTTAGAACATAATGGCAGCAAGAAAGCCTAGACTATGCCCAAAGAAAAACCTAAGATATCTACAATTACAAATTATGTCGAGTATATATAGGCATTAGCTAGGCCAAGTCCTTCTTGGAGTAGAAGTCTTCAAAGTAGCTTTTTCATTAAATGCAACCTTTAATTCTGACTTCTTTGAGTTGAATATGGACTCATTCTCGTTCCCTTGCACCGTAAGTCATCTTGATCTCCTCCTTCGGCAGCTTTGTCCACTACTTCAGACGTCAAAAACTTGAGTGTATGGCATCGTTGGAATCAGGATTTTCTGCTCTGCAGATCGCACTCCAATTTTCCAATTCCTCAGCTTGTTGCCCTGGGCGGCAGGTTCTCGGCAGCACTTCTCTCTGTCTAGAACTGCATCAGTATAGCTCCCTGGTCTACTGCATTTGCATCCTCTTATCTGGTTTGTCCTCCTCCTAACAACTTCTAGTCCTGAAATACAAACTAAACTAAAACATCTTTTCCTTACCAAATAAAAGATAATCATTAAAATCATGGCAAAGTAAAGAATTTTGTAAATATACAATGCATGAACCTAATATATGCCTAAAATGTACTTAAGAATATCAATAATATGAGATGGAATGCATATAAAATATAGGACTAATGAGCACTTTACCTTCTATCTCATGCTTGAAATCATTTTCAAAGCAAAACCACATCATTAAAACCGCATCTACCATCTAACTCATGCAATTACCAAAATGCAAAGACTCAAAGCAAAGTTTACTCATGCTTGTTTCTCACAAGCACTTCTCAAATCATGTTCTCATATGTAAAACACAATGCATAAAATCATTTATAATCAAGGTACATGTGAATCTCATATATTGGCATTTTAGCAACATTACTCAGATATGCAGATAGCTTGACGGAATCTCACATCGTTAAGTCCTACCTCGATGGAATCTCACATCACTGAACTCTCATGACGGTATCTCTCATCGCCACAAAGCATGATGGAATCTCACATCATCAATACCTATTGTGGTAGAATCTCTCACCACCACACTCTCACTTTGGAACGGGGTGGCACTACCCCCATTGCCCGAACCAAAGAGCACATACGAATTCTATATATATTATAGTGCACTTCTCATCCTATTGGTCGACTAATTATTTTCGGTAAAAGTAATCTCATCTCATGCCAATATACACATTTTAAACATCATTTACCTACTGTTTTTCAATGCATAATCATAAATCAATCTCATCACATTTCCAAAGCATAAACAATGCATAGCATTTTCTCAACAAATTCTATCTTTTGAAAATCACAATTCTATCTCATGGGATCATATAAGTCATCAAATTATTTCTCAAAACATGCATAAAACAGTAGGTTTACATCTATCTTCAAGACATGAGCATGATCATATAAATCAATGGGATAAAAACCGAGAAACGAGAGCGAAACATCTCAAATTTACATCCGGGCTTAGATTAGTGTTTCAAACTAAATCTAAACCCAGACCTCGCTTTAAAGTCTTTGAAAGGCTTTCAAACTAATTCCACTCACCGGCAATGCTTCGCTTGCTTTGTCGAAGCGTAATCAAGCTTCTGAAGCTCCCGGAGCTTCACCGATTGCTTCAGATAAGTTCCCCCATGTTTATACCACACAAAAATAGAGGATTAATGCATCTCAATGCAATAAAAACACCAGCAACCAAAGTTACCACGCTACTCTGCCCAACTCATTTCGGTATTACTATGATTAAACATTTACTTCAACATCATTTAACATCCAAAACATAATTAAAATCAATCTCAAATCAATCAAAATAGTACCATTACGAAAATCTTAAAAAATCATCTTTTAGAGCTTGATCTCACCATTTACATCAAATAGATTATAAATCTTTATTAATAAAAAAATTAGAGAGCCAAAGACACGGGAATTTCATTAAAGAACCTTTATTGCAAGGGAGAAAAGAAAGATCAACTCTAACACAAGCTTTTCCCCTTGATTGCAATGATTTAGATGAAAACTTTCAAGAAATCCATAGCTAGTTGATGTAGAAGTCCATGAGAGTCATTTAGAAATCAAAAGTGGGTGAAAAGAGTTAAATCTCTGGAGATTTTAGTGATGAAAAGATAGTTTGGCTGATAGGAAAGTTGAGAGAAAAGTAGTTACGTAAGAAAATGTTTTAGCCTTTTAAAATCCTTTTTACCAAATCCCATTTAATAAATCAATTTATGTAGAACTAATGTTTTGATATAATAATTGAAAAATGTTTTGGACTGATTTAAAAAGTATTTAAAACAATTTCCAAAGTCCAAATATTCTGAAACTATGTTAGGGATGTTTCTAAATGGGTTTTTCATGTTTTCTAAGGCCAAATTATACAAACTTGTCCAGGTGTTTCGAAACACCTCAGGGCGTTTCGAAACAGGGGATTCCAGTAGCGTTTTCGTTTCGAAACGTGTTTCGAAACGGGCCTTCCCTGGACTTGATTTTTGCCCAGCGTTTCGAAACGGGTTAGGCCGTTTCGATACGCCCACGTGGCAATGACCCCAACGGTCATAAACCCCAACGGCTATTTTCCCAACCAACTTTTAAATGCAGGCGTTTCGATACGATCCTATAGCGTTTCGATACGGGTTTCGAAACGGCCAGGAGGCATTCCGAAACGGATGCCCTGACAGACTGCAACGGCTCTTTCTACATTGAGAGTGTTTCGAAACGGCATCGAGCGTTTCGAAACGGGGAGCTGCAGAATGCATTTATGGTGGGAATTAAAGTCCTCAACGGCTCCAATTTGATCCCAACGGCTAGTAACGGCTACAAACTCAATTGGGAGTATAAAAGGGACCTCCAAGCATCAAGAGAAGGCTAATGCTTCAATTTTCAATCAACAAATGATCAAGAATTGTCTTAGAGCCTAAAGTGTCAATTATTGTATAGACAAACACTAGTGAGCCAAAATTGTCAAATTTGCTCAAGTGTTTTAGGTTTTGGGTGAGAACTTAATTGTAAAATAAACACCTATTAGAGGGTTTAAGTTTGCTTCTTGTTTCTTTTTGTAAAAGAGGGTTTTGATCAAGGCTTTGGGTAGAAGCTTGATCGGTGTAAAGGGTTTCCTCCTAAGCCTAGAAAAGGGGACGAATCAATTAGTGGAATTGGTTGTGAAATCCTTAGTGGGGAGCTAAGGTAGTGGATGTAGACCTTGGTTAGAAGGTTGAACCACTATAAATCATTGTGTCTTTATTCTTTCTAGCTTCCTAAACCCTTCCACCCAAAAATCCACCTCTCCACCACTTGGTGAGCATAATCGGTTGAACGAATCGAGCACCACACATCTAAACAATTTATTACTCCCTCTGTCCCACTAAAACTGTCATATTTTGATTTTTTTTGGTCAAACTTTTTCAACTTTGACCTCTTATAATTTAAAATTTATTATTGATAAAAATATGAAAAAAATATATTTTAAAAACCTTGAATCAACTAGTTTTTAAATATATTTTTTATAATTTTTAATTAATTAAAATATTTAAATAAATTATAGTCAAAGTTGAAAAAATTTGACCAGAAAAATGTCAACATGTGACAGTTTTAGTGGGACGGAGGGAGTAAATCTTTTAAAATACAAAACAAGGGAAAAGGTTGATAACACATTGGTGTAATAGCTCCCTAAAGATTCTAAGTTTTGGCCCTCTTTCAAAACAGTCCTTAAAAATAGATTTTGCAACTTTTATAAATTAGTCACTAAACCGAAATGTAATTCTTCCAAAAAGCCATTTTCCAAAATTAATTTCACCAAACCTTTATTTATATTTGTAGAGTATTTTATGAATTTTCCCATAATTTTATCATATCCCGAACCATGTTTTCCCTGAACCACTCCCAAACTAACTCGAATCTCTAGTCTAGGTCCTACGAACCCCGAGTCAACCTTAAAAACTCCTAGGCCCAAAACTGGAGTGTTACAGATTAGGTTAAATTGGGAATTTTGTTAACACTTTGCTAGTTTAGTATAATTTGTTCTAGAATACTCTGTCCGACGATGAAATTTGAAAATCCTTAGTTTGCATGTGCCGACATGACAATAATGCCAACTCTTCTTGACAATTGATCTCCAGTTTAGGAAATTGAAGTCTCACTTAACACGTCGTATGCTTCTAGCTCCCCAAAAAACTTAGAATTCTTGAAACTAAGCTTAGAATAATTTAAAAAATGAAAAAAATGATGCCAAGGTAATAGAAAAATATATATAAGTCAACAATGTTTTTCCAAGGCAAGAAAAAATGTAGAACTCTCCTCTGCCTTAGAGATAATAAGTAACTTGGGGCTTTGTGGTTTGCTCCCTCTTAGTTCTCAAGTCAAAAACTTTAGGGTATGAGTTAAAGAGTAAAACCTAGTAATGTCTGGATTAACGTGGGTGTTCGTGGTATGCTCCCTCTTATTTCTCACGCAAAAAAGTTTTACGAAGCAAGCCTGAAAACATTGCGAACTAAAACCCTTGGTGAATACAAGAAAAAAATAATAATTCTGAGTTTAGGTAGTAAATTTGACTAAGGGAGTAAAAAGATACTTGATGCATATTGCCTGCACTTCATGCACACATCATGACCTTAGACTAGAGTTATATTACTGCACGTAAATTTGTAGATCTGCTTGGCATTATTGCACTAGGATATCTGAGGACAGAACTAGGGCCAAATTTTGCTTACTAGCACTTGTTGGCATTCTGACCAAATTTTGCCGAGGTACTATTTTATATTTCTATTTTTAATTACACTTTCATTACTTGATGACAAGAAATAAGCTAGGTTTAGAGGAGTGTTAACTCCTAGAAAGTATTTATTCTTATACATATTTCAAAATGCTTTTGCTTGTCTATAGGTATATATGTTTGCATTTAGTTGTTAAAATCGTGCATTTGCATACAAAGTTAGGGGGTTGTTCTTCTGCCGGTGTTAAGGGTTGTTTTGTTGTCATTGATGTAGGTTAGGAACATGATAGGCTTGGCAGAACATCAAAGGAGCAGGAACAGGAAAACAGAAGAGAATTGTTGAATCATCGTTTGCAAAGTTGGACCAGAGATTTCCAAAATCGGTTGGTAGAGAAGTGAAGTCCAAAGTACACTCAAAGTAGCCGTTGAACCCAGTACACGTCAACCCTAAAATTCAAAAAAAAGATAAGAGGATAACGCGTTTTATCCTAAGTGCATAATCAAATTTCAAATTCAAACTTACTCTAGAGTTTTCCATGTGTGCCTATTTAAAGGAAGAGTTCGATCAAACTTGGAGAGAGGTAAGAGCACCATGATGAAAGAGGAAGCTAGAGGCTGTGTGGTTCGACCATCTTAGACCGAGAGTTATGAAGCATCGAAAGGCTACATCGATGGACCTCCTTATTTAAGTGAAGATGTTGAGATACAATGATATTTTGTGGATGGAACCCCCAACCATGAAATAAGCTTTTACAGTTGGTTGGGGATGTTTGCGATTAACGCTCAGTTTATGTTTGATTTTTAATAATTTAAATGTCTTGGCATTGTTTTCTATCTAGCTATCACTTCTTTTTTCCTAAATTCTTTGACATACGATCGTTGGCATTGTTTGCTTATTTCACCTTAACATCTTAACGACTAAATGGGTAATGATCAGTTGCCAGCTACTAATGAGAGAAGCTTCAACAGAAGATGTTCAAGTAAATGAGCTTACATCGGAAGTGAATCTACCCCTTAGGAGTATAGATTAAAACTTAATCAATTTAGTTAATGAAAAGCTTCACTATAGACATATAGGGGTTTTAACATGGTTAACTTAGGTTATTGCCATTGACAAAGGCATTGTCACTCCTAAAATCTGCTCGGCAATAAGTCCAAGGTAGGACATTATTAATAGTTGGCAGAGCTAGCGTAAAATCCAGGCATCCCTTGTCAGGGCTCATCACTCATTTGAAACTTCATTTTGCCAAACTGTTTTCACTTTCATTGCATTCCCTTATCTATTTTCTAAAATAAATCTCCAAATCAATCCAAACATTCTTGATTCCTTTACAAGTAAGCCATTAAACAATTAAGTTCTTGGTCAATCCATGTGGATACGATACTCAGCTTACTATTGTATTACTTGTTGATCGTTTATACTTGCACACAAAAGACCTATACTTGGCTTTGTTTTACTAGCACTTTTCATTGATTCATCATAGTTTTGCCGAGCGTTAGCAAAGTCGCAGCTATGCACCCTGGTAGTACCAAGATGTATTGTGATTTAAAGGAAGAGTATGTTGGTTTGGAAAAAGACATAGCAGAGTATGTTGCTCGTTGTTTAGTGTGTTAACGAGTTAAGGTTGAACATCGGTTTGCTGCTGGGTTATTCCAACCTTTGCGAATTATACACATTTTCTGGCTGTGCATACAACGTATAAGTTGGATAAGTTGGCGGAGATGTATATCGTTGAGATTGTGAAGTTGCATGGGGTTCCAAAGTTTATTATTTCGGATAGAGATTCTTGCTTTACGTCAAGGTTTTAGGAGAGTCTACAGACGGCTTTGGGAACAAAGCTTAATTTTAGTACCTCGTCTCATCCTCAGATAGATGGAACGTTCGAGCATGTTATTCAGATTTTAGAGGACATATTATGGTGTTGTATCATTGAGTTTCAAGGGACTTGGGAGAAGCAGCTTCCGTTGGTGGAGTTTACTTATAACAACACTTATTAGGAAAGTATACAAATGGCTCCCTATAAAGCTTTTTATGGATGTAGATGTCGGACGCCGCTTTGTTGGGCGTAGGCAGGTGATAAGCATGTCATCGAACTTAATTTGCTTACAGGTACGAATACCAAGGTGAAGCTTATTAGTGATCGTTTAAAAGCAGCTTCAGATCAGGAGAAGTCTTATGCGAATTTGAAGCGAAGGGAGATTGATTTCGTCATGGGGGATAAAGTGTTTTTGAAGGTATCTCCCTGGAAAAAGGTTATGTGGTTTGAGCATAAGGGTATGTTAAGTTCCATTTTCCTTGGACCATATGAAGTGATTGAGTGCATTGGTCTAGTTGCTTATAGGTTGAAGTTACCCGCTGAGTTGGAGAAGATACGTGATGTTTTCCATGTTTCTATGCTTTGGAGGTATAGGTCAGATCCGTCCCATGTTGTGTTAGTTTAGGAAATTGAGTTGTGTCTGGATTTGTCTTATGACGAGTAACCTGTAAAGGTATTGGATTCTAGTACGAAGGTTCTTCGTGGCAAGACCATTGAGTTGGTCAAGGTATTATGGCATCATGGAGGAGTCGAGGAAGCCACATGGGAGACAAAGGAGGACAAGTAGAATAGTTCCCACATCTTTTCCTCAGATAAATTTTAGGGACAAAATTTCTTAAGAGGGGGAGAGTTGTAACGCCCCATAATTGGGCTTAGGTGTGTTGGTGGTTTAGCTAGTTTAGGTTCCGATCGGGAACCGTGCTTGGAAATTAAAACACGTTTCAGGAAAATAAATATTTTGAAATGGAATTTTCAAAGGGGATAAAATTCAGTTAAAGAATTTAAAATGTTTAATAATTATATTAAGGTTTGTGGTTGGAATTTGAAATCGTTTTAATTAATTGAGGTAACATTTTGGATTTAGTGACCAAAATATAATAAATGCAAAACTGTTTTTTGTGACTAAAGTGTAATCGGGTCAATACTAAGAATCCTTAGAGAACTATTTTCCAAATGTTTTAATTAAAGGTTTTCCACCTTAATTGTGTAAGATTTTAACATATAATTGTTTTTCCAAGTCAATTTGCTATTCTATCAATTTTGTTGGATTTTCTCTCCTTATTTTCTCTCATTTTCCATCACTTTTTCCCTAACAACATTTTCAGATTTTTTTTTTCAATGGAGATTTCATCATTTGATTTCTCATCTATTTCCTAACAAAACCCTTTTTAGATTTCATAAAGCTCTCATCTATTTTCCAAGTTATTTTCAAGAGAAAACTCACGTCAATTATGGTGGAAGGTTTTTCAAAGGTAAATTTCTTCTTCTCTCTTAAAACGTAGGTTCTTTATTGATATTCCCTAGCGATTGGCTTGTGTTTTGTGGATTATAATATGGTTTTGCAATTTAATTCAAGAAAGTGAGATTAATTGATGATTTCGATGTTTTGCCTACACTCTAGTTGAACAAGATGATTACTGGAGATTTTTATTGGGTTAATTCACATTTTGGTTATATAAATATAATGTGAAATGAGATTTTCATAATCAATCCCGAAACTATTTAATTGGTTAATTTCTAAGGTAGTTTAAGAGTGGCTTTGGGGTTGTTACGTTAGATTTTTTTATTACTGGAGGTATAAGGATGGTTGGAATATGTTTTTGGTTGTCCTTTGAGGTTGTTAGGATGCTAGAATCGATAGGTTGTGGCTGGAGATCGTTTGGAGTAGTTTTCGGATGGTTTTTGGATGCAATTTCATAGAGGTTGTAGGGGATGATTGTAGGATGGTGTTAGAATGCATTTTGCCTCAGGTTTTGTGATTCCAAAATAGGGGATAATCAAGCCTATCTCATTTTGTGGAAATCAGATTGTTTCAGAAGCATTGAACGCAACGACAAGCAAGGCATTGTGTATCGGTGAGTGTAAATGTGTTTCGGACACTATTAAAGGTTTGAATAAGGAGGTTGGAGTTTAGATTAAGCCTAGCAAGCTTAACTAAACTCGGAAGTAAGTTTTTCCTAATTTCACCTTTGAATATCGGTTTCATATGCAACTTGTTAGCATGATTTGGTTTACATGCTGTTATATGCATCTTTTAAATGACATGCAATGATTTTTCAAGTATATGAATGCTTAGTGCATTGGGAAATAGTTCCTAAATGAAATGTAATTGTTGCCTTGGGCAATGTGATTTTGCATATGGAAATGTTTTGTTCAATGCATATGAAAAGTGTAATACATGTCTTTTGTCCGGATGCCTATATATATATATATATAGTTTCTCTATAAATAAAACCAAAATAATAACAATAAATAAATAAACAATACAAATAGTGGTCCATTAAATAAATAAATGTTCACAAATGCCCACGTGTCCAAATTTAAATATTCATTCAATACCATATGAGTCCATTTAAATTAAAAAAAAACTACAAGCCCAAAAATACAAATTATCAAGCCCATGTACAATTTTCACGCCCATTTACACATTAATCTTCCCCAAACAAACACAATAGCCCAATTGTGTTTTTAAAGACCGCCTAAATTTGTATCTGAATGGACACATGGCAAGTCCTTATTGCCCGTGTAGTTTTGACTTGGATTAAAGGCTCTCCCATGACGTCAGTGCCCACCTGCTATAAATAGAGAGAGAGAAACAATTTTTGAATAATAATGACGCAATCATTGGCATTAATTGAAAGAGAGAGAAAAGAAAGGTGAAGGGATTACCAGAAGGTGAATGGACACTGGGAAGCCGAACCAGACGTCGGAGAAGACGACCGAAGGCACCTCGCCACTGTCTGAGCTCACTAGAAGGTAACTATTCTCTTCCTCTTTTTATTCCCTACACAAAAAACACTAAAAACAAATTAGATTTAAGTTCTAAAACCTAAAAATAGTAGCCACAAAAGAGATTCAAGTTTCAATCCTAGATTTAAAAAAATAAACTAAATCATAGAAGTGTTAGAGGCTTATCTTAAGGTTGTCATGGAATTTTTAGGTCGCCGAAAGGTTTAAAGTAATGGCAGAGTGGAAGAGGGTAGATTAGGGTTTGGTTTCAAAATTTTAGGCTTGGTATAGGGGAAGAAGGGTGGCTCCATCGAGCCGGAAGTAGATCTAGAAAGAATGGCGATGAAAATGCATTTTTAAGGTTTTGTGAATTTAGGGTTTTGGCGGACGGTGGCCGAAAACCGCCTTGCGGCAGTGACCAGTTGCCAGAGCAAGGTTAGGGATGACCACAGTTGCAAGGTTGGTCAGAAGGAATAACTGGAGACGATGGACGATGGCCGGCGTCACCTCCGACGGCCGGTGAACATGCTAGGGTTAATTAGAAATGGTGGTGGAAGATCAAAGGGGAAAAATTAGAAGAACATGTTTGGTTTTTGGTTGAATTAAGGAGTTTAATCTAAGAAAAAACAGGAAATGAGAAGGTTTTTGTATTTGTCATGGATCAAAATGAGGAAACGAGATGAACGGACGAAGAAAAAGGGATGAATGTAGGGTTTTAATAGAAGTGAGGCTTGGTTTTCTGGGTTTATAGTGTTATAGACGAGAGAATTTAGAGAGAGATGGGTTTAGAAGAGAGGAGTGAATGAGCCAAATGGCCGAGTTGGCCCGGCTTACCCCTATTTAACAGTGAGTCGATGCGGAATCATTTTGGGAGGCCGTGTTTAATAAGATCCGCGTGTTTTTAAGCAGGTTCGAATATGGGTCTACATTCCGACCCGAGATTAATAAGGCTGGGTTGGTTGGTTCGGGTTTGGTCCGAACACATTTTTGTTTGGGTTAAACTTGTGAAGGAATTACATTTGGGCTCTTTGATTTTCCTTTTCTCACAATTTATTCATTAAATCCTTGTAATTTGGGTTCCCAGTTTGCAATTTCATGCAATTCAGTCCCTAAATCTTTTTAATTGCTTTATTTAATTGTTTAATTTATATATGTGTATGTTTTAAAATCAGCATGTAGTATATTTGTTTAGAGGATTAAACCACTTAGAATAAACAATTAGAGCCTTTTAAGTCTAAGTTCTTTAATTAATTCAATAAACTTAAATAGGAAGATAATTGTAGAAAGTAAATGAATATTAAATGGAAACTTTGATGTTCTAAGTTGGTTATTGTCACATTGTAATGTGATGTTAATCAAGGGAACATTTTAGTGCAATGTTTAATATTTCATTTAAACCTAGAATATTGTAACTACACTTAGTGAGTTTATTCAAATCTAAATTGGAATTATGTCTAAATAATTAGAGACATTAATAATTAGAAATGTTATTAATTTATGGCCTAATATGGATAGTGCCCAATTATTTGAGTGTTATCACATAAACCCCTAAATTTGATAATATTCATGGATTCTTAATTAATTTCATAAATGGGAATCCTAATTAGTTTTGAACTTAAAAATTGACAAGAAAATAAATGGAAATGCATAACTTTTTGTGTTGAGATACATTTTTGAATATAAATTGAAGTATCCTAAAGTATCTAGATGTTTCAAAACTTAAATTCGGTTTAAATGTATTTTCTTGCAAAAAGATATCTCCATTCGGAATAAAATTCAATTAACAATTAATGATTTAATTAAATACAAATTATTGCTCGAAATGCCAAAATGCCACGTGAAATTAATAAAATGCTAATCCTTCCCCACACGTAACCGACTCTCAAACCTAAATTTTAAGAAAAAGAATCTCTTGTTTGTTTTTATGGTGTCTGGTCTACTAAAGTGACCGGTGGCGACTCCAAATTAATTTTCAAGAATAAAAAAAGGAAAACTCAATTTAAAACGAAAAACTTTAATTTTCAGAATTAAATGAATTAAAATGGATAAAACACCTATTTTTAAAAGAATCAATCATCAGACTATTTTTACACACTCAGTTTTAAAAATGGTCGCGACAGTTTGGCGACTCCGCTGGGGACGAAATTGAGGGTCGTGCCTAATTAATTAAATAATTACACGTAGCATTTTGACATTTTTTAGCAATAATTTGAATTTAATTTTTTTCTAAGAATAGTTGGATGAACATTCAGGAAAAATGGAGGTAGCTTTTGTGTATGATATATCTGTCATTCATGCATAAGCCCTCGACTCGGGCTTTTCACCCTTAAAGTGGGGGAAAGACATTATCCGACGTGATGCTCTCCAGCTTCGAGTTCGGATTTTTGTCTTCTTCTAGTATACTCTCCAGCACGTGATGTCTTGTTGTCGCATTAGACGGTAACGACAGTTCAGAAACCCAGAGTCTAGAACAAAGCCCACATTTTGTTTTTAGAAACCTACCCCGCTAGAGCCAGACAGTGACCTAGGACAGGGGCTTCCAGTTTAAATACTCTTCTCTGGTTATTTTCTTGGCTAACTAAATTGTTTTATTTATCAGCAATTTAATTTTTGCTTACATAATTAATTTACCATAATGACTCGTTTTTTGCACCGCATCTTCATTGCATAGAGGTATTGATTCTAAAGTTGTTATTATTAGAAGACTATCATGAAAGATAAGGGGAATCGTAATCCGATAGAGGGGACTACAAATATAAGGCAGTGTCCGGGACAAGTCACGGAAGAAGTGAAAGGTAGTTCATCCAAGTGTCATATATCTGATGGTGTTAGTGTTAATGCTGACAAAAATGAGATGCAAGAACTGAAAAACAAATGGCTGAAATGATGACTATGATGACGACTATGGCCAAAGAAAAAGGGCACACTGAACTGAAAGAAGAACCAAACAAAAATCAGAACATGTATAAACAACTCGGTCCGAGGACCGTTACAATTTGTATAATAAACCAACATGAGGTGTAAGTGGGTCAAATTCCAAGAAAGTAATGATGGGCCCGAAAGAAGCTTGAGTGGAAGGAAATAGAGGGTCTTTTAATTTAATCCTGATGACATACACAAATTTGCATCCGCTTTTGGTAGAAAAGAAATTTGTGAGCCCAGTTTCGTCCAAGCCCGAAGAGTTTTCTTATTCGGGAGGTTACAACAACGCATTATGTGACTATCATTAGGGAAGTTCAAACCATACTACTGAGAATTGCGAAGCCTTGAAGAACAAGGTTGAAAATCTTATTAGGGTAGGCCTATTGAGTTTTGAAGATGGAAAACCCAAATTTTCCAAAAGCCTAACAATTCATAAAACACTTAGAGATACAAAAGATGAAAGAAATTTCATGTCCAGCAGAATTAATCTAGAGTCCGAGACAAGGTTTGAGCTTCAGTACCCCTTTAGCAGATTGCCAAAAGACAAGAGATCACAAATTTTATTTTGACCCAATCCCTATTTCATACAAAGAACTATATCCTCAATTGTTGAATGCTCAATTGGTGACCCCAAAATTTGTCACACCTTTGGAACCTCCGTATCCAAAATGGTATGACATCAAGGTTCTGTAACACCCCTCACCCGGTTTAGGAGCAAGAGGCGATCAGGAACCAATTAAAACAAGATTAACTGAGAAGTGGGCCAAATTAATATTTTTTAAAAAATCGAGATGAATTAAATCAAAATCAACTTAATCAAATTCAACTTAGACATCTTTTATACCACAACTACATTGTTCTATTGATTAGAAGTAATTCTATTCGATTCCTTCATAACCTTAAAGCAATTAGATCACATAATTAACTTACCTAACCATCATCTCTTTTTCCATTAACCATGAAAATAAGTTCAAGTTTTCTATCCATTTCGAATAGTTCACAAGAGACCTAAGTGTCTAATTTTCTTAACCATATAAATCTTCAAGTACCATTCGAACCCATAGCGACAAAAGTATAACAATTTCATTTAACTTCCCAAAGATCATACTTGTTTTATTTATTATCATATGATCTCAAAACATGAGGCATACATGACTATAATTCATGTTTATATCCCTATCATAACTACAACGAAAGAGGGTTACATGCCTCTACACAAACACCATGGGAATAACATTTACAATCACATGGTATTCAAAAAGAAAGTCCACAATCTACCATTTAATACACACATCTTAAGTAGAGATTAAAGACCATCATGATGCAAAGGACCAAGACCACAATGCAAGATCTAAGTCACCCACTATCATTAAAACATAACCAAAATATGACATACTTTCAATCTTCCTTCACTTGTGTATATATATATATAGCTCCAAAGATTGGGAATCTCTAACCAATCAATCCTGAATTTTGGGAAGAATAACAACAAGAGGTGATAAGTATATAGAAGTACTTAGTGAGGTAATGCTACTTTTCAATTTTAAGTTTAAAATTTGAAGATGATCAATCAATACATGTAGGCACATCAATCGGTTAATCTATATCAAGAATAAGTGAACTACAACACTTGATTTCTTTTCATATAACTAAACATGCTCGAAGCAATTTAACAATCAAGATAATTCCATGTAAAATAAAATTTCACAATTTACCATCGATTTACAATTCAATTCGCACCATATTCATAGTAACAACTCAATTCATAGTTTTCAATAAATTAACCAAATCAATTGATCACATATTTCTTAAAATAAAGTTCAGTCTTGGTATCTAGTTAATTCAAAGGTAAACGAGCCACATATTCCAAATAGATACATTAAGTATCCGAAACAAGAAGGTGTCTTCTACACCCAACCAAGTTGATACGCATGGTATCTATCAAGTCAATGCCCTAGGCATCTGAAAGGGGTTAATTACATCTTTATCAAGACAGTACATTTAGTACTTAGCAAGTTGAGCTCTAGACTCTAGGCATGCCTTACTACCTAGGAATAACTAGAACCAAGATCTTTGTTTCACACCCTTTAATTCGATCATTAATTAATTAAAGAGGAAACATTGCAAGCAATAGAATTTAACCATCTTAAAATCATGCTACTATTCGATTAGATCAATTAAACACTAACTTTCAATTGTACTCTTTGCCTTTTAAATTTTATCATATCAAAATACACAATGCATAATATAATCCATGAATCAATCAATAATCTAAGGTTACTATACAAGTCGAATCAAAATCACACACACACACACACACACACACACACACATATATATATATATATATATATATATATATATATATATGGGTATAAATTCCTACCGTTTGTTTAATAGCTTTATCAATACATGAATTTTCTTAAAATTGAAGATCAATCTCTAGCCTTCGTATGTATTTATCAAATTCACACCTTGTCTATGACATATCAATAATGATCAAGCATTCTAAAAACAAGAAATCACTCAAATACCATTCCAATCATCCACAAGTTTCAATCAAAGTATACAATTGTTAATTTAAGTTATTATTCCCTAGTTACCAAATATAGGTTAATCCGGTTTCATAATTGAGATAATTTATCATGCAAAGTTTTGGTTAGAACCTAAGTTCCAACCCTAGGGAGAATTACACCACTACAACAAAACAGGTCTTTAGTGGCGTTTTTAATGCCGCTAAAAACATTCCTGGCGTTTTGAAAAGCGCCACTAAAAGTGCTGCTTAAACCAGTGCTGCAACAGTTCGTGGCATTTTCGGTTAAGAAACGCCACAACAGGTCAAAATCTATAGTGGCGTTTGTAAAAACAAACGCCGTGAAAAACTGTTCCGTAGCTGCGTTTGTTTTTACAAACGCCACGAAAAACTGTTTTGTAGTGACGTTTTTATTTTACAAACGCCGCAAAAAATTGTTCTGTAGTGGCGTTTGTAAATACAAACGCCACGAATAACTGTTTCTTAGTGGAGTTTTTTTACTACAAACGCCGGGAATAACATCATGTTTTCAAAAAAAACTCAAATAATAAATACACATTCCTTTTCTCAAATAGACAATTAATAGTGAGAACGGTCAGAACTATACATTTAAAATAACTTCTAACATTACAAATTCATTTCTCCAAACTCATACTACACAAACATGCAAAGTTAACATGAAATAAAATTGGAATAGAAGAACTCATTCAAATCAAGACATGGTGAATCTAATACATGAATCAGAAATGAATCTAATACATAAATTAGAAAGAAGTGTATATGGCCTTAGATTCCAAAACTATACCAACATCATCATCAGTACTTGCACTTTCCACAAACTCAGAACCAATGTATATGGCCTTTATTGCACTTTCATGGTCCTGTAAAAAGTAGAAAACATCAAATCATGGAATACTCCATGAGAAGAATAGGAACGAGTGGCACACAACCAAGAAACTAAAGAGTAATGAGTTTGAACAGCAAAGTCCTAATAGATAACATCACTTCCACCAAGAAACTAAAGGTTATATGATTACTCGACAAAAAATATAACCCACAAACTTACAAAATAAAATAAACAATATGGTAAGTTAAAATAAAGACAAGAATTATTATCATGGATACTATCAGTGTTATGAAGTTTGTACCTATGAGTGTTACAAAATAATATAACTCACAAACCAACAAAATATGATAAAATATAATAACCTTCATAACAGAAGTGAAATAAAGTGAGAAAAAAAGACAGCTTTAACACAATTAGCATCAACAAGAAAGAAACAAATAAGCTCCTTTAAATTTACACAGATCTAGGGGTGTCAGCACTTTGAACCCAATGTTAGCTTAAGTTAGCCATGGAGTAAAGCCTGGGTTATATGCTTATAGCAGACTACGTCATCTATACAATATCTTGTTTGATTAACTAGAACTTTTAAAACCTGATCCTGTTTATGATGAAAGAGAAGTTAACAAAACTACCGAATTAATTGGAGAAGGGGGTATACACAAGATAATACCCAACACATAATTTACGAAGAAGTAGAAAACATTACATCATCCAATAACTGCACCCTGACATTTTCAGCTCTATTATCATAATGCCTTAACAGCTGAAGGCCTGTTCCTGAAATCAGCTTAGTTGTCATGTATGTTTCCCATGGGATATCCCTCTTCAGTCTTCAGCACCTTTAAAAGAGTAAAAGACAGAAATCAAAGTGGAATCCCCAGCAACAAGAAATCATTCATAATTAATTATATCATTGAAACAGTTAAAAAGATAAAATAGTTTAAATTCTTTGAACTGGTAAACCACAAGAACAACATAACAATTTGATGCATTGGTAATTCACAACTAAGGCATTCAATAACAAAAAAATAGAAAAGAAGCACCCACGGAAGTAAATCAAATCAACTAGAGAAATGAAAGTTTAATGCTAATTCACAAATGTAATGTCTAATCCTTCAAATTCATCTTTTACTTCTATATTCAACTGCACTTTCTACATTTTGCTGCAAGAAAATAATAAAAGCAACGGCCAAAAGATCCCTAAAGCTTTCCAATTCCAATACCAAAACTTGAAACTCAAAAATACTCAGGTTTAATGCAAAATTATAACTAATAAAGTAAATGAAGTGATCAGATCACCAACGTGTTCAGTGGTTAGTTCAGCAGGGTCCATTGGTGCTAAAAAAACACTTCAAATTCCACATATTAAAGCCCCTATAAAATTTACCAAGAGATAATAACAGATTTAAAATCAAAATCCCTTGCATTTTATCTACAAATACACAACAGAAATCTATAATTGTATTTCAACATTTGATCAAATCTGAAGAATCAACATTAACAGATCGAATCCGACTAATTTAACTTCATATTCTAATTCATTTAGCTTAAAATGAATAATTAATTATGAAAATAAATTAACTCAATTCAAGTATTTAACAATAAAAATAAAAACAAAACAACATGCAGCGATGGGAGGGAGACAGAAAATGTAGTTTTGTTTATACTGAATGAAAAATCAGAGTAAATTGAAGAAAAATTGGAAGTATCATCATTACGAAATGGCAACTGCAAACTACAATTCACAAAAATTAAAATCCTTTGTAATGTATACCTGAATAGCAGCACTATAATGGCAAGTATCATCATGGAAGACGAATTTCAGACAGCTAGAAACACAGGGAGAGTGGTTGCACAAGAAGACAACACCGGAACAAGGACAAGGCCGGCTACGGTCGTTCTCTCCATGGGTTACCAGAGATTTAGGCGTTTCAAGAAAAACTGTAAAAATGACAAAAGAGAAAAGAACATGAAGAGATTACCAGGTTAGGTATTGCTTCGGATAAACAATAGTGATTTTGTAAATTTGGGTTTAATGGAGAAGAGGTGTCAATCGACAGAATCAAGTGGCGGGTTTCATTTGACGCTTGTAAGAGAGAATCAGATAATCGAGTTAAGTAAATGAAAAAGAATGAGAGAGGGAGAATAGAGCGGAACCTGAGAGAGAATGAGAATAATGTTTTTTTCTTCTTGTTTGTTGAAACAGAGATTGTCTAACTCGACGACGTCACAAAGGGTGGAGGGCTCGTGAGCTTTCTTGGAGAAAGTCACATGCCTCGACGGCGAGGAGCGACGACAAGCAGCAACGGTGAGAAGCGCCGGCGAGCACCGACAGTGAGGGGGAGCAGGAGCAATACTTAGGGATTTTATCGCGATGAATTTGGGGATATTGGTGTATCTGAAATTGAGAATATAATCGTTGGTAAAACAATGTGTTTAATTACTGTGGCGTTTCTAGACCCAAACATCGGTAAACCTTACCCTTTTGCGGCGTTTTTGAAATAAAACGCCGCTAAAACTAAAGCTTTTGCGGCGTTTTACCGACAAACGCCCGTATATGATATTTTGTAGCGGTGTTTATTATTAAAACGCCGTGAAGTGAGTCTTTTTGTGGCGATTATGCTACAAACGTCGTTATAAGTATAATATTCGTGACGTTTGTTCAAAAAACGCCACAAAAAGCGCTGCTATATACCAAGTCTGGTGTAGGGCACTCACAACACTCCTAGCTATTCTTGGATTTGGATGCCCTTGAGTGAGTCCTTCTTGCCTATTGAGGT
This sequence comes from Hibiscus trionum, assembly GCA_030270665.1. Classification (NCBI taxonomy): domain Eukaryota; kingdom Viridiplantae; phylum Streptophyta; class Magnoliopsida; order Malvales; family Malvaceae; genus Hibiscus; species Hibiscus trionum. The sequence continues at coordinate 45,365,661 of BSYR01000026.1, read as the reverse complement.
GTCTTATTCGAATCCTTCCTTCCTTAGCTCTAGTCCAAAGCATTTCAAACAATAAACATAAGTTAATATCTTCTTTTAGAGGTCAATTCTTAAATTGTAAGTATAAAAGTATTCATAATTAGGCTATGTACTATTTCAGACAGTTTACAACCTCCTATATTGGTCAGCTTATAACTTTTTATCCGTATGTCAGATATGTGATCATCATATATCGTTAGAAAGCTTACATAACCAACTTTAAGATCATAAAAAGTTTATACTCTAATTACTATCCAATTAAAGCAGTTTATTCCCTAAACTTGAGCAAAAACAGTATTTTAAAATTGTTATCAATTCTAAAGGCATCCTAAAATCGATTCAATTAATTCGATTCCTTTACTAAATCAACTAAATCCTTCTGAGGGTACCACACTTCTTCTTTTAATTGAATTCATGTACTGGAATTATTCTCAGTTGGTGTAACGCCTTGGTTTTGGGCCTAGATGTTTTAGACATCGGATCGGACTGGTCGAGAATGGTTCGAATCGCGTAAGGTGATTTAAGGAAATCAAGGATCGGTATAGGATAAAATTATGATAAAAATTGCTAAAATCCTCTAAAAATATGTTTATGGGATTGGTTAAATCAATTTTACAAAAAGGGTTTTGGAAAATGGACATTTTGAGTTGTGACCAAATTGCAAAGTTTTAAAACTATGGAAAAATGCTATTTTCAAGAAGAGAGTCAAAATCTTAGAATCTTTAGGGAGCTTTTGTACAATTTAGCCTTCCTTCAATTTGACATGTGTTTTTAAAGGGTTTTAATAAAAGGAATTAAAATGGTTTTAATTAAATATTAAATAAATGGGAAATTAGAGAGGTTTTAATCACGTAACTACTTTTCCCTCTCTCATTTCAGCCAAACACATTTTTCAAACAATTTTTCATCAGATTTCTTTTCTCTCAAATTCCTCTGTTCTTCTCTAAACTCTTTTTCAAAGATTCACTTCTTTTTCTTCAAGATTCTTAGAAGGAAAACTTGTCAAATTGTCAAGGAAGCAAGGATTGGAGGTAAATCCCGTTCTTAACCTTCAATCTAGGTTTTTTATTGAAACTCCCAAGATTATTGACTCTCATTTATGATTTTTAACTGAATTTTGATTATAGTTTTGAATTAAGAGAAAAATCTTGCAAAATTGGGATGTGATTCTTGATTTTCGGACTTGATGAGTTGGGCTCTGTTTTGTGTTGATTTTATTTGAGTTCTAAGTTGATTTATATGTCAAAATGATGTGTTGATAACATAGATCCCAAAATCCTTGAGATCCTTGAGGTTCTTGGTTGTTTTAGGTGAGATTTTGGGGTGTTTTGGTAGAATCTTGCTTGTTGGAGGTATAAGGTTGGGTTAGGATGTTTGTTAGATGTGTTTTGATGTTTATAATGCTTTGGAAGTGATGTATGTTGGCTGGGCTTGGTTTAGGAAGCAATCGATTGAGTTTTCGGTTGCTTTGGATGTGTATTTTGGTGTTGTTTGGGTGAGAAACGAGTGTGTGAGTTGTTGCTACTGTTAGAATGCATTTTAATGCATTTAGATCTCTATTTTGATTATGTGAAAATAGGGGATCTTGATCTGGAAGCAAACGAGGTGATTTTGGAGGCTCCGGAGGTGTAATTTCTGTGTCGGCGAACAAGGCTTCGCGTATCGGTGAGTGGAAATGCAATTTCCTGCTTGTAACGCTTTGAGCGTGATCTTGGGAGCTTAGTGTAAGTTTGATACACTTAACTAAGCTCAAGTGTAAGTGTTTCGGTAATCCCTCTCTTGGAAATGTACTATGTTTGATGAAATTGCATTTGCTGTAAGAGTGGATTTGTTTACTGTTTTTAAGCATGTCAAATCATGGTTTGATGCTAGATTTTAATGCCATTATGTTAAGGATGCACTAGGTAAGTGATTCTTGGTTTGCATATGTTGAATGCATATGATATTAAGCATGTGAAGCTTGTGGAAATGGCATTGTGGTTATGCTTGTAAAACAGTGGATTAATGTGGTTAAATGATTATATTGGAAAGTGATGAAAATGGTTTTTGGTTACTTTAATCGGATATAGTTATCCGGCTATAGGATTGGGTGCACCGTGAATAAAGTCGCCTTGGATGTTAGGGATTGTGATTGTGCCGTAATCTCCATCCAAGTACCCTAACGATTGAGGTTAAGATCACAACGGTGAATGGTTAGTCACGTGTGTGAGTCTTGTGTATGTGTCCTATACTCTTGTTAGTGGAATTATACAACTACCGATGAGTGATGTTGAGGGGTTGTGATTGTGCCATTAATCTCCATCAGGGGTGTTGAGGGGTTGTGATTGTGCCATTAATCTCCACCTTGTGTAGTTCGGTAGTTTGTATGAAGCGTGGGGGACAACGCTTATAATCCGCGTATTCGATTGTGTCTTGTGTTGAAATGGTTTATGGATTATCACTTGCGAGTCAATATAATGTAAATGAATAATGTGAAGCATGGGATGCTTGTAATGATGCAAGAATGCATGAGATGCTTGATAAAGCATGAGCAATGGTTTAATTGATGTTTTTAAAGTGATGCATATGAGCTTGTGTTTATTTAAATGCATTGTTGTCTTGAGAAGACATGGTTTATGAAAAGTATGTGATAAAAATGGTGGTTTTAAAAATTATGTTTAATGCATTGATGAATGTGGTTTAGCGATCCTCACTAAGCTATATGCTTACGCTCATTTGTTTCATCAACGCAGAGAATTGATCATTTCAAGGCAGCCCAAAAGCAAGAGGAATCCAAGGCTTTGTTAAAGAGATGTATGTGGTTGACTCTTAGTGTAATAAGTGGCAATGGGTGGGACTTCTACTTTCTGATTTTGATTGGAGATGTTGGTTGTTTTAAGCATATTTAGTTTCTGGTTGTGGACTTGTAATTGGCCTTTTTATGGTCCTATGGTTTGGTTGTGGTGTGTTTCCCCTTTTAGTAGCTTTATGTCTCATGCATGCTAGAATAGCTAAATGCCATCATGATATGATGTGATTGAAGAGTATGTTTTGTTGTGTGATGGTGTTTGAAAGCTTATTAGATAGAGTATATCTTGTATGCATGATTTGAGCTTGTTTGAATGTGATTTGGTATGTTTAAATGGTGTTAATTAAAGCCAATCTGGTATGCGTATCGATACATAGGGAAGCGTATCGATACACTAAGGCAAAATGAGGCAATTCTGTACAGGGTATCGAAACGGATTGCCTGCGTATCTATACGCCTAGGCCAAGTTTGAAGGTCGTACCGATACGCAAGGAAGTGTTTCGATAGGCTTGAATCTTCTTTAGCTATTGTCTTCCCGCGTATCGATACAAGGCGAAGTGTATCGATACGAGTAGTTAAATTTCAGTTAAAAGTATCTTTTAAGGTTTGAAAATGTTGTATTTTGGTCCCTGAATATTGTGTGTGCAATAGAATGTGTTTGGATGATCCATTTGAGCTGAATTTTGACATGTTCGCATGTTACATGATTAATCTAGGATTGGTAACTTTAAAATCTTGAAAGTCCCTGTATTTTATGGTATTTACAGTTCAGTTCCTAAAAGTCAAATGTATGCAATTGAACCCCTAATCAATTCTGATCGATATGCCATTTTCACCTAATCGCTTTGCTGTACTTATAGGTTAATAATATGCATCTAGAGAAGATAAAAAGAAAAAAGGGTCGTAAATCAAGGTTGACTTCCGGGTTGACTTTGGTTTTCCCCGTGTAATCTTCGTAGTTCGGGTTAAACGTCTAGACCGGGCTAAGGGGGTTACATTTGTTGGTATCAGAGCATGGATACGAAAGAATTGGGAATGTTGGTATGTGAAATTGATATGTATCGTTGTATGTTGTTTGAAAGCATGCAATTGGTTGAATTCTGAAACTTATGCCATGTTTGATTTGTATAAATTGCATGTGAAATGGATATGAGTGCGTGATGATGATGTAATGATGTTGTACGCTGAATTTGAATGATGAAAAGCATGTTGAGCTTGATGAGTCTTTGTATGCTATGTCATGTTAGGGGAAGTCGGGGTGCCCATTGCCTTATTACAATAATCAAATGTTTTTTTGTAAACTTGGATCCTTGCTTGCAGCTGGCCTAAATGGTTGATTTGTTTTTGGTTGTTGTGTTTTGTTTAAAATATCACAACGGGACCTAGAAGGGAGTTGAGGTCTAGTACGATCATACCTGCGGCTGAGCATGGTGACCAGGGTGCGCAAGAGGCTGATGTCCCTCATGGTGGAAATCTACCTCCTCTGCCATCACTTGGAGGTGGGGAGCAGGTGCCGCAAGGACCTGCTGGTCCTGGGTTGGGTGATTTGGCGCCACTAGTTCAGGCGATCACCAGAGCGTTTCAGGCTGCTGTTGCCGGAGTGCATGTACAGGCCCCTACAGCTGGGCAGGCGGGCTTACTGTTGGAAAGACTGAGGAGCTTAGGAGTTGTAGAGTTCTTTGGTATGTCTCCTGAGGCGTCTAAGGCCTGATTGGTGAGTACAATCCGTATCATGGATCAGATGCGCAGTAATGATGTTCGCAAGATGGGATGCGCATTATCTTTGCTGCAAGGCGATGCCTACAGCTGGTGGACGACTACCACGGATGGTATGGAACCCAATGAGGTTGATTGGGAGTTTTTAGAGGTGCCTTCAGGAGAAAGTATCTAGGGGTGAGATACTTGGACGAAAAGAAACGGGAGTTTATGTCGCTTGTTCAGGGCAACCTTTCTGTGGCTGAGTACGAGGTTAAGTTCGTACGCTTGATCCAGTATGCTCCTGAGCTAGTACCTAGTGAGAGGCACCAATGTGATCGCTTCCGGTACGGGTTGGTACAGGAAGTTAACACATACATGCTAGCTGCAAATTACACTGATTTTGACGTGCTTGTTTGTCGGGCAAAGGACATCGAGCAAAATTTGGGTTTGTCATCTAGAGGTGTTGGTTCTAGCTCTGAGAAGAGAGCCGCTGAGTATAGTTCTGGTGGTGGACGGAACAAAAGAGGCCGTGATAGGAGACATCAGCCTGAGGGAAGGCGTGGTGTTCCGGGTAGAGGTGGTTAGGCTCAGGGAGGACGTGTGAGATCTGAGCAGCATACATGCTGGATATGTGGTTCAAGGGACCATTTGAGGCGAGATTGTCCTCGAGCAGCTAGAGAGGTTCAGGCTCCTATTGTGATGACAATGAACTCTTGTTGGAATTGTGGATCGGCGGATCACATGAGGAGGGAGTGTCCTTTTTTGGCTGGTGGTGGCCAAGGACGTGTTCCTGCGGTAGCTGCACCTCAGAGAGGTCGTGGGCGCGACCGTGGGAACTTTTAGAGGAGGGATGAGGGGCAGCGGGGTATTGCTCATGTTTTAGCTGTTCGACCTGAGGGAGGTGGACCAGCGAGGGTGTATGCTCAGCGCGAGGAGCGCAACGACACCGATGTTATCGCAGGTACCTTTGCTCTCCAGTCTTTATCTTTGCTGGCTTTGATTGATTCTGGATCCACGCATTCTTATATCTTGAGTGAGCATGCGCATTTTCTTGATATACCCGTTGAGATGCTTGAAATTGGAATGCAAGTGACTAGTTCTTTTGGTGACACTGTAGTCACTAGGAAGTTGTATAGGAGATGCCCTTTGTCTGTGCAAGGTCATGTTTTCCTTGTGGATTTGATGGAGTTACCTTTCTACGGATTTGATGTAATCCTTGGCATGGATTGGTTGTCAGAGCATAAGGCGGTGGTTAACTTTGAGGTCAAGCGAGTCACCTTGAAGTTGGTCGATGATTATGAAGTAGTGGTTGTAGGCAAGAATGTGAAATTCTTGTCGAATGTGATTTCGGCTTTAGAAGCAAACCGTATGATAAGGTTGGGTTGCAAGGCTTATCTTGCCTATGTGATGAATCCTGGTACCAAGGATGTGCGTGTGCAGGACATCCGAACTGTTCGCGATTAACTGGGTGTCTTTCCAGAAGAATTGCCTGGATTGCCACCAAACAGGGAAGTTGAGTTTGGTATAGAGTTGTACGAAAATACAACTCCAGTGTACATTGCTCCCTATCGCATGGCACCCAAAGAGTTAAAAGAGTTGAAAACGCAGTTGCAGGAGTTGTTGGATGGAGGTTTCATCCGGCCGAGTGTGTTACCTTGGGGTGCACCAGTCTTATTTGTAAAGAAGAAAGATGGGACATTGCGAATGTGCATAGATTATCGGCAACTGAACAAGTTGACAATCAAGAACAAGTATCCCTTGCCTAGAATTGATGATCTCTTTGATCAGTTCCGTGGAGCCTCAGTGTTTTCTAAGATAGACTTGAGATCAAGGTATTATTAGCTAAAGGTGAAGGATGTGGACGTGCCTAAGACAGCTTTTCGCACGAGGTATGAACATTATGAATTTTTGGTGATGCCGTTTGGTTTGACCAACGCGCCTGCTGCTTTCATGGACATGATGAATCGTGTATTCCATGAATTCTTGGATCAGTTTGTAGTAGTGTTCATCGATGATATCCTTGTGTATTCACGTACCGAGGAGGATCATGATAGGCACTTGAGAATTGTTTTGCAAGCGTTACTGGAAAATCAGTTGTATGCCAAGCTGAGTAAGTGTGAGTTTTGTCTTAGGAAGGTGGTTTTCCTTGGGCATGTTGTATCAGCTGAGGGTATCCACGTTGATCCACACAAGGTAGAAGCTGTGATGAGCTGGAAAGTGCCTAAGTCAGTGATAAAGGTACAAAGTTTCCTTGGTTTGGCTGGGTACTACTGTAGGTTTGTCGAGGGTCTCTCGAAGATAGTAGCGCCTTTGACCAAGTTGTTGTAAAAGAATGCCCGCTTTGAGTGGACGGAGGCGAGGCAACAAGCTTTTGAGAAGCTGAAAGAAGCTTTGACGCAAGCTCCTGTTCCGATTCAACCTGAATCTGGTAAGGAGTTTATGGTCTATAGTGATGCGTCCATTGTTTGTTTGGGCTGCGTGTTGATGTAGGAGGGTAAGGAAGTGGCCTATGCATCTAGTCAGTTGAAGGTGCATGAACGCAACTACCCTACTCATGATCTTGAGTTTGCGGCTGTGGTGTTTGCCTTGAAAATTTGGAGGTATTACCTGTATGGTGAGAAGTGTGTTGTGTTTACAGACCATAAGAGTTTGAAATATCTCATGTCTCAAAAGGCGTTGAATCTTAGGCAATATCGATGGGTAGAGTTGCTTAAAGATTATGATTTGACGATTGAGTATCACCCGGGTAAGGCTAATGTTGTAGCCGATGCTTTGAGCAGAAAAGTAGCTGTGGAGTTGAGAGCGATGTTTGCTCGTTTGAGCATATCACATGATGGTGGTCTTATTGCGGAATTGCAAGTGAAGCCATCTCTTTTACAGTTGATCAAAGATAAGTAGTTGCTTGATGATTCTCTTGTTTCGCATGTTTAGGACATTGTGGAAGGTAGACCTTCGGATTTCAGCTTTAGTGATGATGGTGTTCTGTGCTTTGGGAGTCGAATAGTAGTGCCTGATGATGCTGAGTTAAGGCACACTATTCTGACTGAAGCTCATAGTAGTCCTTTTGCAATGCATCTGGGTAGTACAAAGATGTATCGTGACCTGAAAGATGAGTACTACTGGGTGGGGTTGAAAAAGGATATGGCTGAGTTTGTTAGTAAGTGCATGGTGTGTCAGTGAGTGAAGGTTGAGCATCAGGTTCCTTCTGGGTTGTTGCAGCCTTTGAGAATCCCAGAATGGAAGTGGGAGAGAATCACCATGGATTTTTTGTGTCTGGCTTGCCTTTGTCACCGACAAAGAAGAATTCAGTTTGGGTGATCGTTGATCGGCTTACCAAGTGTGCACATTTTCTGCCTGTGCATACTACATATACTTTGGATAAGTTGGCTGAGTTATACATAGCTGAGATTGTGCGGTTCCACGGTGTACCAAAGTCCATTGTGTCGGATAGAGATCTGAGGTTTACAGCACGATTTTGGGAATGTTTGCATCAAGCCTTGGGTACACGGTTGCATTTCAGTACTTCTTATCATCCTCAGACGGATGGACAGTCGGAGCGTGTGATCCAAGTGCTTGAGGATATGTTGAGATGCTGTGTGATAGATTTCCAGGGGTCTTGGGAGAAGCAATTGCCGTTGGTTGAGTTTGCATATAATAATAGTTACCAGACAAGTATCCAAATGGCTCCATACGAGGCTTTGTATGGGAGAAGATGTAGAACCCCTCTCTGTTGGGCAGAAGCTGGGAAAAAGTTGATTTCGATGCCAGCTATGCTTAAGGGAACCACCGAGAAGGTGAAGCTCATTTGTGAGCGTTTAAAGGCAGCATCGGATAGGCAAAAGTCTTACGCGGACTTGAAGCGTAAGGAAATTGAGTTCACGGTTGGCGAACATGTGTTCTTGAAAGTATCACCTTGGAAGAAGGAGATGAGATTTGGGTGTAAGGGCAAGCTTAGCCCAAGGTTCATTGGACCTTATAAGATTGAGGAGCGTATTGGTCTTGTGGCATATCAGTTGAGATTGCCTGCAGAGTTGGAGAAGATACATGATGTGTTTCATGTCTCCATGTTACGGAAGTACAGATTGGATCCTTCGCATGTAATGCTTATTGAGGAGATAGAGTTGAATCCGGATCTGTCATATGATGAGGAACCAGTGAAGGTTCTGGATGTGAGTAGCAAAGTTCTTCGTGGCAAGACGATCGAACTTGTGAAGGTGTTCTGACGACACCAGGGAGTTGAGGAGGCCACGTGGGAAAGCAAGGCGGAAATGTTGAGGCAGTTTCCGCATCTCTTTCCATCAGGTAAGAATTTCGAGGATGAAATTTCCTAAGTGGGGGAAAGTTGTAACGCCCTGGTTTTTGGCCTAGATGTTTTAGACATCGGATCAGACCGGTCGAGAATGGTTCGAATCGCGTAAGGTGATTTAAGAAAATCAAGGATCGGGATAGGATAAAATTATGATAAAAATTGCTAAAATCCTCTAAAAATATGTTTATGGGATTGGTCAAATCAATTTTACAAAAAGGGTTTTGGAAAATGGACATTTTGAGTAGTGAACAAATTGTAAAGTTTTAAAATTGTGGAAAAATGCTATTTTCAAGAAGAGAGTCAAAATCTTAGAATCTTTAGGGAGCTTTTGTAAAATTTAGCCTTGCTTCAATTTGACATGTGTTTTTAAAGGGTTTTAATAAAAGGAATTAAAATGGTTTTAATTAAATATTAAATAAATGGGAAATTAGAGAGGTTTTAATCACGTAACTACTTTTCCCTCTCTCATTTCAGCCAAACACATTTGTCAAACAACTTTTCATCACATTTCTTTTCTCTCAAATTCCTCTTTTTCTTCTCTAAACTCTTTTTCAAAGATTCACTTCTTTTTCTTTAAGATTCTTGGAAGGAAAACTTGTCAAATTGTCAAAGAAGCAAGGATTGGAGGTAAATGTTGTTCTTAAACTTCAATCTAGGTTCTTTATTGAAATTCCCAAGATTATTGACTCTCATTTATGATTTTTAACTGAATTTTGATTATAGTTTTGAATTAAGAGCAAAATCTTGCAAAATTGCGATGTGATTCTTAAATTTCGGACTTGATGAGTTGGGTTCTGTTTTGTGTTGATTTTATTTGAGTTCTAAGTTGATTTATATGTCAAAATGATGTGTTGATAACATAGATCCCGAAATCCTTGAGATCCTTGAGGTTTTTGGTTGTTTTAGGTGAGATTTTGGGGTGTTTTTGTGGAATCTTGCTTGCTGGAGGTATAAGGTTGGGTTAGGATGTTTGTTAGATGTGTTTTGATGTTTATAATGCTTTGGAAGTGATGTATGTTGGCTGGGCTTGGTTTAGGAAGCAATCGATTGAGTTTTCGGTTGCTTTGGATGGGTATTTTGGTGTTGTTTGGGTGAGCAACGAGTGTGTGAGTTGTTGCTGGTGTTAGAATGCATTTTAATGCATTTAGATCTTTGTTTTGATGATGTGAAAACATGGGATCTTGATCTGGAAGCAAACGAGGTGATTTTGGAGGCTCTGGAAGTGTAATTTCCGTGTCGGCGAACAAGGCTTCACGTATCAGTGAGTGGAAATGAAATTTCCTGCTTGTAACGCTTTGAGCGTGATCTTGGGAGCTTAGTGTAAGTTTGATACACTTAACTAAGCTCAAGTGTAATTGTTTCGGTAATCCCTCTCTTGGAAATGTGCTATGTTTGATGAAATTGCACTTGATGTAAGAGTGGATTTGTTTACTGTTTTTAAGCATGTCTAAGCATGGTTTGATGTTGGATTTTAATGTCATTATGTTAAGGATGCACTAGGTAAGTGATCCTTGGTTTGCATGTGTTGAATGCATATGATATTAAGCATGTGATGCTTGTGGAAATGGCATTGTGGTTATGCTTGTAAAACAGTGGATTAATGTGGTTAAATGATTAAATTGGCAAGTGATGAAAATGGTTTTTGGTTACTTTAATCGGATATAGTTAGTCGGCTATAGGATTTGGTGCACCGTGAATAAAGTCGCCTTGGATGTCGAGGGTTTGTGATTGATCCATAATCTCCATCCAAGTACCCTAACGATTGAGGTTAAGATCACAACGGTGAATGGTTAGTCCCGTGTGTGAGTCTTGTGTATGTGTCCTATGCTCTCGTTAGTGGAATTATACAACTACCGATGAGTGATGTTGAGGGGTTGTGATTGTGCCATTAATCTACATAACGGGTGTTGAGGGGTTGTGATTGTGCCATCTCCACCTTGTGTAGTCCGATAGTTTGTATGAAGCGTGGGGGACAACGCTTGTAATACGCGTATCCGATTGTGTCTTGTGTTGAAATGGTTTATGGATTATCACTTGCGAGCCAATATAATGTAAATGAATAATGTGAAGCATGAGATGCTTGTAAATGATGCAAGAATGCATGAGATGCTTGGTAAAGCATGAGCAATGGTTTAATTGTTGTTTTTAAAGTGATGCATATGAGCTTGTGTTTATTTAAATGCATTGTTGTCTTGAGAAGACATGGTTTATGAAAAGTATGTGATAAAAATGGTGGTTTTACAAATTATGTTTAATGCATTGATGAATGTGGGTTAGTGATCCTCACTAAGCTATATGCTTATGCTCATTTGTTTCATCAATGCAGAGAATTGATCATTTCAAGGCAGCCCAAAAGCAAGAGGAATCCAAGGCTTTGTTAAAGAGATGTATGTGGTTGACTCTTAGTGTAATAAGTGGCAATGGGTGGGACTTCTACTTTCTGATTTTGATTGGAGATGTTGGTTGTTTTAAGCATGTTTAGTTTCTGGTTGTGGACTTGTAATTGGCCTTTGTATGGTCCTATGGTTTGGTTGTGGTGTTTTTCCCCTTTTAGTAGCTTTAGGTCTCATGCATGCTAGAATAGCTAAATGCCATCATGATATGATGTGATTGAAGAGTATGTTTTGCTGTGTGATGGTGTTTGAAAGTTTATTAGATAGAGTACATCTTGTATGCATGATTTGAGCTTGTTTGAATGTGATTTGGTATGTTTAAATGGTGTTAATTGAAGCCAATCTGGTATGTGTATCGATACACGGGGAAGCGTATCGATACGCTAAGGCAAAATGAGGCAATTCTGTACAGGGGTATCGAAATGGATTGCCCGCGTATCGATACGCCTAGGCCAAGTTTGAAGGTCGTACCGATACGCGAGGAAGCGTTTCGATACGCTTGAATCTTCTTTAGCTATTGTCTTCCCGCGTATCGATACATGGCCAAGTGTATCGATACGGGTAGTTAAATTTCAGTTAAAAGTGTCTTTTAAGGTTTGAAAATGTTGCATTTTGGTCCTTGAATATTATGTGTGCAATAGAATGTGTTTGGATGATCCGTTTGAGCTGAAATTTGACATGTTGGCATGTTACAATATTAATCTAGGATTGGTAACTTTAAAATCTTGAAAGTCCCTTTATTTTATGGTATTTACAGTTCAGTCCCTAAAAGTCAAATGTATGCAAGTGAACCCCTAATCAATTCCGATCGTTGTGCCGTTTTCACCTAATCGCTTTGCTGAACTTATAGGTTAATAATATGCATCTAGAGAAGATAAAAAGAAAAAAAGGGTCGTAAATCAAGGTTGACTTTCGAGTTAACTTTGGTTTTCCCCGTGTAATCTTCGTAGTTCGGGTTAAACGTCTAGACCGGGCTAAGAGGGTTACAATTGGTTCATCTAAGTCTTTCAATTTAGTTATTTTTCCAGAACAGTCCTTATTTGTCTATTTTATCACTAATACACTCAATTAACTTAATTCCATTGTTATTAAATCATTTAATTTCTTCTTTTATCCATTACAATTAACTTTTTACTCAATCTCAATATTTCCAGCTTCCAATTTACCATTTTAACTATCCATTTTTCAATTCGACCATCTTAGTCCCTATACTTTCCATTTTTTTTTAATTTGAGCTCTTAACTTCGATCTAACCTCAAACTTGCTATCCCCATTATCTTTTTACTCAAATTAAAATTTCTACCATTTGGAATACATCTCTACGAATAATTTATTCCTACACAACTTTTTTCTAATTTTGATTCTAAGTCCTTTAATTTTTTTCGAGACTTCCATAGCCCATAATACTAAGGAATACTTAAAATTTCCTTTAAGGTTCGGCTAATCCAAAATTTTCCTAACCATTATTACAAGATCCTACACTTCTATTACCAATATTTAAACTAATCTAACCAATTTCTATCCCCAAGTTTCGAATCAATTAGTAATCCAACCAATATTCATAATTCCTATAATTAAAAGTTAATATAAACTATATCTTGGAACAAGGAACTCGCCAAGCTTTTTCTTTAATTATTTCCTAGCCGAAATGAGCTTCATACAAGAGATAATTTGAGGTTCTCCATGGATTTTCAGCGAAGCTCAACTCTTCTCTCTCTCAGTTGCTTAGCCGGTTAGGAGAAGAGTTGGTGGTGATGACAAGTTGTCATTCACCAAGCCTTGGTTTGGACTAATTTACCCTCCCTAATTGAGTCTTAAGTTGTAAGATAGTGGAGGGGTAGTTTGGGTAGCTCCGGTTTTGTGACAGCAAGGACCTCTAATTAGATTTTACTCAATTAGCTCCTACTTAATCCTATTCGGCATTTTGCCAATAATTTAATTTGGTCCCTATTGTTTGAATTACCTCATAGTTCATCAATTAATTTAACTTTATTATTAGTTATTGAATCCCTTTATTACTTAAGTACATTTGAGGGTGTTACAATTCTCCACTTCTTAAAAGAAGAATTCGTCCTCGAATTCTTACCTGAATTGAACAAATAAGGATATTGTTCTTTCATTGTATCCTCAGGTTCCCAGTTTGCTTCTTCCATCTTATGGTTTCTCCACAGGACTTTCAGTAAGGCAACATTCTTGTTTCGCAGCCTTTTAACATCTCTATCAAGAATTTGAACTGGCTCTTCTTCATAGGATAGATCAGGATTCAATTCTACTTCTTCTGGTTCTAAGACATGGGATGGATCAGATCGGTACTTCTGTAACATTGAGACATGGAAGACATTGTGAATTTTATCAAACCCACTTAGGAATGCTAGCCGATAAGCCATTGGACCAATTCTTTCTATCACTTCGAAGGGTCCGATAAATCGAGGACTGAGCTTTCCTCTTTTACCAAATCTAAAAAATTTCTTCCAAGGGGACACTTTTAGAAATACTATATCCCCAATATTATGTTGAACGTCTCTTCGCTTTAAATCAGCATAGGCTTTTTGTCTATCAAAGTCTTGTTTCAGTCTGCTATGAATAATTTGAACTTGTTCTTCAGTTTCTCAAAGTAATTGAGGACCGAGAATTTTGTTCTCACCTAATTCGGACCAGCATAGTGGTGTCATGCATCTTCTTTCGTAAAGAGCTTCAAACGGTGCCATTTGAATCAAAGCTTGGAAACTGCTGTTATAAGCTAACTCTACTATAGGTATTGCTTTCTCCCAATTTCTTCCAAATTCGATAACACAGGTTCTAAGCATATCCTCGAGTACTTGTATCACTCTTTCTGATTGACTGTCACTTTGTGGATGGAAGGTCGTACAGAGATTTACTTTAGTCCCCAGAGCACAATGTAAAGTTTTCCAAAATCTAGTCGTGAACCTAGGATCTATGTCAGAAACAATTGAGGTAGGAACCCCGTGCAACCGGATTACTTCACGTATGTACAAGGTAGCTAGAGTTTCCAGATTATAGTTCATCCGAACGTGAATAAAGTGAGCCGATTTAGTGAATCGGTCCACTATCACCCACACCGCATCATGTTTTCTTAGGGTGCAAGGAAGACCGGATACAAAGTCCATAGTGATTCGGTCCCATTTCCATTGAGGAAATTCGAGTGGTTGTAGTAATCATGTGGGAGCTTGGTGTTCTGCTTTGACTCTCTTACAATTCAAACATTTGGATACATAGTCTATGATAGTTGATTTCATTCCTAACCACCAATACAAAGGTTGAAGATCTTTAAACATTTTAACCGATCTAGGATGAATCGAGAAGGGACTTTGATGAGCTTCGTGAAGAATTTTAGTTTTCAGTTTTTCATCATTCGGAACACACACTCTGTTCTTAAAATACAATTTGCCATTTGAATGAATAGAGAAGTCTCGATTGGTTTCTGAGTCAATCTTCGAGACGATGGCTTGAAGTTCAGGATGATTTTGTTGTAATTCTTTAATCCTTGATATTAAACTAGATTGAATTTGAAGCTCAGACATGAATCATCGTTTCTGATACACTCGGAGATGAGCATTTATAGAATTTGAAGCTACAAGGTCGAATAAGAGTGTTTAGATACATAAAGAAAAAGAAATAATTTCGAGGGGACACTTGTAAAGTAAGATACTTGCTCGTAGGGTTTCTCGTAATATAAGAAAGACAGATTTAATTCCTAATATTTAAAGTTTTTAATTTAGATTAACTTACCCAAATATGGTCTTCGACTAAGAGCATCAAAAACTACATTTGCTTTCCCCAGATGATAATCGATAATTAACTTATAATCTTTAAGCAGCTCTACCCATCTTCTCTGCCTCAAATTCAGATCCTTTTGAGTCATAAGATATTTGAGGCTTTTGTGATCTGTAAACAGATGACACTTATCACCATACAAATAGTGTCTCCAAACATTAAGGGCAAACACAATAGCGGCAAGCTCAAGGTCGTGAGTCGAATAATTGAGTTCAAGAGGTTGTAATTGATGTGAAGCATAAGCAACCACATTGTCTCATTGCATTAAGACGCATCCTAAACCTGAGTGAGACGCATCACTAAAAACTGTAAATTCCTTTCCTGGTTCCGGTTGAATAAGAACTGGAGCATGGGTCAAGGCTTGTTTAAGTTGGTCAAAGCTTCGTTGTTTCTTTTCCGACCACGAAAAAGGTTCATCTTTTCGAAGGAGCTTAGTCAAAGGCAAGGCAATGGTAGAGAATCCCTTGACAAACCTTCTATAGTATCCGACTAATCTGAGAAAGCTTCGAACTTTGTTCACATTTCTCGAGGGTCTCCAATCAACAATAGATTGGATTTTCTTCGGGTCCACTTTAATTCCTTGAGCTGAAATGACATGACCAAGAAATGACACTTCCAGTAGCCAGAATTCGCATTTGGAGAACTTAGCAAATAGTCGGCGTTCTCAGAGAGTGCAAAACGATTCTGAGATGTTTGGCATGTTCTTCCTTGTCACGAGAGTAAACCAAGATATCGTCAATAAAAACAACCACAAATTTATCAAGATAGGGTTTGAAGACCCTGTTCATGAGATCCATGAATGCAACCGGAGAATTGGTTAGTCCGAATGGCATTACTAGGAACTCGAAATGGTCGTATCTTGTTCTGAAAGTTGTTTTAGGCACATCCTCATCTTTTACTTTCATATGATAATACCCCGATCTAAGGTCGATCTTAGAAAACACAGCATCATGTCTGAGTTGGTCGAACGAATCCTCAATCCTGGGTAATGGATATTTTTTCTTGATTCTTACTTTATTCAATTGCCGATAATCAATGCAAAGCCTCATGGTTCCATCATTCTTCTTTACGAACAAAACAGGAGCGCCCTAAGGAGAAGTACTGGGTCGAATAAATCCCTTATCTTCAAGTTCTTGAATTTGCTTCTTAAGTTCCTTCAACTCGATTGGTGTCATAATATAAGGCGTAATAGACACCGGATTTGTTCCACGCTGGACTTCAATTCCAAATTCCACTTCTCTAGTCGGGGGAAGACCAGGGAGTTCCTCAGGAAAAACATCAATGAATTCAGAAACAATTAGCATTTCCGGTAAACCGAAGTCAATTTGATCTTGTAAAACCATAGAAGCAAAATTAGAAATAGGCTTTTTATCAATCATGGGTATAGATTCTTTTCCTAGACCCCGGAGGTATAATCTTTTATTTTGATAATCTAACCAGGCTTCATGTTTACTCAACCAATCTAATCCCAAAATTAAATCAAATTCACAAGTTGGTAATATGTATAGGTCAACAAGAAAGGGCATGTTTCTAATGGTAAGAGGACAATTCCTACAAATCGAATTTATTTCAGAAGTTCCTCCTAAAGGGTTTGACACTAGTAGGTTAGTTCGAACCAGTTCAGGTTTTAAGTTTAATTTTTCTATCAAATTTGCACATAGAAAAGAATGTGTAGATCTCGAGTCTATCAAGGCACAGTCAGATATTGAGTTTAGTTCAACGGTACCTGCAATGACATCGGGAGATTCTTCGTCTTCCCTTCCCCGAATGTGATACATACGAGCATGTGCTCAAGATTCTTGATGAGTATAACCAGGGGCATTCGAATGATTTCCCTTATTTTTGCCATGATTTCCCGATTGACTCTTATTAAAGCTTTTGCCTCGATTGCATGGAGCTGAACTCTGATTTGCAGTAGATCGGGCTGGAGCCCTGTTTTGATTCTTGGGACAATATTTGATGAAGTGACCGGCTCCACCACAAGTATAACACAAATTGGATTGAGATCGGCACTGGCCAAAATTAAGTTTATGGCAAAATTTGCAAGTGGGGACCTTCTCGGTATTTCCCGTGCTATTTACAGAGATTACTGGAACGGAGGACTTGTTTCGTGATTGAGGCCTCAGTGTAAAATTGCTTCTCGGTGTAGGAGTGAATGTCGATGAGCTTTCCTTATGATACTTGGTCTTCTTTGATTGCCAACTAGGTTTGTCGTCTCGCTTCTGTTTCTTGTCGTTTTGATTCTCGACCTTCCTTCTTTTCGCAGCTTTCATCTTCGCTTCAGTTGCGATGGCCCGATTTACAAGATTCTAGAAGTCATTAATTCCCAAAGCTGTAAAGATCGGGCTCAATTCATCATTCAAGCCGTCAATGAACATTCGACATTTATCAACTACGGTTTTTATGTATTCCGAGCCATACTTGCAGCACTTGCAAAATTCAGCCACATATTGTTCAATTGGTTTGTTAACTTGCTTGAGATATAAGAAACCTTTCTGGCATTCAGCTAAATACTGCTCACTAATATACTTCTTTTTCAATTCCTCTACAAAGAATTTCCACGTGACGTCTTCTGTAGGAGCAGTCAGAATAGTAGTTTCCCACCAGCTCATTGCTTCATCTACTAGCATAGCTACAACACACTCTAGTTTGTGTTCGTCCGATCATTGTAATAGTTTGGTCACCACCTTGGTTGTATTTTCCAACCAATACTCAGCGTCTTCTGTTTTTTCATCATTCGCACCTGAGAAAGTATAAGCTCGATGTTGGGCCAACTTGTCAATAGGAACTCGATTCGGTACAGTGACTGTAGGAGTGGAAGAGTGATCTTGCTTGAGGTTCGATATGAGCTAATCAAACATCTCTTTCATGCTTAATAAGCATTCTCTTTGAGCTATTTGAATCACAGGAACATCCTGTTGAGGTTGAACCGGAATTTGAATTTGAATTGTCTCTTGTGGTCCAGTTTGTTGTACTGGAGCTCGGGGTTGAGACGTTTTTGGCGGTTCGTTTCGGATCAGATGATCTAGGTTCAGGCATTCTATAATTAAGCAAGAGGAAAGGATTAGGTGAGCAAAGTATATATATACAAGTGATTCTAGAATACAACTCATGGTGGCTTTACTAATGATGCATGCAGACTCGATCTAGTTTTTAGATCTAACCTAAAAAGCTATTATTACCAATTAATGTAACACCCCTCATCTGGTTTAGGAGCAAGAGGCGTTCGGGGACCAATTAAAACAAGATTAACTGAGAAGTGGGCCAAATTTAGATTTTTTTAAAAAATCGAGATGAATTAAATCAAAATAAATTTAATCAAATTCAACTTAGACATCTTTTATACCACAACTACATTGTTCTATTGATTAGAAGTAATTATATTCGATTATCATCTATTCGGTTCCTTCTTAACCTTAAAGCAATTAGATCACATAATTAACTTACCTAACCATCATCTCCTTTTCCATTAACCATGAAAATAAGTTCAAGTTTTCTATCCATTTCGAATAGTTCACAAGAGATCTAAGTGTCTAATTTTCTTAACCATATAAATCTTCATGTACCATTCGAACCCATAACGGCAAAAGTATAACAATTTCATTAAACTTCCCAAAGATCATACTTGTTTTATTTATTATCATATGATCTCAAAACATGAGGCATACATGACTATAATTCATGTTTATATCCCTATCATAACTACAACAAAAGAGGGTTACATGCCTCTACACAAACACGTTGGGAATAACATTTACAATCACATGGTATTCAAAAAGATAGTCCAGAATCTACAATTTAATACACACATCTTAAGTAGAGTTTAAAGACCCATATGATACAAAGGACCAAGACCACAATGCAAGATCATAAGCCACCCACTATCATTAAAACATAACCAAAACATGCCATACTTTCAATCTTCATTAACTTGTATATATATATATAGCTCCAAAGATTGGGAATCTCTAACCAATCAATCCTGAATTTTGGGAAGAATAATAAAAAGAGGTGATAAGTACATAGAAGTACTTAGTGAGGTAATGCTACTTTTCAATTTCAAGTTTAAAATTTGAAGATGATCAATCAATACATGTAGGCACATCAATCGGTTATTCTATATCAAGAATAAGTGAACTACAACACTTGATTTCTATTCATATAAGTAAAAATGCTCGAAGCAATTTAACAATCAAGATAATTCCATGTAAAATAAAATTCCACAATTTACCATCGATTTACAATTCAATTCGCACCATATTCATAGTAACAACTCATTACATAGTTTTCAATAAATTAACCAAATCAATTGATCACAAATTTCTTAAAATAAAGATCAGCCTTGGTATCTAGTTAATTCAAAGGTAAACGAGCCACATATTTCAAGTAGATACATTAAGTATCCGAAACAAGAAGGTGACTTCTACACCCAACCAAGTTGATACGCATGGTATCTATCAAGTCAATTCCTAGGAATCTGAAAGGAGATAATTACATCTTTATCAAGACAGTACATTTAGTACTTAGCAAGTCTAGCTCTAGACTCTAGGCATGCCTTACTACCTAGGAATAACTAGAACCAAGGTCTTTGTTTCACACCCTTTAATTCGATCATTAATTAATTAAAGAGGAAACATTGAAAGCAATAGAATTTAATCATCTTAAAATCATGCTACTATTTGATTAGATCAATTAAACACTTACTTTCAATTGCACTATTTTCCTTCTAAATTTTATCAATCAAAATACACAGTGCATAATATAATCCATGAATCAATCAATAATCTAAGGTTACTATACAAGTCGAATCAAAATCATATATATATATACATGGGTATCAATTCCTACTGTTTGTTTAATAGCTTTATCAATACATGAATTTCTTAAAATTGAAGATCAATCTCTAGCCTTCATATGTATTTATCAAATTCACACCTTGTCTATGACATATCAATAATCATCAAGCATTCCAACAAACAAGAAATCACTCAAATACCATTCCAATCATCCACAAGTTTCAATCAAAGTATGCAATTGTTAATTTAAGTTATTCTTCCCTAGTTACCAAATATAGGTTAATCTGGTTTCATAACTGAAACAATTTATCATGCAAAGTTTTGGTTAGAACCTAAGTTCCAACCCTAGGGAGAATTACACTCACAACACTCCTAGCTATTCTTGGATTTGGATGCCCTTGAGTGAGTCCTTCTTGCCTATTGAGGTGCCTTCTTCGAATCCTTCCTTCCTTAGCTCTAGTCCAAAGCATTTCAAACAATAAACATAGGTTAATATATTCTTTTAGAGCTCAATTCTTAAATTGTAAGTATAAAAGGATTCATAATTAGGATATGTACTATTTCGGACAGTTTACAACCTCCTATATTGGTCAGCTTATAACAATTTTTCTGTAAGTCGTAATTGTGATTATCATATATCGTTAGAAAGCTTACATAACCAACTTTAAGTCCATTAAAGGTTTATATTGTAATTACTATCCAATTAAAGCAATTTATTCCCTAAAGTTGAGCCAAAATAGTATTTTAAAACTGTTCACAATTCTAAAGGCATCCTAAAATCGATTCAATTAATTCGATTCATTTACTAAATCAACTAAATCCTTCTCAAGTTACCACACTCCTTCTTTTAATTGAATTCCTGTACTAAAATTATTCTCAATTGGTTCATCTAAGTCTTTCAATTTACATATTTTTCCAGAACAGTCCTTATTTGTCTATTTTATCACTAATACACTCAATTAACTTAAGTCTATTGTTATTTAATCATTTAATTTCTTCTTATATCCACTACAATTAACTTTTTACTCAATATCCATATTTCCAGATTCCAATTTACCATTTTAACTATCCATTTTTCAATTCGACCATCTTAGTCCCTATATTTTCCATTTTTTACTAATTTGAGCTCTTAGTTTCGATCTAACCTCAAACTTGCTATCCCCATTATATTTTTACTCAAATTAACATTTCTATCATTTAGAATACATATCTACGAATAATTTATTCCTACACTACTTTTTCTAATTTCGATTGTAAGTCCTTCAATTTTTTTTCGAGACGTCCATAGCCCATAATACCAATCTTTAAACTAATCTAACCAATTTCTATCCCCAAGTTTTGAATCAATTAGTAATCCAACCAATATTCATAATTCCTATAATCAAAAGTTAATATAAACTATAGCTTGGAACAAGGAACTCACCAAGCTTTTTCTTTAATTATTTCTTAGCCGAAATGAGCTTCATACAAGAGATAATTGGAGGTTCTCCATGGATTTTCAGCCAAGCTCAACCCTTCTCTCTCTCGGTTGCTTAGCCGGTTAGGAGAAGAGTTGGTGGTGATGACAAGTTGTCATTCACCAAGCCCTGGGTTGGACTAATTTACCCTCCCTAATTGACCCTTAAGTTGTAAGATAGTGGAGGGGTAATTTGGGTAGCTCTGGTTTTGGGACATGCAAGGACCTCTAATTAGATTTTACTCAATTAGCTCCTACTTAATCATATTCTTCATTTTGTCAATAATTCAATTTGGTCCCTATTGTTCGAATTACCTTCTAGTTCATCAATTAATTTAACTTTATTATTAGTTATTGAATCCACTTATTACTTAAGTACATTTGAGGGTGTTACAGGTTCACTGTGAATTTCATGATGGAACTCAAGGGCATTCTATTGAAAATTGTATCACCTTCAATCGCCGAGTCCAAGTTCTTTTGGAGCATGGAAAATGGAAATTTGAAATAGAAAGTCGATTTGATTCTGCGGTTGAATGGGAGAGTCGAGATGAAAATACCTAGGAATAGGGGCGTTAGTTCGAATATGAGGTTCAAATGAGCAAGTTAAGGCAAGAGAGAGACAATTTGAATAAGGAGATAAAAAGCTTGAAATCCAGTCATCAAGAAATTTGTTTGATGCTCAAGAATGCTGGTTTGGGTGTGACTCTAGAACAGTCGAAGAAAAGAATCAAAGAACTAAAACATGAAGCTGAATATTGGAAGAGGAATCTCAAAGTAAGTGAAAATCGAGCCAATACACTCTCGTGTGATCTGCGAGCAATGAAAATACAACATAATACTTTAAGAGATGATCTAAGGGTTAGTCAAGCTAACCGCGAGATGATGAATAAGTACATGCAGATGTATGAGGATACTATTATTAAGCTAAATGACAATCGAGCTGAAAATGAAGCAGTAAAGAAAAAAGTGGATGAATACCTCAATCTTACACTATTGTGCAGAGATCTTGTTGATGATGTTAAGAAAGACTATCAAGAAAGTGAGGAGAAGCAGCATGTCCAATTTTAGAGATCGAGAATGAAGAAACGATAAAGGGACAATGACATGAAAGATGATGTTACTCAAGCACGAGAAGTGGCTCAACAAGTGGAAAACTTAGCAGATGTAGCAATGGCATTGAGTCAGAACAATGAACCAGCACTAGATCATGGAGGGAAGCTGACTTGGCTCTTAGAGGAAGTTAAGAAGTTGGGAGTTAGAGCTCACCAATATTTGTAGAATCTAATATCAAATGTATTGGATCCTTTTATTTCAATGAAAGTTGTTCTATGATAATCACTTTTAGAATCAATACCTTATGCATTCATACATTCATACATTGCATATTTAATAACATAACATTATCATTTCATAACATTACAATAACATTCATTATCTAAAGTAATTGGGGTGTTCGATGGCAGCAAATCTCAGAATTAGTGGAAGTTTGAGAATATGTTATCATGGATGAAGATATGGAAGGAATTGAACAAGCTCAGGAAAGGACACAATAATGGGTGACCAAACATCAGCAAAATGCGAATGCTGAGAGAGGTTTTGTGAAGCTTATCGTCTTGGAGTCAAGATTCGAGCAGTTGAAAGATAAATATTCAAGACTTGAGGAAAAGATTAAGACATGAAAAGGTGTTGGTGAGCCGAAATTTGATGCAAAAGAATTTTTCTTAGTCCTTGATTTGGTTATTTCGTCTGAATTCAAAGTCCCCAGTTTCGAGAAGTATGACAGTTCAAGTTGTCCTAGAATCCACTTGGCAATGTTCTGCAGAAAAATAGAAAGACACTTGGATGATGATAAATTGTTGATCCATTCTTTCCATGATAGCCTGGTTGGACATGTTGCGGTGTGGTACAACAGATTTAGTGGAGAGGAGATTCGATCACGAGTTGATTTGGCGAAAGCATTTTGGGGACAATACAAGTATGTTATAGACCTGGCACCAGATTGCTATTTTCTGCAGAACATGAGTATGAAGGTCAATGAAAGCTTTAAAGACTATGCATTGTGATGGAGAGGAATAGCAGCTCAAGTACAACCTCTCATAGCAGAGGAAGAAATATCTCTCATGTTTCATCAAACACTTCCATCTCTTTTCCTCGAGAGAATGCTTGCAAATTCAAAGGACAATTTTTGTGACCTCGTGGTTATTGGAGAAGCAATAGAGAGAGGGATTCGACAAGGGAAAATTGAATCAAGATTTAAAGATCATGATGATTAGGAAGAGAAGCAAGAGAAAGAGGTGAGTGAAAGTAATGTTCAAAGCTCTCAGAGTCGCAAGAGAAAGAGGCCAGTTAATTCTTTAGAACAACCACGGAAAATTCCTTGAGCAAGTGCAAATCTGGAGATCTTTAGAATATCCATTTTAGACTTATTTCCTCACCTCGTTGAAGGACAATATATCACTCCTAGGACAATGAAGGAAGTGGCAAAGTCATCTGCCCATAGCTATGATCCAGACAGTGCTTGTGACTTTCACATGGGGCAACCATGACATGCTACCAAGAAGCGTAGACCTTTAATGGAAGAAATCAGGAAGCTAGTCAGTATTGGAATCTTGACACGAGAACTAGTTCAACAATGGTAAGGAATGGGGCAAGCTGTTATATCAGTCGAGGAGTCGAAGAACCAGGATGAATGTTTCCAAGACTATTTGGAGTTTTGAGAAGTCTATGATACCCATGTTTGTGCATTATGTGGTTACAATCCACATGGACTATTTCTGAAGCAATACATGGAAATAATTCTGCTACTTCTAGCCTGAAAGTAGTATAGATCTTTTTCTAAGGTCATATGGCATGTTTGTTGGTTTTCATTCTAATGGAAGGATGTTTTTAATCAATAAATATATGTGTATCTCTTCTTACCTTTGTGGTCCCTAGATGCCAACTACAAGATGCGACATCGATTCTGGTACAAGGATCAATTGAATGTTGGGAAAACGATAAAGTGAAATTTATTTCTCAGTTTACTCTTGTCAGCAATGTAACACCCCCTACCCGGCCTCGTCGAGAACCAGGTCGGAAAGTGCCACCGGTAAGCGATTCACTGATCGGTGTAATAAATTTTGAATCAATAAACAATACATGAAAAATGTTACACTATAAAATGTTACCGAATATAGATCTTAGTCCAATTTATCCATTATGAAACAATAATTACTCATTTAGGACCAATTCATAAATTATTACAAGTATTAGGGACTAAACTATAAATCTAATAATTTAGAGGTCCTTCGATGCAATTGATTATACCACATTGAAATTCAATACATTAACAGCAAGTTCGTAAATTTTCATACTATTCAAAGTTCATTTACTCATCCTATTGAGTCATCCTAACTTTCATTTACTTTGATTGTTGACTCGTTCCGATATAGGTTAGGCCCGTATCGAAACAAGGAATTCCAGTGGCAAAACGTTTCGACACAGCTCCAAACCGTACCGATACGCCCTGTTCCTTAGGTTCAATTATGCTTAACCGTATCGATACGCCATTACCCCGTATCGATACGGTCTGGCCTGTAATGACAGATTTTTACTTGTTTTTAATCGAATTTTTTTTTGCTCGGCATAAAATGATTTTTATTGAGTGAATCATTTACACCTACCCGGTTGCAAGCCTCATTAAAAACCCCCCTAAACCTAAATGGGGGAAAAGAGTGCTTAACAACCAGGGAATACAAAAAACTGCAGAACCAGACCTAGCAAACGGTATTCAAGTGCAATGAAACTTTACACACAATATTTCAGTACTATAAACTACTGGCATGCCAAGTTTCATGATCATTCGGATACGTTTACTAAGTTTTTACCATCTTAGGCCATTTATGCATATATGGTCATTTTCAAGCAAACTCAACATGTCATTTAGGGCCCTTTGCACCTACCCCAACTACAGGTAAAACACACATATCAAGGGGTCCATATGTTACCAGTCTGACTACTTTGCCACCATACTATGAGTTTATAAGGGCGGAATACAATACTTTAGCTTAATTGTGACTTGCCAAAATCCCTCGACTGCTCCGATCTTCTGTCAATGTTCCGTTTAACCTGAAATGCATGAGATGAGATAAATTAAGCATACCTTGCCTAGTGAGGTAGTCATAGTTAACAATTAAATATGATGGTATGCAACTCATATTATGTTAGGGCGATGACATTACTTTAACAATACTAAAGTCATGTTATTGTTAATGCTATAACGAAATCAATACTATGACAATATTTAAGAAAATATTCTTGACATATTTTAATAGTATTCCCTTGGATCAAAATAAGATAGTGGATACGTGAATTCTTACGCCTCGCCAAATCAATATATGTTCTAGTCCATCCGCCTCGAAATAAGATAGTGGATACGCCTCGCCAATCGAAATAAGATAGCTTAGGATTCATCAATTCCCATTTGAAATTGGCCAACGTCAACCCATGAATTCAAGAAATTGAGGGAGGGTTTCTACTTACCTAGCAAAAGGAAACACGATGGGATCATCATATGGAAAACCTCAAGCTTTTAAATCTTTATAAATGGAGGTGCTAGCTTGTAAGCTTGAAGAAGACAATAATGGTGGTGCTTGCTTCCTGAGAAAAAAGGTGAACTTAAAAGTGAGAGGGTTCGGTGTAACTTCGTTTGGTTATTGGAAGTAAGAGCACCATTCTATACATAGATTAATAACCCGATGAAAACTTTCTTCATAAGTAGGAAAGCTTTCATCAATATTTTAATAATTTTTTCCTTTATTGATTAACCAACCCAATAATTATGGTTGTCATCTTTTTAATAAAGACGGGCAACTTCACGTGAAATCACCTGAAGCAAATAGGTGATTCATCTCAAGAACGGGAGAATTACAAGGGTGATCCTTTACCTTTTTAACCTTTGCACTATTACCCCTGCACTTTCAATTTCAACAATTTAGTCACTGAACAATGTTTCGATATATTCAATAGGGTCCCAAATCGATAAATCGACTCAATCAGAGTCTAACATCAATGTAATTGATATAGCGATCAAAGTCAATACTATAGTAAGACCTTTTCGATGTAAGATTTCCGATCGTCGGAACTCAATTTCGACTAGACTGGATTTCAGGGTGTTACAAGCAAAGTAAGAAAAGGTCAGATTGTTACACCTTTAATGACATTCGATGACAAATCTTTGAAATTCATAGATAGTGAAGTGGACTAGACAATTTTAACCAAGTAAAGTTGCTTGAAATTGAAGTTCTAAGCATAGTCTTCTATACTATAATAATAACACATAGATTGTATCTAGTTAAAAGAAACTAGAAAGGCAGAAAAAAAAAGAGTGAAAAAAGAGAGAAAAAAGGAGAGAAAAGTGGAGAGAAAAAAGAGAAAAAGAAGAGGTGAAAAATGTGAAAAGTAAAAAAAGAAAAGAAAGAGGAAAAGAAAGAAGAAAGAAGGAGAAGGGAGAAGAAAAAGCGTAGAAGAAAAATACTGGAAAAAGGAAGAGAGTGAAATGATCTATTGAATAAATAAGTCTCGGAGCATCCTAATAGAGATGTGGGGGATGTCGACAAATCTAATAAGGAGCTATGCTCCACCTGTCCAATACCCAAGCGTCGGAGATGTGTCTTTGAATACATGTGTAAAATTATATAATAATAATGGCTAGTTACAATCAGAGGTACCCACACGCACTTATAGAATTTTATACTTAGAATGATATTTTTGCACTCTACTGGTTAAACAAATCCGAGAAACTTTAACATATTTATGAATAGACAGGAATGAAGAGAACATAAAATGAGTTGTTTCTGACCGGATCAAGCAACGCAGTAATCATAGGGTGTGAACCAAGTGATCGGTAGGAATTTCATAACCCGCCCCAACTTTCAAGAATTATGCTACCAATGGGAGGGTTGAATCTAAGACGCTCTTGCACTTGATATCCAAGACATCCTATTCAATTTTCCTTTTTTATTGAGATCCTGATTTTCCAGGCCTAATAAGGCGCTCTTCGTTGAAATGATGATCAGCAAACTGAATTTTTTTCAAAAACAAAAAGATTTCCTTGTATTGCTTCAAAGTTGAACTTCAGAAAGCAAGATCGTGGATGCAAATGATCAACCCAACATGGAAAAGATATGGCTGAGTATGAGACGCTCATCTGTTCAACAATATTCTGGTCAGAAAGAGGAATCACCCATCAGGAGTCATCGGGAAGACAATGACAAGAATGCATATATCAAATAGTTTAGGGACTTAAAACAAACTTCTAACATGAAGTTTTGGTTGGTTTTGAAGCTGATGAATGAACTTGGAAAATGTCCAGGGTCTTGAAGAAAGTTTAGAAACCTAAAGCAAGTTTTACCATGACGTTCTGGTTGATAATTGAAATTAAAGAATGAACTTGATAAAATTTAAGGGTCTTGAAGAAAGACTAGGAACTTGAAGAAAGTTTAGGGACTTGAGGCATTTGCTCGTCCCAAATGATGAAAGAAGGGCAAATTCAACATGATGAGGCAAGAAATAAAGAGATTAATGGGGCGTCATTGTGCTCAAAGGTTCAAAACATAATAGATAACAAAGGATACAGAGCCTGAAGGAGTTTGATCACTAAAGAAGTCAAAATTTGTTCAAGAAAAAGAGCTCAACAATAAAATCATGGGGCAAATTTTTTTCGCAGCATGAAAATAGTAAGAGCTTAAGGCAAATCTCAAAAAGATCAAGTTGAACAAGACCTGATAAGAATAATCTAAATAGATCAGAAGAACAAAAAACCCAACAAAAAAACTCTGGGCAAGGTTTGTTGCAGCATGAAGACAATAAGAGCTCAAGACAAAATGCAAGAAGATCAAGTTAAGCAAGGTTTGACAAGAATAATCTCAAGATATGAGATACAAAAGCAAATCATGAGAAGGCTAAGCTAAGCAAGATCTGGCAAGAACAATATAAGAAGATGAGGTGCTGCAACAACAGAGGCAGAAAAATCAATGAAAAAGCAAAGAAGATTAGAGTACATGATGCAACAGAAGCAGAAAGCTCAACGAGGAAACAAAGAAGATCAAAACTTATCCAAATGGACCTCAATTGTCACAATTCATGCATCGTATATAGTTAGGCATCCGTAAGATAGGAGCATACTAACTCAAGCATTTAAAGATTTTTTTACATTTTTACAGGAATTTACAAGAATCAACAAGGAACAAGCAAAATTACAATCTACAGCTTTGAGATTGGAGAAGTAGATCCAATGAGGAATTGCAAAGACATCAATCTGTTTGAAGGGACAAATTACAATAAAGTTTTCAGTTCGTTTGAAGAGGCAGATTAAAACAAAGTTTTCAGCTCGTTTGAAGAGGCGGATTTCAACAAAAATTTTAGCTCATTTGAAGAGGTGGATTTCAAAAAAGTTTTTAGTCCGTTTGAAGAGGCGGATTTCAAAAAAGTTTTCAGCCCGTTTGAAGACAGATAGTGCCTTACAATTCTAAATCCTTTGGGTCTTCAGTAAGTCATTCGAGCATGATGTTAAGTCCTTCGGGCCATCACCTTCAGAGTGATGTGATTGTTTGCACAAGACAGATAGTACATTACAATTCTAAATCCTTCAGATCATCAGTAAGTCCTTCTAGCATGATGTTAAGTCCTTTGGGCCATCACCTTCGGGAGTAATATGATTGTTTGCACAAGTCAGATAGTGCATTACATTTCTAAATCCTTTGGGTCATTAGTAAGTCCTTCGGGCATGATGTTAAGTCTTTCGGGCCATCACCTTTAGGAGTGATGGGATTGTTTGCACAAGACAGATAGTGCATTACAATTCTAAATCCTTCAAGTCATCAGTAAGTCCTTCGGGCATGATGCTAAGTCCTTTAGGCCATCACCCTTGGGAATGATTTTTGGTTGTTTGCACAGGAAAGAAAGTGCATCGTAATTCTAAAGCCTTCGGGTCATTAGTAAGTCCTTCAAGCATGATTTTAAGTCTTTCAGGCTAGTACCTTCAGAAATGATGAGAAATTTTTGATTGCCATCATGGTAAGATAGTGTGGGCATGGTATCAACAAACATATTAATGCTTGTGACCTCCGTTTTTCAAAAAAGAAGAAGAAAAAGAAAACGAAGAGAAGGAAAAATAAAAAAAATGGTCCATGTTATCAGGATGGAAGCACAAAAAAGATCAACTTCGAGTTTAAATAAGGAAGATTCACGGTTTGATTGATAAAAAGTTTTAGTGTTTCTTGTTGAAACTTGACTTTTGCATGTCACATTTAAGTTCCAAGTATAAAGATCGATCAATAGAATAAAAAACAAGAGATCTTATGCGAGTTCCGGATTGAAGGATGGAGATACCTTTGACAAAAAAGCAATGACTCTAAAGATCTCAGTGCTTCAAAATGGGAATGGAAGATGTTTCATACTACTCTAATAGAGATGAGATTTTATATAAGTTTCGTAATGAAAGATCGGGGCATTTTAGGAAGAAGAGTAGCGATACTAAGAATGTTGGTGCTTCAAGTGAAAATTTCCTCTAAAAAGAGGTGAATTTATGTTCGTAGTAAAGAATTCAGGGTTCCTAATAAGGAGAACTCGTTGAGAGAGATGGACCAGCAAAAACATTGAGGAATGAAGAAGAACAACTTCAAACCTCAGAAAATGAAGAATTCCAGGGAGGAATACAAGACTTCAAAAGATGAAAATTTTATAAGGAGAAGAACATATTCAGATTCTAAGGTTTAGCAGAAAGATTGTCAAGTTCATAATAAGAAGAGCTTGTTCAAGATTTAAAGGAGGTAAAAAGTTTTAGCGTCGCTTATCGGAGGAGCATTCAAAGTTTTATTCGTATATTTTCCTTATGATTAATACTAAAAGATTAATGATAGTTTCAACTTTTGTAGGGCATATTAATATTCTCAAGAAGAACGAGGATTTCCTAATGAGAAGAGCTCGTTTGTTCAACACTTTTGCAGAAAGGAGGATCAATATTTCAAGAAGAATGAAGAATCCCCAATGAGAGGAGTTCACTATAGATATGTTAATGAGAAGAGTTTGCCTAGCAAAGACAGAGCTCATCATGTGAAGAATTCTCCCAGCAAAGAAAGAACTCCTAATGTGAAGAGTTCAGTCAGCAAAGATAGAACTCCTAATGTGAAGAGTTCACTCAACGAAGAAGGAACTCCTAATGTGAAGAGTTCGCCCAGCGAAGAAGGAACTCCTAATGTGAAGAGTTCGCTCAGCGAAGAAAGAGCTCATAATGTGAAGAGTTCGCCCAACAAAGAAAGAATTCTTAATGTGAAGAGTTCGCCCAGGGAAGACATAACTCTTAATGTGAAGAGTTCATCCCCAGTGAAGAAAGAATTCCTACTGTGTAGAGTTCATCCCCAGCGAAGAAAGAACTCCTAATAAGAAGAGTTTGCCTAGAGAAGATAGAATTTCTAATGAGAAGAGCTATTTCAGACCTTGCGGTTACCCTTGATAGGAGGATTGAAAGGTTTCAAATGAGAAGAATTTGTTCAAGCTTCTAGAGGGGAAGGAGGAAAGAAAGTTCGTGAGAATAAGACCTTGCGGTTCAGAGCAAACAGTTGGCAAGTTCGGACAAAATTCGTGTCTTCTCAATCTTTTCCCTATTCATGTTCCACAACATTGAGCAAGGAGAGGCAGCTGTAATACCAGTATTTTGTCTAGGTGCCTATATATATAGTTTCTCTATAAATAAAAACAAAATAATAACAATAAATAAATAAACAATACAAATAGTGGTCCATTAAATAAATAAATGTTCACAAATGTCCATATGTCCAAATTTAAATATTCATTAAATACCATATGAGTCCATTTACATACAAAAAGAACTACAAGCCCAAAAATACAAATTATCAAGCCCATATACAGTTTTTCCTGCCAATTTACACATTAATCTGCCCCAAACAAACACAATAGCCCAATTTTGTTTTTAAAGCCCGCCTAAATTGGTATCTGAATGGACACGTGTCAATTCCTTATTGGCTAGTGTAGCTTTCACTTGGATTAAAGGCTCTCCCATGACGTCAGCGCCCACTTGCTATAAATAGAGAGAAAGAGAAACAATTAATGACGCAATCATTGGGCATTAATTGATAGAGAGAGAAAATGAAGGTGAAAGGATTATCAAAAGCTGAAGAGACACCGAGAAGCTGAACCATACGTCGGAGAAGACGATCGAAGCCACCAAGCCACTGTTTGAGCTCACTAGAAGGAAGTTATTCTCTTCCTCTTTTTATTCCCTACACAAAAAACACTAAAAACAAATTAGATTTAAGTTCTAAAACCTAAAAATAGTAGCAACAAATGAGATTCAGGTTTCAATCTTAGATTTTAAAAAAATAAACAAAATCAGAGAAGAGTTAGAGGCTTATCTTGAGGTTGTCGGAGAATTTTAGGTCGTCGAAAGGTTTAAAGTAACGGTGGAGTGGAAGAGAGTAGATTAGGGTTCAGTTTCGAGATTTTAGGCTTAAGATAGGGAAAGAAGGGTGGCTTTATCGAGCTAGGAGTAGATCTAGAAAGAACGGCGGTGAAAACACGTTTTTTAGGTTTTAGGAATTTAGGGTTTCGGCAGACGGTGGCTAGAAATCGTCTTACGGCGGTGACCGGTGGCCGATGGTCGGTGTCGCCTCTGGCGACCGACAAAC
Source organism: Hibiscus trionum (assembly GCA_030270665.1). Taxonomy (NCBI): domain Eukaryota; kingdom Viridiplantae; phylum Streptophyta; class Magnoliopsida; order Malvales; family Malvaceae; genus Hibiscus; species Hibiscus trionum. Next base: position 45,333,723 of record BSYR01000026.1, on the reverse strand, counting down.
ATGCCAGGGTTAATCAGAAGTGATGGTGGAAGATCAAATGGGAAAAATTGGAAGAACATGTTTGATTTTTGGTTGAATTAAGGAGTTTAATCTGAGAAAAACAAGAAATGAGAAGGTTTTGGTGTTTGTCTTGGATCAAAATCTGGAAATAGGATGAACGGATGAAGAACAAGGGATCAATGTGGAGTTTTGATCGAAGTGAGGCTTGGTTTTCTGGGTTTAGAGTGTTAGAGACGAGAGAATTTAGAGTGAGTGGGGTTGAGGAGAGAGAGAGTGAATGAGTCAAAAGGCCGATTTGGCCCAGCTTACCCTTATTTAAGAGTGAGTCGATGCAGCGTCGTTTTGGGAGGCCGGGTTAAACAAGATCCGTGTGTTTTTAAGCGAGTTCGTATATGGGTCCACAATCTGACCCGGGATTCAGAAGGCTGGGCTGGTTGGTTTGGGTTTGGGACTAACACATTTGAGTTTGGGTTAAACTTGTGAAGGAATTAGATTTCGGCTATTTGCTTTTCCTTTTCTCACAATTTAGTGACTAAATCTTTGTAATTTGGGCTCCCAATTTACAATTTAATGCAATTCAGTCCCTAAATCTTTTTAATTGCCTTTATTTATTTGCATTATTTAATTGTTTAATTTATATATGTGCATGTTTTAAAGTCAGCATGTAGTATATTTGTTTAGAGGATTAAACCTCTTAGAATAAACAATTAGAGCCTTTTAAGTCTAAGTCCTTTAATTAATTCAATAAATTTAAATAGGAATATAATTGCATAATGTAAATGAATATTAAATGAAAACCTTGATGTTCTAAGTTGGTTAGTGTCACAATGTAATGTGATGTTAATCAAGGGAGCATTTTAGTGGAATATTTAATATTTCATATAAATATAGAATATTTTAGCTACACTTAGTGAGTTTATTCAAAACTAAATTGGAATTAGGTCTAAATAATTAGAGACATTAATAATTACGAATGTTATTAATTTAGGACCTAATATGGATAGTACCCAATTATTAGGGTGTTATCACATAAACCCATAAACTTGATAATATTCATAGATTCTTAATTAATTTAATTATTAGAGCCCTAATTAGATTTGAACTTAAAAATTGACTATAAAATAAATGGACATGCATTAAAAACCTTTTGTGTTGAGATACTTTTTTAATATAAATTGAAGTATCCTAAAGTAACTAGATGTTTCAAAACTTAGATTTGCTTTAAACGTATTTTCTTGCAAAACGATATCTCCATTCGGAATAAAATTCATTTAACAATTAATGATTTAATTAAATACAAATTATTGCTCAAAATGCCACGTGAAATTAATAAGGTACCGATAACGGGAATTTGAGGGAGTGTTAATCATTCCCACGCGTAACTGACCCTCAAACCCAAATTTTAAGAATAAGAATCTCTGGTTTGTTTTTATGGTGTCCGGTCTACCAAAGTGACCGATGGCGACTCCAAGTTGATTTTTAAGAATAAATAAAGGAAAACTTGATTTAAAACGAAAAACCTTAATGTTCAGAATTAAATAATTAAAAAGAATAAAAATCATATTTTTAAAATAATTAATTGTTAGGCTATTTTTACACACTCTGTTTTAAAAATGGTCGCGACATAAAACAGTAAGTAAATGCACTTTAAAGTGTATATTGGCTATGTGACAAATGAAAATAAAGTATCAGATATAGTTGGCATGCCATATGGTTTATAGTGCACCATAATATGTATAGTCGATCGCATCATGGTCCTTGAAGAAAGCGATTTAACTAGGCTACTCGGGCTGTTAGGTTATCACTTGTGGTTTGCGGTTTAACTAGGCAACCCAAGTTGATCGTGTACCTTAAAGTAGGATAGAGGTGAGCCTATCCTAGTTAAGGTATCGTTTGGTAGAGGTGAGTCTACCGGGAAATCCGTGCATCCGATGTGGTTTCAATGGGACAATGATTTATCTAATGGTCACAATATTTTCCGATATATGAGAAACAAGTGGAAAACTGTATTTGCATATGGTTGTTATGCATACCATGTTTTGAAAAGGATTTTCAAGGTGTTGGCTTTACACTCATATTTTTAATGCATTGATAAATGTGGAAGAGTGGCACCACTAAGCATATGTTTGCTTACGCTCTCATTCTTCTTTGCAGAGAATTGAGGACTGTGGGAGCATTGGAGCGATGAGATCCTACGACATCATTTGACTTTGAGTATGGTTTTAGCTTAAAGCTTTTGGTACTAAGGCAATGTGTTGTCCAAGTTTGGGGATTTGTACTTTAATTGTATTTGCTTTCAAAGATTGTATCTTGTTGGTTGTTGGATTGTTGTTTAGATTTGTGATGTGGGTTGATGGTTTCATGCTTAGTTTCTATCCAGAGTATGTTGGTTAAATTGTTTAGGAAGCATGCTTATAGTTTACGCCTTTGTGTCCGAAAATGCATATTTGATGGTTTGGTATTTTGAGGATGTTAGCCTTTTATCTTAAATATGTTTAGTATGCATGGTAGGATGTTTGGAACTAGTTTATATCAGATTGGAGGTAAAAAATCAGAAGAAATGAGCATTACATGCCTTTGGATATCGGTACATGGTTCTCTGTATCGGTATGGGGAACCTGGATCAAGTCTGAGAAGTGGGATTTTGGCCTAGGTACCGATACTCGAGGAAGTGTATCGGTAAGGGTTTTGGCTACTAGAATTTGTATTTTGGCCATTTAAGCATGTATTGATACGCCCCTTAGTTGTATCGGTACGGGCCCTGTGTATCATGACCTGGGTTTCGGTACACGTAATTTTGTACTAGTATAGTCCTTGTTTATGAAGCCTGGTATCGGTACGGAACCCCGTGTGTCGATACCGAAGGTTGTTATGTTAATTATTTGGTTATTGAAGTTTGAGATTCTTCCATCTTGGTTCTTATTTCGCACGTATGCAATTTGTATGTTTTTGATCGATTCATTCTAGCCGAAATTGAACTTATGAGCATGGAACCTGACTAATTATGGGTTAGTAACCTTAAATATATGTAAGTCCTTATAATTTTCCAGATTTGCAATTTGATCCCTAAATTGCAAATTCGTACAATTGGATGTCGATTCAATGTCCGATTCTCACACAAATTTAACCGCTGCCAATTTGAACATTCTAGGTTCTAATGATGCATCTGTATAAGATATAATAAAAAATGGACCTTATTTGAGATATTCGATTCATGTTTGCTACGGCAAACCTAATGTAGCGCGCTCGGTTTGGCCTAGCGCCTAGGCTGGGTCAAGGGGGTTACAGGTACAATGTTTAACTTGTACCGGTACGCCATGCAATCAGGTATCGGTACGGGTAGACCTATACCGATATGCTAAGGCTTTGGAAAATTCCAGGGACCAATTTTGTATTGGTACGCAGGTGAGTATCGATACCCAAAGGGTACTCGTATTGGTACGCGAGGACCAGTACCGGTACCCACTAGGCAATCTGCTAAAAAATGTCGACTTTTGCTCGGAAGGCTGGAAAGTTATATTGTTTGATCCAATAGACACCTAATGGCCTAAAATGAGTTGTAAAACTAAAACTGTGAAATATCCTTATACCCGAGCATAAAACTTAAGAATTCGGTAAAAGTCTTGTGTGACTAATATGTTGGTAGAAACCATAGGATGGTATGGTTATGTGTTGACGTTATGTGCCATATGGGCACTTGTTTTGTGGGATCCGGATATCTAGAGAGAATGTTGCAACACCATGGTAAGATGTTTTCCTGAATGTATAATCCCGACGTTGTGTGGCCCTGGGTCTCATTCGAAGGTACTCGATGGGGGATTTCGAGTATAAAGCGTAAGTTCCCGATGATGTGTTGCCTAAGTCTCGCTTGAGTGTACGTTCCCGATGTTGTGTGGCCTCGGGTATCACTCCAAGTTTGTGGATATGATTATTATGATATGTTTGATGTCATGCTATGTATGTATATATTGTGGAAATATCATATTTGCTTTCAATGTTTTTAATCATTCTAGTTGCATGCTTATACTTATGATTTGCATGAAGCATGGTTGACCAGAGGTGTATCCACTAAGCTTTATGAGCTCAGCATTCAGAGTCGTTGTTTCTGTTCACAGAATCTTAGGTGGCTACATTGCATTGAAGGAGCCCATCAGAGTAGGATTTCAGCTCATCGATGTGATCAAGAGTACAATACTTACGCTTGTCGGGCAATGTATTCATATGACCCTTGATTATGTATGTAACTCTATTTGGATTTATTGATCATGTCGAATTGCTTTTAATTACTTTGTTTTAAATTGGAGCTTCCATGCAAACGATTTAACCATTTTGTATTAACTATTCCAAAACGTTGTTGGTGTAACACCCCAATTTTGGGCTTAGAAGTTTTGGGTTTGGACCGGACCGGTCGGTTCGCGGTTCGAATATAAAAGAGTGAATTTAGGAAAGCCTAGTTCGGGTTGCATTAAAAATATGGAAAAATGTCTTAAAATCCTCTTTTATTATGTATAAGAGAAAAGTGAAATCAATTTTACAAAATGAGGTTTGGAAGTGTGACATTTTGGGTTAGTGACCAAAATGTAATTTTTGAAAACTGTGAGACTGTTTTAAAAAGGATTGAAACTTTGAATCTTTAAGGAGCTATTTACCCAATAGGAGTTTCTCCAGATTTTTCCTAAATATTAAAGATTTAATAAATGGTTTTTAAATAAAAGAAAAAGAGAGGGAAGATATTTTGGCATTTTCCAACTAACTTTTCCTAAAATTCTATTTTCATTTTCTCTCATCTTTTCTCTCAAACCAAACACATTTCTCCAGAGCTTTTTCCTCTGATTTTTGACATCCAAACATGAGATTTTAATTCTCTTTTGATCTCTAATCATCTCTTTAACAAAACCTCACCATTTGCTACTTGGATCTTCAAGAATTTTGATTCTAAAAAGGGAGAAACTCAAGTTTAGAGGTATGAACGTCCTTCTCCTCTAAATTCTCAGTTCTTTACTGAAATTCCCAAGTTCTCAATCCTTGATTTGTGTTTAATTAAAGGTTTTACAATTGTATTCTTGATTTTGGCTTTAAAATGCAAGATTTGTTTGATTTTGATGAAATTTCGTATAATCTGATTGGGCAGTGTTTTGAGGTGTCAATTTGATGTTAAATGAATGTTTAATTGATGAGAAATTGAGATTTAATCAATGCAATCCCGGATAGGTTGAATTTCCTAAGTTTTACTTGTAATAGTGATGGTTTGTGGAGTGATCTTGATGATCTGTTATGGCTGGAGGTATAAGGATGTGTTGAGATCCATTTTGGATGTTAATTAATGTTTAAAGATGTTTAGAGTTGATGAATTTTGGCTGGGTAGTGTTGTGGAGTTGTTTGGTTGTGGTTTCGGTTGTGTTTGGTAGCCGAAAATGGAGTGTGGATGAGAGCAGCGAGTTTAGGTGCTTTCATTGTAGATATTAATGCATGATGATGCATTAATCTACTGTTTTGATGTGTTTAAAATAGGGGAGTCATCTTTGGATCCTAGTGGTGGAGATCCAGAAGCTTGATTGGTGTTTCGGCAAGAGGCGAAACGGAATCGGTGAGTGGATTTTGGTTTTCAGCTTTGAAACCAATGTTTTGAAGGTTTGGGAGCTTAGTTTAAGTCTAAGCAACTTAGCTAAGCTCAAGAGTAAGTTTTCGGAAAAAATCTCTTGATGATGAATCATGGATTGGTTGTGTGCAATGTGGTTTGTTTGCATGTTTTAAATCCTGTTTTGGAAGCATATTTAGCATGTTTATTTGCTGAGATTATAAGCCATGTGATGAAGGATGCTCAAGGTAAGAGATCCTTGTTTTTGAACATTGTTTAAATGTGGTTTGATGCCTAAGGATGCATGATGTTTATGGCTTTGTTAAATGCTTAAAAACAGTGGAATATTATTGTTAATGATGCATATTGGCAAGTGATGGTTAAGGTCACAAAGGTGTTTAAAAGTCCTTGTGTGAGCCTTGTTTATTTAAGAACAACATGGTGGTTAAAAGTCCATGGTTGGTTCTTGGTTAAGATCACAAAGGTGGTTAAAAGTCCTTGTGTGAATCTTGTGTATTTTAAGAACAACATGGTGTTTAAAAGTCCATGGTTGGTTCTTGGTTAAGGTTACAAAGGTGGTTAAAATTCCTTGTGTAAGCCTTGTTATTTAAGAACACCAAGGTGTTTAAAAGTCCTTGGGTGATTCTTGTTAAGGACACAAAGGTGTTTAAAAGTCCTTGTGTGGTCCTTGTCATGGTGTTTAAAAGTCCATGGATGATTCTTGTTAAGGACACAATGGTGTTTAAAAGTCCATGTGTGGTCCTTGGAAATTATAAGATCACAATGGTGTTTAAAAGTCCATATGTGGATCTTATGTTGAATGTATCACTTGTGGCCAATATGACATGTTTATATTTGAAGCATGAGATGCTTGTTTTAAATGCTATGTGCATGTATGAATGTTGTTATGAACTAAGGCTTACAAAAGTGTTATAAATGCATTATTGTGTTGTTTTAAATGAGCATTCCTCACTAAGCTATGTGCTTACGCTCTCTCTTTTCTTAAACCAATAATGCAGAGCATTAAAGTGCATTGAGGGCAGCAAGGAGGTGAAGAATCCAAATGGTGAACCAAGCTCATGTATGGTGAAGGTTTCTTAAACACTATTAGCTTTAGGCATTTGGCAATGGGGAACCTATGTTGATGTTTTAGGAGATATTTTGGACTCCTTAAGTTGGTTTTATGTTGTTAATGTTGTTGGAACATGTAAATGGCCTTTATGTGGTTGATTTGGTATTTTGATGCTTGAATGGTTTATAAAATAGGAAGCTTGCCTATAGAATTGGGGCTTTTCATGTTTGATGCCATGCTTATGAATTGTTGATGCCAATATGTTCCTTATGCATGTAATGACTTGCTGGTATAATTTGGTTGCCTTTGGAGCATGTTTGGTGGGTCAATTGTGTGTTATCCAGCTGAAATTCTGCAATCTGGGCAGCCTGTTTCAGAACAGGTGCTGCCGTTTCGGAACAGGGGGCCTGAAATGGCCTAGGTGTTTCGAAACGGGCAAAGCCGTTCCGAAACGAAAATGCTGCTGCCAGGCCCTGTTCCGATACTCGTTTCGGAATGGTCCCGCGTTTCGGAACAGGCTCTCCCTGTTTCGAAACACTCGACCGTTGGGCACTGAAATTGATGGTTATATGTTTTGAAATGCTTGCGTTTTGGTCCCGAAATTTGTTATTGCAATTGAATGAGTTTGGAATGTCCGTTTGAGCTGAAATTTGGCAGAGAAGCATGGAAGATGATTAATTTCAAGTTGGTAACTTCTAATTGGGTTAAGTCCATATAATATTCAGAATTTACATTTTGGTCCCTAAAGTTGTAATTTGTTCAATTGAGTCCCTGAATGTTCTCTGATTGTTTTGATCTTTGAGTATGATTATCTTGTGAACATATCTAGGGTTAATGTGCATTTAGACAAGATTAAAAAGAAAAAAAAGGGTCGTTAATCAAGGTTGACTTTCGGGTTGACTTTGGTTTTCCCCGTGTAAACTTCTTAATTCGGGTCAACCGTCTAGGCCGGGGTAAGGGGGTTACAGTTGGATTTTTGGAAGGCTTATGATTTGGGCTAAATCTAGTTGCAAAATTTTACAAAGTGGGTTGGGCTTGAGTCCAACTGAGTCGAGTGTTGATTGAGCTTTGACCGAGTCGAACTCGAGTAACTCGTGATCTCTCTCGTATCATTTACATACTAGTTGTGCATGTTAAGAAAGATTTTTCTCTTGCAATTTTCTCTCTTCGAGAAGATTTTTGTTGTTTTCCCTTGTGCCTTGGTCTTTGTTTGTAACTGTTTCGGTTTCTTTCGATAGTGGGTCAGGACTATTGTCTTTGCCTTTAGAGGAAGTATGATGACAAGGCTTTCAACTTCAGTTCTTCTTGGTCCTTCAGGCAATGATGATTTATGACTTTTGACGCGTTGTTTTTCTGTCAGACGCTCTCTCTGTATTACTCCTAAGAATCTATTCTTACGTGTGACAAAACCGACATGCAAATGAAGACTTGCTATGCCAACTTTGTTCTTTCCTCGAATTCACTCGCCGAGTTTAGAGGATCGTTCAATTCCTTAATATTTTTGCCCCTTTTAAGGTCAAGCTGAGGATTGTACTTTAACCAAAAATGATAGTTTATGCACCTATTTTGACAACAAATATAATTTGGGCACTTAAAAGGGGTAACAAATAGTTTAGGCACCTAAAACGGAAAAATGAGATAGTTTGAGAACCTAAAAGGAGCAAAAATAGTTTAGATACCTAAAACGAAAAAACGAAATAATTTAGGCACTTATTTTAGTATTAAGCCCTAATAATTAATATGTTTAAGAAGTGCGTCCATTTTTTTTATTAAAAAGAAGTGCTTCTATTAAATATAATATATAATCAATTGGCCACCACCGTTAAAAAATTAACAGAGGACTGACGGAGTGATGACGTGGCAGTTAACAAACTTTTATAAAATTACACATTTAATCCTTGCTATTTACATATTCTTTCAATTTAGTCATAATTTTAAATTAATAAAATAAATTAATTATTTAATTAAGTGATGACACGTGTCAACACCTTATTGGAGGAATTTAAAGTATTTGAAAAAAAAATATTCGAATATTTTAAATCGAATGTTTGTGTGATTATACACATCCCAAGTGGTCTAGGTTCGAATCCCCTTTCAATCATTTTTACTTTTTTTCCCTTAACATTTACTGCATTATAACATATATATTAAATAGCACAACTCATGCCATTAACAGAGGTTTGGTGCAGTGGTAAAGGTGAGGGTTTGGAACCCACATGGTGTAGGTTTGATCCACCCCACCCGCACTCTTCTCTATTTGCTTGATTTTCATTCAACCAAGTGTTGACACGTGTCATCACTTAATTAAATAATTAATTTATTTTATTAATTTAAAATTATGACTAAATTGAAAGAATGTGTAAATAGCAAGGATTAAATGTGTAATTTTATAAAAGTTTGTTAACTGCCACGTCATCACTCCGTCAGTCCTCTGTTAATTTTTTAACGTCGGTGGCCAAAATAGGTTAATTTAATAAGTTCGGTGGTCTGATTGACGAGTTTGTTAGTTCGGGGGTCAAAATAGAAATCCCCAATTAGTTCGGTGGTCAATGGTATAGTTTACCCTTATTAAAATTTTAAAATGAGTTGATTCAAATAAATTATATGTCCACGTAACATAAATTGTATACTTCTACATATACAACCATGTTAAAAAATCACATATTATAACATTTAAACAATTATGAATTTAAAATTGATAAGGTGAATAATCTCTAGAGTAAGTATTTAAAATTCTCAGTTGACACTCTTCTATTTTCTTTAAATTGTGGGTTCAAAAAATTTTAGGAGCAAATTCCCTCACCCCTTCCCCTAGGTAGAAGTTGTTCGAGAGAAAAAATTCTAATTGATAAGGAAAATATTTTAAACTAATAAAACTTTGCGCTATATATTTAGCAAACGTAACTATTTGCAATTAACACAAGGTAAAATTTTGATACATTAGTTGTGTAAAATTTACTTTATACAAGCATGCATATTTATACTATAAAATTCAAGTATTAAATTCTTAATTTTAAATCCTAAAACTTAAATTTTAAACACTAACCCTAAAATTTAAACCCTAAACTAAACCCCTAATCTCTAAAACTAAAAAGCTTGTGTAAACTAAAGTTTACATAGCTTGTGTATCAAAGTTTTTAACCTTAAAACAATGTATATGTATATCTAAAAAATAAAAAAGGAAAAAAATAATTAAATCTTACAAACTCAATTTTCTTTGACTATAAAATAAGAGTTTAGTGACTCATAATAAATAAAATCACAAATTAATACAATTGTAACCTTAAAACATGAGTATAACTTCTATTGAAATATAAATTCATATATAAAAGAAAAGATAAATAGAACAAGCACATTTGGCCGGTTGTTCAAATTGTTTATCTTTCTTCACTTATGTTCTCTTAGGTCATAGGTTCTAAACTCACTAAGATTAAAATTTGTCATAAAAAGAGATAAATATGGTGTAATTTTAAACATATAGGGATCATAAGTGGAAGTAAATAACAAGATTGGGTATTTTTGACCAGTTATGAATTAAGAATATTATTTATTAAACATATAGGGATCATAAGTGGAAGCAAATAACAATTCAATTGCTAAACATACAAATTTACCAAATTAGAACGCATGTTTTCAAACCCCTCGGCTAGGGATGACAATGGGTCAGACTTTATAAAGTTTAAGTCTAATTTAATTAATAATTAGACCTAAAAAAATTCAAGTTAGAATCTAAGTCCGATTACATAAATTTAAATTCGGTCCAATAAAATATCTAAAATCCAAATCCAAATTCAAATGTCCAAATCCAATTAATTTTTTTCTTTTTTAAAGTAACAACTCAAACAAATATCTTTAAATAAAAAAATAAATTTCATCAAACAAATATATTTAAACGAATAGCACAAACAAATCTCAACAAATATTACAATCCAATATAAAACAAATTAAAATAACAACTCAAACTTCAACTAAAAAAACTCAACAATAAATAAATTATGCTTACATAAACTGCTATTGTCTTACTAGTCTACTAACAAGTTAAAAATATAATTAAAAGGTAGCCAACAACTCAATTTTTTTCAAGCTTGTCCTAATTCCCACAATGCACGACTTACTGAAGTTAATACTTTAGCCCGAGCATGCTTTAAAGCTTCTCAAAATTCTCTTCACATTTAGTATATTTCTCTTATCTTGATCTAAAACTCCTAATTAACAAACTAGCCGGAGGTTTAACGAAAACAGGGTCAGCCAGAGCAGAAACCTTTAAAGCCTGGTGGTAACTTGTTTACTTTTGATTAATCTGTTTCGGTAGGAAGATGGTGAAACTATGTAATGTATTACCATTTTTTTGAGAAAGCATTACTTTATATTCTAGCTTATGTGTACTTTTTTTCTCAACTTATACAAAGGCATATAATATTAAGTAGGTTTATATGAAATTAATAGCAAAAAAATATAATCCCAATTAGGATTTCAATATATATTTATATTAATATACATAATCTCAATTCAACTTAATTAAGATTTCAATATGTATCAATATTTTTCTAAATCTAAGAGTTTTAAATATTTTTATTCGGATTCATATATGGATCAGACTTGGATCGGATATAAATTTGGATCGGAATCGGATCAGATCATGACAATGTCCATATTCGATCCACCTCCTATTAGAACTTTGACATTTTTTTAGATTCGGATTCAAACTTTTTTGATTGGATTTGGATCGAATTTTTTTCTTCAGATTAAATCGAATTCGAATCAAATTCGGATTATATTACCATCCCTACCCTCAGTGAGTTTCGAAAGCAGCTAAGAGGTATTGAAACAATGGTATGTAAAGGTATCGAAACTAATTTCAGTACTATGTTTAAAGGTATCGAAATCAGGTTCAAATATTTCAAAACCAATGGTATGTAATGCAAAAACTAATCTTTCTTCTAAGCATAAAGAACCCCTAATTGCATGGCTTATGACCCAAAGAGCATATACTAACATCTTTTACATTTTAAACACTTATAATTCAATCGTCTCATGAACACCATTATAAACAACTTTTTATATGATATACATATACTAAAAATTGAATTTAATTGAATTTTTTCGAGTCAAGCCAATTTAAAAAATTACGATTCGAGTCAAGCCAAACTAAATCGAAAATTTAATTTTTTCAAATAAAATTTTGTTCACCGCTAATCTTACATTCGATACAATTGTGATAACATTCCGTTTATATTATTTGACAATAATTCATACCGATAATAAAAGAATCATTTAATAAATAGAATTTCAAAAGAAAAGGAGCATAATAGTGAATTATATCCTAAAGTAGGGCGTCGGGACTAGTGGGATTATGGTTTCCAAAATTTTGGGAAATTCGAATTTTGTCTCTAAATTTTTTAAAATTTTAATTTGGTTCCTCAAGATTTTTAAAAATTCATATTAAGCTTTAAAATTTTGAATATTTTTTATTAAATCCCCTTTCTAATTTTTTGTTAAATCTCTCAAAATTTAAAAATTCATATTAAGCTTCATTTAAGCCTTCAAATTTTAAAATAGTTTAAGTTAGCCCCCTCAAACATTTACTCTAAGTTTCATCATTGTCCTAAAGCAAATAATATTGAGTTGTTTCATATTGTATATAATCTTGAGACAATTGACACAAGATTTGTAGGTAGAAATTAATTAAGGTTATCGTTTCGTTGTTTAACTAGCTCATGTACCAAACTATTAGTATTATAATCAATTAATCATACATTCTCGTGATACATCCGGATGCCCATTACACTGTTCTGGGAATCCTAAATTATTATCGTAGCATCCACCAATGGCCATTGTAAGCGGTCGGGTCAAGAGAATTTGATATTGTCATATTGTATCCCAACCATAAACATTCATAGTACGGTACAGACCTTTAATGGAGGTGGCTTCCAGTTTAGTGAATCCCAATAAATATTTTTAGTTTCTTTCCTTAATTTCTTGTTGTTCGTGTCATTATCGTGAGTTGGAACAGAATTTTCCTCTTCATTTGGTTGGTCTATGCTGGCGTAGTCTGCACACATAAGTATGTACATGCACCATCAAAACAAAGAAAGATCCCAACCTAAGAATGGAACTGCACCAGTTACTACAGAAAAAAATCCTCTACCCCTTTTCGGTGTTATTTCTATATGCCTCAATACTAAGAAATCAAATTTCAAACCATAAACCCTAAACTTTAAAAGTACACCATACCCTTAATTCCCTAAATCTTAGCCTTAAACATCAACTTTAAACCTAAACTTGGGCATCGAAAAGGAGCAGAAAATTTCTAGGAGACTGAAGGTTGGTGAGTTCATTAATGGTGTGGTGCCTGAGATTAGCCTCCTATGCACGTTATTACCTTTTGAGGAGCCTTTTACTCTAACCATTGGACTGTTGTTGTTTATTTATATATAAATGTATTAATCAATGAGATGCCTTGAATAATGAGTAGGCCCTTGAATTTGACTGATTACTATCTGTGTATAATATGTGAAGGAGCTGCAGCTCCTTTTGATGCAACCAAATGGGCTAGCTTTCACTGTTTCATCATAGATGAGCTTGGAAATCTAAAGCATGCCTGTGAGTTTATAGACTTTTTCGACTTGTGCTGATCCTTTTATATCCCTCGTTTATCCACTGATTCTCTGCGGTTATTAGGCCATGACTTCGAAGAAATCGATTCGGAATCTCGGGGAAACGATTCACTCCTTGCTGGGATTTAAGTCACCTCTGAATTCTACTTGGGTGAAGTCGGTTTGCGAAATAATAAAAAGTTTACCGGACGAAGATGAATCTGCTGCAAATGAATTCTCCAAGATAAAAGGTACTCTCCATTCTTATCTCTGTAGTGCTTATTCAACTTGATTGCTTTCAACACTTTGTTGTGCTTAATTAGTCCCATTTTCTTTTGATGATGCCTTGAACAGAACAAGTTGTTTCCTTAACACAATGCATAAACCAATTGAACACACAGAGGAGGCAGTTGTTGCATGATTTGTTGAACTTGAAAGGTTAGTGAGTGTAGTATTTGTTTGATACCCGTATTTTGGCTTTTGGTTTTCGAAAACATTTTGGTCCATGGCATATTGCAGGGAACATTCGTGTTTTTTGCCGAGTGCGGCCATTGACGTTGGCGGAAAATATAGGCAGTTTAGGTTTGGGATTAGAACCTGTAGTAGCTTTGGATACAAGTAACCTCCTTTTAGAGCTTGGTAATAACAAAAGTAAACGGTACACCTTCGACAAAGTGTTCCACGGTTCATCCCAAGGTACCCTCTTACTCTTGCTCTTTATTGTTTTAAACAATCACAATGGATCCCATGGATTCTTTTTGTGTTTGAACTTTGAATTTCAGATGGAATTTTCTCGGAAGTTGAACCGGTCATCAAGTCCGTCCTCGATGGTTACAATGCCTGCATTTTTGCATACGGTCAAACGGGAACTGGGAAAACCTTCACAATGGTAGGTGACCACAGATTTACGTCCGCAATTCTTATCCATACTACTATAACATAATTCCACAATGGTTGATACTGTTATATACCAAACATACAGGAAGGTGCATTGGAATCCCCCGGCATAGTGCCCCGGACGATCGAGACTTTGTTCAAGCAAGCGGAGGATAGTAACCATACCTTCCTTATCACTTTCAGTATGCTTGAGATCTATCTAGGAAATCTCAGAGACTTACTTGTACCACAAGCTATGAGGTCGACGGATCCTTTGCCACCATGGTCAGTAATCACTATGCAAAATACAGTTGTGTGCAAATGCCTGCTGATTTGGATGCAGCGATGTTTGTGTGCAGCCTTTCAATTCAAACGGATCCAAAGGGAGGAATCCGAATCGAGAACCTTGTTTCCATCCAAGTAAGCGACTTCAACCAGGCTTTGAAGCTGTATAGATTCGGATGCCAACTCAGATCAACTGCTTCAACAAATTCAAACTCAGCTTCTAGCAGATCCCACTGGTAAGTACTGGTTTTTACCTATCAAAATTAAACTAATAATAATATTGGATAAGGTCCCTACAGGTATGGCACCATGATATAGCAAATCATCACCGAGCCAGAACAAACTCGTCTCTATCAACCCTGACATTTCCCTCTCTGAATATGACACACACAAACTGCTTTCGATTTTCGATACTGATTCTAGGAACAGCAGAGTGGATAACTATTTTTTGCTGCTTTATAAAGTATGTTGTCTTTGTTTTTGCTCCCCTTAGCATGATTCGCATTTCAATTACTTGCTTCGATGCTCCCGAGAGACGGCAAGAAACGAATAAAATCTGGTTAGTTGACCTTGGAGGAAGCGAGCGAGTGGTGAAGACCAAGGCATGGGGAAGAAGACTCGATGAAGGAAGAGCCATCAATTTGTCTCTTTCGGCTCTCGGAGATGTAATTCATGCTCTTCAAAGGAGAAAACGCCACATTCCATACAGGAACAGCAAGCTGACACAAGTTCTTAAAGATTCATTAGGTGAACTAATGATTCTTCTTCTCTAAATTCCATTTTCCATTCAGCTAATTAGCTGCTTTTACAGACTTTCTCGGCTTGTTTGTTATCTTTAGGTGACGAATCAAGAACATTGATGCTTGTACATGTCAGTCCCAAGGAAGAAGATCTTTGTGAAACAATATGTTCATTAAATTTTGCAGCAAGGGTTAAAAGTGTTCAATTGGGGCCTGAGGAGTCCAATGTAAGTGATGTACAACAAGTATCCCACAATTTAATTATGTTCATGAAAACCGTTAACATGTTGAACTATTAAAAATCAGGAAGTGAGAAACCAGAGGGAAGCTGCTATTAAAAATCTGCAGCAGAAGATTGAAGAGATCGAAGATGAACGTCAACATATACGAGGAAAGATCCAAACTTTAAACCACAAATTAGAACAGACAAGGAAACGTCTACCTTTGGAAGAGCAAGTAGAGCCTTCTGATTTATCTTCCGAACTCGTGCCACCTTTTGAGCTTGAGTTTTCCAAGAGCAGAAAAGGAAATTCCGGATCAGAAGTGCCTAGATTTATGAGATCAACTATTTGCAGTAGGACTAAAACTACCATGGAGCATCGAACTTCACTGCAATCGAGAAGAAAAAGAAGACCGGCATCTCAGCGAGCCGGGTCAGTGAATTTCCCAGTGAAGAATCATTCAGAGTTCAACTCTGACCGTAGCATTTCAAGATCTACATGTGCAGTAGGATTGAACAGGAAAACTAGTGTAGAGTTAGATAATGCCACGGAATACAGCCAAGACATATCTGAATGTGATGTAAAAATGGTTGTATTACCAGATCGGGACATGCCACAGATGACATCGAATCCTAGGAACATGGAGAAAAGAGGAAGTAGAAAATCAAACAAATGCAACTCCACTAAAGCTTCAAAGGTTGATCAATGGCTTACCTTGCATAAGGATGAACCTAGTATTAGTGTATCTGCACCAAGGAATAAAATGGTTTTAGATATTCCTCTCCCAGAGAAGAAACATAGGCCAAATGGAGAGAAAATGCAGAGGAATGGCAATAAAAAGCAGAAGCAGGCTGCTTCTCAAAGGGTGGAAGACAAACCACCAACATTAAAGGATTTATTTGCCGAGGAATCAAGTTCTAGTCTCATTTGTCCTCCTGAATCAACAACAGGTGACCAAATAGACTCACTTGATGGCTCATTGATAGAGGACAGTCAAGGTGGCAGTGGCAGTGGCAGTCTTTCTCCACCTGATTCCTGCTGCGACGAATCAGAAAATTTTGATACTGAAGAGGAATTCTATGGAACACCTATGGTTCAGGCAGTAGAAGACACTGACCATCCCATGATAAAGATCGGCGGGTACCGGTTTTCTCCATTGGACTTGGATCATAGTATCAACAACTCACGAGTTTTCGGTGTCTCCGCCCAAGAATCAGAGCGGAAACGGTACCGTAAACAAGCGATGGATACTGAACTCGGTGGAAACGAAGACATGGATACCTCTTCTCAATCTTCAACAGAAAACAGATCGAAATCTCGAAGAGCATTGTTAATAGATGACCTAAAACAAAAAGACCTTGAGATGACACTAGTAAAATCACAAGAAACTGCAAAGAAGGAAGGTAAGAGTTTTGAGGTCTGAAGCAAAAACATGATTCTCATCTCTAACTACATTCATTCTCAACAAGTAGCATGCACCTTAAAGGCTTAAACTGACTTGTTTCAGAAAAGTGGCAACTTATGATATATTGATTCTAATGTCTATTTCTAGGTGCATGGTTTATCCAGAAATCATTGGCCAGTGCTCTTCTAGGATTGGGATTCCTGGACTTGGGGTTCAATCATGATTTCTTCTATGGTCTAATACTTTGAAGCAGGTGCAGTAGATGACTCAACGACAATAAGGAAGCTCTACTTAGTTGTGCAGTAAAGTTGCAGGTTGAGCTAATAATAGAAAGGAATGTTTTGCGCATATCATCAACATTCCTTTTTCATTTACTAATTACAGTTAGGCTTGTGTTATTTGAAACAATTTTAGATTGGTAAATTAAATGAAGTATATGATTTATGTGTTGTTAATTAGAAAATGTTTTAAATCTTGGAAAAATGTGATTAAGGTGCAAGATAGTGGACTGTGTGGCCAATTGGCCATCCCATTCTACATCCATCTCTTCCAATTAAAGTTTTTAAGTTTTTCCATTCGAAAATTGGGTTCCGCGAATGGATTTTAGAAAGGAGGTTGAGTTTCTGCCAATTTGGATCTTGCTAAAAAATGATCTTGAAAATGTTACTAAAAGTGTTCCTAGTCGATACATCGATTCACTAGATTGAAATATTCGAGATACTCCAGGATAAAAACGCCAACAAGTGATCCTAATAGAAATGAGGATTATGTTCGTCCTAAAGGAGAGCTGGAGCCTTGTCCGCATAGTATATCTTGTAATCACCTTAAATTATTAAAAAATAGGACAAACTATATAAATGACCACCGAACTTTTAGAACGTTTTCATTTTGGTCGCCGAATTTTCAAAACTTCATTTGGGGTCCCAACTTTTATTTCGCTTTCATTTGGTCTCATCTGTTACCTTACATTTGAAAATGATGATGTGGCCCGCTAATTTTTATTTTTCTGATTAAAATAATATAATTTAATACATTTACAGCTAATAAAAATAAAACACTTCCCCTAAAAATTAAAACGACGCCAGATTAGCTTAGGAAGGGTTTAAAGGGTTAAACTTCTTGATTATACACATTCGAAGAAAAGTAACAATTGGAAAATCCATTTACCGAGCGCTATTTCTCATACTCCTTCTGTTCTAATAAAGTAGTTTTTTTTTTCTTTTAAAATTGTTCTATTTAAATTGTTATCTTGAAAAAATTAATAATTAGTCAAATCCATATTTTCTATTCTACCTTTGTTTTAGTTTCCCAAAAAGTAAATGTTAAATTTGGGTGAGTCTAGGGTGAAAAATCTTAATGGCGGCTACTATACGGCGTGATTCCTTTCTTTTACCCGGTTATTAACCTAAAATTTTATATATATTAGTAACAATTTCGGTTGCAATCTAAGTCGTTAGAATTTTGAGCAACATTTCAGGTTGCCTTTTCCAAACTAAAATGTTGTATGTATTGGTAACATTTTAAGTTGCAACCTATTTGGTAACATATTAGGTTGCAACCTAAATTGTTATGATTTTGTATAACATTTTAGGTTGAAACCTAAAATTTTACTCAATTCAACATAAATTGTTATATGAGATTTGATAGTCCCATAATGAAAATATTTCATGGAAAGTATCGAAACTTTGCTGTAACTTTTGAAACATACCCAAACATAAATCCATGTTTTACTAAAAATCAAGAATTCTAGCTTAGAAGCAATATCACAATTTTCATCAATTACTAAATTTTAGGATTGAATTGTTAAAATCAAGTTTAGATTACCCATATACTCTAAGAAATCATCATTATCCAATATAAAATCTTAATTTTAGGTCGAAATTTAACAAACCATTAGAGAGTTAAAAGAACTTGAACATAAACTATTTTTGTAATTTTTTGACAAAAGTTATTTCTGTTGGGTTTGTAGCACGCTCGAATCGATCACCGAAACCGTCAATGAGGGTGGTAAATGTTTGGTGGTTGAATTGGCTAAAATCGAAATAAAGGTAGACAATTGACACAATGATTTTAGAGTGGTTCAGCCTTCTAACAAGCACCTACATCCACTACCTTAGCACACCACTAAGGATTTCTCAATTCACTCAACAATGAATTCGTCCCTTCTTCCCGGTTTAGGAGGAAACCGTTACAACCCTATCTTTTGGACTTGGTTGAGATAGAACTAACTCTAATTTTTCTCTCAAGGCTAAACTAGAACCTCTCCTTTTACAAGGGATTTGTTTGATAAACTAAATACATCTCTAGGTGGGTGTTTACACAAATTTAAGCTCACAAGAGTGTACAAAGAATTTACTATAAAGCACTCTCTAAAGACTATGTACAAGAGAATAGTAAAATAAAGATTTAGACTCTAATTCTCTTGACCATATTGCTTGGATGTTGTCTCTCACATTCTTCAAATGTTACAGCCTTTAATTTATAGTTCCAATTGAGTTTGTGGCTGTTACTAGCCGTTGGGGTCTTTATTTCCCACAATAACTACAGTTCTGGTGCCTACCGTATCGGTACACGGATACCCGTATCGGTACACCCTTTTTTAGAACTAGCCGTTGGGCTCTTGCCAGCCTATACGTATCGATACGCTAGGGAGTGTATCGGCACAGTCTGCACTTTAAAAGACCGTTGGGGGTTTATAAGCAAGGACTGGTACGCTTAAAGGCGTATCGGTACGACCCCTTTCTGTATCGATACGGGCAAGCCTGTATTGGTACGGGTTTTGGCAGAATCAAATCTGGAGTAAAAAGGTATCGATACGAGGTATATCGTATCGGTACGGTAGTGCTGAAAAGCCAGGTTTGACTACTTTAAAGCATTCCAAACTTTGCCAAAAACCTTTTTTAAACATCTCAAACTTATTTTCAAGTTGTTTGGACTTAAAGAAATGTTTTAAATTCTTTTCAAAGTTGTCCAAAACATTTTTCAATTATTATATCAAAACAGTTAGTTCTTCAATCTCCCCCTTTTTGATATAATAAAACCAACTTGAAAAATTGTTTGGGAATCTCCCCCCTTAAGTTAAAAATTTTGAATAAGAGATGAAATATAGAAAAGTAATTAAAGCTCCCCCTTCTTCATTTGAAAAACACAAATTTTCAAACCAATTTCTCCCCCTTTTTGTTATATAAAAAAAAATTTAAAAATACTTTTAGGCTCAAAATAACAATGGAGGTTTAAATTTTGAAACTATTAAAATGTTTGGTTTTAAAAGTGGCTCCCCCTTACACATCGCATCATCTTAGGCTTAACAAGTAATCCAAGACTTTAAACAAAATTTAGATAACCAAATGTATAAAATAAAAACATTAAGCTTAGAGGTTACCTAATCTTCTTTTCATGTGTGGTTTGAGCATTCTTTGATTTTGCTTTGCTTTCCATTGCTCCAACACACCTACAAAAGACATTCACTTGATTTTTGGTATCCAAATTGCTTTAGATCCATTTACGTTAGTCACAATGGCTTTAGTTCCCTTGGGAACCCATACTTGTCTAATCCTATAAGATTTTTTCTTCTTTATATGACAAATATGTATAGAATGACCATGATAGTGGCAATGTGAGCATTTTGCCATTATGTGACAAGATGAATTATTGAAAATAATTTCTTTTTCTTTTGTTAAGCTTTCAAGCTTAACTTTTAAATCATGATTTTCTTTTTCTAAAACATCTTTGCTTGTTTTTGAAAACTCTAAATCATTTTCTAAAATTTCATTTTGGTTTTCAAAATCCACTTTTGTTTTTAAAAGAAAATCATTTTCAATTTCGAGTTTTGAAATCATTTTCTTAAATTTGGAATTCATGGTCTCAAATTCCAAAAATAATTCATCGAAAGCATCTTGCAACTCATCAAATGTATAAGAATTTAATTCATTTGAGTTAGAAGATACCTCGGGCTCATCGAGAGCCAAAACATCATCCACCTTTGGATTGGAGAGAATGTTTGCACATGATTGATCATCGTCTTTCTTTTCTCCCTTCTTGTTGACATAAAGCTTCTCAAGTTTCTTCCACAATTCTTTGACACTTTTGCATGTGGAAATCTTCTTGGAAACTTCGTCGTTAAGGCCACAATAGAGAATGTACATCGCCTTGGTGTTTAGCTTTGCCTTCGTGTCGTTGGCACTCCTTTGCTTTTTCTTCTTCTTTGGAGATTCCAAATACTCATCTTCAATGATGTCCCAAACCTCATAGTCTTGAGACTTGATGAAGAATTTCATGATATTTGCCCATTGGAAGTATGCTTCTTCTTCGAAGAGTGGAGGACACAAGATAGAGCAACCTTCTTCAAATCTTGTCATTTTCTTAAACGATGGACTTCGAGCAAATGATCTTTACTCCCGGATGTTAGTCCTTTGATGGACACGAGGCTCTGGTACCAACTGTTGGGTTTTATGGCACGCTCAAATCGATCACTGAAACCGTCAAGGAGGGTTGTAAATGTTTGGTGGTTGAATTGGCTAAAATCGAAATAAAGGTAGACAAGTGACACAATGATTTTAAAGTGGTATGGCCTTCTAACAAGCACCTACATTCACTACATTAGCACACCACTAAGGATTTCCCAATTCACTCAACAATAAATTCGTCCCATTTTCCCAGTTTAGGTGGAAACCGTTACAACCCTATCTTTTGGACTTAGCTGAGATAGAACCAACTCTAGTTTTTCTCTCAAGGCTAAACTAGAACCTCTCCTTTTACAAGAGATTTGTTTGGTAAACTAAATACCTCTCTAGGTGGGTGTTTTCACAAATTAAGCTCACAAGAGTGTACAAAGAATTTACA
Organism: Hibiscus trionum; assembly: GCA_030270665.1. Classification (NCBI taxonomy): domain Eukaryota; kingdom Viridiplantae; phylum Streptophyta; class Magnoliopsida; order Malvales; family Malvaceae; genus Hibiscus; species Hibiscus trionum. The sequence goes on along the minus strand of BSYR01000026.1, from coordinate 45,312,108 downwards.
ATAAAGAACTCTCTAAAGACTATGTACAAGAGAATAGTAAAATAAAGATTTAGACTCTAATTCGCTTGACCATATTGCTTGGATGTTGTCTCTCACATTCTTCAAGTGTTCCAACATTCAATTTATAGTTCCAATTGAGTTTGTGGCCGTTACTAGCCGTTGGGGATGTTTTGGAGCTGTTGGGGTCTTTATTTTCCACAATATTTGCAGTTCCGGTGCCTACCGTATCGGTACACGGATACCCGTATTGGTACACCCTTCTTCAAAACTAGCCATTAGGCTCTTTCCAGCCTATGCGTATCGATACGCTAGGGAGCGTATCGGTACGGTCTGCACTTTAAAACACCGTTGGGAAATAGCCGTTGGGGGTTGTTAAAGCAGAGATCGGTACGCTTAAAGGTATATCGGTACGACCCCTCTCCATATCGATACGAGCAAGCCTGTATCGGTACAGGTTTTGGCATAACCAATCTAGAGTAAAAGGTATCGATACGAGGTATACTGTATCGGTACGGTAGTGCTGAAAAGCCAGGTTTGACTACTTTAAAGCATTCCAAACTTTGCCAAAAACCTTTTTTAAACACCTCAAACTTATTTTCAAGTTGTTTGAATTTAAAGACATGTTTTAAATTGTTTTCAAAGTTTTCCAAAACATTTTTCAATTATTATATCAAAACACTTAGTTCTTCAATTTCTTTCATCAATATTCTGAGTTTAATTTGTTAAAATCAAGTTTAGATTACTCATATACTCTATGAAATATTCATTACCCAATAGAAAATCTTAACTTTAGTTCGGAATTAATAACATCACCACTAAAAAGTTAAAAGAACTTAAAAATAAATTATTTCTTCAAATGCCTAATTATGGTTTAATTTGTTAAAATCAAATTTAGATTATTCATATATTTTACGAAATCTTCATTACCGATTATAAAATTTTAAGTTTAGTTCTGAATCAACAAAATTCACCATTAGAGAGTTAAAGAACTTGAAACACAGCTAGACTCCAACCTAAATATTTTAGATAACATTTTAGCTTGACCTAAAATGTTATATATTTTGGTAACATTTTAGATTGCAATAAGATAAACTTATCCCTAAGACATACTTGATTATGAGTCTTGAAACATGGCTGTGAGTTTCGAGACTTACACCACCCAACCTAAGATATTACCCATTTCACACACTTTGTTATGATTTAGGTTGCAACCTAAATTTTATGGTTTTGGATAACATTTTCGGCTGCAACCTAAATTGTTATAGTTTTGGGTAATATTTTAGGTTGAAACCTAAAATTTTACCCACTCCAACCTAAATTGTTATATTAGATTTGATCGCCCAAGACTGAACATATTTCACGACAAGTATCAAAACTTTATTTTGAGTTTCGAAACTTCTCAACCTAAATTCATGTTTTACTCAAATCAAGAATTCTATCTTAAAAACAATATCACATTTCAACAATTACTTAATTCTAGATTTCATTTATTAAAATCAAATTTAGATTACTCATATGCTATAAGAAATCTTCATTACCCAATAGAAAATCTTAGGTTTAGGTCGGAATTAACAAAATTAACAAAATGTTATACGTGTCGGTAATATTTTAGGTTACAACCAGAAATGTTATCTAAGTTTCTAAATTTTAGGTTGCAACCTAAAATGTTATATACAATTGTAACATTTTAGGTTACAACCGAAAATGTCACATATTTTGGTAAGTTCCAATAGTTGGTAGGAAGTTCTAAAACTTACCATGTCAACCTAAAATGTATATCTTATAAAAACATTTAGGTCGGTGAGTAACCTTTTAAGTTTTGTGTTTTTTAACTTACCGACAGCCCACACTTCTAGTTACACACGATTTTTTAGCAACCTAAAATGTTATCAAAAAGTATAACATTTTAGTTGGTGAGTAACATTTTTAGGTTACTTTTTTCTATCCTTTTAGGTTCTATTGTTTTTTAGCCGTAAGTTAACTGTTGTACGTTAGACGCTTCCATTAAATTCATATTTTCTTTTTTGTCTTTTGTTTTAGCTTCCCAAAAAACAAAAGTTAATTTTTCAATAATAATATTGTTAAAGTTTTTTACGTGAAAAATTAAAGGGTAAACTACTCAAATGACCACTTAACTATGCAGTTGGTATCGATATGATCACTATACTTTCAATTTTGACAATTTTTACCACTTAATTATTTAAATAGTTTCAATCAAGCCACCAACCATTAAAACATAACGAATGGGCTAACGTGGTTGTTACACAAAATTGGTATAATTACACATTTGGTATTCTTTATTTACATATTATATCAATTTGGTCCTAAATTGAATTGAATTTAATAAATTTATCCTCTAGTCAGATAGTGACACGTGTCGCCATCAAATTGGAAAGGATAAATTTATAAACTTAAGAAAAATACCCCTCCAATCAGATGGTGACACATGTCACTATTTGACTAGAGGACAAATTTATTATGTTAAATTCAATTTAGGACCAAATTGATATAATATGTAAATAAAGAACAAAAAATGTGTAACTATACCAGTTTTGTTTAACAATCATGTCAGCCCTATAACATCCTAAAAACCGGTCTATTCGGATTGGATTTCGGCGATCAGAAATCCTACATCAAAAAGAGTTCAAATATTGTGTTGACCTTGGGTATGAAGTCAATTTCATGAATTTTGAGCTCTGATTTAATCAAATTATTGTTTAAGGACCTTATCGAATACATTGAGAACCTTTTAGTGACTAAATTATAGAAATTAAAAGGTTAGGGGTAAAACCATAGATCAATATGAGTTGAGGGTCTAATCTTGCGATTAGCCCCTCTCTATTATTAGTTATCATCTACGTGGATTAAATTAATGAGCTTCCTTCATATGAAGGAAAGCCATCGACTCACTATATTTAAAAGGAAAGGGAAAAAGGGAATTAGAAGGACTTACCTGGTTACCTTACCAAGCAATCACTTCAATCTTCATCTTCTCTTAAGTACACACCTCTATTGGAGGATAGCTCAAGATTAGTTTTTCTTCGAATTATTGTTATTGAAACGTTGCTAGCAATTGGGTAAGATTTTCCCCTCAAGCTATTGTTGATATCCATGGAGGAATTGAGTGTAATACCAAGTTTGGGTTTTGACTATCGATGGATAACATATCGTTATTGCTTACATCGAACTCGGATATCAATTTTGATATAATTATGTTAAACTTGATATTGTATTATTAATTCTATTGATCTCTTATTTATTTTCCTAGCTCAAGAGTTGGAGAACGAAAAACCACCATCTCCATCCAAAGATAAGAACAAAGGAATGGTTATCCGAGAGCCGTAGAAACTTCGGATTATCGAGGTGTGTGTAGTCAGAGTCTCGGGATTAGGCTAGGTGCCTTTCCCGAATTCATTACTATCAAAAATTAACATTGTTAACTCAATTTGCTAAGGGATGTGACATTGAATCATTAACTGGATACCTCGGTAAACATGGGTAACTATATTATTGAATATTGGTTATCGATATTGGCATTGTCATTGGGCATTGCTATTGACATAGTTATTTGTTAGACTTGTAGCACGCTCGAATCGAACACTGAAATCTCGTCAAGAGGGTTGTTTTTGATCCTTGGTTGAATTGGCGAAAACCGATATAAAGATGGAAAATTTGCACGATGATTTTAGAGTGGTTCGACTACCCAAACGAGTCCACATCCACTACCTTAGCACACCGCTAAGGATTTTCCAATTCACTATGAATTCTTCCCCTTTTCTAGGCTAAGGGGGTAACTCTTACAACGCTATCTTTTAATGGCTCAGATATAACCACTCTAATTTTTCAGTAAGGCTAAACTAGAACCTCTCCTTTTACAAGGAATTGGTTTAGTAAACTAAATACCTCACAAGGTGGATGTTTACACAATTTAAGCTCACTAGAAAGAGTGAAAGATTTACAATTTAAGCACTCTCTTAAACTATGTACAAGACAAATGAAGAAATGTGATTTAGATTCAAATTTCCTTGATCATCTTGCTTGGATATGTTCTCTAACCATCTTTAGTGTCCCAAGCTGGCTTTAATAGTGTGGAATGATATTCTAGCCGTTTATGAACGTTGGGGATGTTTTGGAGCCATTGAGAAGTCATTAAGTCGAGCTTTAAATTCCAACATGCATAGAGGTTTCGAAACCTTAAGGAGGATTTGAAAAATATAACCGTTATAGAGCCATGGTTTCAAAACCTTTATAAAGGTTTCGAAACCGTTGCTAAGGTTTCAAGTCCAGGCCATTCTGCCTGAAAGGATTCGAAACCTTATGGGGAAGGTTTCGACACTTTCACTTAAAAAACCCAATTTTGGCTAATTGTTGACTTTTAAATGTATATTTGATATAGGTGCAAAGTCAAAAATTGAGGACTTCTGAATTATTTTTGAAATCTTTAAACAACTCCAAAACATTTTTCACATAATTTTTATATCAAAATATTTCTCAACAATCTCCCCCTTTTTGATATAACAAAACTTTTTTGAAAAATTGTCTTTGACAAAAACTCCCCCTTAATTTTTCACTTACTTCTCCCCTTTTTGTTATATAAAAAATAATTCAAACCTTTATAGTACATAATAAAAATGGAGAGTAAGTTAAAAAAGTTTTAGTACAAAACATTTGAAAAATAGAACTCCCTATTACTAAAGCGTTCCATTAAAATTTTAGCATAAATTTTGACACTTAAGAGATTGAATTTCACCATTGAATCAAATCAATTTAAAACACATGGAATTCAATTTTTCCAAGACTTTAAAAATTTATGAAAAGACATGAATGAAACAATATGATTCATATGCATAAAGTATCATAAAATGGCATGCACTTATAAATATAAATAATCAATGATGCATGAACATTTATCATCAAAAGAGGTAACAAAATGAATTATAATCTAATGCATTAAGATTAGAGGTTGCCCATCTTCTTCACTTGTGTGACTAGAGCATTTTCATATCTTTGCTTTTCTTACTATTGCTCCAACACACCTACAAAAGACATTTACTTGATTTTTGGTATCCAAATTGCTTTGGATCCATTCACATTAGTCACAATGTCTTTAGTTCCCTTAGGAACTCATACTTGTCTAATCCTATAAGATTTTTTCTTCTTTATTGAACAAGTATTTAAGGAATGATCATGATAATGACAATGTGAGCATTTTGTCATTATGTGACAAGATGAATTATTAAAAATGATATCTTTTTATTTTGTTAAGCTTTCAAACTTAACTTTCAAATCAAGATTTACCAGACCTTGGATTCGAAGGACACTGAATACAATTGGCATGCCATAGAATTCATGAGCTCAGTGTACGAGTGGACTACAATCCTAGGGATACGAGCTATATGATTTGGCGAGGCGGAGGGATGTGTTGTGGTATTGGTCACATTGGCGAGGTGGAGAGACTATAGTATTTTATTAACTTGGCGAGGCATAGGAATTCACGTATCCACTATCTGGAATCGATCCAAGGGTTATTGATAAAATATGAAATATCGCTATTGAACATGATCATTGCATTGGTAATGATGGTTGTTGCATCGTTATTGTTATCGCTTGAAATTACATGCATTACTTTGTTATTGCCATTGTTTTGACCACCTCACTAAGAAATATACGCCTAATACATTGCATTTTATCCATTTCAGGTTAAGAGATTCGACTATCAAAGATCAGAGAAGTTGTTGCGTTGTACAAGTCACAAGCAAGCCTAAAGTAATGTATATTGAACCTATGGACTCCTAGTAGGGTGGCAAAGTACTTATAATAGTCTTATAAGACTCTTTTGTTATGTACAAATTGTTATTGTGATGTGTTAGTGCATATTTGACCCCTAAAGGTGAAAACGTAGGAAATGGATTCGAATGGTCCTAAAATTTGGCATGAGAGTAGTTTATAGTATTGAAATATAGCGTGTAAAATTTCTTTGCATTTTGATAATGTTTGGTTGGTCAAATCGATTATAAACCAACAAGAATCTGTCATTACAGGGCAGGGCATATCGATACAGTTGATGGTGTATCGATACGGACTTGCATATTTGGTCGAGTCAACACTAGTCAAAAGGGGTGTATCGATACGACTGAGGCCTATTGGTACGGATTTTGGCTACTAGAATTTGGGAACTAAAAATGTTATCGATACGAGGTCAAGGCATATGGATACAAAGTCAACGTGGTCAATCAGTATCGGTACGACCTTCAACCGTATCAATACGAGCTTTATTACCCTTGAATCTTGAATTTGAAATTTAGGCTCAGCATACTGATACGGTTATAAGGGTACCGGTACGATGTTAGTTACTTCAATTAAAAGCTATAGAACTCAGTTTTGCATTGTTTACATAATGGCCACTGGATCTTGCATAGTCTAATTAAGAGGGTAAATGAGGTCCGAATAACATGAAAATTTACATGGACATTGTTTGTATGATGAATATAATTGTAGTAAGATTAATTACAGAGAAGGGCTACTAAAATACTGAAATTACAATTTAGTCCCTAAAACTAGTAAAAGTTTAAATTGGTCCTAATTGGATAGTCATAGACTCAAAATAGATTAATTAGATTTTTGTATTGCTTATCCTTGAATACCAGGTCTAATAACATCACTTATCAATTGGAATTATCGTATCGACCATCGTTTAGTTCATCAGTAGCGCACTCTGACCGGTTCTCGATCAGGCTGGGAAGGGGGTGTTACATTTGTGGTATTAGAGCAAGAGTTGTATATTGTGTATATTGCATTGTTACTATGTTACTTTTCCACCTATGAGTTGTAAATTGTGTATATTGTGATTTGTCAACTAATCTGATCTTTTTAGATTATAAATATGTCTAAGGCTAATGAAACTCATATAGATGAGCATGCTACCAGCTCCTCGACTCATGGTGAGGAAGTAAGGGGGAGACCCACCGAATCCACCCAATCCTCCCCTCCTAATGTTTAGCCGGTATTACCTGATGCCCAGATAAAGTGTTATTTGAACATGGCTTGCATGTTCAAACAATTTGTGGCCTCGATGAGAGCCAAACCACCTGCGCAACCAGCTCTACCTGTTTTCCAGTACACTCAGGCCCCCATCGATAAGTTGGCTTTACTCCGAGCCTACACTTTCACCAGACAAGATGATGATAATCCTAAGACTGCAGAGTATTTGTTGGACAACATGCTAAGAATTCTAAATAAGCAGTTGCAGTGCTCGGATGAGCACAAGCTGGAGTGCTCCCAACTTCCTCTTTTTGGACAAGATGTCCTTCATGAATTTTACATATTTGGGAATTTGATCAAGGGCCTCTACCACTGGAATGTTAATTTACAATTGTTTAAGCACTTCCAAGAAGCACTTAAATTGCTAGTCCTGCTTGTGCTTTTGAAGTCTTGCTAAAAATGGTGGCAGTAGATAACTATATGCCTGCACTGTCAGCTTTGCCAAGGCAGTGTTGACTTCCACTTTGGCACCAATATGCTTTTTGGCCTCAGTCATCTTGTCATTATTATTAACATCATTGTTGGCACTAGAACTGACATCATGTTGTGCACTGGTACTTGCATGAGCATTGCCATCATTGTGGGCATAACCACTGGCAACATCTGCTTTACTTTTCTCCTTCTTTGATTCTCTGGGCGTGTCTGCTGGCACAAGCTTAGCATCTTGGCTATTAACTGGCTACTTGGTAGCCATCTCAGCTTCGCACTGCTTACCACTCCGAAGAGTTATTGCCTTGCATTGCTCATTTCCTTTGTGTCGAGCATCTTCAGAGTCGCTTGGCAAAGCACCTTGGGATCTTTGGCTAAGTGCATTAGAAATTTGCCCGAGTTGCACTTCCAAATTCCTCATCGATTCTGCCAAACTCTAGACTAGCAACATTCCTTTCCATATACTCCGTGAGAGTTCCTCCCTGGTTAAGTCCTTGCCCTTGCTGGAAATTGTTTTGAGCTTTTTGTAGCATTGTATTCTGATGGAATGCTGGCATGGCATTGTTATTTTGCCTTTAAGCGTTTTGGCGTGGGGCGTTGTATTGGTTGCCTCCTTGATTTCCTTAAGCTAAGTTAGGGTGCTGTCTCCAACCTGCGTTGTAAGCATTAGAATTAGCATTATAAAAACGACCAGCATTGCCAACAAAATTTACCAACTCAGGGTTGACTGGGCATTCATCCGCATGATGGTTCTCTCCACAAACGGTGCAAAACGGATCCAGTTCTTTGACTTCTCATGCCTCATTATTCTTTTGCAATGTTCTCACCATGGTAGTGCGGTTGGAAATTTCGGCATGAATGGACGTAAGTTCATCAACCTTCAATTTCCCACTAGTTTTGGTTTTGGTCCCAAGTCTAGCAACATGATATTCAAAGTCATTGATTGCTCTCCTCTCAAGGATATAAACAACTTCTGTGTACCTCTTGTCTAGCAACGAGCCATCTGTTGAAGCATCAAAAACAATCCTTGTTTGTGCATTCAGTCCGTTGTAGAAGGTTTGTATTTGGGGTCCAATTTGGGAATCCATGCATTGGACACATTCTCAGTAGATCCTTAAATCTTTCTCATGCTTCGTAAAGAGTTTTATCCTTAGCCTGGTTGAATGTAATGATCTCACCATGCAGCTTGGCAGTGAGTGTTTGTGGCTAAAATCATGTCAAGAACTTCTGGCACAGGTCTACCCAGGAAGTAACTGAACCTGGTGGAAAAGAATTAAGCCATGCCTTGGCTCTGTCACTTAAAGAAAAAGTAAATAACCTTAGTTTCACGGTATCTCCAAATACTCCAGTTTTCTGAAATAGCTGACATATCTCCATGAATTGCTTGAAATGTTGCGTAGGGTCTCCAATAAGTGCTCCATCAAATGGACCTACATTCAAAATAGTTTGGTTATTACGAGTTTAAGTTCACAATTTGGCTTATTGGCATCAGTGCCAACAAGTCCTGGCATTAAATTTGCAATGTCAGGTGCTGAATGTTCTCGGATTGGTCTTTCTTCTTCGGCATTAGGAGTGGCATGGTTATTATTTTCTGGTTGATTCTGATTGTTGTTAACGATATTTGCTCCTCCATTTCCTTGATTTTCGTGATTCATCTCTCAACTTCTCTTTTTCAATCTACGCAAATTGCGTTCAATCTCAGGGTCTAATGGCCAAGCTTCCTTCTCAGTACGGTTCCTGGTCATACACTGATAAAAACAAAAACAAAAATAAAAACAAAACAAGTAAGATTTAAAAAACAATCAAATTCGTTGCAATCCCTGGTAATGGCGCCAAAAACTTGTAGACTCTCTAGAAGATGTGTAAAATGAATGCTGGAAAAAGGTGTAAATGATATGTATTGAGCAAGTTATGCCAAGAGTCTTTTGCGTGGAAGTATACACAGTCTGCAAGTAATACAACTTGGTAAGCTGAGTTATCGATCTCACATAGATTGTCTTGAATTCGATTGTTTGATTGTTACTTGCTTTAGAAGAAAAGATGATTGTTTTGAAGGTTGTTTTGAAATTAAAGAAAAGAAGAGAAAATGAAGTAAAATGTTAGCAAGGAATGTGTTTCTAAATGAGTGATGATTGTTCGTAGGGAATGCCTCGATTCTACACGGCTCATGCCAGCCTTCATTTGCAAAATTGTCTTGGCATTGTTTGCCGAGTAGATTCGACATTAGCAAAGCCTCTCTTGATGGTCATTGCCCTAAATTGGCCATGTAAAAACCCTTATATCTCTATAGTGTATGTTTTTCTTAAACCAATTTGATTAAAACCAATATATACTCTGAGGGGGTAGATTTCACTTCTGAAGTAAGTTCATCTACTTGAACGACTTCTCTCGAAGCTACTCTCCCAAGTATTCAACAACTTAATCGTCGCCAACCCAAGTCTGTTAAGATATTGGGAGGCAATAGGCGTAATGTTCCATCTCTCACTTGGCAGAGTGTTTAGAAAAGAATTAGAGTATGCCAAATAGAAAATTTTTCCAAAAACGTAATTATTATAAAGGAACTAAGGCATAAAACCAATATTCAATCCATACATCCCCCACCAACTATGAAAATTAGTTCACGGTGAGGGGATTAACCAACAACCATAATCATTTTCAAAAACATCACCATAAAAAAACTAAAGATAAACAACTTTTTCCAAGGGAATAGGTAGAGGGGTCCCTTGATGCAACCCTCTACGCCAAGCTCTCGACCAAGAGGTTGAACCAACCTTCCTTGGTGTAGTCGGCCATCACTCGCCGGTCACTTCAATGACATACTCCAATCACTCTAGGTCTTCACCCGATCACTCTTGATTCCTCACTTCGTCTCTCTGTGTTCTCTAAATGCTTGATCGGTTTGTCTTTATATAGGCGTGTGTAGGAAAGGATGAGAGATAAGCCTTTCTATTTGAATTTGAAATGATCAAGGGATAAGAGATAGAGCTCTATCTGATCATTTTGACATCTTATCAGGTCGATGTGATAGCTTATCAGGCTAGGGCTGACATCATCATGCTGATGTTGCCTTGGCATCCAAACTTGGCCCAACGTCGCCAACATCAATTGGCACCACCTTATATGCTATTTTTTTAGAAGTTGATCCAATTGTGATCTTTTAAAAGCATGATCCTTTCCTATTTTTCGGGGGTTCATCATCTCTTGGCATGGCATCAAATGCTTCTCTCTGCCAACAAGTGCTAGGCACTGTCTGGTCCTTCTGTGCCAACAACACTTGCCATTCTTCTTGGCATTCCTAACTGTGTTGCTTTCCTATGTCCATTATGCCAAATCTTATGCCAAACCTGTAAATTAACCACAAAAAACCCTTCACTCCAGCATAGGCAACCTTCAAACTCATTGATGAAAATGCATGATCCTAAAAATTATTGCAACTAAATGTACCCGAAAACAAGCAAAAGCATATAAATATAGACATGAAAAACAATACTTTTGAAAAGGTAACATTGACAAAACAAAAGAGGGAGACACCACTTTAGCTGTATCATCAAAGCACCCTTATGAGAAGACACCATGACCATTCAATCACCTTTTCACCCTTATATCATGCCATTTCGGCATCCCCTTAGAAAACTATAAACAAGAGTTCATTTTGTCATTTTAACACACAATTTTCAATTATAAAATTATCTCTTTGTAAGTTTATCTCTCAAACTTGTTCTTCTTAGAACTATCTGAATTATCAAGCTTTCTTGCTTGTGGCGTCACTATCCTCCCATCTTACTTCGGGTTTTAGGTTCATCTAACCAACAGGTCCAACTCCCTCTACAACCCTCAAAGATATTCTCTTAAGAAACAAGATTATACTTCACAATATAGTTTCTTTCTTTGAATTAATTTGAATACTATCATCACCCTTTTTCATTCATATCCATTTCCTTTCTTCCATTTCCAAAAACCGAACCTTCATTACCCTACAATATCCTTTTTCATCCTTTTTCACCCATTTCCTTAAACACCACGCATCCTTACTTCTACATCCACTCTTCATCATCAATCCTTCATTCTATCATCTTCAAAGCATTCAGATTACAAGGCTTACTTGCATTCACGGTCGAGACAATAAAGGCTTCTCTTAACAACAACAATTGGAGAGTTGGAGCATATTAGTACCTTTAAAGTTAAGAGTGTTAGAAGCATTTGGGTTCCTAAAGGACTTATAACTTCTAAGGATAATGCTTTGTGATAAGTGCACAAAAGTCTTATATTTTGACCCATTTTACATGGCAATTATCACTCAACCTACACCTATTGGAGCTGCATTATAGCCTTTCATGCATTGATTTCATCATTTATGCCTTTGAGCCTTATATTCTGTTTATTCTATGAAAAGGTACTATTTAATGAATAATTGGTATTCTTGCAGATTTGCACTGCTGGAGCAGGAGGATGCCACCGGCAGCACAGGAAGCACGAGGGAAGATGAGGCAGAAGTAGCAGACAACAGACCCTTATCGAGCCAAGCCACATGATAGCTTCTACTGAGGGAAGCTGATGAAGCCTTACTGAACAGAACAGACCGATGCCGAGGCAGCAAAATCCAGGCCGCAGTAGCATTCTGCCATAGGGAAAAATGGACAAAGTGGTAGCCAACTTGTAGAGATTTAACACTGGATTTTTGTACACACTTTGTGTGGCAGCTAGAGCTCGAGAAGAGGAAAACATGGAAGGAAGGGTAAAGTTGGACTTTTGGCCAAAATGTATATTGTAATAAATTAAAGAGATTTTCCTCTTTAATAAAGTCTAGTCTAAGTCCAACTTAACTTCTTCTCCAAGAAGGATTTGTGCTTACACCATTCCTTATATAAGGAACTTGCCTCCATGGAGAAAGGATATAGAGAGATCGCCAAAGAGAGATTGAGCTTTGGATTAGTTTAATTATGTTCTAATTTTCTTGGGGTTAGGATTAGTTTGTTTAGTAGTTGTGTGAAGACTCTTTGTACTTAGTTTTTGTTCTTAATGCAATAAAAGTTAAGGTTTGCTTATTTTGGCTTTAATTATTTTCGCATTCTACTCGGGAGAGGGTTTGTGAGATCATCCATTTGTTCAATACCGAGAGAGTTGAGCTCACGAAAGGAATAAGTACGGTTTTCGCCTCATGTTGTGTTAACTAACTCGAGCTAGGGATAGGTTAGAGTTTCAGCGGCTAAAAGAAATGTATGAATAGTTGGTGTTTGTCATTGATTCACGCCGGGAGGTATCATCAGAGTTCATTCATCATCCAGCGTTCTTTGCTTAGGGATAAGGCGGAATCACCCAACGACGATTTGCCGAGCCTTAACTACATTTTCCCACGAACAAGGGATTGTCGCGGTAGGGATTCATCCATTGTGGCCACGGCAGGGATTTAGGTCACTGCCACGGCAATAGTGCGTTGCTGCATTCAAGACAGAAACGAAGTCAAGAAGGTTTGACACTACGACACACTCTAATTCGACCCATCTTCTCATCTTGATTACTTCTTTACTTTATTTACTGGATTCTCTTAGTTTAGTTTTTTAGATTATCTCAAATCACCCAATTAAATTGTATTTTTACTTTATTTATTTTGTAGTGCGAGGGAGTAGAACCGAAGGTTGAGTACCAATTCTTGAGGAGACGATACTCATATACTTATCCCTATATTACTTGCGTCGTGTATACTTACACAAATTGTAGAGCATTGTTTACACGCAACAAGTTTTTGGCGCCGTTGCCGGGGAATGGCAACTTTTGTTTTTATTTTCTTGCACTCTTCCTTTTATTTAGTTTATTTATTTTTATTTATTACTAATAAAATTTGGTTTTGTTTTAGTGCATGCCCAGAGCTGACCCATGAAGCCCAGTGCAAGACTTAGACCCAGAACTCGAAGGCTCTTACTTAAGGCTTAGATGAAAGATCATAGCCAAAATGCATCAACCTGAGGACCCACCTCGAGGTCGCGGCCGCGGCCTCAACCAAGGGCCTCCGGCACACAATGTCATGTGGCAGCACCCTACCTACAAGCAGCCACTTATCAAAGAGTAGCAGATCCCGGCAGGAGATGGATCAAATTTGCAAGCTCCATTTGCACCAGTACGACACCCAATAGTCTGGGATTACCTTGAAGAAGACTTGAACGAACTAAACCCTGGATTTGTTACCCCAGAGATCGAGGCTGCCCACTTCGAGCTGAAGCCCGTGATGTTTAATATGATCAACATTATGGAGAAGTGATTTATGCTAGAATGCATGTGATGCTTGGTAAAGCATGAGCAAAGGTTTATTTGTTGTTTTTATGTGATGTATATGAGCATGTTTCCTAAAAAAGTGCATCGATGCCATGAGAGGGCATGTTTTATGTAAAGCATGTGTTGAAGAATGATGATTTACCAATTGTGTAGAATGCATTGATGAATGGTGTTTAGCGATTCCTCACTAAGCTATAGGCTTACGCTCATTTGTTTCATCAATGTAGAGAATTGGGCATTTCAAGGTAGCCCAAAAGCAAGGGGATTCCAAAAGCTTTGATAAAGTGATGTATGTGGTTCACCTTTAGTGTAATAAGTGGCAATGGGTGGGATTTCTAGTTCCTGGATTTGTTGGTGATGTTTGTTGTTTTAAGTATGTTTAGTTTCTGATTGTGGTCTTGTAATTGGCCTCTGAATGGTTCCTTGGTTTGCTTATGGTGTTTTACCTTTGATATAACTTGGTATCTTTAGCATGCTTGGATAGCTAAAATGTCATCATGGTATGAAGTGGTTGATGAGTATGATTTGTTGTTTGATGGTGTTTATAAGTCTATTAGATAGAATATATCTTGTATGCATGATTTGAGCCTATTGGATGTGTTTTAGTATGTTTAAATGATGTTGGTATGAGCCATTATGGCATGCGTATCGATACACGGGGAAGTGTATCGATACACTAAGGCAAAATTGAGACATTTCAGTACAGGGGTATCGGTACAGATTGCCCGCGTATCGATACGCCCAAGCCAAGTTTGAAGGCCATACTGATACACGAGGAAGCGTTTCGATACGATCTTCCCTTCATTTGCTATTGTCTTCCAGCGTATCGATACAGGCTCAAGTGTATCGATACGGGTAGTTAAAATTCGGTTAAAAGTATCTTTGTAAGTCTTGAAATGTTACGTTTTGGTCCTTGAATGATATTTGACTAATTGGATGAGTTTGGATGTACGTTTTGAACTGAAATTTGGCATGATGGCATATTACATGACTAATTGAGAGTTGATAACTTTAAATTTGAAAAGTCCATGTGTTTTTGGTAATTTACAAAATGGTCCCTAAAAGTCATAAGTATGCAATTGAACCCCTAGTTGAACTTCGATCGATGTGCTGTTTCTTTCTTTGGTTCTGCTGAACACATAGGCTAACAACGTGCTACTAGAAAAGTTAAAAGAAAAAGGGTCGTTAATCAAGGTTGACTTTCGGGTTGACTTTGGTTTTCCCCGTGTAATCTTCGTAGCTCGGGTTGGGCGTCTAGGCTAGGCTAAGGGGGTTACATTTGTTGGTATCAGAGATAGGTTTCGAAAGATTTGGGAATGTTGGTATGTGGAATTGATATGTATTGATGTATGTTGTTTGAAAAGCATGCAATTGGTAGAATTTTGAAGCTTATGCTATGCTTGATTTATGTGAATCGCATGTGGGATGATTATGATTGTATGATAATAATGCGATACTGATGTGTGCTTTTTTTGGAATGATGAAAAGCATGTTGAGTATGATGTGTCATTGTATGCTATGCCATGTTGAGGGAAATTGGGGTACCCATTGCATTATTACACTAATCAAATGTTTTTTTGTAAACTTGGATCCTTGTTTGAAGCTGGCCTAAATGGTTTGATTTGTTTTTGTTGTTATACTTTGTTTAAAATAGTACTATGGGTCCGAGAAGAGAGTTGAGGTCCAATACGATAGTGCCTCAGGGTGACAAGGGTGAGCAAGGGGCTGATGTCTCTCCTGGTGGAAATCTACCTCCTCCGCCACCACCTGGAGGTGGGGAGCAGGTGCAACAAGGACCTGCTGGTTCAGGTTTGGGTGATTTGGCGCCACTGGTTCAGGCAATCACCAGAGTGTTTCAGGCTACTGTTGCCGGAACGCATGTACAAGCCACTGCAGCTGGGCAGGCGGGCTTACCGTTGGAGAGGTTGAGGAGCCTAGGAGCTGTAGAGTATTGAGTGTGCAAAAGTTCTATATTTTACCCCTTATTTAACCCATATTTCTGTTGCATTCAAGAATAATTCATTGCATTTAGGTAAAGTTTCACATATACATCATAATTAGATAAAATAGCACAGTTGCTACTAATTTCGGCTGCTTTTGCAGGTATCTGCTGTGGCAGACTCAGGACAGCGAAGGAGCAGAGCTGGAACACAGGACTGGAGTCGAGAAGCAAGATGTTGTCGTGGCCACTGCCATGGCAGCCATGACGACAACATTGGTGAAAGGGAAAAGTGAAGTGGAGCTCGACGGATAGAGGAATTCAAGCCGGTCTGTCATGGACCACTCCTATATTTTTCTGAGCCATGAGGCAGAATGAAGGTCAAGCCCAAAGTTCAAGGAAGAAACCCAAAGCAAGAAAAGAGGACTAATTAAAGGCATCTACTCATAAGATTTAATCTTAAATATAGTTGTACTTTAGTTTGAACTTGTACTCTTATCTTATTAGAAAACTTGAACCCAAGGCCTATATAAAAGGCATGTAATTCGACCTAGGGAGGATATCTCATCTCTAGCCATCTTCCCCAAAACCCTTGTCGTTTTCCCTCTTCTCATCATGTTCTAAACTTCCCCTAGGGCTAAGGGTTGATTCTGTAAAGTAGTTGCAAGAATTGTACTGTTTTAGGAATTTTCTGTTCAAAGCAATAAAACTTTGAGTTTATTTATTCTGGTTTTCACATCTCGCAAGAGTATCATGAGAGCATTGTGAGGTTATTTATTTGTTTGATATCGGGAGAGTCAAGCATACGAACGGAATAAATACGGGTTTTCTAGTTTATGGTTAAACCATCTCGGCTTAGGGATAAGTACGAGGTTAAGTGGCTAAGGAAGAATTCAACAACATTGGTGTTCACCCTTTGATTAACGTCGGGAGGTATCATCTAAGAAGTGTTCAGAAACAGCACCTGGACCTAGGGATAGGACAAGTCATCGCAGGGATTCTTGCTAAACTTGAAGTACAGAGTTGTGTGATCGTTGCCGCGACAACAACAGACTTCTGCCGCGACAGGTGCTGCCGCGACAGGGGCGACGACATAACAGGAATTTCTATGCAGTGCAACACCTACACTACCGAGCAAATCAATATCGGCCTATCTCTTAAACCCTGAATCTTTTATCTTTTATATTCATCATTCTCCAATATTACCTTCCAAACAATTTAAACTCTTTCTCTCTCTCGTGCAGCAAATATAGGATAAGGCTATTTCCAGTCCCTGTGGAGATGATATCCGATACCCCAAGTATCACTTTACTACTTGCGTCGTGTACACTTGCACTACATTGCGATAGGACTTTTGACACGCTACAAGTTTTTGGCGCCGTTTCTGGGGACTGGCAACATATCTTTGCCCTTACTTTTACATCACTTTTTAATTTTTCTGTTTTTATTGGGATTGTTTACCATGTGCTTTTCACAAGGTTTTCCGCTTGCTTATGCGCATATCTAGACGAGGCAAAGAACTTGAGTACGAACTAGATCCTGAAATTTAACGGACGTGCAACCTCAGGAACCGAGTCCGCCTCTTGATAGCAAGAAACGATTATCTTGAGGAACAGTTAGAAGCAATGCATAACGGGGTAAATAATAACCCGAGGAATGATGAAGATCCTCCCATAGATGACCGGAATGGACAGCCTGCCGCTGCCGCACGACCGTCCTGCCGCGACTAAATGATCAATGATCATGTTGAACTGGAGACCACCTTGCCAGACGTGGAAGCTGAGAATTTCGAGCTGAAACCTGTTATGTTCAGCATGATAAACTCCGCTGGCCAATTTAGTGGTGCTGCAATAGAGGATGCCCGAGAACATCTGAAAACGTTCCAAGAAATCTGTGGATCGTTTAGATTACCAGGAATAAATCCGAAAATACTGAGGCTCCGGTTATTTCCTCATTCAGTGAGAGACAAAGCTAAAATTTGGTGGAATAAACTAACTCCGGGTTCAATACGAACTTGGGCAGATCTCTCTCGTGAATTTTTATCTCGGTTTAATACTTCTCACTTATCTGAGCGACTGCGTAATGAAATTGCTACTTTTCAATAGGAAGATGACGAGCCAATGCATGAGGCATGGGACAGGTTTACAACTCTTCTAAGGAACTGCCCAATGCATGGATTCCCCGTGTGGAATCAAGTCATTAAATTCTACAATGTTGCCAACACACACACTCGTATGAGAATAGATTCAGCAGCAAATGGACTGTTGTTGGATAAAGATCCAGACGAAGCTATGGTAGTGTTGAAAAATCTAGCAAAGAATGACGAGCAATTGCCTACAGCAAGGAGAGGTAAACGAGGGATAGCTGTAAAAGATTATGAAGCTGACAATTCCCTAAAGACACATGTTGCATACCTCACAAAGGCAATGGAAAATCTGTTGAAAAAAGATTCTAAACCTATATATTCTACAGAAGAGGTATGTGAAACTTGCAGTGGGAACCACAGTTCGGAAGACTGTCTGTTACAGCTAGAAGAAGGGATGTATGTTGGAAATTACAACAAGCCAAGAAATTATGATTCCAACAATTACAATCCCAACTGGAGAAAAGATCCCAAGTTCTCTTGGAGCAATCCAAACAACGCACTTAATCCTCATATGCAGAACAACCAAAACCAAGGGGCACCCAGAATCTTGTCGCGACAGCAACCACAGCAGCAGCCACGACAGCAGCAGGTAGCCGCACCTAGTATACTGGAGCAGACATTGGCCACATTTATGTCACAGACAGGAGCTTACATGGCAAACATGGATCACTTTGTCAAGAAGACGAGGTCATTCATGGACAAGAAATAAATGAGGATGACAAACCATGAGGCTACACTGAAATCCCTGGAAACACAAATGGGCCAGGTTTCCCAGCATATTAAGCCAAGGCAAAACGGAGGATTCCCTAGTGATGCTGAGGTCGCTAGAAAACCCACACATGAGCAGTGTAAAGCAAATACAACTAGGAGTGGGAAACAACTGCAAGGGCCGGAGATGAAAACCATACCAATTGAAGAACCAACCCTAGATACACCTGCAGCGAACACCGCCCCGGCAAAGGAAAAACAACCTGCTGCCGACACACCTGTCACGACAGCAGAGGAGATAGAGGAGCAGATAGAGAAAACTGAAGAACCTAAGCCTCCTCAGATCCGAATACCATGTGAAGGACGTCTGGAAGATTATCGTCCTCCACCTCATTTTCCACAGTGGTTACAAAAATAGAAACAGGAATACCAGCTCGAAAAGATCTATGATATTTTTAAGCAGGTGCACATTAATATACCGTTGTTGGAGGCCATCAAGCAGATGCTCGGTTATGTAAAATTTCTCAAGGATGCCATGTCAAAAAGGTCCAGACTTGGGGAATTCGAAACGGTAAAAATGACAGAGGGATGCATGACTATCTTGCACATGCATCCACCCCAGAAGAAGAAGGATCATGGGAGCTTCATCATACCGTGCATAATTGGTGACAAATTCGTGGGTAAGGCACTTTGTGATCTAGGTGCTAGCATAAATTTGATGCCAAAATCTGTGTTTCAGAAATTAGGTATTGGACGAGCACAGCCCACGACAGTCATGCTGCAGCTGGCAGACCGCTCTTATGTACAACCAGAAGTGAAGATCGAAGATATTCTGGTAAGAGTGGATAAATTTATTTTTCCTGCTGACTTTCTTGTTTTAGACTGTGAAGCAGATGAAAATACACCAATCATCCTGGGGCGACCCTTCCTAGCCACAGGCAGATCTGTGATTGATGTAGAAAAAGAAGAACTGACAATGAGAGTGAATGATTAAGAAATCAAACTCAATGTTCTCCAAGCAATCAAACATGCTGATGCAGAAGAAGAATGCAAGGCCATCACTGAAGTAATCCTTGACCAACCATGCATCAGGTCGGGCTGCCATGGCATTAAATTTGGTCACTGCCACAACAGTCATCTGGAGGATTGTCACGGCAGCAACGATGACAGTGACTCCTCTGATTCAGAAATATCTGATACTGAATGTCATGAGGAGGTAAATTGGATAGGAAATCGTCCAGGTAAGTTCTCCGAGCCCCTTAATTATACCTCAAATGAACATATAATCTAAAAGCCTTCAATTGAAGAACCACCTGTTTTAGATCTTAAGCCCCTGCCAGGGCAGCTTAAATATGTTTTCCTTGGTTTAAATTATACGTTGCCCGTAATCATCTCTTCCAAGTTTGTAACACCCCAATTTTGGGCTTGGAAGTTTAGGGTCTGAACCGGACCGGTCTGTTTTTCGGTTTTAATATAAAAGGTGGTTTTAGGGAAAGCCTAGTTCGGGATGCATTAAAAATATGGAAAAATATCTAAAAATCCTCTTTTAATATATATAAGAGAGTGGTGAAATAAATTTTACAAAATAAGGTTTGGAAGTGTGACATTTCGAAATAGTGACTAAAATGTAATTTTTGAAAAGTTCAGTGGTGACTGTTTTGTAAGGATTGAAACTTTGAATCTTTAAGGAGCTAATTTACCCAAGGAAGGATTTCTCCAGGTTTTTCTTAATTTTAATGACTTAATTAATGTTTAATTAATTAAAAGAAGTGAGGGAAAACCATATTTTAGTTTTCATAACTAACTTTTGCTAAAACTTTCTCATCTCATTTTCTCTCAAAATTCCATCAGCCAAACACATTTCCACAGCAACTTTTCTTTTGATTTTCACACTAAATGATGAGGTTTCAATCATCAATTGATTCCTAATCCTTTCTACATCAAATCCTCTTCATTTGCTCATTGAATTTTCAAGGATTTTGACTCTAAACAAGGAGAAATCTACATTTAGAGGTAAGGATGTCCTTCTCCTCTAAATACTCAGTTCTTTACTGAAATTTCCAAGTTCTCAATCCTTAAATTAAGTTTTATAAAAGGTTTTGATGATGTGATCTTGATTTTGGCTTAAAACTCAAGATTTGGATTAAATCTTAAAGAAATTCGTAATGAATGATTGGGATCTGTTTGGAGATGTATTTTTAATGTATTTTGGATTTTTAATGATGTGTAATTGAAGTTTAATCAACGCCATCCCGAATAGGTTGATTTTCCTAAGTTTTTACTTGTGAAAGTGGTGGTTTTTGGGGTGATCTTGGTGATCTGTTATAGCTGGAGGTATAAGGACGAGTTTAGGATCTTTTTGGATGTTAATTGATGTTTAAGAATGTTTAGAAGTGATGGATCTTGGCTGGGTAATGTTGTGGAGGAGTTTGGATGTGATTTCAGTTGTGTTTGGTAGCCGAAATGTTAGATTTGATGTGAGCAGCGAGTTTATGTGTAATGGCTGAAGATTTTAATGTATGATGATGCATTGATCCTCTGCTTTGATGTGTTTAAAATAGGGGAGACATCTTCGGATCCTTGTGGTGTTGATCCGGAAGCTTGAACGGCGTTTCGGCAAGCTTGCGAAATGGAATTGGTGAGTGAAGTTTGGTTTTCAGCTTTGAAACCAATGTTTGAAGGTTTTGGGAGCTTAGTTTAAGTCTAAGCAACTTAACTAAGCTCAAGAGTAAGTTTTCGGAGAAACTCTCTCTTTGATGAACCATGAGATGGTTGGATGCAATGTGTTTAATTTGCATGTTTAAATTCTATTCTGAAAGCATGTTTTAGCATGATTAATGCTGGTTTTGAAAGCCATGTGTTGAAGGATGCTCAAGGTAAGAGATCCTTGGTTTGATGTTGATAAATGTGGTTTTGATGCATAGTGATGCATGATGGTTTAATGGCTTTGATTAATGCTTTGGTTTTTAAATACTTGAATCGAATATAGTTAGCCGGCTATAGGATTGGGTGCACCGTGAATAAATTCGCCTTGGATGTTGAGGGGTTGTAATTGTACCGTAAACTCCATCCAAGTACACTAACGAGATGTTTAAGATCACAATGGTGGTTAAAAGTCCATGTGTGGATCTTGTGTTGTGTGTCTCGTGTTCTCGTTAGAGATGTTATACAACTACCGATGAGTGATGTTGAGGGGTTGTGATTGTACCGTTAAACTCCATCACGGGTGTTGAGGGGTTGTGATTGTACCGGTAAACTCCACCTTTTGTGTTCGGTAGTGTGTATGAAGCGTACGTGACAACGCTTGTAATCCGCGTATCCGATTGTGTTTTTGTGTTGAGAAAATGGTTATGGTATCACTTGGAAGCCAATATGACATGTTGATGTTAATGAAGCATGAGATGCTTGTTGTGTATGCATTGTTGCATGAGAAATGATGTTTATGAATGAAAAGACCTTTTGTAAGGTGTTTTATAAAATGCATTATTGTGTTGTTTCTTTAGAGCATGCCTCACTAAGCAAATGTGCTTACGCTCTCTTTCTTGAACCAATAATGCAGAGAATTGAAGTGCTTTAAGGGCAGCAAGGAGGCTAAGAATCCAAGAGAAGGCTAAGCTCATGTATGGTGAGTATTTTTACAACATTATTAGCTTTTGATATTTGGCAATGGGAACCTAGGTTGTGTTTTGGGAGATGTTTTGGACTCCCTGAGTTTGGCATGATGCCTATGATGTTTTGGACTTGTAATTGACAATTTTTTTGTTTGCTTTGGTGATTTGATGATTGGTTAGTTTCCAATATTAGGATGCATGCCTATAGATATGTGGTTTATCCTAATTGATGCCATGAATGTGATTTGATGATGCAAACATGCACCTAATATGTATGATGACTTGTTGGCATGATTAGGAGGTCATTAGGACGTGTTTGAGTGGTTAATTGTATGTTAAACCAGCAAAATCTGCATTTTCTGGGCAATCCGTATCGGACCGGGCACTACCGTTTCGAAACGGGGGCCTGTAATGGCCTTCGTGTATCGAAACGGGTAGAGGGCGTTCCGAAACGGATTGGCCACTGTCAAGCCCTATTTCGAAACAGGTCTCGAAACGAACCCTCGTTTTGGAATGGACAACCCCCGTTCCGAAACAGCCGATCGTTGGGCACTGATTTGAATGATTTAAGGTTTGGAAGCTTTGTGTTTTAGTCCTAAACTTTGTATATGCAATTAGTTGAGTTTGGGATGTCCGTTTGAGATGAAATTTGACAAAGAAGCATGTAATATGACTAATTTCATAATGGTAACTTTAAAATCAGTTAAGTCCTCTTAATTTCTAGAATTTACATTTTGGTCCCTAATAGTTGTAATTTGTGCAATTGAGTCCCTTAACGTTTTCCGATCGCTGTGCTTTTCAAGTGTGTGATTCTCGAGGCTGCGCCTAGGGTTAATATGCATCTAGACAAGTTTAAAAAGAAAAAAAAAGGGTTGTTAATCAAGGTTGACTTTCGGGTTGACTTTGGTTTTCCCCGTGTAATCTTCGTAGTTCGGGTCAATCGTCTAGGCCGGGCTAAGGGAGTTACATTTGGTGGTATCAGAGCTGAGTTCTCGAGTATTTGGGAATGGTTATGTGGGTGATATATGTAAGATTGCTTGGTATGCCTTTTAAATGGAAGTTTGATGTGTGAATTGTAAAGTATTTTGCAATTGTGATGCTATGTTGTGTTGAAGCATGTTAGAGGGACCCATTGCCATATCAAAACTAATGAAATGAATTGTTTTTGAAAGGGTAAACTATACTAATGACCACCGAACTATGGGGTTGGTGTCGATTTGACCACTATATTTTTAATTGTGTTAAATATACCACATAACTATTTAATTGGTTCCAATGTACCTGCTGTTAAAAAACGGAAAAGTTGACGGGGCTGTTAAAATAATTGGTATAATTACAAATTTGGTCTCTTTTATCTATACAATCTATCAATTTCATCCTAATTTTAATCTAATAAAAATTTATTTATTTTAATTAGCTTATTGGAGGATTTTAATTATTTTTATTTAACTAAATTAATTAATTTGTCACCACATTGGGGGATTTTAATTATTTTTATTTAACTAAATTAATTAATTTCCCCCTCCAATCAGGTGGTGACACGTACACTTGGTAGGAATTGAACCTAGGACCTTGGGAGAGTAGCACAGAAGTTTACCATTGAGCCAAAGATATATTTGTGATATGTAATACTAATAATAATATTATTAGGTGAGTAATCTCTTGTAGAAGGTTGAAGCTACCTTCATCAAGCATTTTTCGAATTCGGATATACAAGAAGGCATGAAATCGTTGAGACCAATAACTAAGAAAGAGAAGCACAGTGTAACATTCTGGTGTGGTAAGTGTCAGCTCCACTCATTGCTTGATTAGTAAAATTTAAGAATCTCTTTTGAATTTAAAGCCCTGATCTGTTAATCGTTGTCATCTCATCGCCTTCAGGTTGTTTTTCCGGTTTTTCAACTGCATTGCTCATTGCTGTGGTATTGAGAATCGAAACGAAGAAGCTAATGGAGAAGGAGCAGGGTGCCTCCTACATGGTTAACATTTTCCCACTTTACAGGCAAATAAAGAATTTTTTCCGAATATTCAAATTCATTCTAGCATTTTGACTATTTTACTCCCATCTTATATGCTCATTACTTGAATATGTTTGCAGTTTTTTGGGATATATTGTCCTGCAGATGCTCACATATGCTGCAGACATATACTTTTGGAAACGTTATCGAATCAACTATCCATTTATCTTCGGTTTGAAGCGGGGAACCGAGCTAAGCTATCGAGAAGTGATCCTCCTCGGTACAGGTCTTGCAGTACTTGCATTAAGTTGTTTCCTGGGAAACTCGTACTTAGATTTGGGCTCCAAAACTCAGAATTTGAAGACATTAATTGGACTTTTCCCTCTGGGCTTAGTTGCAGTAAGATTTTAGAACTATATGCATATACATATACATATACACATATTGTATTAAGAAGTGACTCATTATACTTGCTTAAAGGTACATCCCCTGAGTTCTCGTCTACATTACAGATTGTTCTGATCTTACTGTTTTGTCCTTTCAACATCGCGTATCGCTCGACTCGATTCTTCTTTATTAAATCCTTGTTCCGCTGCCTCTGCGCACCACTTTACAGGGTAAAAAATCTAAGTAATATTATTTGGATATGGGGATATGACAAATGAAATAGTCTTGGATCTCAATTTTGTTCATCTCCCTGCAGGTTACACTTCCCGATTTCTTCTTGGCAGATCATCTTACCAGCCAGGTTTCTTGTTGTGTTTATGAATTCAATCGAAGTATAAACGAATATGCATAGTTTCGATAATGTTTCTGATCTTCTCATCTCAGATCCAAGCTATAAGGAGTCTGGACCTTTATATTTGCTACTACGGTTTAGGAGAACGCTCCCAACGACAAAGCAAATGCCATGGCCACGGTGTTTTAGCTTCAATCTTCTTTCTCCAATCGTATAACACATATATTATTATTAGTATTACTTATCACAAGTATATCTTTGGCTTAGTGGTAAACTTGTGCTACTTTCCAAGGTTCCAAGTTTAATTCCTACCAAGTGCACCGGTCTTGTTTGTGAAGAAAAATGATGGCTACATTGGAACCAATTATTTTAAAAAGGATGGCTACACGTGTCACCACCTAATTAAAATAAATAAATTTTTATTAGATTAAAATTAGGATGAAATTGATAGATTGTATAGATAAAATGGACCAAATTTGTAATTATACCAATTATTTTAACAGCCCCATCAACTTTTCCGTTTTTTTTAACGGCGGGTGGCTACATTGGAACCAATTAAATAGTTATGTGGTATATTTAACACAATTGAAAATATAGTGGTCAAATCGACACCAACCCTATAGTTCGGTGGTCATTAGTATAGTTTACCCTTTTTGAAAAATGAGCTTGAGTGCTTGGATTACTTACCTTGTTGGGCCTAATTATGTTTATTGCATTTGTGTTAGTGCATTGTTTTAGTGAATGGGACCTCGTAGAGAGACGAGGATTAATACCCGAGCTATGGCTCAGAATGAGAATGAGGAGAATGTCGATAACGTTGTGGATTTACCTCCTCCTCCTGGTGGTGGTGGTGCTGTAGGTGATGGAGTTGGTGTTGATGGGACTGGGGTCGCTGGACCTGAAGCTGGGCAGGGGCAAGCTGCTCCTGACATGACAGTGCTGATACAAGCTATTGCTGGAGCCTTTCAAGCGGCGGTAGCTGGAGCTCATGGAGCTGGGCATCAGGGAGATGCTAATGCTAGACTACCTTTGGAACGTTTGCGCAGTCTGGGAGGGACTGAGTTCAGGGGTTTGTCTGCTGAAGGTTCCGAATCTTGGTTGGAAAGTACCAAGAGGATTTGGGGACAAATGAACTGCAATGATGTACAGAAGTTAGGATGTGTGGTATCGCTGTTACATGATGATGCGTATACCTGGTGGACGACTGCTATCTCCAAAATGAAGGAAGTTGATGTGACTTGGACGTTCTTTCTGAACGCGTTCAAGCGGAGATATCTAGGTGTGCGATACCTGGATGAAAAGAAAAGAGAGTTCATGTCTCTGACACAAGGAAGTATGACAGTAGCTGAGTACGAGATCCATTTTGTACGTCTTAGTCAGTACGCACCTGAGATTTTCCCTGATGAGAGGGAGAGGTGTGAACGTTTCCATTATGGTTTGGTGACAGATGTAAAGACCTATATGCTTGCAGCTGAGTACACGGATTTTGATGTGCTGGTTAGTAGGGCGAAGGATATTGAGCAGAACCTAGGTTTGTCTTCCAGGAGTGCTGGTTGTGGTTCGGGCAAGCGAGCTGCTGAGTATAGTTCCGGTGGTGGACGGAACAAGAGAGGACGAGATAAGAGGTATCAGTCTTCTGCTAGACGTGGTGGTGGAGGGCATGGTGCGCCTGTTCAGGGACACAGGGCGAGAGCTGATCAGAACACATGCTGGGCGTGTGGATCGCGTAGCCATTTGAGGCGTGATTGTCCTCAAGCAGCGAGGGAGGTGCATGCTCCTGTTGTTGTGGCTGGTAATTCGTGCTGGAACTGTGGTTCGGCAGACCACATGAGGAGGGAGAGTCCTTTGTTGGCCGGTGGTGGTCAGGGACGTGCTCCTGGAGTTGTTGCACCACAGAGAGGTCGTGCGCGCGGCCGTGGTAACTTCTAGCGTAGAGAGAATGGTGGAAGGAATGTGGCGCATGTGGTGGCTGTCCAACCTAAGGGTGGTGGCCAGGCTCGAGTGTATGCGCAGCGAGAGGGGAGGAATGACACGGATTTGATCGCATGTGCCTTCACTTTGCAATCCTTGTCATTACTTTCCTTGATTGATTCTGGATCTACACACTCATACATATTGCGTGAACATGCTCAATTGCTTGGTTTGCCTGTTGAGTCTTTGGATGTTGGTATGCGTGTAACTAGTTCCTTTGGTGAGACCGTTGTGACACGGAAGTTGTATAGGAGGTGTCCCTTGGTTGTGCAAAACCATGTTTTTCATGTTGATCTTATGGAAATTGCCTTTCTATGGTTTTGACGTAATCCTTGGTATGGATTGGCTTGTTGAACATCGAGCTGTGGTGGATTTTTAGAACAAGCGAGTTTCGTTGAAGCTTGCGGATGATTATGAGGTAGTGGTGGTTGGTGAGAATATGAAGTTTCTTGCCAATATGGTGTCTACATTGGAGGCGAGCCGGATGCTGAGGCAAGGGTGTGAAGCCTACCTAGCCTTTGTGATGAATCCTAGCTCTAAAGAGTTGCGAGTGCAAGATATCAGGATTGTGCGAGAGTTTCCTGGTGTGTTTCCAGAGGAGTTGCCTGAATTGCCTCCTAACCGAGAAGTGGAGTTTGGAATAGAGCTGTATGAGAATACAACTCCAGTTTCCATTACTCCTTATCGAATGACACGTAAGGAGTTGAATGAGCTGAAGACGCAACTTCAGGAGTTGCTTGATCATGGTTTCATTCGGCTAAGTGTGTCACCTTGGGGTGCACCGGTCTTGTTTGTGAAGAAAAAGGATGGCACGATGAGAATGTGCATCGATTACCGTCTGCTGAACAATTTGACTATTAAGAATCGGTATCTATTGCCGAGGATTGATGATCTTTTTGATCAATTTCGGGGAGCGGCTGTGTTCTCTAAAATTGACTTAAGGTCAGGGTATTACCAGTTGAAGGTGAAGGATGTGGATGTGCCAAAGACAGCCTTCAGAACGAGGTATGGACATTATGAGTTCCTTGTGATGCCGTTTGGTTTGACGAATGCTCCTACTGCTTTTATGGACATGATGAATAGAGTGTTCCATGAATATTTGGACAAGTTTGTTGTGGTGTTCATTGATGATATCATCGTGTACTCTCGTACAGAGGAGGAGCATGAAGGACATTTAAGGATTGTGTTGCAGGCTTTGTTGGAGAATCAGCTTTATGCTAAGTTAAGCAAGTGTGAGTTCTGGCTCAGGGAAGTTGTGTTCCTTGGTCATGTGGTTTCTGCTGAGTGGATTCGTGTTGATCCTCAGAAGATTGAGGTAGTGATGAATTGGAAGCCTCCTAAGTCTGTTCATGAAGTCCGTAGTTTCCTTGGTTTGGCAGGATACTATCGGAGGTTCGTGGATGGATTTTCAAAGATTGCTGCACCTGTGACGAAGTTGTTGCAGAAGGATGTTAAGTATGAGTGGACGGAAGCAAGGCAGCAGGCTTTTGAGAAGCTGAAGGTAGCCTTGACGCGAGCTCCTATCTTGGTTCAACCTGAATCAGGGAAAAAGTTTGTGGTGTATAGTGACGCGTCCTACGTTGGTTTGGGATGTGTGTTGATGCAGGAGGGTAAGGTGGTGGCTTATGCATCGCGTCAGTTGAAGGTGCACGAGCCCAATTATCCTACGCATGACATTGAGTTGGATGCAGTGGTTTTTGCCTTGAAAATCTGGAGACATTACCTGTATGGTGAGAAGTGTACGGTGTACACGGATCACAAGAGTTTGAAGTATCTGATGTCTCAGAAAGAGTTGAATCTTAGGCAACGACGTTGGGTGGAGTTGCTTAAGGATTACGATCTGACGATCGAGTATCATCCGGGAAAAGCTAATGTTGTAGCGGATGCCTTGAGTAGGAAGGTAGCAGTGGAGTTGAGGGCTATGTTTGCCAGTTTGAGTATTTCGCGTGATGGTGGTTTTGTGGCTAAGTTGCAAGTGAAACCATCCTTGGTTCAGTTGATAAAGGATAAGCAATAGTTGGATGATTCCTTGGTGCCACATGTTCAGGATATTGCTGAGGATAGGCCATCGAATTTCTGTTTTAATGATGATGGAGTTTTATGTTTTGGGAGTCGAATAGTAGTGCCCAATGATGCTGAGTTGAGGTGTGCTATTCTGACTGAAGCTCATAGTAGTCCTTTTGCTATGCACCCTGGTAGTACTAAGATGTATCGTGATCTTCGTGATGAGTACTATTGGGTGGGTTTAAATAAAGATGTTGCTGAGTATGTGAGCAAGTGTATGGTTTGTCAGCGAGTTAAAGCTGAGCATTAGTTTCCTTCTGGGTTGTTGCAACCGTTGAGGATTCCTCAGTGGAAGTGGGAAAGGATTACCATGGACTTTGTGTCTGGTTTGCCTTTGTCGCCATCGAAGAAGAATTCGGTGTGGGTGATTGTGGATCGCCTAATGAAGTGTGCGCATTTCTTGCCCGTGCATACTACGTATACTTTGGACAAGCTTGCAGAGATGTACATCGCTGAGATTGTGCAGCTGCATGGTGTGTCAAAGTCGATCGTGTCGGATAGAGATCCGAGGTTTACATCGCGTTTCTGGGAGTGTTTACATCAGGCTTTGGGTACACGGCTGAATTTTAGTACTTCTTATCATCCACAGTCGGATGGACTGTCTGAGCGTGTTATCCAAGTGCTGAAGGTTATGTTGAGGTGCTGTGTGATTGAGTTTCAAGGCTCTTGGGAGAAGCATTTGCCGTTGGTGGAGTTTGCTTATAACAATAGCTACCATGCAAGTATTCAAATGGCACCTTATGAAGCTTTGTACGGGAGAAAGTGTAGGACTCCTCTTTTCTGGGATGAAACAGGTCAGAAGTTGGTTTCAATGCCAGCTTTGTTAAAAGGAACCACCGAGAAGGTGAAGCTCATTTGTGAGCGATTGACGACAGCTTTTGATCGACAAAAGTCTTACGTGGATTTGAAGCGTAAGGAGATTGAGTATGCGGTAGGTGACCGTGTGTTTTTGAAAGTTTCGCCTTGGAAAAAGGTGATGAGGTTTGGTCGAAAGGGTAAGTTGAGCCCTAGGTACATTGGACCATACGAGGTGATTGAGCGTGTGGGTCTTGTTGCGTACAAGTTGAGGTTGCCGCAAGAGTTGGAAAAGATTCATGATGTGTTTCATGTCTCTATGCTTCGGAGGTATAGATCGGATCCTTCGCATGTTATGCCTGTGGAGGATGTGGAGTTGAATCCAGATTTAACCTATGATGAGGAACCGATGGAAATTCTGGATTCTGACAGTAAAGTTCTTCGAGGCAAGACTATTGAGTTGGTAAAGGTGTTGTGGAAGCATCGTGGTGTTGAGGAAGCCACATGGGAACGAAAGGATGACATGGTGAAGCAGTTTCCGTACCTTTTTCCTCCAGGTAAATTTCGAGGACGAAATTTCTTAAGGGGGAGAGTTGTAACACCCCAATTTTGGGCTTGGAAGTTTAGGGTCTGAACCAGACCAGTCTGTTTTTCGGTTCGAATATAAAAGGTGGTTTTAGGGAAAGCCTAGTTCAGAATGCATTAAAAATATGGAAAATATCTAAAAATCCTCTTTTTTTTATATATAAGAGAGTGGTGAAATCAATTTTACAAAATAAGGTTTGGAAGTGTGACATTTCAGAATAGTGACTAAAATGTAATTTTTGAAAAGTTCAGTGGTGACTATTTTGTAAGGATTGAAACTTTGAATCTTTAAGGAACTAATTTACCCAAGGAAGGATTTCTCCAGGTTTTTCTTAATTTTAATGACTTAATTAATGTTTAATTAATTAAAAGAAGTGAGTGAAAACCATATTTTAGTTTTCATAACTAACTTTTGCTAAAACTTTCTCATCTCATTTTCTCTCAAAATTCCCTCAGCCAAACACATTTCCACAGTAGCTTTTCTTTTGATTTTCACACTAAATGATGAGGTTTCAATCATCAATTGATTCCTAATCCTTTCTACATCAAATCCTCTTCATTTGCTCATTGAATTTTCAAGGATTTTGACTCTAAACACGGAGAAATCTACATTTAGAGGTAAGGATGTCCTTCTCCTCTAAATACTCAGTTCTTCACTGAAATTCCCAAGTTCTCAATCCTTAAATTAAGTTTTATAAAAGGTTTTGATGATGTGATCTTGATTTTGGCTTAAAACTCAATATTTGGATTAAATCTTAAAGAAATTCGTAATGAATGATTGGGCTCTGTTTTGAGATATCTTTTTAATGTATTTTGGAGCAGCGAGTTTATGTGTAATGGCTGAAGATTTTAATGCACGATGATGCATTGATCCTCTGCTTTGATGTGTTTAAAACAGGGGAGACATCTTCGGATCCTTGTGGTGTTGATCCGGAAGCTTGAACGGCGTTTCGGCTAGCTTGCGAAAGGGAATTGGTGAGTGAAGTTTGGTTTTCAGCTTTGAAACCAATGTTTGAAGGTTTTGGGAGCTTAGTTTAAGTCTAAGCAACTTAACTAAGCTCAAGAGTAAGTTTTCGGAGAAACTCTCTCTTCGATGAACCATGAGATGGTTGGATGCAATGTGTTTAATTTGCATGTTTAAATTTTGTTTTGAAAGCATGTTTTAACATGATTAATGCTGGTTTTGAAAGCCATGTGTTGAAGGATGCTCAAGGTAAGAGATCCTTGGTTTGATGTTGATAAATGTGGTTTTGATGCATAGTGATGCATGATGCTTTAATGGCTTTGATTAATGCTTTAAAACAGTGGAGTGTTGATGATAAATGATGTATATTGGCAAGTGATGTTTTGGTTTTTAAGTACTTGAATCAGATATAGTTAGCCAGCTATAGGATTGGGTGCACCGTGAATAAAGTCGCCTTGGATGTTGAGGGGTTGTAATTGAACCGTAAACTCCATCCAAGTACACTAACGAGATGTTTAAGATCACAATGGTGGTTAAAAGTCCATGTGTGGATCTTGTGTTGTGTGTCCTGTGTTCTCGTTAGTGATGTTATACAACTACCGATGAGTGATGTTGAGGGGTTGTGATTGTACCGTTAAACTCCATCACGGGTGTTGAGGGGTTGTGATTGTACCGGTAAACTCCACCTTTTGTGTTCGGTAGTGTGTATGAAGCGTACGGGACAACGCTTGTAATCCGCGTATCCGATTGTGTTTTTGTGTTGAGAAAATGGTTATGGTATCACTTGGAAGCCAATATGACATGTTGATGTTAATGAAGCATGAGATGCTTGTTGTGTATGCATTGTTGCATGAGAAATGATGTTTATGAATGAAAAGGCCTTTTGTAAGGTGTTTTATAAAATGCATTATTGTGTTGTTTCTTTAGAGCATGCCTCACTAAGAAAATGTGCTTACGCTCTCTTTCTTGAACCAATAATGCAGAGAATTGAAGTGCTTTAAGGGCAGCAAGGAGGCTAAGAATCCAAGAGAAGGCTAAGCTCATATGTGGTGACTATTTTTACAACATTATTAGCTTTTGATATTTGGCAATGGGAACCTAGGTTGTGTTTTGGGAGATGTTTTGGACTCCCTGAGTTTGGCATGATGCCTATGATGTTTTGGACTTGTAATTGGCCATTTGGTGTTTGCTTTGGTGATTTGATGATTGGTTAGTTTCCAATATTAGGATGCATGCCTATAGATATGTGGTTTATCCTAATTGATGCCATGAATGTGATTTGATGATGCAAACATGTACCTAATATGTATGATGACTTGTTGGCATGATTAGGAGGTCATTAGGACGTGTTTGAGTGGTTAATTGTATGTTAAACCAGCAAAATCTGCATTTTCTGGGCAGTCCGTATAGGAACGGGCACTACTATTTCGAAACGGGGGCCTGTAATGGCCTTCGTGTATCGAAACGGGTAGAGGGCGTTCCGAAACGGATTGGCCACTGTCAAGCCCTGTTTCGAAACAGGTCTCGAAACAAACCCGCATTTCGGAACGGTCAACCCCCGTTCTGAAACAGCCGACCGTTGGGCACTGATTTGAATGGTTTAAGGTTTGCATGCTTTGCGTTTTAGTCCTAAATTTTGTATATGCAATTGGTTGAGTTTGGGATGTCCGTTTGAGATGAAATTTGACAGAGAAGCATGTAATATGACTAATTTCATAATGGTAACTTTAAAATCAGTTAAGTCCTCTTAATTTCCAGAATTTACATTTTGGTCCCTAATAGTTGTAATTTCTGCAATTGAGTCCCTTAACGTTTTCCGATCGCTGTGCTTTTCAAGTGTGTGATTCTCGAGGCTACACCTAGGGTTAATATGCATCTAGACAAGTTTAAAAAGAAAAAAAGGGTCATTAATCAAGGTTGACTTTCGGGTTGACTTTGGTTTTCCCCGTGTAATCTTCGTAGTTCGGGTCAACCGTCTAGACCGGGCTAAGGGGGTTACAAAGTTAATGCAGAAACAGGAGCAGCAGCTAATTGGAATGCTACAGCAACATAAGAAGGTCATTGGATGGACGATAGCTGATATCCAAGGCATCAGTCCGGCATTATGTATGCACAAGATTCTCTTGGAAGATGACCATAAGCCGACTATTGATGCCCAGAGACGTTTAAACGACGCTATGCGAGAAGTGGTGCGAAAAGAGATTATCAAATGGCTTGACGCCGGAATCATATACGCCATCTCAGATAGTAAGTGGGTGAGCCCGGTGCAGTGCGTACCTAAAAAGGGAGGAATGACCGTGTTGACCAACGAGGAAAATGAGCTAATCCCAACCAGGACTGTGACCGGTTTGAGGGTTTGTATGGACTACCGGAAGCTTAACAAAGCTACCCGGAAGGACCATTTTCCCTTACCTTTTATTGATCAAATGCTTGATAGATTAGCGGGGAAACCTTATTATTGTTTTCTTGATGGTTACTCAAGTTACAATCAGATAGTTATTGCACCGGAGGATCAAGAGAAAATTACCTTCACAGGCCCATACGACACTTATGCTTTTCGGAGAATGCCATTTGGACTCTGCAATGCACCAGCAACCTTCCAAAGGTGCATGATGGCGATATTCTCCGACATGGTGGAGGACTTCCTAGAAATTTCCATGGACGACTTTTCTATCTTTGGAGACAGTTTTGAAGGTTGTTTGGGCAACCTACAGAAGGTGCTTGAAAGATGCGAAGAGGCGAATTTGGTCTTAAACTGGGAAAAATGCCACTCCATGGTGGATGAAGTAATAGTCCTAGGCCACAAGGTAAGTTGCCGCGACATCGAGGTAGATAGAGCAAAAAAAGAAGTCATCGAAAAGCTGCCGCCACCCACCACAGTCAATGGAATTCGGATTTTCTTAGGACATGCCGGGTTTTATAGACTATTTATTGCCAATTTCTCGAAGATTACTAAACCCCTATGCCACCTATTAGAGCAGAATCGTCCCTTTGACTTTAATACTGAATGTACTGAGGCATTCAGAATTCTGAAGGAGAAGCTGGTAACAGCCCCGATCGTACAGCCACCAGACTGGAGTTTGCCATTCGAAATAATGTGTGATGCCAGTGACTATGTTGTAGGGGCAGCACTAGGGCAAAGGAAGGATAAGCTCTTCCACGTAATCTATTATGCCAGCAAAATATTGAATGATGCCCAAGTGAACTACACCACAACAGAAAAGGAACTATTAGCAGTGGTGTTCTCGATCGACAAGTTCCGTCCGTACATACTTGGAACGAAGGTGGTGGTCCATACAGACCATTCAGCACTGAAGTATCTATTCACAAAAAAAGATGCAAAACCAAGACTGATACGTTGGATTCTGATGCTACAAGAATTCAACATTGACATCAAGGATAAAAAGGGAATAGAGAACCAAGTGGCAGACCACTTGTCGAGGCTAGAGACAGGGAAGAGTCAATCGACAGATAAGACCAACATACTGGAGACCTTCTCGGATGAGCAGTTGTTTACTGCCACAAGCATTACCGCGACAGCCATGGCGGCAGGTAAGTTTTCTAAAACCCCTTGGTACGCTGATTTTGTTAATTACATTGTTAACGGGGTACTACCTCCTGAACTTAATTACCAAGCAAGGAAGAGGTTCCAAAATGATGCAAAACATTATTATTGGGACGAACCTCTTCTTTTCAAACATTGTGCAGATCAAATTATCAGGAGATACGTACCACAGGATGAACATGAAGCTGTGCTTCACCACTGCCATGCTTCCCCATATGGAGGACACCTAGGTGGAAACAAAACCGCTGCCAAGGTTTTGCAATCCGGTCTTTATTGGCCCTCATTGTTCAAGGATGCCCAAGCCTTCTACAAGAGCTGTGACAAATGTCAAAGGACTGGGAACATCTCAAGAAGGCATGAGATGCCACTGCAGAACATTTTAGAAGTCGAAATATTCGATGTATGGGGGATCGATTTCATGGGACCATTCCCAGCATCTTGTGGGAACCTTTACATCCTACTGGCAGTGGATTATGTGTCCAGGTGGGTAGAAGCGATCGTCACTCAGAAAAATGATGCCAAAACTGTTCAGAGATTTCTGCACAAGAACATCTTCTCCAGATTTGGTATCACCAAGGCGATCATTGGTGATGAGGGGAGACATTTCGACAACAGGGTAATAGCTGCTGCCTTGAGAAAATACGGAGTAAAGCACCGGATTGCAACAACATACCACCCTCAAACCAATGGACAGGCCGAGATATCCAACCGGGAAGTGAAGAACATACTTGAGAAGATGGTTAAACCCACTCGAAAGGATTGGTCTCTACACCTAAATGATGCACTTTGGGCCTATAGAACAACGTTCAAGACACCATTGGGAATATCACCCTATAGACTTATTTATGGGAAAACATGCCACTTACCTGTTGAGATAGAACACAGAGCTTACTGGGCTATCAAGGCAGTAAATTTGGACTAGGATAAGGCAGGACAAAAGAGGCTACTGGACTTGAATGAAATTGAAGAAATTCAAGCAATGGCCTACGACAATGCCAAGATCTACAAAGATAAAACCAAAAGGTGGCACGACAGGAAGCTGCTGTCACGAAAGTTCTGCTCAGGGCAGCAGGTCTTGTTGTTTAATTCTAGGTTAAAACTTTTTCCAGGAAAACTTAAATTTAGATGGTTCGGTCCTTTCCAAGTTGTCCAGGTTTTCCCCCAATGGTGCCATCATAATCAAATCATTAAAAGACGGGCACCAGTTCAAAGTAAAAGGACAGAGACTAAAGCATTATCAGGGGATTGAAGCCCCAAGAATACATGAAGTAGTTACTTTAGGAGATGCCCCTAAAGGCATCACTAATTTAACTTAGTTTTTATTTTTTTTCTTTTCTTTTATTTATTTTATTTATTAGGAATTACGATTTTTTTAGGAACTAAGATTTTATTTTAATTATTTTTAGGAAATAAAGGAAACAAGGAGAAGAGAAGGAGTGAACCAGCCCACCATATCAACAGCAGGCAAAAAGCCCAACGGATGAGTCTATCGTCACAACTTGTCATCAGCTGTCGCGATAGACGCGGAAAATACAGCCTGTCACCAAGCTGTCGCGACAGACACGCAAACGCGTAACAGACGCACAACAGACACAGAAACACGTGACAGATGCATTAGAAACCGCGTAACAGCTGGCCCCGTTATTTGCGCCTACCGTTACAGCTCCAACGGGCAGAAAATCACCCATCCATATAAACCCCCATTCACTATTCATTTTTCATCTCACTCTTATTCTCTCAACTTGTTTTCTCTAGAATCTCAAAATTCTCTTTATATTTTCCACAGTCCTTTCAAAGATGACTAGCAGACAAACTCGTCATAGTGCTGCCTCCAGTTCTGCTGCAGCAGTAAGCGCCCCAAGCCGTAGTGCCATTCCAAACCGTTTCGCCTCTGCCGACTCCGCCAAAAGATACTACAGCTCCTTCTAGAAGAGAGAGATGTGGGAAGAAAGAGGGTTCCTCTACACCGAACCCACGGGAGACCTTGGACTCGAAAGTTTCATAGTAAGAAAGATCCATGCCCTCAAATGGCAGCAGTTTGCTGCCCAACCGGAAGAGATGAACATCACGCTCGTCAGGGAATTCTATGCTGCCGTCGACAGCAAAGACACTACGACAGTGACAGTTCGAGGTAAACAGCTTTCTTTCGAGCCTTCTTACATCAACACCCTCTACAGACTATATGTGAGTAAGAAGGAGGACACCCACAAGAGATTTGCCAACAGTCTGTTGCCGGCAAAATATGACGCGGCAATGGCAGAGCTGACCGAGGAAGGGACAGAATGAAATACCGACCCTAAATAGTGATGGACAATGAAGAGACCTCAACTGACTCTACATGCCAAATTGTGGAATCACTTCGTGGAGAAGCGCATCATGCCGTCATCCCACAACAGTACCGTTGACCGACCAAGGTTAGCCCTTGTACATTCCATTTTAAATGAGAGATCTATAAATGTCGGCCGCTACATACGGGAGGGAATTCTTGAATGTGCCCTCCGACCATCGGAACCCTTGTCTTCCCATACCTCATCACCACCATATGTCGAGGCCACAACGTACCGGATATTGTTGAAGACGTAACAGTCTGAGGGAAAGGGTGGACGGAGCGAAACATCTTCAGCCTCATGGAGCTGAAAGCTGCCACCCCACTATCCTATTTCAACCCCTCTGCCACGACAGGGCAGACGGCAGGCCCCAGTCACCGAGAACCTGCCGCAGCAGAGCAACAACAGACGGCAGCAGCACCTCTACCTGATGCATTCGCCCAGATTCTGTTGACATTGAAAAGAATGAAGGAAAGGCAGCTCGGTCTGATGAGCTACATGAGGGATTTCACGACAGCAACGGTAAATTTTATTCATAATGATTTACATTTTACACATGTGTCGTTCCCTTCCTTCCTAGAACAGTTCTTCGCTGCTCCCAGACCTACTCCTACCCCTGCTGCAACACCTAAAACTCCATCTACTGCATCAACACCTACACCGGTCACGACAGCTGAAGGCGGCAACCAAACTGCCACTGCCAGAGGCGAGAAAAGAAAGGAGCCCTGCCAGAACTCAACGAAGATTTTTTTGAAGGGTTCTCCTCCTCTTCCGTCTGGTAGGACTCTGACGGGGAGCCCTCAGTTGCCTGAAACCTCTCCAAGGACTTCACGCCAATGAAAAGTCAGAAGCCCAACGAGGCTGGCGAAGGGCCCTCCGGCCATGGCAGATCTGCCAACAACAGCAACAGCAGCAGCTCCGACAATGAGGTACAGGTGCTGGACAAACCCCCACACATCTCACCAACCCGTGTCCAGCCACCAAGGGAAGCAAAGAAGAAGACAGCCTCTGCCTCTCTCAGCATACTACCGGCCCCTGCCATCAAAGTCACTGCCCGCTGGCAGCTCCAGATCAGCAGCAGCGACAGCTCCTTAACTTAAGTTTCTATCTTATATTTGCTGTCTTGATGTTTTATTTATTTTGTGATGTATTTTATTGTGTTTTATCTCTCATATTGTCATGCATTGAGGGCAATGCAACCCTCGAGTTTGGGGGTGGCATCCCTCCATTAATGAAGTGTTAGTTGTGTCATAAATTTGTGTCTAAGTATTAGTTATTATTTAGTTTATTTTTGTGTTAAAAAAATTGGCTTAAGTCTTTGAACTGAACTTACCTGCCGCGACATTCTCTGTCGTGACAGTGCCTTTAAGAAATTTTAGGATCTGTTTAGAGCCTTGCTATGATTCTGATCTGTGCAACACTCTTTGTGACTCTTATGCTATCTAGATTTATATAGTACACTGGAATATGAATGTTTACCCACTTGAAACTTCCCCTCGAGGTGCCTATCATTGGCTCTAGGAAAACAATAAAAGAAAGAAAATTATTCAGACTCATTTGCTTGCAAAACTGCCTTGCACTAATTTTAGGAGATTTCTTTTTGAGCTTAAGTTAGAAAAAACTAAAGGAGCCCAAGAATTGCCTCCAGAAAAGATGCAGTTAAATCAAGAGTCAAAAAAACTAAAGGAGCCTAAGAATTGTCTCCAGAAAAATTGAATTGGCATAAACTCAAGTTTGTAAGCATGACTATTCTGGTACACTAAAGGAGTCTAGATACAAAGTTGTTCACAAAACATGCACACACCGCACATGAATTATAGCATGGTTCTGAATACATCCAAAGATGTCTGACAAGGTATTGCTCTTGACAGAGAATAAGTTGTAGGTAATAAAAGGTTCACTGATTTAAGCCAAACCAAAAAAAAGCTTTCATTTTAGTTAGGTAATATTTGATTGAGGGCAAGCAAGAACTTGAGTTTGGGGGTGTGTTGAGTGTGCAAAATTTCTATATTTTACCCCTTATTTATCCCATATTTCTACTGCATTCAAGCATAATTCATTGCATTTAGGTAAAGTTTCACATATACATCACAATTAGATAAAATAGCACAGTTGCTATTGATTTCAGCTGCTTTTGCAGGTATATGTTGTGGCAGACTCAGGACAGCGAAGGAGCAGAGCTGGAACACAGGACTGGAGTCGAGAAGCAAGATGTTGTCGTGGCCACTGCCGTGGCAACCATGACGACAGCATTGGTGAAAAGGAAAAGTGAAGTGGATCTCGACAGATAGAGGAATTCAAGCTGGTCTGTCGTGGACCACTCCTATATTTTTCAGAGCCTTGAGGCATAATGAAGGCCAAGCCCAAAGTTCAAGGAAGAAACCCAAAGCAAGAAAAGAGGACGAATTAAAGGCATCTACTCAGAATATTTAATCTTAAATAGAGTTGTACTTTAGTTTGAACTTGTACTCTTATCTTATTAGAAAACTTGAACCCAAGGCCTATATAAAGGCATGTAATTCGACCTAGGGAGGATATCTCATCTCTAGTCGTCTTCCACAAAACCCTTGTCATTTCCCCCTTCTCATCATGTTCTAAACTTCCTCTAGGGCTAACGGTTGATTCTGTAAAGTAGTTGCAAGGATTGTACTGTTTTAGGAATTTTCTGTTCAAAGCAATAAAACTTTGAGTTTATTTATTCTGGTTTTCACATCTCGCAAGAGTATCGGGAGAGAATTGTGAGGTTATTTATTTGTTTGATATCGGGAGAGTCAAGCATACGAACGGAATAAATATGAGTTTTCTAGTTTATGGTTAAATCATCTCGGCTTAGGGATAAGTACGAGGTTAAGTGGCTAAGGAAGAATTCAACAACATTGGTGTTCACCCTTTGATTAACACCGGGAGGTATCATCTAAGAAGTGTTCAGCAACAACACTTGGACCTAGGGATAGGACAAGTCATCGCAGGGATTCTTGCCAAACTTGAAGTACAGAGTTGTGTGATCGCTGCCGCGATAACAACAGACTTCTGCCGCGACAGGGACGACGGCAGAACATGAATTTCTATGCAGTGCAACACCTACACTACCAAGCAAATCAATACCGGCCTATCTCTTAAACCCTGAATCTTTTATCTTTTATATTCATCATTCTCCAATATTACCTTCCAAACAATTTAAACTCTTTTTCTCTCTCGTGCAGCAAATATAGGATAAGGCTATTTCTAGTCCCTGTGGAGACGATATCCGATACTCCAAGTATCACTTTACTACTTGCGTCGTGTACACTTGCACTACATTGTGATAGGACTTTTGACACGCAACATGGAGTTCTTTGGAATGTCTCATGAGGTGTCCGAGGCCTGTTTAGCAAGTACGATCTATATCATGGATCAAATGGGCTGTAATGACATGCGCAAGCTAGGATGGGCAGTTTCTTTGTTGCAAGGAAATTCCTACAGCTGGTGGACGACTACCATTGCTGGATTGGAACCCAATGAGGTTGATTGGGAGTTTTTCAGAGGTGCCTTCAACAGGAAGTATTTGGGGGTGAGATACTTGGACGATAAGAAACACGAGTTTATGTCGCTGGTTCAGGGCAACCTTTATGTGGCTGAGTACGAGGTCCAATTTGCACGCCTGAGCAGTATGCTCATGAGTTGATACCTAGTGAGAGGCACCGATGTGATCGCTTCCGGTACGGGCTGGTACAAGAAGTTAAGACATATATATTGGCCACGGACTACACCGACTTTGATGTGCTTGTATGTCAAGCCAAAGACATCGAGCAAAACTTGGGTTTGGCATCCCGAGGAGTTGGTGTGAGCTCTGGAAAGAGAGCAGCTGAGTCTAGTTCTGGAGGTGGACGGAACAAGAGGGGACGAGATAGGAGATACCAGCATGTTGTTAGGCGGGGTAATGGTGGACTTGGTGCACCTGCTCAGGGAGATAGGATGAGGGCTGAACAGAACACGTGCTGGACGTGTGAGTCTCGGGGTCATTTGAGGCGAGATTGTCCTCGGGCGGCTAGAGAGGTTCAGGCTTCTGTTGTGGTGACAGGGAATTCATGTTGGAATTGTGGCTCAGCAGATCACATGAGGCGGGAGTGTCCTTTGTTAGCTGGTGGAGGCCAAGGACGAGCTCCTGTTGTAGCTGCACCTCAGAGAGGCCGTGGGCGCGGCTGTGGGAACTTTTAGAGGAGAGACGGGGGACAACGATGTATTGCTCATGTAGTAGCCGTCCGACCTGAGGGATGTGGACCAGCAAGGGTTTATGCTCAGCGCGAGGAGCGCAATGATACCGATGTTAACGCAGGTACCTTCGCTCTTCAGTCTTTATCATTGCTGGCTTTGATTGATTCTGGATCTACGCATTCCTATATCTTGAGTGAGCATGCGCATTTGCTAGATATACCTATTGAGTTGCTTGAAGTAGGAATGCAAGTTACTAGTTCTTTTGGTGAGACTGTAGTCACTAGGAAGTTGTATAGGAGATGCCATTTATCTGTGCAAGGTCATCTATTCCTTGTGGATTTGATGGAGTTACCTTTCTACGGATTCGATGTAATCCTTGGCATGGATTGGTTGACGAAACATAGAGCGGTGGTAGATTTTGAAGTCAAGCGGGTCACCTTAAAGTTGGTCGATGATTATGAAGTAGTGGTGGTAGGCGAGAATGTACAATTCTTGTTGAATGTGATTTCGGCTTTGGAAGCAAACCGTGTGATGAGGTTCGGTTGTGAGGCTTACCTTGCCTATGTGATGAATCCTGGCACCAAGGATATGCGTGTGGAGGACATCTGAACTGTTCGCGATTTTCCGGGTGTCTTTCCGGAAGAATTGCCTGGGTTGCCACCAAACACGGAAGTTGAGTTTGGTATAGAGTTGTACGAGAATACAACTCTGGTGTCCATTGCTCCTTATCGCATGGCACCTAAAGAGCTAAAAGAGTTGAAAACACAATTGCAGGAGTTGTTGGATCGAGGTTTCATTCGGCCGAGTGTGTCACCTTGGGGTGCACTGGTCTTATTTGTAAAGAAGAAAGATGGAACAATGCGGATGTGCATAGATTATCGGCAACTGAACAAGTTGACGATCAAGAATAAGTATCCCTTGCCTAGAATTGATGATCTCTTTGATCAGTTCCGGGGAGCCTCAGTGTTTTCTAAAATAGACTTGAGATCGGGGTATTATCAGCTGAAGGTGAAGGATGAGGACGTACCTAAGACATCTTCTCAGACAAGGTACGGGCATTACGAGTTCTTAGTGATGTCGTTTGGTTTGACCAACGCACCTGCAGCTTTCATGGACATGATGAATCATGTATTCCATGAATTCTTGGATCAGTTTGTGGTGGTGTTCATTGATGATATCCTTGTATATTCGCATACCGAGGAGGATCATGATAGACACTTGAGAATCGTTTTGCAAGCTTTGTTGGAGAATCAATTGTATGACAAGCTAAGTAAGTGTGAGTTTTGGCTTAAGGAGGTGGTATTCCTTGGACATGTTGTGTCAGCTGAGGGTATTGTAACCCCCTTAGCCCGACCTAGATGCTTGACCCGAACTACGAAGATTACACGGGGAAAACCAAAGTAAAACTAGAAGTCAACCTTGATTAACGACCCTTTTTTTACTTTTTAATCTTGTCTAGATGCACATTAAGCCTATGTGGATACACACGAATCATGGAAGAGAAGGCACAACGATCAGAAAACATTTAAGGACTCAATTGTATGAATTATGCGTTTATGGACCAAATTGTAATTTTAAGAAATTATAAGGACTTTGCTGATTTTAGGTTTACCAATATGAAATTAATCATGTTACATGCTTCTCTGTCAAGTTTCAGCTTAAAAAGACATCCCAAGCTCAAGCAATTGCATCCACAACATTTAGGACTAAAATGTAAAGCATGGAAACTTAAAACAATTCAAAACAGCATCCAAGGGTCAACTGTATCGGAACGCCCACCCTTCGTACCGAAACGCCCGTATCGAAACGGTGTTGACCGTTTCGGTACTCGGGTTTCTTCCGAGACCAGTATCGAAACAGGCTTCACCAGTAGCCAAACTGTTTCGAAACAGCTTCATCCGTTCCGAACCACCATGGCCATTACAAGCCCCTGTTTCGGAACAGGTGAGGGTGTTTCGATACACCTTGCCCAGTGACAGTGGAAATTGCTGGTTTTTGACATTTCAAGCCATTCAAACACACTTCAATGAGCATCAAAATATACCAGCAACTCATTTAGCCACTAAGGAACATATTTAAGACCCCTAAACTAGAGCATGGCATCAAACACAAAAGCACCCAATCTAAAGGCATGCTCCCTAGTCCCAAAACCAATATAAACAACCAAACCTCAAATCAAACATTTAGGACC
Organism: Hibiscus trionum; assembly: GCA_030270665.1. Classification (NCBI taxonomy): domain Eukaryota; kingdom Viridiplantae; phylum Streptophyta; class Magnoliopsida; order Malvales; family Malvaceae; genus Hibiscus; species Hibiscus trionum. The sequence continues at coordinate 45,268,611 of BSYR01000026.1, read as the reverse complement.
ATTTACAACCCTCAAATGCCAACATAAACATGCCACAAACTTAGGGAGTTCGAAACATATCTCCCAAATACAACCTTGGTTTCCCATTGCCATATATCAAAACTAAAGTGTATAAAAACATCACCATACATGAGCTTTGTACTTCCTTGGATGTTCTTAACCTTCTCGCTGCCCAAAAACACCTCAATTATCTGCATTATTGGTAAAAGAGAGCGTAAGCACAATTGCTTAGTGAGGCATGCTCTAAAGAAAACCAACACAATAATGCATCATTCAAAACACTTTCTCAAAAGCCTTTTTCTACAACATGCTCATTCTATCTCATGCTTGAAAACCCTTCAAATCAACTTCTCATTGAAAACACATGTACCTCAATTCCAACTCATGCATTTAAACCAATGCAAATCTCATGGCAAAGCCATACTCATGCTTGTAAAACCAAAGCATTTCATATACAAGTCTCATATGCATTTCTCATAGCATAAATCATCTCATCAAAGGTACATGTCAATCAAAAGCATTTTCATATTTTATATTGGCATTTCACATATCATTATTACTCGGATATGCGGAAAACATTCTCTTACCACTAGACGCTTCCGGTGGAATCTCACATCATCGTACTCACTTGTCTAGTAACATAACTTCCGGTGGAATCTCACATCACCGTACTCACATGGCAGAATCTCTCATCGCCACAAAGCTTGGATATTTCACCAAGTCCTACCCGATGGAATGCCCATCATCGGTTCGCTCCCTTTTGGGTTAAACCAAAGAGCACGTACGAATTTTTGGTTTATAATGCACTCTCATCCTATTGATCGATCAATTATATCTAGTAAGTATCTCAACATTTATGCCAATATATTATGTCAAAACATCATCTCACCTACTGTTTTTCATGCAACATTTCCAAATCATCCTCATCACATTTCAAAACCATAACATTGCCATGCTTTAAAACAAAAGCTCAAATCTCAACTATGCAACATCTTATTTCATGAAATCATTTCAAGCATCATCTCATGCTACAAATCATGCATAAAAACAATAGGAATTTATATATCTCAAACCATGAGCATGTAAAAGCATTTTAAGGGACAACCACCACATTTAAGAGAGCAATCTAGCTAATACTTAATTCCGGAATTAGGAAGGTGTTTCAAACCTTTCCTAAATCTCCAAACCTTGTTTCTTGTCCCTCAAGGACTTCTAAACCATTCGCACTCACCGATTACGTTTCGCTTGCTCGCCGAAACGCTATCTAGGCTCCCGGATCAACACCAATGGCGTTTGAAGATGTCTCCCCTGTTTATAACACATAAGAGCAGAGGATTAATGCATCATCATGCATTGAAATCATCAGCCACACACCTAAACTCACTGCTCTACTCACAAACCACATTTCGGCTACCAAACACAACTGAAATCATCTCCAAACTCTTCCAAAACAAAGCCCCGCCAAGATCTACCACTTCTAATCATTTCTAAACATCAATCAACATCAAAAATCACCACAAACCCGGCCTTATACCTCCAGCTATGACAGAACACCAAAACCACCCCAAAAACCATCATTCTAGCATACAAAATTAGGAACCCAAGCATATTCGGGATTTGTTTGATAAAACCTCATTTATAACATCAATTAACATCCAAAATATATTAGAAAACAACCTCAAAATAGAGTCTAACCATCAACCACAAAAATCATCAAGATCTCTCCAAAAACCTTGAGTTTTAAGACAATTTCTTGTTTCTAACATTAAAGCAACTCAAAAATCATTAACAAAGGATTGATAACTTGGGAATTTCAGTAAAGAACTGATCATTAGAGGAGTAGGACAAAGCTTACCTCCAGTATAATGTTGTGAACAATGGACTAAGCATGAGATGCTTGTGATTTATGCTAGAATGCATGTGATGCTTGGTAAAGCATGAGCAAAGGTTTATTTGCTATTTTTAAGTGATGCATATGAGCATGTTTCCTAAAAAAGTGCATCGATGCCATGAGAGGGCATGTTTTATGTAAAGCATGTGTTGAAAAATGATGATTTACCAATTGTATAGAATGCATTGATGAATGTTGTTTATCGATTCCTCCCTAAGCTATAGGCTTACGATCATTTGTTTCATCAATGTATAGAATTGAGCATTTCAAGGCAGCCCAAAAACAAGGGGTTTCCAAAAGCTTTGATTAAGCGATGTATGTGGTTCATCTTTAGTGTAATAAGTGGCAATGGGTGCGATTTCTACTTCCTGGATTTGTTGGTGATGTTTGTTGTTTTAAGCATGTTTAGTTTTTGATTGTGGTCTTGTAATTGGCCTCTGAATTGTTCCTTGGTTTGCTTATGGTGTTTTACCTTTGTTATAGCTTGGTATCTTTAGCATGCTTGGATAGCTAAAATGTCATCATGCTATGAACTGGTCGATGAGTTGATTTGCTGTTTGATGGTGTTTATAAGTCTATTAGATAGAATATATCTTGTATGCATGATTTGAGCCTGTTGGATGTGTTTTAGTATGTTTAAATGATGTTGGAATGAGCCATTATGGTATGCTTATTGATACACGGGGAATTGTATCGATACACTAAGGCAAAATTGAGACATTTCAGTACAGGGGTATCAGTACGGATTGCCCGCGTATCGATACGCCCAAGCCAAGTTTGAAGGTCGTACTGATACGCGGGGAAGCGTTTTGATACACTCTTCCCTTCATTTTCTATTGTCTTCATGCGTATTGATACAGGCTCAAGTGTATTGATACAGGTAGTTAAAATTCGGTTAAAAGTATCTTTGTAAGTCTTGAAATGTTACATTTTGGTCCTTGAATGATATTTGACTAATTGGATGAGTTTGGATGTTCGTTTTGAACTAAAATTTGGCATGATGGCATATTACATGACTAATTGAGAGTTGGTAACTTTAAAATCTGAAAAGTCCTTGTATTTTCGGTAATTTACAAAATGGTCCCTAAAAGTCATAAGTATGCAATTGAACCCCTAGTTGAACTTCGATCGTTGTGATGTTTCTTTCTTTGGTTTTGCTGAACACATAGGCTAACAAAGTGCAACTAGAAAAGTTAAAAGAAAAAAAGGGTCGTTAATCAAGGTTGACTTTGGTTTTCCCCGTGTAATCTTCGTAGCTCGGGTCGGGCGTCTAGGTCGGGCTAAGGGGGTTACAGGGTTTTTGAGTTTTGAGCAGGTTGGACAAGATGAAGTGTGAGGGTCTTTTGTTTTGCCTTGTTTCGATGTGATGAGAGAGGAAAGTAGTGAGAGTTGAGGGGAGTTGAGGGGAGGTAACTTACATGAATTGAAAGAGATAGAGAGACTTTTTGGGGTTTTGGGCGGCGTGTATGAGGTAAGGACAAAAGGGGTTTTAAATGAAAATGTGAAAAGTAAGAAAGAGAAAATACCTAGGCAATAATTACTAGGGTTGTCTTTAAATGAAAAAGTGAAGAGGTTAATTAATTCCCCCTCTTTTTACCCTTTTTCAGCCGGCTTCCTCTAATGTTGGAAAAGCTTAATTGCTTATTCCTTATACCCTTATAAAACAAAGGACTGATGAGCCGTTGCACCCTGACCTCCCATCTGTGTCTTTGGGGTGCTCAGATGCAAACAAACAAACCTGACATTAAGGCATAATGGAAAAATGGACAAATGGGATTAAAAACCTAGAGTACGAAATAAAAATAAAGATTAAACTACGTTATTTATGAACATGAAAACATAAAATGTTGTGGCAAAATATAAAAGAGAAGGAGGTTGTGCAAATGCTTAAACATCTTGGAGGATGAAAGATGATTTGTCGCGCAGGACTAGGGCTTCGTTGTACAGCTTTAGGCGCTGTCCATTGACTTTAAATACCGTGTCATCATCAAGATTTTTAATGTCCACCGCACCATGGGCATAGACCTTGTGAACTAGGAAAGGTCCTGACCATCGTGACTTCAATTTGCCTGGGAAAAGCTTAAGTCTGGAGTTATAAAGGAGCACTTGTTCCTCTTCTGAGAAATGTCACGGCAAAAGATGTTTGTCGTGCCATTTCTTTGTTTTCTCCTTGTATAGGCGGACATTCTCATAGGCGTGCGATCTGAACTCTTCCATCTCATTCAGCTCTAATAGCCTTCTTTCTCCAGCCATTTGTGCATCCATGTTAAGCTTTTTAATAGCCCAATTGGCTTTGTGCTCAAGTTCCACGTGTAGATGACAAGCTTTCCCATAAACAAGCTTGAATGGTGACATTCCCAACGGTGTTTTATAGGCAGTACGGTAGGCCCAAAGAGCTTCATCAAGCTTAGGAGACCAATCCTTCTTTTTTGGGTTAACCTCCTTTTCAAGAATCCGCTTGATTTCTCTATTCGAGACTTCAGCTTGACCATTAGTTTGAGGATGATATGTTGTAGCAATCATATGCCTCACACCATACCTCTGTAATGCTTTAGCAATTAGCTTATTGTCAAAGTGGGTTCCTTCATCACTGATTATTGCTCTTGGTGCTCCAAATCTCATGAAGATATTCTTGTGAAGGAACTTCGTGACGATCTTGGAATCATTCCTTGGAGTGGCAACTGCTTCAACCCATTTAGAGACGTAATCCACATCCAAAAGAATGTATAAATCTCCATAAGATGAGGGAAATGGTCCCATGAAGTCTATTCCCATACATCAAAGAGTTCAACTTTCAAGATTCCTTGCTAAGGCATTTCATTCCTCCTAGAAATGTTACCTGTCCTTTGGCAACGATCGCATGATTGAGAAAATTCTTGTGCATCCTTGAAGAGAGTAGGCCAGTAGAATCCCGACTGTACGACCTTTGCAGCAGTCCTAGCTCCTCCAAAATTTCCACCACAAGGAGATGAATGACAATGGAAAAGTATCTCCTTGTGCTCTTCTTCGGGGACACACCTTCTAATGATCTGGTCCGCGCCTTGCTTGAACAAATATAGCTCGTCCCAAAAATAGGATCTTGCATCATGCCTGAATTTTCTTTGTCCCTGTCTATTCAAATCAGGAGGCAAAATACCACTAACGAGAAAGTTAACAATATCAGCATACCATGGAGTTGCTGCAGCATATAGTATTTTCTCATCAGGGAATTCCTCCTTAATTTCCATTTCATCATTCTTTTCAGTATTATTTTCTAGCCTAGAAAGATGGTCGGCTACTTGGTTTTCACACCCTTTTCGATCCCTAACTTCCAAGTCAAATTCTTGCAAAAGTAATATCCATCTAATAAGTCTAGGTTTAGCATCCTTTTTGGTCACTAAGTATTTAATAGCCGAGTGATCAGTGTGAACAATGACTTTAGTGCCTATTAGATATGACCTAAACTTATCAAAGAAAAATACAACAACCAACAATTATTTTTCAGTCGTGGTGTAATTAATTTGTGCATCATTCAATGCACGACTAGCAAAATAATTAACATGAAAGAGTTTACCTCGGCGTTGTCCAAGAGCTGCTCCTATTGCGTAGTCACTTGCGTCACACATCAACTCAAAAGGTGAGCTCCAATCAGGGGGAAACAACAGGTGCTGAAGTAAGTTTCTCCTTCAGTTCTTCGAAAGCACTGAGGCATTTTTCATCGAATATGAAGGGCTGATTTTGTTGTAGCAAATTACACAATGGCTTGGAGATCTTGGAGAAGTCCTTGATGAACCTTCTATAGAAGCCAACATGGCCCAAAAACTCTTGATGCTCTTCACATTGGTGGGAGGAGGCAGCTTCTCAATCACCTCATTTTTTGCTCTATCCACCTCAATGCAATTCTCTGATATCTTGTGACCCAAAATCGTTCCTTCAGTCACCATAAAATGACATTTTTCCCAATTAAGCACCAAATCAGCTTCTTCACATCGCTTTAGCACTTTGGCCAGATTTCCCAGGCATGAATCGCAATCTTCCCCAGAGACTGAAAAATCGTCCATAAAGACTTCTAGAAATTCCTCAACCATATATGAGAAAATAGCCAGCATACACCTCTGAAAAGTTGCTGGGGCATTGCAGATCCCAAAAGGCATTCTTCTGAAAGCATAGGTTCCATAGGGAAATGTGAATGTCGTCTTTTCTTGGTCCTCAGGTGCTATAGCAATCTGATTGTATCCTGAGTATCGGTCAAGGAAACAATAGAATGCTTTTCCTGCCAATCTATCTAGCATTTGATCAATGAATGGGAGTGGGAAATGGTCCTTCTTGGTTGCTTTGTTGAGCTTCCTATAGTCCATGCAAATCCTCCATCATGTTACCGTCCTTGTTGGTAACAATTCATTCTCATCATTACTCACCACGGTGATGCCTCCCTTCTTCGGCATACATTGGACTGGACTAACCCATGATCTGTTCGATATGGGGTAGACTACACCAGCGTCAAGCCACTTGATTATCTCCTTCATCACCACCTTCTTCATGATGGGGTTGAGTCTTCTTTGGGGTTCAATGGAATTGCTGTGACAATCATCAAGCAAAATTTTGTGCATGCAAATAGTAGGGCTAATCCCCTTTAAGTCAGCCATAGTCCAACCTAAAGCTCTTTTATGTTGTGATAGCATATTTATCAAACTAGCTTCTTGCTTAGGTATAAGACTAGATGAAATTATCACAGGCAAAGTTTCATTATTACCCAAATAAGCATATTTAAGAAGAGATGGTAAGGGCTTTAACTCTAATGTTGGAGCATGCTCAAGTGAAGGTTTAGGATGAATAAATTCTGAAAAATCAAGAGGTTCAAAGTTCGTACCTGGTTTGGCTTCGAGCAGGCTCGATTGCTCCACCTTCTCAGATAATTCCTTGAATTCCTCATACTCGATCTCCCAATCCTCTATATTGTCTTCATCTTGGATCTGCTCATATTCATTCATTTCTAAAATATTGCTGCAGCAAAAGTCTATAGTCTCCCATTTTGTTGTAGCATCCATGTACTGACACTCTTCATTTTCATCCACATATTTGAGAGTGTTGAAGACATTGATTGTCACCTCTTGATCAGCCACGCTCATGGTAAATTCACCCTTTTCACGGTCTATCAAAATTCTACCGGTTGCTAGAAATGGTCGCCCCAAAATAATGGGTGAGTTATCATCCGCCTCACAATCAAGAATAAGGAAGTCAACTGGAAAGATGAACCTATCCACCTTTACTACCACATCTTCTACTCTTCCTTCTGGGCGTACATGAGATCGGTCGACCAATTACAAGATAATCGTAGTTGGCCTTACATCTCCTATGCTGAGCTTCATAAAGATTGACTTTGGCATGAGATTTACACTAGATCCAAGGTCACACAAGGCTTTTCCCAGATAGTTATCACCTATTGAACACAGTATAATAAAGCTGCTAGGAGCCTGTCTCTTAGGAGGCAATTTGCTCCACACAGAATAGCATTCATTTGCTGTAGCAACTATTGCATACCGCTCATCCTTTCTTTTCTTGGTGACGATGTCCTTGAGAAACTTAGCGTAAGTGGGAATCTGATCAATGGCTTCTAAGAATGGGACCTTAATATGCAGCTGGTCTAAAACATCCACAAATTTCCTAAACTGGAGATTCTCATTTTGTTTCTTCAATCGTTGAGGAAAGGGAGGTGGGGTCTAATTTCTTCCTCTATCGATGCAGGTTTCTCTTTTGTTGTAGCATTTTCCCTTTCATCAATAGTTTCATTCACCAAATCCCATCCTTCTCCTTCTCACAGGATGTTTCAGCTTGTAAATCGGGTTCCTCTTGCACTTTTTTAGGAGTAGAGTATTCTTTCTTGTTCCCCCAAACTTATCTTCAGTGTTAAGTTGGGTACCACTCCTCAATGTGAGAGCACTACATTGCTCTTTTCCATGCTTTTTAGCGACTTCAGTATCACTAGGAAGATTTCTTTGAGGTCGCACATGTAATGCTTGAGCAATTTGACCAACTTGCGTTTTCAACGATCGCAAGGATGAACTGTGACTTTGTAACAAGGCTCCTTGATTTTTGATGGTCATAGAATGATCTCGAAGTAATGTATTAGTATATGTCATAAATTCCTTCGTGGATGTCATGAATTCATTGAGTGTAGCTTCCAATGTATTGTTTTTTGATGAAGATGCAAAACCCTTGTTGTTTTACCACGGCATATTTTATTGTGATCCATGTGATTCTCCTAGATTCTACTGATTTGCGTTCCCATAACTGCTATTTCCTTGATTTCCCCAAGAGAGATTAGGATGGTGATGCCATCTAGCATTATTGGTGTTCGAGTAGGGATTGTTATTCCGATTGGAATTCCCTATATAGTTAGTAGATTCTTGGTTGTCCGGGCACTCACTCAAGTGGTGGTTTCCATTGTAACGAAGGCAAGTTGATGCCACTCTTACTTCCTTCACCTCACTAGGCTTTTGGAGATTCTTTAGCATGGTCGTGATAGCGGTCAATTGGGCTGCTACTGAGGCATCCATATCTGTATCACGTGATACTTGAGTTTTCCTCCCCATTCCAAGTCTTGATGAGGGAAATTGATAATTGTTGTTGGCTATTCTATCAAGGATGTCAAAGGCTTCCTCGGGTGACTTGTCTAGCAATGTCCCATTTGCTGAGGCATCTAGCAACATTCTGCTGGGAGCATTAACACCATTGTAGAACATAACCACTTGTGTCCAATCATGGATATCGTGATTAGTGCACTTGCGCAATAATCCCTTAAATCCGTCCCAACACTCATACATTGATTCATCATCAGACTGGCGAAAAGATGTAACATCGTTCCTCAACTGAGTGTTCCTATTTGGTGGATTATACCGCAGCAAAAAGCTCTTGCACAAATTTGTCCATGTTTCCAATGATCTGGCTGGCACACCACTCAACCATTCATGTTCTCGATCACGCAAAGAATAAGGAAAGAGTTTGAGTTTCAACACATCCTTGTGCACCCCTTGTTGACGGAAAGAGTCACATACTTCCAAGAAAGCACGAATGTGTTGTCTAGCATCTTCATGAGGTGAGCCTCCAAACTGACCAATTGAGTTCAACATGTTGAACATGACAGGTTTAAGCTCGAAGTGGGCTGCCTGAATTTCGAGAGCAACAATCCCTGGACTAAGATCGTCCAAGACATGATTTAGGTGATCTCTAATAGCTCTGGGTCTTGCTGGAGCATTTTGACCTAGGTCTCCAATTAGTGTAGCAGGTTCCACTTGATGTTGAGCTCTGTTCATGATTCTAATAGCTTCTTGTATACGTCTCCGCTGACAAAATCGATGTTCAATTTCAGGAATATAAGGTAAGATAGGCTCACGATGTCTCCTTCGGCGCATGCAATAGCACAATACCTAAAAAGAAAAAGAAAAACAAGCTAAGAAAATATATACAAAATAGAAACAAACCCAAAATAAACTAGTGCAATTTTAGTCACGAAATGTAAATGAAGAATGATGTGGCAATTTTAGTCAAAGAGATGAATGTTCTAGAAAATCAGAGCGGAGATATGAATGCGATAGCAAATAAAGATAAAATATAGCGAGCTAGAATCAGATAGACAAACAAGTCCTATTACGCGTGTGAAACTCTCTTGGGAATGACTGGTTGGGCCATCAAGTTTACCAATGTTTTACCTCTCTACTAGGGTTTACCTCTCTAACTTATTTGTTGCGTGTAAAAGAGTCTATCGCAAATAGGTGCAAGTGTACACGTCGCAAGTAATAAAGTGATAAGAAGTATCGGATATCGTCTCCACAGGGACTGGAAATACTTCCATCCTTAGATTGCTGCACAAGAAAAGAAATAAGTTTAATAAAATGTTTGGAGAAATCTTGAGAATAAGCTAAAGTAAAAGATAAAGTAATCAGATTTAGAAAATAGGTTGGTATTGATTTGCTCAGTAGTGTAGGTGTTGCACTGTTCAAAAGGTTTTCTGTTGCAGATGTCGTCGTGCCAGTCGCGGCAACACCTTTCGCGGCAGAGGTCTGTTGTTGTCGCGGCAGCGATCAACAACTCTGTACTTCAAGTTCAGCAAGAATCCCTTTTGTAACTTATCCTATCCCTGGGCCCAAGTTCTGTCGATGAACACGTCTTAGATGATACCTCCCGGTGTGAATCGAAGGATGAACACCGATGTTTGTGAATTCTTCCTTAGCTGCTTAACCTTGTACCTATCCCTAGGCCAAGATGGTTTAACCATAAACTGGAAAACACATATTTACTCCTTTCGTATACTTAATTCTCCCGATATTAAGTAAATGGATAACCTCACAATGCTCTCCCGATACTCTTATAAGATGTTGAAACCAGAGTAAATAAACTTGAAGTTTTTATTAATTGAACAGAAAAATCCTAAAAATAGTACAATCCTTACAACTACCTTTACAAGATCAACCCGTAGCCATTGGGAAGGTTTAGAACATGATGGAGAAAGAGAAACAACTATGGTTTGGGGGAAAGACGACTAGGAGCTAGATATCCCTTCCCTAGTCGAATTACAAGCATATATATAGGCCTTGGGTCCAAGTTTTCTAATATGGCAGGAATACAAGTTTAAATTAAAGTACAACTCTTATTAAAGACTAAATCTTCTGAGTAGATGTCTTTAATTTGTCCTCTTTTCTTGCTTTGACTTTCTTCCTCAAACTTTGGACCTCGCCTTCCTTCTCAGTCAGGGTTCAGAAAAATATGGGAGTAGTTCACGACAGACCAGCTTAAAATCCTCTATCTGTCGAGCTCTACTTTGTTTTTCCTCAATGTTCCACTGTCGTCATCGCTGACACGGCAGATGTCACGACAGGCGGTGTTCAACGTCCTTCTGCTCCAGCTCCACAACTCGTCTCTGCTTCTTTGCTGCCCTGAATGCTGCCGCAGCAGATACCTGCAAAAAGTGACCGAAATCAGCAGCATCTGTGCAGTTTTATCTAATTATGATGTGTATGCAAAAATCTATCCTAAAATGAGACTAAACATGCTTGAGTGCATCAAAAAATGTGAATATATGAGGGTTAAAATATAGAACTTTTATGCACTCAACACACCCCCAAACTCGAATCTTTGCTTGTCCTCAAGCAAATGCAACCTAACTAACATTATTATTATTTTGGCTTTAACTTAGCTCAGTGAACAGTCCTTACCCACAACACCTTTACCATCAAGATCAACATATGTTCAAATGTTAAAGAATCTATCCAAAGCAATAATATAGTTCTCGTGCAAGTGTGTGCAAGTTTTGTGAACAAACATGACTTAGAGTCTTTAGCAACTAGATTATTTACTTAGCCTACTTAGAGTTTTATTTCCAAACAATTCTTTACTAGAGCCAGTTTTGGGCACCTATAGTTCTAAATTATTATTATTATATTTTTTTTCTACTAGAGCCAGTATTTTAGGCACCTCTAGTTTCTTTCTAGAGCCGGTGATAGGCACCTCCAGAAGTTTTCTCTGGTTATTTTCCTAGAGCCGGTGATAGGCACCTCTAGGAGTATCCTGAGCTTAAATGTTTTCTAACTCAAGTGGCTAAGCTTTCTACTCTAAGTTTGCTAAAAGAAGTCTTTTATCATGTAAGTCACAAAGTGTTTAAGATTTTAGAACTATACTAAGGCTCTAATTATTTCCTAGAACATTCTAAAGATGTTGTCACGATAGCGAAGGCTACGACAGATAAGCAAAGTTCAAAGACTTAAGCAAAAAAAAATTAACAACACAACTTAAATAAAATTCATTAATTAAAGGAGGGAAACACACCCCCAAACTCAAGGGTTGCATTGTCCTCAATGCATGACAACAAAATAAAAATGAAAAATAGATTAAAAAGAAAACATCACAAATAGATAAGATAAACAGCAGAAACAACAAACGTAAAAGAAAAGAACTTAAGTTGACAAGCTGTCGTCGCTGCTCCTGCTGATGTGGAGCTGCCGGCGGGCAGTCACCTTTGTGGCATAGGATGGCTTGGGAGTGGGAGATGGTGAGGCTACCTTCTTTTTGGCCTCTCGAGGTGGCTAGAATCTGGTGGGTGAGATATTTTGGGGCCTTGTCCAGGACCTCGAGTTCGTTGTCACTACTGCTGCTGATGCTGTCGTCCGCTCTGTCGCGGCAGGGTCCCTCAACATCGATAGCAAGCTTCTTCTTTTTCATTAGAGAGAAATCCTTGGATATCTCTCGGACGATAGAGGGCTCCGAGTCGGAGTCATCCTGCCAGACTGAGGATGAGAAGAAACCTTCGAAGTACTTAGGATCAATCTAGGGCAGTGGTTCCTTCTGTTTGGTTCCTCAAGGAGTGGCAGATCGTCTGTCACCGTCTCCGGCCGTGGTAGGGGGTGTAGTGGAGGCAACAGTTGGCGTGGGCGTCCTAGGGCTGGCAGCAGGTGTAGGGGTGACAAGAAGGTTTTCTAGGAAATAAGGGAACTGCACGTTTGGATTATTTAAATCAAATTTAATGAAATTTACCGTGGCAATGGTGAAGTCCCTCATGAATTCCATGAATCCCAGCTATCGTGCCTCCATCTTTTTCAGTAGTTGAAGGAGTTCGTTGGAGGAGGTGTCTGCCAGTTGTGCGGTCTCGGTCTGCTCAGGCTCTACCGCGACAGGTTCGGTGGAGTCTGGCTCTATCGTTGGCTCTGTCGCAGCAGAGGGGTCCACATATGCCAAAGGGGTGGCAGGCTTCAGCTCTATGAGGTTGTAGATGTTCTGCTGCGTCCATCCTTTGCCTTGGATCTTCACGTCTTCATCAATTCTAGGCACTTTATGGGCTCGGCAGAGGGATGTGATGAAGTAGAGGAAGAAAAGGCCCATTACTCTTGTTGCATACTCATGGATACCATCGAGTATGTATTTACCAACATTGATATGTCGCTCGTTGATGATGGAATGCACGAGGGCAAGTCTCTGCCGGTCCACTGTTGTGTTGTGTGATGTTGGCATAAAACACTTCTTCACGAAGTGCTTCCAGAGTTTGGCTGACGATAAGAGCTGCATCCTTTGCACCGTCCATCTATGCTTGGGATCATCGTTCCAGGTGGTGCCTTCTTCCGTCAATTCTGCCATGATGCTATCATAGTCTGCCGGTGACAGACTGCTGAAAAATCTACTGTGTGCATCCTCTTTTCTTCCCACAAAAAGGCCATACAGTGTGTTGATGTAGGCTGGTTCAAGAGAGATTTCCTTACCCCTAACAGTTACTGTCGTGGCATCCTTGGATGGGATGGCAGCGTAAAATTCACGGACCAATGTGACGTTCATCTCCTCCGGTTGGACAGCAAACATTTGCCACTTCAGTGCAATAATCCTCTTGGAGATGAACCCTTCGAGCCCTAGATCTCCCGTCTTTTTGGTGTAGGTGAAGCCTCTTTCCTCCCACATCTCCAGTTTCTGGAAGGAGTCATAATATCTCTTCTCCGAGTTTACCGAGGTGAACCTTTTGGGGATTCTGTTGTGGCTTGGTGTATAGACTACCGCGGTAGAGGTGGAGGTAGCACTCTTTCTGGTTGATCGAGTAGTCATTGTAAGGAAACTGTGGAAAATAAAAGAAAATTTCTGAAAAGCTAAAATTCTTGAAAGCAAAGTAGAGAGAAAAGAATGAGGTGAAAAATGAAATGGGAAGAGAGGTTTATATAGAAAGGGATTTTTCTGCCCGTTAGAACTGTAACGAGTGGCGTGAATAACGGAGCCAGCTGTCACGCGGTTTCCTGACGCGTCTGTCACGTGTTTTCGTGTCTGATATGTGTCTGTTACGCGTTTCCATGTCTGTCATGATAGCTTCGTGATAGGCTGGATATTGCACGCCTTCGCGACAGCTATTGACTGGCTATCACGACAGCCTTGTTTTATTGGGCTTCTTGGGCTGCTGTGAGTGTGGTGGGCTAATTCATTCCTTCTCTTTGCTTTGCTTCCTTTCTTTACCTGAAAACTAAAATAAACAAAATATTAAATTCTTATTTCCTAAAACAATAAAAATAAATAAAATAAGATAAGATAAATAAAATAAAGCTAAGTTAAATCAGGGATGCCTTGAGGGGCATCTCCTAGAATAACTACTTCCTGCACCCTTGGGGCTTCAGTCCCGTGATAGTGCTTTAGCCTTTGTCCATTGACTTTGAATTGGTGCTCGTCCTTGATTGATATGATTGTAATGGAACCATTGGGAAAAACTTGGACTACTTGGAAGGGGCCAGACCACCTAGATTTAAGCTTTCATGTGAAGAGCTTCAACCTAGAGTTGAACAGCAACACCTTCAACCCTGGGCTAAACTGTGGTGGCAGCAGTTTTCTGTCGTGACACTTCTTTATTTTGTCCTTGAAGATTTTGGCGTTGTCGTAGGCCATGGCTCGAATTTCTTGAATTTCATTTAAATCCAGAAGCCTTTTCTGCTCTGCCTTGTCCCATTCCATGTTAACTGTCTTGATAGCCCAATATGCCTTATGCTCTATCTCGACAGGAAGGTGGCAAGTTTTTCTGTAGATGAGTCGGTAGGGTGACATTCCAAATGGCGTTTTAAATGCAGTCTTGTAGACCCATAATGCATCATTTAGGTGAAGAGACTAGTCCTTCCTAGTTGGTTTGACCATCTTTTCTAGGATGTTCTTCACTTCTCTATTTGATATTTCGGCCTGCCCATTGGTTTGAGGGTGATATGCTGTTGTGATCATGTGCTTTACTACATACTTCTTTAACGCACTAGCAATTACCCTGTTGTCAAAGTGCCTACCCTCATCACTAATGATCGCCCTTGGGATGCCAAACCTTGTGAAGATATTTTTGTGGAGGAATCTTTGCACAGTCTTGGCATCGTTATTTTGTGTGGCGATAGCCTCTACCCACTTGGACACGTAGTCTACTGCCAACAGTATGTACAAATTCCCACGAGAGGCTGGGAATGGTCCCATGAAGTCGATTCCCCAAACATCAAAAATTTCGACTTCGAGAATGTTCTACAGGGGCATCTCATGTCTTCTCGAGATGTTTCCAGTCCTTTGGCACTTATCACAATTCTTATAAAAGGCTTGTGCATCTTTAAACAGTGTAGGCCAATAGAAACCAGATTGCAGAACTTTGGCAGCAGTTTTGTTTCCTCCAAAGTGTCCTCCATAAGGGGCAGCATGGCAGTTGTGGAGCACTTCTTCTTGTTCTTCCTCTGGTATGCATCTCCTGATCATCTGATCTGCACAGTGCCTAAATAGAAGAGGTTCATCCCAATAATAATGTTTTGCATCATTTTGGAACCTCTTCCTTGCTTGGTAGTTAAGTTCAGGGGGTAATAAACCACTAACAAGGTAATTTACTATGTCAGCATACTAAGGGATTTCAGGAAGCTTACCTGCCGCCATGGCTGTCGCGGCAGTGCTGGTGGCAGCGAACAACTGCTCGTCTGGGAAGGTCTCCTGTGTGGTAATCTTGTCTTTGTCTTTGTCCTTTCCCACCTCCAGTCTTGACAAGTGATCAGCTACTTGGTTCTCTGTCCCCTTCTTGTCCTTGATGTCAATGTCAAATTCTTGCAAAAGAAGAATCCAACGTATCAACCGAGGTTTTGCATCCTTTTTCGTGAACAGATATTTCAGTGCTGAGTGATCCGTATGGACCACCACTTTTGTCCCAAGTATGTATGGTCGGAACTTGTCAATTGCAAACACCACTGCTAGGAATTCCTTTTCTGTTGTGGTGTAGTTTATTTGGGCATCATTTAAGGTCTTGTTGGCATAGTATATAATGTGAAAGAGTTTTTCCTTCCTCTGCCCTAGTGCTGCCCCGACAGCATAATCACTGGCGTCACACATTATCTCAAATGGTAAGCTCCAGTCTAGTGGCTGTACTATAGGGGTTGTTACCAGCTTCTCCTTCAGTATCCTGAATGCTTCAGTACATCCAGTGTTAAAGTCAAATGGCTTGTTTTGTTCCAACAAGAGACACAGGGGTTTAGTAATTTTAGAAAAATTTGCAATAAATCTTCGATAAAACCCAGCGTGTCCCAAGAAACTTCTTATGCCCTTGACAATGGAGGGTGGCGGCAGTTTTTCAATAACTTCGATTTTGGCTCTGACAACCTCTATGCCGCGGCAGCTGACCTTGTGTCCCAACACTATACCCTCATCCACCATGAAGTGGCATTTTTCTCAGTTTAATACGAGGTTTGCCTCTTCACATCTTTCAAGCACCTTCTTCAAATTGCCTAGGCAATCGTCGAAACTATCTCCGAAGACAGAAAAGTCATCCATGAAGATCTCTAGGAAATCTTCCACCATGTAAGAGAATATTGCCATCATGCCCCGTTGAAAGGTTGCTGGTGCTGTAACCCCCTTAGCCCGGTCTAGACGGTTGACCCGAACTACGAAGATTACACGGGGAAAACCAAAGTCAACCCGAAAGTCAACCTTGATTAACGACCTTTTTTCCTTTTTAAACTTCTCTAGATGCGCATTTAACCTATGTGAAAGCCCAAGAACCTTGGAAGAGAAAAACACAGCGATCGGAAACGTTTAAGGACTCAATTGCAAGAAATACACTTTTAGGGACCAAAATGTAAAGCATGCAAAAAATAAAAGAACTTTCAAGATTTTAATTTTACCAAACATCAATTAATCATATTACAAGCCTCTCTGCCAAATTTCAGCTTAAAAAGACATCTCAAGCTCAAGCAATTGCAAATACAACTTTCAGGACTAAAATGTAAAGCATGCAAAAACTGTCCAACGGTCACCCGTTTCGAAACACTGACACCTGTATAGAAACACTCGTGTCGTACGCCCGTATCGAAACGGTGTTGACCGTTTCGAAACGCGGGTTAGTTCCGAAACTAGTTCAGAAACGGACACCTCCAGTAGCCAAAGTGTTTCGAAACACCTCTAGCCGTTTCGAAACGCCCAGGCCATTTCATGCACCCGTTTCGAAACAACCAAGGGTGTTTCGATACACCCTGCCCAGAAACAGCAAAAAATTCTGGTTTTACACATCCAAACACCAACAAACATACTTTAAACCATTCCTCAACATATCAACAACATGCCAAGCATCATAACTACCAAATTACATTAAAAACTAGATACAAATCAAACCTTAGGTGCACCAACTCATTCAACACATCCAACACATGATCTTGCTTTTAATCAAAGAGCATAACATATCAAATTATGAAGAAGATGATTCAAAAATGGCAAAGCGATCAACAACAAAGTTCAAACCATAAACCGAACATGGTCAACATACACAATCTCATTACACATCAATATAAAAGACTCTCCCCCCATTGCCATTATTATCTATAGCTATAAACCAAGACATACTTCTCAAGTGGAGCTCTTCTTGAATCCCTTGCTTCTTGCTGTCCCAACTTCAAATATCTGCATTGATGGACAAAAAGGAGCGTAAGCACATAATGCTTAGTGAGGAATGCTCAAAACCCAAACACCATCAATGCAGCGAATCATAAAACCCTCTTTAAATGTAGTTACAATTCAATAGACCAAAGCATTAGTGGAAAACTTCCTTTGAAACAACATTGCTTTAAATCATGCATTGCTCAACATGAAAACCAACCTTTAACTTTGAAAAGCTAAACAACTCACCCCAAAACACATTCTTGCAAATACTATCATTTAAACCTTTCCATGCATGAACACCACATGCAAACTTAAACTCAAATTCCTTGGAAAACACTTCCACTTCAAAACATACTTTCCTCATGCTTGATGATCATTTCAATGCAAAATACCTTTTGAAAACCATTTGTTCCTTCTAACTATCTCATGCATTCAACAAATGCAAAACACATGAACTACAAAAGCAACATTTGCATTACATGCCTTTTCAATCAAGCCTTCACAAGACTTCAATGCACTAAAGAGATTCGATGCACATATGCACCATTCACAATAGAAGATATACACTTGCTCATGCTTAACAAGTAATACATGCATTCTTAAATCATTACACAATTCCCATGCAACCTTGCATCATTTTCAAGCATCACTCGCTTCATTACATTCAAATACATTATATTGACTTTCAAGTGATAGTTCACAAACCATTTCAACTCAAGACACAATCGGATACGCGGATTACAAGCGTTGTCCCACACGCTTCATACACACTACCGAACAACGTAAGGTGGAGTTTAACGGTACAATCACAACCCCTCAACACCCATGATGGAGTTTAACGGTACAATCACAACCCCTCAACATCACTCATCGGTAGTTGTATAATCTACTAACGAGAGTACAGGACATATAACACAAGATCCACAAAAGGACTTTTAACCACCATTGTGACCTTAACAAGATCCACACACGGACTTTTAACCACCGTTGAGATCTTACCAAAATCCTCACACAGACTTTTATCCACCGTTGTGAGCTTACCAAGATCCACACACAGACTTTTAACCATTGTTGTGATCTTACCTCTCTTGTTAGGATACTTGGATGGAGTTTACGGTACAATCACAACCCCTCAACATCCAAGGCGACTTTATTCACGGTGCACCCAATCCTATAGCCGGCTAATTATATCTGATTCAAGTACTTTAAAACCAATTCATCACTTGCCAATATACATCAAATACCATCATCAATTCACTGTTATAAAGCATTAAACAAAGCCATTAAACACCATGCATCACCATGCATCATTACCAATTTAACAACATGTCAAAACAAGGATCTCTTACCTTGAGCAACCTTCAACTCATAGCTTTCAAAACAAGCATTAACCATGCTAAAACAAGCTTTCAAAACAGAATTTAAACATGCAATTTAAAATCAATGCATCAAACCACTTCATAACACATCCGAGGGAATTTTTCCGAAAACTTACTCTTGAGCTTAGCTAAGTTGATTAGACTTAAGCTAAGCTCCCAAAACCTTCAAATAATCGTTTCAAAGCTGGAAAACCATCTCCACTCACCGATACACAAAACTATGCTAGCCGACAAGCCTTCCAAGCATCCGAAACTTCCAACGCCACCTCTATTGCTTCCGGATCATTCTCCCCTGTTTTAAACACATAACAACAGAGGATTAATGCATCATCATGCATTAAAATCTCCACCCATCACATCTAAACTCGCTGCTCTACCCAAAACCAACATTTTGGCTACCAAACACAACCGAAATCACCTCCAAACTCTTCCAAAACTTAAACCAGCCAAGATCCATCACTTCTAACCATTTCTAAACATTAATCAACATCCAAAATGCACCTTAACTTGTCCTTATACCTCCAGCTATAACAGAACACCAAAAACACCTCAAAAACCACCATTTTCATAAGCAAAAACTTAGGAAATTCAACCTATTCGGGATTGCATTGATAAAACATCATTTCAACATCATTAGACATCCAAAATACATTAAAGAATCATCTCAAAATAGAGCCCAATCAATCACAACGAAATTCTTCAAGATTTCTCCCAAATCTTGAGTTTTAAGCCAAAATCAAGTTTCTAACATTAAAACCATTTACAAAACTTAAATTAAGGATTGACAACTTGGGAATTTCAGTAAAGAACTGAGTATTTAGAGGAGAAGAACAATCTTACCTCTAAATGGTGATTTCTCCTTGATTTGGGCCAAATTCCTTGAAAATTCAATGTAGAAATCAAAAGGTTTTGTTGCTAGATTGATTATGAAACAATGAGTGATGGAAATCTCATCAAATGAGGTGAAGATCAAAGAAAATTTGCTGGAGAAAATGTGTTTGGTTGAAAAGAATTTGAGAGAAAATGAAGAGAGGGAAAATTTTGTGAAAAATAGTTATGAATAGTCAAAGTTAGTTTCTCATTTAATTAAACCTCATTTCCTTTAATTAAAACATTAATAAAATAACCCAAATTAAGGAAAAATCTGGATAAAACATTTTAGGTAAATTAGCTCCTTAAAGATTCAAAGTTTCAATCATTTACAAAACAGTCACTATTTCACTTTTGCAAAAATTGCGATTTGGTTACTACTCCGAAATGTAATATTTCCAAACTTCATCTCGTAAAATTGATTTCACCATTCTCTTTTATATATTAAATGAGGATTTTTAGATATTTTTCTATATTTTTAAAGCATCCCGAACTAGGCTTTCCCTAAAACCTCCTTTTATATTCGAACCGTTTCTCAGACCGGTCCGGTTTAGACCCTAAACTTCTAAGCCCAAATTTGGGGTGTTACAACTCTCCCCCACTTAGGAAATTTCGTCCTCGAAATTTCAACCTGCGAAAAGAGCATGATACCAAACTTCCCAAAGCAACACACAAAGTAACACAAAAGACTTAACCACCACTGAAACATCCTCCACTCAGAACACCACAAAAATCAACTCCTCCTCAAATCAAACTCACACTATACTTAAATCCAACACCACTACTTACGGTTCAAGACTTCCAGAACACTTGGTTATTAACCTCATATTAACTTTTCACACTTTCGAACTGTGCATAGCCCCAACAACCCGAAGAATCTTCAAATCTTTACAACATACTCCACCTTATCTCATCACTCCCTCAACAAAACTCGTACATTCGGTGACACCAGCCCATCCATTTTTCAGCCACCATGTGACCCACCACCTTCGCTGCTCCTAAAACCCCTTGCAAAACCGCTCAACTCCTTTCAAAGATTACCACAACAAGCAAAAATTCCTTAAGCAACAACTGCTTACTCAAACTTCTCAATATATTGATAACATCCCTTCATATCCGCCACTATCTCTACCATAACAACTCATCAAAACTACCCACACAACATTCGAAACCCATGCCACAAGACTCCAACCTTAATTCCGCCAGCTGTTCCACTCACCCCTAGCTGACTTAGAAAAAGATTTACTTATACCCCAACCAATAAACCACTTCTCACAAGAACCCGGCCAACCAACAATGGCCCTTGAACTTACATTGCCTTTCCACTTCAATCTTTGACCATAATACTATCCTTACCTGGATACCACCCATTCCATAAAAACATATTAAGATTACAAAACCTCTACTCAACCCAAGCCAAACCTTATCTACAGCTCTCAACACAACCTCCTCACAACTCCTCTAAGGTTGCTACGAACCTTGACCTACATAAACAACCCTCATATTCCAAACATCAACGCCAAGACGCCTCAACACTCCGGAAACACATACACTAGCCTACAACATCATCTAACACAAAGAAACTACCACAACTATTAGCTATTCACAACCACCTTGACCGATTCTAACCTCAACCGGTAATCTCCTCACCACCACACCGCTAAACTCTTTAAGCACCAAAACACCTTCCTTCCGCCAACATGCTAGATCGCACTCACTACTACCGACAACTTGCCTACCACTTCCCACCACTTCTAGCATCCACCTAACACCAATACAACACTTAAAAACCCACCATCCAACCTAATCCTACCACAACACCAACGGACCCAACTAGCTATTAGAAAGTGTGAACGTTCGTATGCATGGTCACCAATATGCCCTATCAATGCTTGTGTACATGTATGCAAAACCTCTAATTTCATGTCGCATGTATGCATGTACCAACATATATATATAATATATAACAAATGGTTTTAACTGTGCATGTATGTCGGTTCACACTTACCAATAACATCCTCAGAATCCGCCTAAGAACAACCTCTTACCTCACTTCTAACTTGTCCAACCCTACCATTCTAACAATCCGCTAACCACAAAATACTCCACTAATACCCTCTTCACACTAAAGTTGTTTTCAAAACAACACCGGCTACTACCCCAACTTGCCAGCTATAATACCTTACCCACTACACAAGGGAAATCCAAACCAGAACCAAACAAAGATAACTAGGGCAAAGATTACTTAACAAAGTTACCTGAAAACACCTCATTGCCCCAGAGCTTCCAACAGACAAACTCTCTTCCCCGCAGAACTGTTCTTCTCTGAACGTACCGCCGCAGCATCAACCAATACTGTAAGGTCATCACCATCTCCTTGCGGTAAAGAACCTTGACTACCCCAAGCTAACCCCAAACAATTCCGCCTCAAATGTCCAACATACCCGCAATTCCAACAAGATCCATCCCCCAAACACCTCACACCTTTCCGCCCTTTTTGCCACCTCCGAACTTTGTCTCGGTCGCGCTCACGACCCTTCTGAGACCCTTTTGCAACCACTGAAGCTGATCTCACCACTTGAGGACAATTCCGCTTCACATGCTCCATAGAACCACAGTTCCAACAAACTCCCACGCCCCAACAAACTCCAACGTGACACCTTCCACAACGGTCACACTTCGGCAACCGAGTTACCACTCCTTGGTCATACTGCACTTGGCCCACGTCTGCACTACCACCCAGACTTCGATTCACGCAAACCCTTCTGTCACGTAGCCTCTTACGCTGACCACTCTCGAGGTCAGTACCCACAGCTCTTTTGCTTATACTTATCTCACCAGCAAAATCTGAAGCCATGTCCCCGCGTTGCTTCACCCCTGAGAACTTCTCTCCAAGGTACCATTCATTAAAGGTAGACACAAAGAACTCCCAATCTATATCGTGGATATTCGTTGCCACCGCCACAGATGTCCACCACGCACAAGCATCCTCCAACATTAACGAGACAACACTTCCCAGCTTACAGGCGTGGTCACACCCCTCCTAATCCAAAATCGGAATTACACTGGCTAACCAAGCCTCGAATGCCTCAGGTGTCGAATCATGATACTCCACAGCTCCCAAATCATATAAACGATGTTTTGACAAACTCACATGTCCCACAGTCGGCACGTCTACAGGCCTCACTTTCACCACGTTCTGAGATGTTCCCGACACCTCTTGAACCACAGGTGATGAATCCTTCATCACAAAACCATCTTCCTCATTATGCCTTACTTCCTCAACTCTAGGCACTGACAACCGAAACGGTACACTCCCACCCAAAGGTGGATTCCACCCCTTAACCACCTGCTCAAAAGCAACAACCATCATACCCAACTGCCATTCTCCCATCGATCTCAATGTGCTATTAATAACAAGCAAAGATAACAAAACAAACAAAACGATCAGGCCAGCTTCAAGCAAGGATTCAAGACTCCAACTCCAACATAACACAATAGCTATAATAATAAGGCAATGGGTATCCCGAATTCTCCCCATTTACATGACATAACAATCAATAAAAACATTGTATCACAAACATCGAGCATATCAATCAACATACTTCGATCATGCTCTCATCAAACAACATTCACCCTCAACAGCATAGTATCAACTTATCATCCCCATCACATTTTCATTACTCAGAAAATCAACTCACATCACCAGCATATCACCAATACATGTTCACACTAGCTCACAGAAGATTCATAACCAAAAAGCTTGATAAAAACATTAACAACTCGCTCAAAGACATATTTTTCAACCAACTTTCAACCACACATCCGAATAAACATCCAACATTTACCATAGCAACTTACCATAAAATTACCATCGCCCCATATATTCGCAACTTAGCTCTGATACCAACAAATGTAACCCCCTTAGCCCGGTCTAGACGGTTGACCCGAACTACGAAGATTACACGGGGAAAACCAAAGTCAACCCGAAAGTCAACCTTGATTAACGACCCTTTTTTCTTTTTAAACTTCTCTAGATGCGCATTTAACCTATGTGAAAGCCCAAGAACCTTGGAAGAGAAAAACACAGCGATCGGAAATGTTTAAGGACTCAATTGCAAGAAATACACTTTTAGGGACCAAAATGTAAAGCATGCAAAAAATAAAAGGACTTTCAAGATTTTAATTTTACCAAACATCAATTAATCATATTACAAGCCTCTCTGCCAGATTTCAGCTTAAAAAGACATCTCAAGCTCAAGCAATTGCAAATACAACTTTCAGGACTAAAATGTAAAGCATGCAAAAACTGTCCAACGATCACCCGTTTCGAAACACTAACACCCGTATAGAAACACCCGTGTCGTACGCCCGTATCGAAATGGTGTTGACCGTTTCGAAACGCAGGTTAGTTCTAAAACTAGTTCAGAAACGGACACCTCCAGTAGCCAAAGTGTTTCGAAACACCTCTAGCCGTTTCGAAACGCCCAGGCCATTTCATGCACCCATTTCGAAACAGCCAAGGGTGTTTCGGTACACCCTGCCCAGAAACAGCAGAAAATTCTGGTTTTACACATCCAAACACCAACAAACATACTTTAAACCATTCCTCAACATATCAACAACATGCCAAGCATCATAACTACCAAATTGCATTAAAAACTAGATACAAATCAAACCTTAGGTGCACCAACTCATTCAACACATCCAGCACATGATCTTGCTTTTAATCAAAGAGCATAACATATCAAATTATGAAGAAGATGATTCAAATATGGCAAAGCGATCAACAACAAAGTTCAAACCATAAACCGAACATGGTCAACATACACAATCTCATTACACATCAATATAAAAGACTATCCCCCCATTGCCTTTATTATCTATAGCTATAAAGCAAGACATACTTCTCAAGTGGAGCTCTTCTTGAATCCCTTGCTTCTTGTTGTCCCAACTTCAAATATTTGCATTGATGGACAAAAAGGAGCGTAAGCACATAATGCTTAGTGAGGAATGCTCAAAACCCAAACACCATCAATGCAGCGAATCATAAAACCCTCTTTAAATGTAGTTACAATTCAATAAACCAAAGCATTGGTAGAAAACTTCCTTTGAAACAGCATTGCTTTAAATCATGCATTGCTCAACATGAAAACCAATCTTTAACTTTGAAAAGCTAAACAACTCACCCCAAAACACATTCTTGCAAATACTATCATTTAAACCTTTCCATGAATGAACACCACATGCAAAGTTAAACTCAAATTCCTTGGAAAACACTTCCACTTCACAACATACTTTCCTCATGCTTGATGATCATTTCAATGCAAAATACCTTTTGAAAACCATTTGTTCCTTCTAACTATCTCATGCATTCAACAAATGCAAAACACATGAACTACAAAAGCAACATTTGCATTACATGCCTTTTCAATCAAGCCTTCACAAGACTTCAATGCACTAAAGAGATTCTATGCACATATGCACCTTTCACAATAGAAGATATACATTTGCTCATGCTTAACAAGTAATACATGCATTCTTAAATCATTACACAATTCTCATGCAACCTTGCATCATTTTCAAGCATCACTCACTTCATTACATTCAAATACATTATATTGACTTTCAAGTGATAGTTCACAAACCATTTCAACTCAAGACACAATCGGATACGCGGATTACAAGCGTTGTCCCACACGCTTCATACACACTACCAAAAAACATATGGTGGAGTTTAACGGTACAATCACAATCCCTCAACACCCTTGATGGAGTTTAAAGGTACAATCACAACCCCTCAACATCACTCATCGGTAGTTGTATAATCTACTAACGAGAGTACGAGACACATAACATAAGATCTACAAACGAACTTTTAACCACCGTTGTGACCTTAACAAGATCCACACACGGACTTTTAACCACTGTTGAGATCTTACCAAAATCCTCACACGGACTTTTAACCACCGTTGTGAGCTTACCAAGATCCACACACGGACTTTTAACAACCGCTGTGATCTTACCTCTCTCGTTAGGATACTTGGATGGCGTTTACAATACAATCACAACCCCTCAACATCCAAGGCGACTTTATTCACGGTGCACCCAATCCTATAGCCGGCTAATTATATCCGATTCAAGTACTTTAAAACCAATTCATCACTTGCCAATATACATCAAATATCATCATCAATTCACTGTTATAAAGCATTAAACAAAGCCATTAAACACCATGCATCACCATGCATCATTACCAATTTAACAACATGTCAAAACAAGGATCTCTTACCTTGAGCATCCTTCAACTCATAGCTTTCAAAACCAACATTAACCATGCTAAAACATGCTTTCAAAACAGAATTTAAACATGTAATTTATAACCAATGCATCAAACCACTTCATAGCACATCCGATGGAGTTTTTCCGAAAACTTACTCTTGAGCTTAGCTAAGTTGATTAGACTTAAGCTAAGCTCCCAAAACCTTCAAATAATCATTTCAAAGCTGGAAAACCATCTCCACTCACCGATACACAAAACTATGCTAGCCGACAAGCCTTCTAAGCATCTGAAACTTCCAACGCCACCTCTATTGCTTCCGGATCAATCTCCCCTATTTTAAACACATAACAACAGAGGATTAATGCATCATCATGCATTAAAATCTCCAGCCATCATACCTAAACTCGCTCCTCTACCCAAAACCAACATTTCGGCTACCAAACACAACCGAAATCACCTCCAAACTTTTCCAAAACTTAACCCAGCCAAGATCCATCACTTCTAACCATTTCTAAACATTAATCAACATCCAAAATGCACCTTAACTCGTCCTTATACCTCCAGCTATAACACAACACCAAAAACACCTCAAAAACCACCATTTTCATAAGCAAAAACTTAGGAAATTCAACCTATTCGGGATTGCATTGATAAAACAGCATTTCAACATCATTAGACATCCAAAATACATTAAAGAATCATCTCAAAACAGAGCCCAATAAATCACAACGAAATTCTTCAAGATTTCTCCCAAATCTTGAGTTTTAAGCCAAAATCAAGTTTCTAACATTAAAACCATTTACAAAACTTAAATTAAGGATTGACAACTTGGGAATTTCAGTAAAGAACTGAGTATTTAGAGAAGAACAATCTTACCTCTAAATGGTGATTTCTCCTTGATTTGGGCCAAATTCCTTGAAAAATCAATGTAGAAATCAAAAGGTTTTGTTGCTAGATTGATTATGAAACAATGAGTGATGGAAATCTCATCAAATAAGGTGAAGATCAAAGAAAATTTGCTGGAGAAAATGTGTTTGGTTGAAAATAATTTGAGAGAAAATGAAGAGAGGGAAAAATTTGTGAAAAGTAGTTATGAATAGTCAAAGTTAGTTTCTCATTTAATTAAACCTCATTTCCTTTAATTAAAACATTAATAAAATTACCCAAATTAAGGAAAAATCTGGAGAAAACATTTTAGGTAAATTAGCTCCTTAAAGATTCAAAGTTTCAATCCTTTACAAAACAGTCACTATTTCACTTTTGCAAAAACTACGATTTGGTCACTACTCCGCAATGTAATATTTCCAAACTTCATTTCGTAAAATTGATTTCACCATTCTCTTTTATATATTAAATGAGGATTTTTAGATATTTTTCTATATTTTTAAAGCATCCCGAACTAGGCTTTCCCTAAAACCTTCTTTTATATTCGAATCGTTTCTCAGACCGGTCTGGTTCAGACCCTAAACTTCTAAGCCCAAATTTGGGGTGTTACAGGTGCATTACACAGTCCAAATGGCATTCTTCGAAAGGCATATGTTCCATAGGGGCATGTGAAGGTTGTTTTCTCCTGGTCCTCTGATGCAATTGCGATTTGGTTGTATCATGAGTAACCATCAAGGAAACAATTGTAAGGCTTCCCTACTAATATATCTCACATTTGATTAATAAAGGGTAAGGGGAAGTGGTCCTTCCGGGTAGCCTTATTAAGCTTCCGGTAGTCCATACAAACCCTCCAACCGGTCACAGTCCTGGTTGGGATTAGCTTGTTGTCCTTGTTTGTTACCACGGTTATGCCTCCCTTTTTGGGTACACATTGCACCGGGCTCACCCACCTGCTATCCGAGATGGCATAAATTATCCCAGCATCAAGCCACTTGATGATTTCTTTTCGTACCACCTCTCACATAGCTTCATTCAGTCGTCTTTGGGCATCAATCATCAGCTTATGGTCATCCTCCAAGAGGATCTTATGCATGCACAGTGCCGAACTAATGCCTTGGATGTCGACAATGGTCCATCCAATCACCTTCTTATGCTGTTGTAGCATTCTAATCAGCTCATGTTCATGTTCCTGTTCCTGCATCAACTTAGAAGAGATGATTACAGGCAACATATCATTAAGACCAAGAAAAACATATTTAAGTTGCCCTGACATGGGTTTAAGATCTAAAATAGGTGGCTGCTCAATGGAAGGCTTTTGGATCACATGTTCATTCGAGGTATAATTCAAAGGCTCGAAGAACTTACCTGGACGTGTGCCTATCAAATTTACCTTCTCAGGACCTTCAGTATCAGATGCTTCATTATCTGAGGAGTCGCTGACGTCAGTGTTGTCGTGGTAGTCCTCAAGATGATTGCGGTGGCAGTGGCCAAATTTTCTGTCATGACAGCTAGATCTGATGCAGGGTTGATCTAGGATGACTTTTGATATTGCCTTGCATTCTTCCTCTACATCAGCTTGTTTAATAGCTTGGAGAACATTGAGCTTTATCTGCTGGTCATTCACTCTCATGGCCAGTTCTTCTTTTTCTACATCGATCACTGTTCTACTTGTGGCTAGGAAGGGTCGCCCTAGGATGATCGGTGCATTCTCATCTGCTTCACAGTCTAAAACAAGAAAGTCGGTAGGAAATAGAAACTTATCCACTCTTACCAAAATATCTTCTATCTTCCCTTCCGGTTGTACGTAAGAGCGGTCTGCCAATTGCAGCATGACTGTCGTGGGTCTTGCCTGTCCAATACCTAGCTTCTGAAATACAGATTTGAGCATTAGATTAATGCTAGCACCAAGATCACAAAGTGTCTTACCCACAAACTTGTCACCAATTATGCAGGATCTCAAGGATTTCGGGATCTATATTATCAAAACCCTTTTTCAACATAATAATCAACTCAAAACTCAATTAAAACCAATCCAAAACAGAGCCCATCAATACCAAACTGAAAATCAAGATTTAAATCATAATTTTGCAAGATTTTGATCCTAAATCAAAACTATTATCAAAACTCAGCCAAAAACAACATTTAGAAGTCAAAGATCTTGAGAATTTCAATAAAGAACCTAGATTGAAGGTTGAGAACGGGATTTACCTCCAATCATTGCCTTCCTTAATGATTGACAAGTTTTTCCTTAACAAATCTTGAAGAATTTGAAGAGAACTCTTGAAATTAGTTTAGAAATTAAAGATATAGTGTTTGGGAGAAAAGAAATTTGGAGAAATGAGTTGGGAAAATGGTTTTGCTGAAATGAAAGTTAGTTACGTGAAATGAAATCTCAATTTCCTAATTAACCAATTTTAATTAAATAAAATCATTTCCATTTTAATTATCTAAAAATCCTTTTAAAACACATGTCAATTTAAGGAAGGTGTAATTGCACCATAGCTCCCTAAAGATTCTAAGATTTTGACTCCTTTTTAAAATTTTGCCACTTTCCACAGTTTTGAAACTTTATATTTTGGTCACTACCCAAAATGTACCACTTCCGAAACTCTTTTTGTAAAATTGTTTTGACCAACCCCTTGAACATGATTTTAGAAGATTTTAGCAATTTTTACCATATTTTTATCCTTTCCCGATCCTTGATTTCCCTAAACCCCTAATACGATTCGAACCGTTTCTGACCGGTCCGATCCGATGCCTAAAACATCTAGGCCCAAAACCACGGCGTTACATCTAACGACCATAGATTAGTGTAAAACTAAATGGGGTTTACACTATGTAAGTGGATCTCATCCCATATACATATTCCAAGAAAAAAAACCATGTATACTTAAAGTGAAAACCATGTATCACCCACTTCTAACCTTGAAATAAGGTCACGTTTAGTGTTGCCTTCGAAGTGTTTTGAGGCTAAAATAACATTTTTGGAACCGTAAGAAAAAATAAGGTTGCGATTAGTTTTAAAGAATAGAAGTACAAGTCATTTTCATTTTCTTAGAAAATAGAACATGTTAAAGAAAATATGTTCGATTGCAAATTTTGGAAATGGTTTTTAAAAAATGAAAACAAAAATATTGAAATTTTGAAAACATAAAAAAGATGTTTTCACCGTTTTTACTGAAAATATTTTAGAAAAGTGAAAAGAATAAAAACAAGAATTTTTAAATTTTAAATCTATTTAACTCAGGTTTGAATTCTTATAATATCAATTTTAAAATTTTAATTTATTTAATCATATTTTATTTTTATCATAATAATATTTTTTAATAATTATATTTTAATTTAATTATTCAATGAGTGGCAATTGCCCTGCTACTATTGTTAAGTGTCAATTTTCTGGTCCCATTTGTATCATTCCATCTTTCAATTTGGACAACCTCTGCACTGTGAGATCAGAGAATGATCTTCCAATGTATGAAAGTTAGAATACTAAGTTGGGTTAGATAGAGCATTTTTTGTTCTTGAAAATTAATTATGCGAATGAATTAAGATAATCACGTTCCATAATATTTCCACCGGTTGTTAAATATATAAGATTTCTTCTTTTATTGTTCTATTTGTCATGACCTAAAGATGCGGGAACATTAATCCCACATTGTGAGAAGGTCTTGAAATATAAAAACGATTCTGCTGCACATATATATTTTTGTAAGAGTGTAATGGAAACAACAGGGCAGCTTATGTTTCTGGTAAACTATCTGTGATATAGACTGTATGCTTGTTCGCAAGGGGAAGAAATAGAGTGTAGCATTTTTTTTCTCTAAGTTTTAGCCACACATTCGAGCGGGAGTCCTTGAGGGAATCGCTTTGGGTCCATGCAGTAGTTGTAAATCATGTAATGCTTCTGCACCCACATCAGCCTTTCCAGGCTAGGACCATCCAGCTCTTTGGCTAGCCAGGAACTGGAACTGCAGGGATAAGCCCCGGACCCATAGCTCCAAATGCATGCCTGTGCACTCATGTTCCTATAGGAAGCTGTAAAGGGGGCTTTGCTCCAATCTGTTTTGATAAGACCACCTCTTGTTGCCCAGTCATCCCCATTCCAAATACTCGAATGAATCCTCATTGCCTGGCTGTTGGGGAATGGAGCTCTAGTAGACCCCAAGTTCTTGAATTGTCTAATAGGCGTGCCATCCACATAGAAGCTGAAAGGGTTAAAACAAAAATGATGAATTTCAGTTGCTTTGCTTGAAACTGGTAGCAGGGGTTCAAATAATGGTCTCAATAACATTAATAGTATATGTTATGTCTGTAATCCCGACCGAAAACACATCGGTAACCATAATTTAAATCCCTGAATGATATATGATTGGGCTTACATGATGACTTGGGGATTCCAAAGGATGGAGTAGGTGTGAAAATCTGTTGTTGGGTCAAACCAGAGATGGAACTGTTGCTCTCTTTCCCCTTTGCCTCCGGTAATCACATTGGTGTGAACAGTGTAAGGGTCACCACTCAGATTCCCTAAGAACTCGAAGTCGATTTCGTCCCATGTTGATCCCTGTGAGGCTAACTGCAACGAAAACAACGTTAGATTCTTACTGGAAATGTCAAAATTTTAGCAGGAAATGCAAAAAAACTAATGCTTTACATAGTAGGATGTAACGGTGCCAGCCGAGTTGCCCGGGACAAGTTTAAGCTGCACTGACATCTTGCCGAATAGCCACTCTTTCTTGGACTGGAAACCAGAGCCGGAATCTTTGTCGAGTGAGAGAGTGAGCAGCTCCCCATTGTTGATTACCCTAACTCGGTCAGTTCCCCATGTGAGATCATATTCTTGGGAAAAGTTGGTAGCAAACGCAGCAACCAAAG
This sequence comes from Hibiscus trionum, assembly GCA_030270665.1. NCBI lineage: Eukaryota > Viridiplantae > Streptophyta > Magnoliopsida > Malvales > Malvaceae > Hibiscus > Hibiscus trionum. The sequence continues at coordinate 45,237,062 of BSYR01000026.1, read as the reverse complement.
GGAAAACCAAAACCAGAAGAAATAGAAATACCATGAACTTCATTAGAAATGATGAGTGAAGGAATGAATGAAGCTTTATTTTATTGCCAGAAACGAAGGTGAGAGTTTCGAGGGGAAGTGGGTGCATGCACAGCACAGACTTGGAGGTATCCTCTTTATATACAACAAAAGCAAGGGGAAAAAACAGAGCGGTGATTTGGAAGTAAAAGACAAGAAGAAGAGGACGAGAGGGGGGAGTGAGGTTCATGTGGCCGTGGGGGCAGTCAAGGTTTGAGGAATGCGCATGTCACCCAAGTGACAGCCCACGGCCATGTCTATGTAACACGCGGTGCAAATGCCATGCCATTCAAAGGCTTTTTCACCTAATTCCGCTCTGCTCCTCTCCTTCTCATATCTATGCAACTAAAACTTTTGATTCGGTTTATGGGCGAGCAAAATTCGAATTGACTCGAAAATATTTTAAATAATATTTGAGTTTTAAAATTTAAATTCGTATAACTTGAATAACTTAAATTTTTTAGTAATTAGTGGATATGTTTTCAAGTTTAAGTCGAGTATATTGTATATAGATATAGATAGTCGTTTAAATTAGAATCAATTTGTGCTATAACTTTATAAATGATTACAATTAAAATTTTACAGAAACTCAAAAGCTAGACTCAAATTAACTCGAAATTCATAAACTCGAATTGAAAAAATTCAAATAAAATTTGAGTCGTGAAATAGGACTTGTAAACTAAAATAACTCGAATTTTTTTAACTCAACTCGACCAAACACTCGTCCTTAATTCAGTTAATGCAATATTACTATGAGGGATCCTGTAAAAAACATTTTGTCGGAGTTTGTGATTTGAATTCTGCATTATTTTCTGTATAAAGACTTGGGGAGAATTCTAATGTAAGGCGGACTAATATACGGCTAAGAAACGGCGTTACCGGAAACATTATAAGATAAATAATGTATCTGGTAAAGCGCTACCGAATATGTTGATATGAGATAATGTATCCGGTAAAAAACATGGAAAAAAAATTGGTAACCGGCAAATTTAAGTTATTGGTCAAACATAACAAAATCAGTAAAATTACTTATTTTGTTGATCCGAGTATCAACCTATTCGGTAGCGCCTAAATTGTTGATAAATTTGAGTTGATGGGGCCTTGGAAATTCCCACGATAACAAAATCGGTAAAATTACCTATTTTGTTGATCTGAATATCAATATATTCGGTAGCGCCTAATTTGTTGATAACTTTGGCTGATGGGGCCTTGGAAAATACCACGATAACAAAACCGGTAAAATTACCGATTTTATTGATTCTCATATCAACATATTCGGTAGCGCCTAATTTGTTATTATTTGATCGTTTACATTAATATTATAACTTTAAACAAACCGGTACTAGGGTAACGTAATAGGTAGCGAATAAGTATCGATACTTTAATCAACAGTATCGATATTTTAATAAAAACATTGGAACTGATTCAATTGTGGCTCGAAAGTATGGATACTTAAATAAAAAATATAGATACTTATATTACATGTTTCGATACTTTTATTAGAAGTATGGATACTTGCAGAAAAAGTATGGATACTTATATTAAATGTTTCGTTACTTTTATTAGAAGTATGGATACTTTCGTAGAAACTATGAATACTTTCGCAAAAAGTATGAATACTTTCATAAAAAGTATGGATACTTTCATAAAAAGTATGGATACTTATATTACAAGTATCGGTACAATTCTATTTAATCGTTTATATCAATTATATTTATGAAAAAAAAGGTTCCCAATGAAAAATTTGAAGAAAAATTATTATAAAAAAATGAAGTCCCAGTGCTTCATTTACCAATTACAAAATGAAATAAAAAAAATGAAAGTAAAACAATGAGCCTCCTCCCCTCAAGTCCTCCTGCCACCCATGACACTTGTTCCAGCTTCTGTCCAACCATCTGTGTGTATGGTCGCATCTCAAACTTGACATTTTGGTTGCCTAATGAACAAAAAATTTTGCATAAGTATGAGCAGAAGTGTATCTTGTATAATAGAAGAAAATGATAGAGAAAACATTGAATATGGCGGTTGAAGATGTGTATGTCTTCTTTTTCAGCCATATAACCATATAGTTGGCGCTGGCTGGTTGGACCATACATGAAGCCCTGACAATGTTGCCAAGCCTCTCTATCGAAACCTTGGGCAGCAAACTGGGAATGCAGACGCTAGGCATCGAGATAACCTCTTGCCGTGCTCTCAAAAATCAGAAGGCACATCCCACGATGGCCTTCTGGACCGTATGAATGGCAAGGATTGGCAATAGTACGATAGGAACTGAAATAGTCAAGAAGCTATTGGTTTCCCATACCAATCCACTGAAGCAGAAAATTAAAGAAATAAGAAGTTAAATATTATAATATTAATGAAAACAAAATTCAGAAGTTATATAACTACCTTCCCATCTCCATCTTGACGAAGCCTTGTGTTCATTATCATCACCATGGGTGGCCAGAGGATTTGGTGATCAGCTTCCTCGTTGCTTGAAGACGGGGGGAGACAATAGCAGCATCATCTCTCAAACCACTCCATTGGCCAAAAGCTTGACCTTGATGAACAGTCAAAGTACCCCTTCTACGCAATTCCTCATCCAACAGCTGACCAAGTTGGCGATGAATTTTCAGCTTTGGTCCGCCTTTGGTTTTGGCATGTGTGACTAGGGACTAAAGGCCACGAAACCAATGAGTGGCACCAGGACCTCCTTGGCATGCTGGACACTGCCATTGAGTAGAAGGGTCGTTGATAGAGTTCATTCGATCGAAGGTCTGGAAGAACTTGTTGAACCATTTGCTGGTTTTCATTGACTCATGGCTTAGTTGTTCCTCCTCTTCATCAGAATCAATATAGAAATCATCATCGTTGTTTGATGATGTCTCGAAATCAATCTTCCTCTTTGCCAAAGGCTGAGGATTTTTACCAGAACCTCTGCTTGAACTCATTGTATAATAGAAGATGGTGAAGGAGAACTGATATAGAAGTAAACGAAGAGTTGAGTATATGAATTTGAAGATGTTGTGAAGAGTAAATAGAGGAGTTGTTAATTTATAGGCAATTTTCGTTTGGGAGGGAAAGTGGGAGAGAAAGTGATAAGACACGAAACTAAAAAGGCAGATTCAGAGATTCGTCTCCTCGTTCCGGGGTTATAGAAATAAATGAGGAGAACTACCCAATAAATGAAGGTACATGAACATGAACGGTGCATGTGATACAAGTGAAAAGACACGAAACTGAAAAGGCAGAATCAGATTCGTTCTGGGGATTTAGGGTTTCAGCTTTATACAGGATGAGCAGTAAACGGTGCATGTGATACAAGTGAAAAGACATAACACTGCAATGCAAAATTGATGTAGTAAATAATGAAAACGGTAACAATCAACCGGATACATTGATGTAATGAATAATGAAAACAGTAGAAATTACCGTAAACATTTATGTTTTTGCAAACGTATCGATAATTATAATCAAACTCGGAAAAAAGTATCGACACTTTGTTTCCAGTAAGCTATGGGAATCCTTTATTTTTGTGAAGTATCGATAATTTTTTAAAAGTATCGATATTTTCGAGTGAAATTGCTACCGGAAACATTGATTTTCTTTCAAAAGTATCGGGTTTTTTATTCATAGTGTAAAAAACGTATCGACACTTTTGTTCCAGTAAGCTATGTGAATCATTTTGTGAATGAAAAGTATCGATAATTTTTTTCACAGAGGCTGAAAGTATCGATATTTTCGAGCATATTTGCTAACGGAACAAGGATTTTTACAAAAGGATCGATACTTTTACTGAAAGGGGGAAAATGTATTGAAACTTTGTTTCCAGTAAGCTATGAGAAACCTTTATTACAAAAGTATCGATATTTTTTATCATAATGGGCAGAAAGTATCGATATTTTCGAGCAGATTTGCTAACGGAACAAGGATTTTTACAAAAGGATCGATACTTTTACTGAAAGGGGGAAATGTATCGAAACTTTGTTTCAAGTAAGCTATGAGAAACCTTTCTTCTGAAAGTATCGATTTTTTTATCATAAAGGGCAGAAAGTATCGATATTTTCGAGCAGATTTGCTAACGGAACATAGATTTTTACAAAAGGATCGATACTTTTACTTAAAGGGGGAAAATGTATCGAAACTTTGTTTCAAGTAAGCTATGAGAAACCTTTCTTCTGAAGGTATCGATATTTTTTAGCATAAAGGGCAGAAAGTATCGATATTTTCGAGCATATTTGCTAACGGGACATGGATATTTACAAAAGGATCGATACTTTTACTTAAAAGGGGAAAATGTATCAAAACTTTGTTTCCAGTAAGCTATGAGAATCCTTTTTTCTGAAAGTATCGATATTTTTTTATCATAATGGACAGAAAGTATCGATATTTTCGAGCAGATTTGCTAACGGAACATGGATTTTTACAAAAGGATCGATACTTTTACTGAAAGGGGGAAAATGTATCGAAACTTTGTTTCCAGTAAGCTATGAGAAATTTTTTTTAAAGTATTGATATTTTTTATCATAATGGGCATAAAGTATCGATATTGTACTACAATTTATTGCACAACTAACTTTGTAGGAAGGAATAAATAAATGCTGTAGCCAGAGTTCAACCACCATCAACCACCACCACCTACCGATTTTACTACCTGAAAATGAAAGCAACACACAACTCCTGTTTGGGTTTGGACCACTTCAATAGATCGTGTTTACCAAAATGGAAGATACTCCATCCAACGATGTTCATTCTAGCGGGAATTTGCAAGATGAAAAGTTGACCGCTGATGATTCGGAACGGTTGCTAGGTCAGCTCTTTTCTTCACGTGAGGAAGCTTGGAATTTTTACAAGGAATTCGCAATGAAACATGGTTTTAGTGCACGTCGAGGAACAACACGGCTGGATGGCGAAGGGAATGTGAAGACACAAGAATTTTGTTGTTCAAAAGAAGGGTTTCGGTCATCCAAAGTCGAAACTGTTAATCGTCAACGTGCTCATATGCCAGTCACACGAACAGGATGCAAGGAGAAAATCATGGTCACAGCAACAAAAACAAATGATCAGTGGGTTCTAAGTAAGTCTTTCGACGAACATAATCATGCCTTGTGCACACCTCTTATGACACCATTTATACGTTCAAATAGAGCTCTGAGTGAGGCTGATGTGGCTGAGGCAACATCATTGAAAGATGTTGGTGTTGGGACATCACAAGTAATGAATTATTTCATGAATCAGACAGGGGGTTATCATAATGTTGGATTTACTAGTAAAGACATGTACAATGCACTTGATAGAGGAAAAGCAAAAGAGCTTGTCAATGGGGATGTGAATGCACTCATTGCTTACTTTGATTACAAGAAAGAAGATGATCTGGGGTTTTTTATGACATACTCAATAGATGAATCAGGGGCATTGCAGCATCTTATTTGGGCTGATTCAACATCGAGATCATATTACACTTGCTTCGGTGATGTAATTGTGTTCGACACAACGTACAAAGGTAATTACTATGGACGACCAATTATGCCTATTGTCGGTGTCAATCATCACCATAGCACAATAGTATTTGCTACTGCAATCATAGCTGACGAAACGACTCAATCATTCGAGTGGGTGCTGCGTAATTTTCTACAAGCCATGATGAATAAATCGCCTCTTTCAGTTGTCACAGATGGGGATAGGGCAATGTAGAGGGCTATGAAATGTGTTTTCCCTTATGCTAAGCACATATTATGTTCTTGGCATCTATCTCGCAATGTACAAGCTAACATTGGTGACAACAAATTTAGCACAGCATTTACTAGATGTATGAGTTCCTGGTGGAAAACAGAAGAATTTGATATTGAATGGTCTGCAATGATTTCCAAATTCAATGTCGGAAAGCATCCATGGGTGATTGAGAAGGGAAATACTCGGAACTTATGGGCTCAAGCATATCAAACGGGTCATTTCTTTGCGAATTTGCGATCCACACAAAGGTGCGAGTCCTTGAATGCTTCACTCGGACGTGCCCTGATAAAGAAGAAGACATATGTAGACGTTGTTCATACAATTGAACAAGCTATTAGTAAAATGCGTATCAACGAGTTGCAAGCAGATTACTTAAGTTCGCATACAACGCCCTTCCAGATCACTAAACCGACAGACCTAGAAAGCCATGCTGGTGAAATTTATACGCGGGCATCATTTCGGCTCTTCCAAGAAGAACTGCAAGACGAGACCTTGTACCGGATTGAGGAACAAATTCAGTCCTTATCAGATGAATGTCAAAATTTTGTTTTGTCAAAGTGTAAGGAAAAGAACACGAGATTTCACGTATGTTTTGATGTCGTCTCGGAAAGCGTCACATGCTCGTGTAGGAAATTTGAGACTATAGGAATTCCATGTTGCCATCAACTACATGTTTTGAAGCACTTGGATTACACATCTCTTCCAAAGTCTTTGATTCTAAGTCGATGGACTAAGGATGCGAAGGCTGCTGCACCAAGTTTCCTTGACTTCATTGTAGCACCAGAAGTTATGCAAATGGCACGGTTCGCTGCCCTACGTGCAACGTCAAGTCGTTTTTGCTACATTGCATCAAAGACAGATGCATCTTTCATAACCGCAAGAGATGAGATGAAAAGACTAACTGCCGAATTTGAACACTCGTTTGGTTTGAAAGATTCAAGCAAACGAAGAAATGTTGATAATCGGGTTCGCGACCCTAAACGAAGACTAGGAAAGCGAAAAGAAGTCCAGAAGAAGAATGTCCAGAAGAAAAGTAGGCTATGCTCTTTCTGCAAGATTGAGGGACATAACAAAGTAATGTGTCCTAAATTAAAGCTGGGTCTGGATTCGTTTACACAACCTACCTCGACTGAATTTTTTGATAACGATACGGAATGGTCCTACGGCCGCGTAGATGATGATTATAATGTGAGTTACTATATCTATTCTACAATTATGTCTTCAATTGTTTATGATTAATTATAATATCAATCACTCCATTATGTCTCAGGGCAACGAGGACATTTGGAATACTGCAAGTACCGATCAACAGACATTGTAACTATCATTTGGTATGTATCCGACATATATCTATAATTACTATATATTAGCGGTGTGAGACTTGAATGTATCCGACATACAACAATATATAATTCAAGAATGTTACATATATAAATGAAATAAAATTCAAATTTGTAAAGAGTTATTTTTAACAAAGTCGCGAACATTAGGCTCCTTTGCCAACTTTTCGAAATATTCTCGGATGCTTTCGCCCTTTTCTGAGGATATATAAAAATAAGCCAAATTAGCATACTGTCAACCTGTTCAATATATTAATAAACCAATGGAATAAGTCACATATGTAACTGTCACACCTAAAGCATTGTCGTTGCAAGATGAATGGTCATAGGGATGCGGACATATGTAACTGTATTGCTATACAGAAAACATCAATTAACAAAAGAATAGACTATTACCTTAAAAATAAATTGCATGGAAAAAATATAACTCACTGGATCATAAATCATTTTTTCGGTAGAATAATCCACCAACAGTGTATTTTCCAAGTGGAATTGAGGAAACTCATTCCAAACGTCATGCAAATCTTTGCAGAAGGTGAATTCCTCTTTCCGTTTGCACTTTGCTTGATTCTGTTTATAGTAAATTGTGAAACACCAATTTGTAAGAATCATAACAAAGTCAATTATCGAACGCAAATAAGAAGCATCTTGCCCAGATGAATATATATTGGTCATATTGTACAGTTAGTTGGTTAAGAGCAAGATCAATGTTATGCCTGCAATCGTGAACAATTATCACGATAAACATCAAATTCGTTAAGAGCAATATCAAATTGTTAACAATTATAATCATAACGGTGCGTACCTCAACTTCGATGACCATATGCCAACAACAAAGTTCTCTAAACAAAAATTCATAAATTCTTGTACACCTGGCCTCATTATAACATCTACAACATGAAAATAAATTCAACATAATTTTTTTGTTTATAGCTTAACACATCCGTAAACAAATTTGAAGACATTTTATTACCTCTGGGAGTTTGTTTTGTATAATATGCAAGGACTCCATTGACATCAAAAATGACAAGTTTTTTGTTCGGTGTTGTAGAAATTATATATCTATTGGGGTCTTCAGTATCATCATCATCTGAACTGTCTACCTCTTCATCATTCACCTCTTCAGGCACCACTGGATTCTCCACTTCTGTTATAAGCATGTCAATAGTCAATTAACCGCATGTCAATAGTAAATTTAAAGGGTTATTTTACCTATAGCTTTGTATTTTCTTTGAAGGCATTGATGACGGAAGTTGGAGAAGTCAGCACGAATTGACGAAATATCTGCTCGCATTTGGCCGATTTGGTCATTAATCTCGCCAAAACGAGCATCCAAATGCTCGCGGAAATTAACCATGTAAGCCATCATTGACTTCATCGTAATCACCCCTTCGATCTCATCTTCTTCCATCCGCTCGTGGTCTTCTGCTTCAACGTTGTCCACTTGGTCGTTGTCTTGTTCCGCTCCAATGACAGATTTGTTTATCCAACCGACATTTTCAATAAAATCGTATCCCGCTTTTGTCAATGATAACATGTCGATCTTCCGGGATAATCGAAGAGGGTAGTCAAGATTGAATTTCACTCCTTCCTTCCTCAATATATGGCTAATTATGCATCCATATGGTAGTGAGGTTGTAATGGAAGCACCCTTTTTCACTATATATAGAATTGTCTCATATATCAGTTTTGCTATGTTTGGAGCGGTTTTTGATTCATACTTAGACAACCACCAGTAATCACTATCTCGAATTTGTGAAAATTTCCCACCGGAAGGCTGAAGAAACCAAGTGACAAGAAGGTGGAACAATCTGTCCTCCACACCAAGGTTAATGGGACTATTCCGATCCACACGTTTAATGGTAGGATCTAAAACATGTTCATCGGAATCTCCTATATTCTTAACTCCTAAACCAGCAGCAATAGATGACGGGTCTATATATATCTCCTTACCCATGACATAAGTCGTAATTCCTAATATTGCTTTCGTACTAGGCTGGAGGTCTAATGTTGCATTACTGTAGAAATCTCTAACAAGATTGGGGTAGTATTTTGGTTCTACACCAAGCAGTTCAAGCCATCCCCAATCTGTAAATGTCTATTTAAACCCATATTTGTTTTTATCATCGAAGAAGAAGTCCATGTCAATAACACGTTCTGGACGAATCTTTCTTGTTTTGAAATTGCTATCATATTTCACTTTCTCTTCCTTGCTTCTAAAGTTTTGCGTTTCAAAAGACATATTTTCTGCAGAAGAACTTACTTGAGCATCAGACCTTGATTTAGAAGATGACTTTAACTTGGAAGCACTAGCTCTCTTACGTTTGGGTGCCATTTTTTTTTGCTTCAGAAGAACTGTTATATGCAGAAGAAGAACGGTTACTCCCAAATCGTGCAAAACCCTAACCCTAAATTACGCAAAATCAGTATCTTTTACTAACCTGTAAATCTGATCGTAGTAATCGTCCTCCTCGGTGTTGATTTTATAAGCAGGTTGAACGGTGCAATTTCTCTGAACTGTGGTAATCGTTGTTGGAGTGGAAGAGATCTCTGCTATAGTATCGATAAAATTAGGAAATGAAGGATTTAAGTTTAGGGCTGGGTTACATAGAAATCGCGCCTAAATTTCAAAGTCAGATCGCTACCGGAAACATTGACAAGTGTACCGGTAACATTGATGTAGTCAATAATGAAAACGGTAAAGACGCAACCGGAAACATTGATTTTGTTTAATTTTATCGATAGTTTTAATCATAGCGTCAAAAAGTTTCAAAACTTTCTTTACAGTAAGCTATGACAATCCTTCTGTTTCAAAAGTATCGATAATTTTATAATATAGGGAAAAAAGTATCGATATTTTCGAGAAAATTTTTTAACCGGATAAATTGATTTCGTTTACAAGTATCGATATTTTTACTCATAACGACAGCAAAGTATCGAAACTTTGATTCCAGTAATCTATGGCAAGCATTATTTTGAAAAGTATCGATAATTTTATAATATAGGGAAAAAAGTATCGATTTTTTCGAGAAAATTTTTGTTTCGACATACATTGAATTCGTTTAAAAGTATCGATATTTTTACTCATAGCGGCAACAAAGTATCGAAACTTTGATTCCAGTAATCTATGGCAAGCATTATTTTGAAAAGTATCGATAATTTTATAATATAGGGAAAAAAAGTATCGATTTTTTCGAGAAAATTTTTGTTTCGACATACATTGATTTCGTTTAAAAGTATCGGTATTTTTACTCATAGCGGCAACAAAGTATCGACACTTTGATTCCAGTAATCTATGGCAAGCATTATTTTCAAAAGTATCGATGTTTTGTTTAAATTGTGGGATGAAAGAATCGATATTTTCGAACACTTGTTTCTTATAGCGTTATTAAAGTCTCGATAATTAGTTTTTATAACATTTTTATAGCGTTATTAAAGTATCGAAACTTTATTACCAGTAAGCTATGTCAATCGATTTATACAAAAGTTGATGCTGAACTTTATTACCGGAATTTGATGCTGAATAAGTTTCATAACATATAACAAAAAAATTGCTAAATATTTACAAACAAGCTATTATGTTAACATAATTTACAACAACGTAACTATGATAAATAATTATATAGTGGAAAAATTATGGTAACATAATGTACATATATTTGCTTTCAAAAGGAATTATTTTTTCATATGTTCGAGGCAAGCACTTGTGAACTGGGCTCTCCTTTTATTACGTTCGTGATTTATGAGATCGTTTAAAATTCTCGAACGATCATATTCCCCAACAACCTACATTCACATTAGAACATTTTGTTACGACTCAATGTCAGTACCAAATTTTTTTAAAAAAGTCCTTTTCGGACCACTTACCAAATCATCCGTTGACCTCCCATCAAAAATAACTTCCATCCACATGATCACATACATTCCGCAATCATCTCTGTTATATTGCCGCAAAATGTCAAATAGTTAGATAACCACAATAAATATTTAACTTATTATATACTCAAATTTCATACACGTTCGTTTGCAACATCGTCTTACGGACCACAAATTCTAAATCCGTCACTGGGACCTTAATCTTCCCAAATGTTTCAACAAAGGTCGCGTCCTGATTAAATTTATCTAAACATTTCAGTTGTGTCAAAAAATTATTAAATTAGATTACGAAGAAATTATGCATTATAAATTACAAAATGTATCGACATATACTATTTTCTTGCATTGTTGCACTCTATTCCTGTGCCGGTAAGATGTATGTAGACTATCAAGAACCGATGCTACACGATCAACCATATCCAACACCAAGAGACACCAATGATTATTTTCATCGTTTATTGGCAAGAAGATCTACAATAAATGTCACACAAGAAATTAGAACATTTATTGTTATTATTTAAATACAAAACAACATGTACGCAAAAATATCTTACCGTGTCACAATCGGTCATTTTATTATGGTCGACCATTACGTTAGTAAAGAAGCTTACAAGATTCGGCACATTTTGACGTCCTCTATCAACGCTGACTGCATTTTCAAAAACAATCTCTATTAATTGACCAGCCATATGCATAACACAACACGAAAATATGTATAAATTTAACTTACCACAAAGAAGACTGGAAAAAAGCAAATCTTCCGGTTCCCTGAACTATTCTTCATCGACTCGTAAGCCAACAACTAGCCGAACAAATCAATAATCAGACTGTAAATCCATTCCCCAGGTCTTAACGACCCAACGTCGCCTACTGTGTCGTGTTGGCTTTCGAAATCTAGGATAACATCTCTATACAAGCAATTTTTTTGTATTAATTTTTTCACGAAATTATTTAAATATCACTCACAAAGCAATATATATTACTTACCCATCATCTAACAACTCATTATTCCATACATACTCACACATTGCAGCCTCTATTGTACCAATTCCATTTGGTATTTTGACCTTTGCAACCTACGATATTGATTATAGATATTAGCCACAACACAATAATCAAAATGGATGTCAATTGTATTATTCATTTTACTTTTTTCTTCTTCTTTGGTGCAGGACACACTGAATCCAGATCTACATTTATTGCATGATCCGGTGTCCTCATATCTTGATCGTGGACTTCTCTTATATTTTCCTCCCTCTTACTCAATTCTTCTATATTTTCTTCATCATTTTTTTAAGTTCATCATATTTTTCCTCAACATAACTCCTCTTTTGTTTAATTTCAGAACTTAAATTTATCCCCTCATCCATTTTTTTCTACCATTCCAATCACCTCCTTCAACTCACCCTTCAATTCCACCACTTATTTTACAACACCATCAACCTTTTCCCCTACTTCCCCCTTTAAGCTCTCAATTGCCTGTTCGATTCTGGATTGTCTTTGCAAACAATCAGAAACGGCTTTTTTCACCTCCGCCAACTCAGCCATCAAACTGTCATATTTACTTCCCCCTTCATTCTGTTTCACCTTCTCTTCTACCTTCTCCTCTTCCTCCTCTTCCTCCTCGCCAATAACCTTCACAAATAAACTACATTATTAGAGCATCTTTCTTTTTTAAGTCCTTACTAATCTATAAATACTTAAATTACCCTTACTTTCTTTTTCGGTATTTCCAACTTTAACTTTGCCATAACTCGAGCGACTTCTTCCTTGCCCCATGCAATGATGTGTACCACTCCGGTTCTTTGGAAGGTCGGCACACTTGAAGAATCAGACCAAAAATCAAACAATGCAACCTGCATTTATAATAAACTTTATCATTTTCTATAATAACTATTTACAAAGTTTTCTAAACCAACACCAAGATTCAACTCATTTACCTCTAAGACAGCTATGCATCCTTTGAGGTATGTGGGGTTTATGGCCTTCTGAAAACTCTTGATTGCATCAAATTATTTGGCACTGACAAATGAGGCCCAATTTAATTCACCTTTCAGCCCGGAGTCGCAAATCAACTTCATACATTCCTTGCTCGGGGATGTATCACCCGTTGGACAAAGGAATACTCCGACAATGTACAATAGTACCCGGGCCTTCAGATCATCCCCCTCATACTTGCCGCTTTTTATATCGTCCTCGAGTGTAGCATATGTCACCTTGGACTTAAGGCCATACTTCTTCAGAAGTTCTTTCCAATCCTCCCTCTTAATTACTTCATCCACACTCTGCCCTTTATTTTGTAGCCCCAATACGGCTTCAACAATTCGGACACCAAAATGAAATGAATATTTACCGTATCGAACTTCACACTTTTGCAAATCAAAATCTCTCATCAACAAGCGACACAATCCCCTCCGAATTGGTCGGTCCTTCAATCCAATAAGAGATCCAAACCCCATTTCTTCCAACACATTGGCTTTATCCTTCACTTTCAACTCCTCTATTATGTGGTGCACTCGTTTTATGCTACACCTTGTCGACACTTCCTATATTATTTACACATAATGTTAGAGTTTTTATATATCATTTATCAAAGTATTTACAAGTTTACGTTATACCTTCTTCTCAATGTTTCCTTCTGCTTTCCTCTTTGCCGAATATTTTTCTCTATCCTTTGTGGACAACGTCTTAAATGGTTCCTTCTCAGTATCACTCATCGTGTGCCATTTCTTCACCACATCGTCTCTCACCTGAAAATTATGCATAAACCATCAACAATCAAAATATTAAACCTACATTATATTCACTATAAATTCAATTTACATACCGAACCGACATTGTATGTACCACATTCCTTCATCCTCTGCACTTCATTCATACTGTCATGATAAGAAAGTTTAAATGTTCTTAAATACTTTCATCCAATGACCATTTACAGAACAAGTACACAAATACATTGCTACTTACTAGAAGTACATATATACACCCTTTGGTTGCTTTGGATTTTCCTCACTTTCGATACTCTCCGGCTCCATTTCAACCATTTCAATGTTGGCATCTTCACGAACAACATTAGAATTCTCCACATTTTCATGAGCCATTTCAGTGTCATCTTCACGAACAACATCTTCACGATCTTTTGCACCCATCTTATAGTAACCGCTTCAGTTCTCTGAAAAAAGTATCGATATTCATTTTCTACCGACAATATAAATTTATACCGATAAGTTCTCAGAACAAAGTACCGATATTTATTTCCTAAATATAATTACAATTTCGACCAATAATCGATCCGAATTCTGATTTTACTTCAAAATCACTAAACCCAAAACATTAACCCCAACTTCCGAATACTACATTACCAAAAAACTAGGGTTTCGACAACATACCTTTTACTTCAAAATCCCAAAACCCAACACCTTTCCTTTCGATTCTGATACAACACGACTTCAAGAACGCCTCCCTTGTATTTCGCAGCAACCAAACTCGGTTCGATTTCAAATACTCTCTTAGGTTTTCTGTAAATGCAAGTAATACAAGGATTGTATTAGAGTATATACTTTTTAACCGGTTATATCATTATGATATATTTCATCGATACAATTCCCCAAGTTTCGATACTTTTTTGAATTGTGTCGATTCTTTCGACCCTTTTCTGCTTCAAAACCTTTTAACTTACTAATGTACCGATTCTTTCGTACATGTTCTTAAAAAAAGTATCGAAACCAATCAAAATATATGGTAACGATTTATCGGTTACATTATATGTTTAATTAATGTAACCGGTTATGTCAAATTTGCTTGTATTTTACCGATTCTTTTGACACGTTCTTAAAAAAAGTATCGACACCAATCAAAATATCTGGTAACGATTTACCGGTTACATTATACGTTTAAGTAATGTAACCGGTTATGTCAAATTTGCTTTTATTTTACCGATTCTTTTGACATGTTCTTAAAAAAGTATCGACACCAAACAAAATATCCGGTAACGATTTACCGGTTACATTATATGTTTTAATAATGTAACCGGTTATGTCTAATTTGCTTGTTATTTACCGATTCTTTTGACATGTTCTAAAAAAAAGTATCGAAACCAAACAAACAATTCGGTAACGATTTACCAGTTACATTATATGTATTAATAATGTAACTGGTTATGTCTAATTTTTTCTATTGTACCGATTCTTTTGCACACGTTCTTACAAATGTATCGAAACCAAACAAAGAATACGATAACAATTAACATGTTACATTGTTTTTATTAATAATGTAACCGGTTTGTAAAATTAGCTTCTAAAGGATAGACTTTTTATTAGTATTGTGGAAACAGAAACGATACTTTCGATCCCTTGGTATCGATAAAATTGTATAAAGTGTTACAAAAGTATCTGTTTTTTCGATACTTTTTTAAATTCGTTACAAATAACTGTGCACAAAGTATCGATATTTTCGACATTTTTTTCAACCACGGTTACATTACTGTTCAAAAAGTATCCATATTTTCTAAAAAGTATAGATACTTTCGAAATTATCAACAAATTAGGCGCTACCGAATATATTGATATTCGGATCAACAAAATAGGTAATTTTACCGATTTTGTTATCGTGGGAATTTCCAAGGCCCCATCAGCTCAAAATTATCAACAAATTAGGCGCTACCGAATATATTGATATCAACAAAATAAGTAATTTTTACCGATTTTATTATCTTTAACCGGTCACCTTTCTAACCGGTAACACCGTATATTAACCGTATATTAACCGCCTTACCGCAGAACTACCCAAAGACTTGTGAACTGGCTCTATTAGTGAAAAAAAATTGGGTGAAAAAGTGAGGTTTAATGATGGATGCAGAGGCTTGTGGGCCGAAGCGGGGCGAAATGCTGCAGTACGGAACATGACGTGTATTCAGTCCGTACAATACTATACGCAAATTTACTTTGTAACTCTAATAATAATGGTTGTGATTTAGGGTTTCAATAGTGTGAGACAAGTTGTAAAATCGTTTATTCATGCAAACTCATTATTATGTATTATTTCAAAATTGTAGTTAATTTTTTCTTCTTTGCTCGTGAATTTTTTCGTCTAAGATTTTCCACATAAATCTTAATGTTCTGTTTCATTACATGATCGTTATACGTATTGTTATCTTATAATAAACTTGGTATTTTGAATATTTTTAAGAAAATAATTAATTTAATGAAATATCAGCTTAATTGAAATATGATCAGTGATACAATAAATTAAAGTTTACACAACTAACTCAACTGTCTTAGTTTTAGGGTTTAGGGATTTAGGGTTAAAACCTAATCTCTATCCATATTACCCTAAACATAAACTCTAACATCTAACCTCTAAATTCTAATTATAAACCCTAAAATCTAAACTCAAACGCTTAAACTCATAAATCTCAAACGTTAAATCAAATCCATAAATCTTAAAATTAAGGTGCTTGTAAAAAAAATTTATTTTTACCGACAAGTCCACGTTGTATTTGATAAACTTGTCCAAGTACGAAGAATTACCTACAAATTTATCTCGCATTCTCAACCACTGACCTTCCTGTATAGTGGTCGATTGTTTCACCTAATTACTAGCGAACGAAAATGTCAACTTGACACGAAATGAGATTTGCTAACCTTAGGTCCTCGTAGTCTGTCGACTAATCTCAGCCCATAAATTTTGTAGATAGACTAAATTGATTATTTGGTATCAACTTAGGGATAAAAATAGAAATAAAAATTATATGCTTTTTTTCGGCGTCCCTTTTTATGCCTTAACTTTAAAAAATTAAATTCTAAGCTTTAACCCTAAATTTTAAATCATAAACCTTAAACACTAAAAATATACCCTACCTCTAATTCTCTAAACCCCAAACTTAAATTTTTAGTACGAGGCATAAATAGGAACACCAAAAAGGGAAGAGAATTTCTATTCTAAAATGCTTAATGTTAAAATAAGTGCTCAAACTATCACGTTTTTTTTTCTTTTTTATGTGCCTAAACTATTTATTGCCCATTTTAGGTGCACAAACTATCTCATTTTTCTCTTTTAGGTGTCTAAACTATTTTTTCCCTTTTAGGTGTCCAAACTATCATTTTTTTGTCTCTTTTAAGGTCAAATTGAGGCACCTATTTTGACCAAAAAATGATGGTTTGAGCACTTACTTTGATAAAAAAAAATTGATAGTTTGGACACTTAAAAATGGCAAAATAAAGTTTAGGTACCTAAAAAGAAAAAATGATAATTTAAGCACTTAAAAAGAAAAAAAATATAATTTAAGTACAAAAAAAACGGGATAATTCGAACATTTATTTTAGTATTAAGTCATTCTAAAAATACCTCTTATGTCTTATTTTTATTAGTATATTGGGTTTGAGTTGAAACTTGAAATAAAGATATTTAACAGTAAATCAAAGTCGATTTGTTGGTTAAAAAATTATGGTTAAAAAATTAAAATCAAATTAACACAATAAACTTTAAAAACCGACTTAAAATCGAAACCGACCTAACCAAAAATCGAATTAAATTGGCTCTATCGATTTCCACTAAATTTTATTCACACAGCATTTACATTAAAACAATATAAATATATAAAAATCCATGGGTCTAACAACCAAGGCAGTGATAAAAAAAATCAATATATATCCAATGTATAGTGCAAGAAATTAAAAAGTCGGAGGAATTGAAGAAGCAGTCATCCAAAACCTCCCTTTATTCTATTGTTATTATTAAGATTCAAACTCTTAATCTTAATTACAAAATTTAACATTTTATTACATTAATTATCTAATGATTATATTCAAAAATAAAAAATAGCTAATAATTAATTACATTGTAATATTCTTACATGAGATATTGTATCAAAACTTATCTTTCGATTACCCCGTTATATTACTTACTGATATGGAATTTTCCAAGTTTGTCTTCATCAACTACATCAGATTATTGAGGAGATCCAGCGTTCGATCAGTGTTTTGGTGTATGGTTGGGTAGTTATTTACTGGTGACTGAAAGTTTGGCGTAGCCTTCTTCATTTGGTTTTTTTTTGTGATTTTTTTCTTTTTTGTTATTATGTTTTTTTCGTTTTTGGGCCTTTGCCCGTTTGTTCCCAGGTAAGGTCGTGTCGGAACGAATCTACATCCTTGTGGTAGTTCGGTCATCGATCTGGCTCCACTTTGTCTTCCAATGCCTTTCAGCCTTCGCTAATTCTAGATCTAATCGTGTCATTGTTGTTGGTCGCTCTCGATATATCATGTTCACCGTCGAAATGTTCCGATGACCCCCAAAATGACATGCAGTGCAGGCTCATGGATGTTGGCTTTTCTGTTTTGACCTTTGTTGTTTTTCTCTGTTTTCAATCTCATATGTTGTTTTTCTGTTGGTGTTTTTGCCTTGTTTGTTTTTTTCGATCGTGTTTTGACCATCATTTTTGTTTTGGCTCGGTTGCCATCCTCCTCTCGACTTGTTAGTCGCGTTCTTCTCCGTTTCCCTTGTATTCTTCGGTTTGTTCGTATGTATACTTTTTGTTATCAATGTCAGTTGTCTTTGTTAAAAAAATATATCAGATTATATAATAGTTTTCCAAACCAATCTAATGTGACATTAAGTCTAAAACTAATGAGAAACATCACAAAATAGCTATATAAATGTATAAAATCTTAAAGGATTAATATCCTATACACTGGCGAAAGTTTCCACAAGCACCTTAGTTTTAGGGTATATGGAGTTAGTTTAGGGTATATGGTTTAGGGGTTTAGGTGTAGAGGTTTAAAATTTAAGGATAGTTGTTTTAATTTAAGGTTTAGGGTTATACTATAGGGTTTATATGTTAGGGTTTAGTTTTTAGGGTAATATGGTGAGGATTTAGGTTTTAACCTATAAACCCTAAATTATAACCCTAAACCTTAAATTGAAACAACTATCTCTAAATTCTAACCCCCTACACCTAAACCCCTAAACCATATACCCTAAACTAACTCTTTATAACCTAAAACTAAGGCGCTTGTGGAAACTTTCACTTTTCACCGCCTGTGTATAAAATATTTATCCAATCTTAAAACACTAAAATATACAAAATCAAAGTCATTTCAATTAAAATAAACACAAACTGATGTGAATGGTGAATCAAAATGTATAACAATTAGACACCTATCAAAGAGTTACCATAGATTTACCAATTGGTCACTTAAATAGTTGAATTGAGTGAATTTAATTTGGGTGGATTTAAATTTAAATTTAAGCAAATTTTAAGTTTGTATTCATAAGTTAGAATCACTTTTAATTTAGATTATTTTAAAGGGTTAAATACCTCATTGGTACATGAACTATACTTGATACAAGGGTGTTGCTGAAGAAATCAACTTTCCTCGTTCATTCACGGATCTAGGATAGTAGCACGCATTTTCTCTGCAATAGAAACAAACCTAGATTTTTATATAGGTGTCAAAAATAAAGAAAATAAGAAAAATAAATCAGAAATGAGAAAAAGAAGAAAATTGCTGAAATAATTTAAGGATGAAGATGATATCTTCAAACATTCAACAATAGCAGCAACGTTCTTGGACTTGACACGACGAACTCGAAAGAACCTGCATAATCTGTTATGCAAACCCGAATCGAATCTGTTCTTCGTAGTCGATAGATGAACAAATTCCAAGGAAGAACTCGAACAATCTGTTGAACGAACCCGAACCTTATCTTGAATTTATTCGAATAAAGTACTTGGACCCGTCAATTATCTAACAATTGGGAACCCGAAGTATCAAGGAAAATAGTTCTAAAAAGAACTAAAATTGAGATAAAATCTCACAAAGTTTTTATTCATCAAAATGTTGTTTTTTTCAAATGAAATTACATCACATATTTATAGTAAAAGTTCATGGATGATTCGGCAGCAATTGGAGACTTGAGTGGGTATTATTTTACAATCAACATGGGATGGCAATTTGGATTCCTCCACTAGCCGTGCAATTGGTCTTCAACGTGCAGCATTTGATTTATAAATTCAGGCATGAAAATGAGGATTGAATTTTAAAATTCAATAGTCAAATGGTGGGTGGGAGCATGGGGACGGCAAGTGATTGTTGGTTGGTGGATTGGCCCGCCATTGTGTTTCCATTTCATAGCCGTGTGAGTGGACAATTTGAGTTGGCCAATTGATTTTGAAATTCAAATGGAGTTTATCCACAATGCCGAAATGTATGACTGCACACATATATAAAGAAATATTATTAAAGGCATGAACATACGTAAGTGGGCTGCACAGTCCTTAAGAAAATAAACATTATTCCAAACATTTTTAAACACATACTTAAATATACCTAATACGTAATATAACCTAAACATGTCACATAATTATATGTAACACATTAAATGTCCTATCGTCTAAGGCACAAGTATTATCAAATGATTCAGAAATATTAGCACAAGTAAGGAAAAGAGCTTCCCTGAAACGTTGCGCCTTAGATCGAGTAATTGGTCCTAACGGTAAGACCTCCGGATCAGCAACATGTGCTGGTGAAGATGTGCTCACATCATCCCCCCCTTCTTGAAAAGGATTTGTCCTCAAATCTGTAAAATCACCATAAGGGGTTAAGTCAGAAACATTAAATGTGGCACTTACATTGTATTCTCCAGGTAGATCTAACTTGTAGGCGTTGTCATTCACTTTCTCCAACACCTGAAAAGGACCATCTCCTCGCGGTAACAGCTTGGACCGCCTTTGGGCTGGAAATCTTTCCTTCCGGAAATGAACCCAAACCCAGTCTCCAACTTCGAAGGTGACTCGCTTTCTTCCCTTGTTTGCTTGCTTTTCATATTGCTGAGTCCTTCGCTCAAGATTCTCCTTTACTTGCTGATGCAACTTCTTGACATATTCTGCTTTCGCTTGACCGTCCCTGTTCGTCACCTGTTCCTGTGGCAGAGGTAACAAATCTAGAGGCGTAATGGGGTTAAAACCATAAACAACCTCAAATGGTGACGTCTTAGTAGCAGAATGAATGGCATGATTATATGCAAATTCAACATGTGGCAAACAATCCTCCCAAGTTCTAATGTTCTTTTTAATGATGGAACGAAGTAAAGTAGATAAAACACGATTAACAACCTCAGTTTGTCCATCAGTTTGGGGATGGCAAGTAGTAGAAAACATAAGTTTCGTACCTAGTTTGCTCCAAAGAGTCCTCCAGAAGTGACTCAAAAACTTTACATCCCTGTCAGAAACAATTGACCTAGGAATACCATGCAAACGAACAATTTCTCTAAAGAACAAGTTAGCCACATTAACAGCATCATCAGTCTTATGGCATGCAATGAAATGTGCCATCTTAGAGAACCTATCAACCACAACAAATACACTATCTCTACCATTTCTAGTTCGAGGCAATCCCAAAACAAAATCCATCGAAATATCAGTCCAAGGGGAATCATGAATAGGTAGAGGTAAGTACATACCATGTGGTAAAACCTTCGACTTTGCCTTCCTACATGTCACACATCGTTCACAATACCTTTCAACGTCCCTGCGCATCTTTGGCCAAAACAGATGCTCTTTTAATGTATGTAACGTTTTAGTGACACCAAAATGACCCATTAATCCACCTTCATGTGCCTCACGAATCAGAATATCACGCATCGAACCCTGTGGAATGCAAATCCTGTTTTCCTTGAAAAGATAGCCATCATGCCTGTAAAACTTTCCATCTGCACCTTTCGAACAAGCATTAAACTTATCTCTAAAATCATGATCATCAGGGTATAAATCATGAATATATGCAAAACCAATCAGATGTGAATCAAGATAACTCAAAAGTGCATACCTATGTGACAATGCATCAGCAACGACATTTTCTTTCCCTTTCTTGTAATGAATGACATAAGGAAAAGATTCTAAGAATTCAACCCACTTAGCATGTCGTTTATTCAATTTATGCTGACCTGTGATGTAACGTAAAGCCTCGTGGTCGGTGTGGATCACAAACTACTTAGGCAACAAATAATACTGCCATGTCTCCAACGACCGAATCAGTGCATACATCTCTTTATCATAAACCGGATAATTTAATGTAGCACCACTCAATTTCTCGCTAAAGTAAGCAACAGGTTTCTTTTCCTGCATCAAAACAGCACCTATACCAATTCCAGAAGCATCACATTCGATTTCAAACATTTTATCAAAATCAGGTAATGCTAACACAGGTGCTCTAGTCAAACAATCTTTAATTTTCAAAAAGGCATCTTCTTGTTCCTTACCCCAAGAGAAGCTAGAATTCTTCTTAATAATACCAGTTAAGGGGGCGGTAATGGAACTGAAATTAGGAACAAACCGTCGATAAAAACTCGCTAAACCATGAAACGATCTAACTTGAGTAATCGAAGTCGGTCGTGGCCATTCCTGAATTGCCTTTATCTTCTCATGATCAACTTCAACTCCCTGAGAACTAACAATGTAACCAAGAAATGTGAGTTTGTTAGTACAAAATACACACTTCTCCATGTTACCAAACAATCTTTCTTCTCGCAAAACCTGCAAAACAGCTCGCAAATGTCCTACATGATCCTGTAAAGACTTGCTATAGATCAAGATATCATCAAAGTATACAACACAGAATTTACCAATGAAAGATCGCAGAACATGATTCATCAAGCGCATAAAAGTACTAGGTGCATTAGTTAAACCAAAAGGCATTACTAACCATTCGTACAAACCTAGCTTTGTCTTGAAGGCTGTTTTCCACTCATCACCTTCTCGCATGCGGATCTGATGATAGCCGCTCCTTAAGTCAATTTTGGAGAAGATGACGGCTCCGCAAAGCTCGTCCAACATGTCATCAAGTCTTGGAATGGGATGACGATACTTAATTGTAATCTGGTTCACAGCTCGACAATCTACGCACATCCTCCAAGAACCATCTTTCTTTGGTACTAACAGCACCGGAACAGCACACGGACTCAAGCTCTCTCGAATGTAACCCTTGTCCATTAACTCAGTAACTTGGCGTTGAAGCTCTTTAGTCTCTTCAGGGTTGGTTCGATAAGCTGGCCGGTTCGGAATAGTAGCACCTGGAATAAAATCAATCTGGTGCTCTATGCCACGAAGAGGTGGCAATCCCTTCGGTGTTTCAGCTGGAAACACGTCCTCAAACTCCTGCAAAAGTGTCAAAATCGGTGAAGGTAGATCAGTAGGAAAATCTGTCAATAAACAATAATCTTTAAACATCAAAATAAGAACAGATTGTTGAGAGGAAAGACATTTCCTGATTTCGCTACTGCTCGCATACACGGACATCTTCTTCTTCTCTTTTGCAGTCTCTTTACTCTTTTTCAAGCTTGCATGATCTTCAAACACTTGACTCGGTGTCAAAGGAGCCAAAGTAATCTTCTTAACTGCATGCATAAAAGAGTAACGGTTTGTATAACCATCATGCATTACCTTCTTGTCATATTGCCAAGGGCGTCCCAAAAGAAGGTGAGTAGCATCCATCGTCACAACATCACAAAGGACATCGTCCTTGTAGTTTCCAATTGAAAATGGTACAATAGCCTGTCTGGTCACTTTAAGCTCGCCACCATCATTCAACCATTGTAACTTATATGGATGAGGATGCTTTGTCGTCTTCAGACCTAACCTGTCAACCATCACTGAACTGGCAACACTAGTACAACTACCGCTATCAATAATCACAACACATACCTTGTCTTGCACCTTGCATCGTGTGTGAAAGATATTCTCGCGCTGTAGATCATCTGTTACCTGTTGCACATTCAGACTTCTTTTAATAACCAAAAGTTCCATTACCTTACCAGATTCAGGAACCTCTAGGTCGGTCTCGTCTTCCTCTTCAGTAGGGACATCATGCACTTCTTCCTCGAAATCTGACTCAATCTCACCATCATCTCGCATCAACATAACTCCGGTTAGGACATTGACTAGCAACATGTCCTCTTCCAAGGCACTTGAAACACTGGATATCTCGCGATCGTTCTTTTACCACCACTTGTTGTTTGCCACGCCCATTATCAGTAACGGGAGGCTTTGGTGTGCTGGATTCGCCTTGCTCTCGAATCCGAAGTGGCGTTTGCGGTGCTTGTTTCCTGGAATTGTTAGGAGTATATAACGGATTTGAAAAAGGTTTAAAGGAAAGGTTACCTCGATTTGAAGACTTCCTGCGCTGCTGTCGTTCAATCTTTATTGCCATCTGTACCATGTCATCAACCTCGACATAATGCTGTAATTCAACAGCGTTGGCAATCTCGATGTTCAACCCTGCTAGAAAACGTGCCATGGTAGCTTCTCGATCTTCCTCGATATTTGCACGCATCATAGACATTTCCATATCCTTGAAATAATCCTCAACGCTCCTATTTCCTTGTTTCAAATGTTGCAACTTTTGAAACAAATCACGATGATAGTGAATAGGAACAAACCTTTTACGCATTAATCGCTTCATCTCGATCCACGTTGCAACTGGATCATCACCAGTACATCTACGATTAAATAGTAACTGGTCCCACCATATCAAGGCATAATCAACAAACTCTGTTGCTACTAATCGAACCTTCTTTTGCTCCGAATAATTATAACACTCAAAAATGTGCTCCACTTTGCTTTCCCAAGCCAAGTATGCATCAGGATCTGAGCGTCCCTGAAAAGAAGGAATAGCAATCTTAATGTTAGTCAAATTATCGTCTACTTGTTGCACACGTCCTTGTCTAGAAATATGCTGCCTCGGTGACCGTTCGTCTTCATTTTCGTTCAATACATCGTTAACAGAGTTGGATCCTCCGTCAAACCTATCCATCCTCGACTGTAATGGCTCTAAGGCGGTAGCCACTACTCGTTGCATCATTCTCTCTAAGGCTTGCATTTGAGGAATCAGTGGACCCTGTTCAACCGTGTGATCATCGGAACCTGACATAATTAACAACAAAAACAAACAAACAAACAAACTGGTTAAAGGTTAGAAAAAAAAATAGTCCTCACCAATCACACAGCAAAAATCCTCACTAGTCACTCCAAAGAAGTTGCACTCAAGAAAATAAGGAATTAACACTCGGCACTCGTGTTTCACTCGGGAGAATACTCGAATGGCTCTTTTTGTCTCCCCTTCTGTTCTCACACGCTCTGTTTGCCTTTTCCCTCGATCTCTCGTATTTAGTTCTTTAAAGGAACTGATTCTGATGTTTAGATTCTTCAAGTGTTGTCAAATTGAAATAACGGGTGACGGGTGAATATTGTTAGAACAAAGATAAGGGTTAGGAGAAAAGATAAATAAATAATAATAAAAAAATGAAAGTTGAGAATTGGGCAAAAAAAAAATTAACAATATGAAATGAAAGAAAGGATGCTAAAAGAACAAGAATTTAGCAACTTACGCAGTAGAAATGCTTACCACCATCTTATCTCCGGAACAAACAAGAAAAGTTGATTTCGGGTGATTACAAAGCATTTCAAGGTAAGATAGATACATCCTTCAACATATCAAAACCTTTCAACAAATTTTTTTTTTCTGTTGTTTTTTTTTATTCTTCACAACTCATCACTCTTTTTCTTTTTTTTTTTTTTTGAATTTTCGTATATATATATAATTCTAATTTATTTTTTTTTGACTTTTTTTTTGTCTTTTGGATAGATATATATATTTTTTTTTTGTCTGGTAGTGCAGAAGGTGCTAGAATCTGACCAAAGCTCTGATACCATATGATACAAGGGTGTTGCTGAAGAAATCAACTTTCCTCGTTCATTCACGGATCTAGGATAGTAGCACGTATTTTCTCTGCAATAGAA
Organism: Hibiscus trionum; assembly: GCA_030270665.1. Classification (NCBI taxonomy): domain Eukaryota; kingdom Viridiplantae; phylum Streptophyta; class Magnoliopsida; order Malvales; family Malvaceae; genus Hibiscus; species Hibiscus trionum. The sequence goes on along the minus strand of BSYR01000026.1, from coordinate 45,211,283 downwards.
ACAAACCTAGTTTTTATATAGGTGTCAAAAATAAAGAAAATAAGAAAAATAAATCAGAAATGAGAAAAAGAAGAAAATTGCTGAAATAATTTAAGGATGAAGATGATATCTTCAAACATTCAACAATAGCAGCAACGTTCTTGGACTTGACACGACGAACTCGAAAGAACCTGCATAATCTGTTATGCAAACCCGAATCGAATCTGTTCTTCGTAGTCGATAGATGAACAAATTCCAAGGAAGAACTCGAACAATCTGTTGAACGAACCCGAACCTTATCTTGAATTTATTCGAATAAAGTACTTGGACCCGTCAATTATCTAACAATTGGGAACCCGAAGTATCAAGGAAAATAGTTCTAAAAAGAACTAAAATTGAGATAAAATCTCACAAAGTTTTTATTCATCAAAATGTTGTTTTTTTCAAATGAAATTACATCACATATTTATAGTAAAAGTTCATGGATGATTCGGCAGCAATTGGAGACTTGAATGGGTATTATTTTACAATCAACATGGGATGACAATTTGGATTCCTCCACTAGCCGTGCAATTGGTCTTCAACGTGCAGCATTTGATTTATAAATTCAGGCATGAAAATGAGGATTGAATTTTAAAATTCAATAGTCAAATGGTGGGTGGGAGCATGGGGACGGCAAGTGGTTGTTGGTTGGTGGATTGGCCCGCCATTGTGTTTCCATTTCATAGCCGTGTGAGTGGACAATTTGAGTTGGCCAATTGATTTTGAAATTCAAATGGAGTTTATCCACAATGCCGAAATGTATGACTGCACACATATATAAAGAAATATTATTAAAGGCATGAACATACGTAAGTGGGCTGCACAGTCCTTAAGAAAATAAACATTATTCCAAACATTTTTAAACACATACTTAAATATACCTAATACGTAATATAACCTAAACATGTCACATAATTATATGTAACACATTAAATGTCCTATCGTCTAAGGCACAAGTATTATCAAATGATTCAGAAATATTAGCACAAGTAAGGAAAAGAGCTTCCCTGAAACGTTGCGCCTTAGATCGAGTAATTGGTCCTAACGGTAAGACCTCCGGATCAGCAACATGTGCTGGTGAAGATGTGCTCACATCAATACTCAATTTATCAGTATAGTACATTTACGTTTTTTTTTGTTTTCAGTTTCATACATAAACTTTTCTTCCATTAACGGTTTTATACATTTCTGTCACGGAAGTTGACGTGGACCCCTAAATTTATTCAAAATTTGACATGTGTCATTTATTTTAAAAATGAAAAAAATCTATTTATTTAAGGTATAATAACATGATTAGTCCTCAACAGTTCACAATTTTTCAATTTCACCCACAAATTTTTATTTTCATTTTTATTTCTATTTAAAATAAACCGTCCACTAAATGATTGACACGTGTTAAAAATTTTAAAAATATTAATTTATTTTCTTTGAGATTTTTTATTCATTTCAGTTTAAAAATTTTCATATAATTTCTATTTTTCAAAAACACTTTTTTATCACTTCATCTCCTTCCTTTTCACAACACAGTCGCTAATTGCAACCTTCATCCGACGTCGGCTTTAGCCATAAGAGGTGGTTCTTGTCGCAGCCATTGTTATTGCTACTGTAACCCCTAGACCCGTCTATGTGTTACCACGGATCCTAGGAAGTTACATTAGGGTCACCGGAGCGACCCACATTAAAACTTCAAATAAACAAATTGTTAACCATTTAAAATCATAAATCAAATTTTGAATTAAAATACAATTCCAGAAAACATTCAGACTACAAAATAAAAGCTATGATACAAATTGCTAAAATAAGTTTTAGACTCGAATGTAAATCAAGATGTGACATACATGCCCCCTAATTACACAGATATCATACTCCGCAAACAAGCCGAAGAAACTCCCATACCGATGTTGACAGCTGCGACATGGTCGATCTTCTAACCTGTGATGGTAAAAACAATGTGAGCTTCGAAAAGCTCAGTAATACAAACTACCAAGGGATGCTAAAAACTCAAGCATAAATGGCAAGCTTAACATTGTCATGAAGAACTAGGTAACGATAAGCTCAAATTACGATTCGATAAGCTTAACATTGTCATGAAGAACTAGGTAACAATGATAGCACATCTCTTTTTTTTCTTTTCCCTTTTTTTTCAAAACTTGGGGTGTTACAACTCTCTCCCCCTTAAAAGAAATTTCATCCTCGAAATTTACTTGAGCCAGAGAGATGCAAAAGTTGCTATTTCCTCCTTTTATGTACTAAAACTATTCCATCAGATTATCCTTGTTTCTCAAGACTCTCATACGATCAAGGGTCAATCTGATAGCTCCCTTAATCACTTAGACCAACCTAGCCCAAAACCATTTCATCTTACACCTCAGACCAACTTATCTAAATATGGTATTCTAAACCATACTATACTTCATAAGGTGCCAAGCGAAAACTTGTCTCATATCTTTTACTATAACCAGTCTTAGTCAAGAATAAGAGACATTCCGAACTACCTCAGAAGCCAATCATACAACCCAAAACTATATATTCTAGAATCTGAATTACTCTTTCAAGTTGACCATCAGTTTACGGACAAAGAACTTTAACTGTAATTCAAACAAGTATCCAAAGCCTCCCGTAAGGCTTTCCAGAATCAAGATGTAAATATTATATTTCACTCAGAAATGCTACATAACGGTCTACCATGCCTCAAATTTCAAAGATGTGTCTTTCTTTATACCAACCAAACATAATCGGGGTATTGAATGGATATCTCATACCTTCAGCATAGTATTCAGGCAACTATTTCCCTCGTGTATAACAGAGGCACCACAGAATATACACTTTCAGCACAATCACAAACACTTTTCTTGTAAGTTCATAGAGTCCTTAACACATTTCGATTAGGGTATAAAAAAATGATCATTATCACCGAATAGCCCTTCATGAAATCTTATATCGGTTACCTCACAAAACCAGGCATTTATTCTTCACTAAATCGGATATTCAATTTCACATGCACAAATCATCTCAGGTTCTCACTCCAGGTTCAAATCCATTAAGTTAATTCAATTCACAGACGAATGTTACAGACATTCCTTGCCAGTACAATTCAAGCTACAGCGGACAGAAAACTTCGAATCACTTATTTCAGAAAAGGATTCAACATCGGAGTTCCGACTCAGAGGAGTACGGTTATGCTAGGGCATGCACAGACCAGACACCCTATGATAGACGACCAGCCGATCTACCCAGAAAGACGAACTCTAAGCTCTGATACCACTAAATGTAACCCCCTAGACCCGTCTATGCGTTACCACGGATCCTAGGAAGTTACATTAGGGTCACCGGAGCGACCCACATTAAAACTTCAAATAAACAAATTGTTAACCATTTAAAATCATAAATCAAATTTTGAATTAAAATACAATTCCAGAAAACATTCAGACTACAAAATAAAAGCTATGATACAAATTGCTAAAATAAGTTTTAGACTCGAGTGTAAATTAAGATGTGACATACATGCCCCCTAATTACACAGGTACCATACTCCGCAAACAAGCCGAAGAAACTCCCATACCGATGTTGACAGCTGCGACATGGTCGATCTTCTAACCTGTGATGGTAAAAACAATGTGAGCTTCGAAAAGCTCAGTAATACAAACTACCAAGGGATGCTAAAAACACAAGCATAAATGGCAAGCTTAACATTGTCATGAAGAACTAGGTAACGATAAGCTCAAATTACGATTCGAGATTTCAGAGGAGCATTATACTAGAAGGTAACAGAGTTGTTCTTTATTAGATCACCCGAACCTTAAGATGTGAGTCTAAAGCAGAGATTCAGATTTCAAAAATTGAATTATGGAGTTTAGAGTGGTTTATTAAGCGCGAATTTCAAGTTTACTAAGAGTTCAACTTTAATACATTAATTTAGTAGGGTATGCTTAAGAAGAGGTCAAAAAGTTTTATTAACTTACTTAACTACCCTCCAACCGAATCTCCACAATGCAATTCCACCTGAACTGCATACAGAAGGTCTTACACTAGGCCTGAGGCGTAGGAGCCTACCTAAGGGGATACCTTAGGTCCAGAAAGACTTACCCTAGGCCCGTGGGCGTAGGAGCTTAACAGAAAGGCTTACCCTAGGCCCATTGGGGGTGGGAGCTTAGGTACAGAAGGACTTACCAGCGCTGAGCCTACAGATCATCATTCATATCCAGATAATATACCACATATGATTTCAATCTATATTTAGAAGACAATATTGCAGAAAATAAATATCTAATCTAATTTTTATACCAGAAGACATGTATCAAATTTATTTTATTAACATTATTATTATTTCATATTCAAAGTCATATATCAGATATATTTTTCATAACAGAGGTCAGAAACCAGAGAGTTTCTTTCCTTTCGTATTACAGTATCATACTTTTAAATTTTAAGCATATTGTCTTGGTTTAGAACAGAAAGTATTTACAGATACATGGTACGCGCTTTATGGCCTAATTCATTTCTTAGAGGTACTTGATAGATATCAGAAAGATGACATTTGACGAATTAGACTGATTTCAGAACGAGGTCCCTACGAATATGGGAGTTCGGTAAGATAGATCGAATTAACATCGAAAGTTGATGCATCAGAATCATTGGAATTTCAGATATATCGAGAGTGATTCGATCGATAAAGCTTACGAGGGTATTGTTGGTCATTCCGGCCTTCGAAGGGTAATTTGGTAAACTGAACCAATAAGGTATAAACGGTGATGTACATAATTTAGAAATTCTAATTGCTCATTAAGCTTTTGAGCCCCTTTGACTAATTGAAATCCATTAACACAATATTTAATATCTCACCGAATGGTACACCTCAACCGTTCATTTCTCAGAACTGATTATCGAGCAAAACAATAATAGTTCGCCTTCACCAATCGTCCACTGAACTTATTAGCATAAATCAAGCATATATTCGAGCGGTATTTTCCAAGTGTTCAAACATGTGCATTTTACCTGAACTCATCCCAAAACATCAAATATGCCTTAGGAGAACAAACCCCTTTCATTATTAACTATGTACTTTCCCCAAATAAATTACACATACATTCACACGGTATTTTCCCTCTATTATCATAATGTCTGAATCGACCAACTGACATGAGTCGTATTTTACCACTTTGGAGTAATTACAGCTGTTTGTCTTTATTGAGATTTCTAATTCCATGTCTTAGAAGTATTCTCCGACATTCTAGTATGCGAGGGTATTTCAGACATTACGATGCTCGAAAACGTTTTAATTATTCATAGTTTATCGGTTCTTCCATCTATTCATTTGTTTCAGACCTCGAGGATATATCACATATGTTGGTCGAATGATAATTGATGCCCGAAGAAAATATTAGTCTCTAGGGTCATTGTGACCCATCTCGGCCTTATTAGTATATCCAATCCTTTTTATTCATTTCAATCAATACAATCTTTTTCGCCCCATTGCTTAATTCATACATACGAATATTTTTCCGTACAGTTATCTTCATCGAATTATTCAGAATTCTTGCAACTCAAGCAATTTACAATCTCGAGGGTTTAAGTCATGTTACCGTGACATTTCAATAGTTTGAGGTTTTCAAGTGTATCAGATGTCTTATCGAATCAAGTATAGCTTCTCGGGTTGCGATTATAGTTAGGGGGTATTTTTGTCATTTGTTAATCAGATATGTCCGACATTTATACTTTTAATAAAATAGATAATCAGACTTAAAGATTTACCGTCTCAATAATCGTGTACTAAACTTGAAAGTCTCTTCGATTTATCAAACCACTTATTCGAGTATTTTTGCCTTGGCCATTATTATTCTTATTCCATAATTGATCGATATAGGCAGAGATAATCATATGCTTAAACATGGTCGTGCAAATATAGGCGAATACCAACATGTTTCAAAAGCATGCAGAGGGTAGTAATGTATTACCTTAACCCCGAGCTGCATCGGTCGATTCATGATACCCCATTCAATCGCACTCGAACCAGAATTCGAAGTCGCTCAACATCTCGTATTCAAGAAACCAAGAATACCTTCAATCACACACTATCTCATTTCAGTCCTTATTCATAGAGCTCTTAAATGAATAAATAATACATAAATAAGTTTGGGTTCAAGGTCAGATTCGGAGGCTTTCAGGTCAGAATTTTGCGAAACGGGCTTCAAAATCGGGCTCAGGACATCAAAAAACATAAAATAGGAGTTTTCGGAAAATTTTGACTTTTGGTCAACGGTCAAAGTCAACGATGACGTCAGCAGGTCAACGCTGATGTCAGCATGTCAACGGTCAACATGGGTCAGAGTCAACGCTGACGTCAGCAGGTCAACGCTGACGTCAGCAGTCAACGGGCAGGGTCAAATGAGTGGACTCGGGCTGACTCGGACGAGTTGACTCGGACGAGTTAACTCAGGCTGACTCGGGTTGACTCGGTTCGGGTTTTAGGGTCGGGCAGACGGGCCGGGTCAACGGGTCAGGTTTTGGGCTCGGTTCGACTCTGGGCTCAGAACGGTTTAGACCAATTCAGACCGGTTCAAAATTCTCAGACCGTACTTAAACCGGTCAACTTACCCTAGGTTTCAGTTCACCGGACGATTGTCGGGAAAGTCACCGGAGATGCCATTTTCGTGCCGGTTCTGCCGAAAATCAAACGAGCATTAAACCCCAAATCATAATACACTTAAAACTTCACCAAACTGACCGGAATGTGACCGAAACTTACCCTAAATAAACCAAAGCCGGTCGAACTCGCGTTACTCCGACAGGCCTTTATCGGCGTTGATCGGTCGATCGCCCAGTTGGGTTTTGCTCGCCATGGCTCAGAGATGACGATGGCACTGACGGCACGGTGAAAAGACGGTTGAGGCGGCCGGAAAACTCAAAAATCAGAGGCGAGAGAGAGGTTTCTGTCGAATCTTCAAATCAATCTCTACGGCAGACGAAGCGTCGGTTCTGCGCGTGGTTCTCGGGGTTCGATTCAGGGCACGACGGCGAACACGTCGACGGCAGCGGTGTCGGTCACGGCTGAGCGGTGCCGGAGATGGAGGCGGTGAAGCTGAAGAGTATCTAGGGGAAAATTTCAGATCTCAGATTTGTGGTTGTTCCATTTTTTTCCAAAATGGAGCAGCGGAAAAGTTTGACTTCTAATATAATATGGTATAATCGAATCAAGTAGTTCAAAAGAAATCTATGGTAGATCATAACCAAAAATTTCCTTAGATCAAGTGGTTAAGGCTTTGGCTTACCACTTCATAGGTCAAGGGTTCGAACTTCCTTGATAGCACATCTCTTTTTTTTCTTTTCCCTTTTTTTTCAAAACTTGGGGTGTTACAACTCTCTCCCCCTTAAAAGAAATTTCATCCTCGAAATTTACTTGAGCCAGAGAGATGCAAAAGTTGCTATTTCCTCCTTTTATGTACTAAAACTATTCCATCAGATTATCCTTGTTTCTCAAGACTCTCATACGATCAAGGGTCAATCTGATAGCTCCCTTAATCACTTAGACCAACCTAGCCCAAAACCATTTCATCTTACACCTCAGACCAACTTATCTAAATATGGTATTCTAAACCATACTATACTTCATAAGGTGCCAAGCGAAAACTTGTCTCATATCTTTTACTATAACCAGTCTTAGTCAAGAATAAGAGACATTCCGAACTACCTCAGAAGCCAATCATACAACCCAAAACTATATATTCTAGAATCTGAATTACTCTTTCAAGTTGACCATCAGTTTACGGACAAAGAACTTTAACTGTAATTCAAACAAGTATCCAAAGCCTCCCGTAAGGCTTTCCAGAATCAAGATGTAAATATTATATTTCACTCAGAAATGCTACATAACGGTCTACCATGCCTCAAATTTCAAAGATGTGTCTTTCTTTATACCAACCAAACATAATCGGGGTATTGAATGGATATCTCATACCTTCAGCATAGTATTCAGGCAACTATTTCCCTCGTGTATAACAGAGGCACCACAGAATATACACTTTCAGCACAATCACAAACACTTTTCTTGTAAGTTCATAGAGTCCTTAACACATTTCGATTAGGGTATAAAAAAATGATCATTATCACCGAATAGCCCTTCATGAAATCTTATATCGGTTACCTCACAAAACCAGGCATTTATTCTTCACTAAATCGGATATTCAATTTCACATGCACAAATCATCTCAGGTTCTCACTCCAGGTTCAAATCCATTAAGTTAATTCAATTCACAGACGAATGTTACAGACATTCCTTGCCAGTACAATTCAAGCTACAGCGGACAGAAAACTTCGAATCACTTATTTCAGAAAAGGATTCAACATCGGAGTTCCGACTCAGAGGAGTACGGTTATGCTAGGGCATGCACAGACCAGACACCCTATGATAGACGACCAGCCGATCTACCCAGAAAGACGCAACTCTAAGCTCTGATACCACTAAATGTAACCCCCTAGACCCGTCTATGCGTTACCACGGATCCTAGGAAGTTACATTAGGGTCACCGGAGCGACCCACATTAAAACTTCAAATAAACAAATTGTTAACCATTTAAAATCATAAATCAAATTTTGAATTAAAATACAATTCCAGAAAACATTCAGACTACAAAATAAAAGCTATGATACAAATTGCTAAAATAAGTTTTAGACTCGAATGTAAATTAAGATGTGACATACATGCCCCCTAATTACACAGGTACCATACTCCGCAAACAAGCCGAAGAAACTCCCATACCGATGTTGACAGCTGCGACATGGTCGATCTTCTAACCTGTGATGGTAAAAACAATGTGAGCTTCGAAAAGCTCAGTAATACAAACTACCAAGGGATGCTAAAAACACAAGCATAAATGGCAAGCTTAACATTGTCATGAAGAACTAGGTAACGATAAGCTCAAATTACGATTCGAGATTTCAGAGGAGCATTATACTAGAAGGTAACAAAGTTGTTCTTTATTAGATCACCCGAACCTTAAGATGTGAGTCTAAAGCAGAGATTCAGATTTCAAAAATTGAATTATGGAGTTTAGAGTGGTTTATTAAGCGCGAATTTCAAGTTTACTAAGAGTTCAACTTTAATACATTAATTTAGTAGGGTATGCTTAAGAAGAGGTCAAAAAGTTTTATTAACTTACTTAACTACCCTCCAACCGAATCTCCACAATGCAATTCCACCTGAACTGCATACAGAAGGTCTTACACTAGGCCTGAGGCGTAGGAGCCTACCTAAGGGGATACCTTAGGTCCAGAAAGACTTACCCTAGGCCCGTGGGCGTAGGAGCTTAACAGAAAGGCTTACCCTAGGCCCATTGGGGGTGGGAGCTTAGGTACAGAAGGACTTACCAGCGCTGAGCCTACAGATCATCATTCATATCCAGATAATATACCACATATGATTTCAATCTATATTTAGAAGACAATATTGCAGAAAATAAATATCTAATCTAATTTTTATACCAGAAGACATGTATCAAATTTATTTTATTAACATTATTATTATTTCATATTCAAATTCATATATCAGATATATTTTTCATAGCAGAGGTCAGAAACCAGAGAGTTGCTTTCCTTTCGTATTACAATATCATACTTTTAAATTTTAAGCATATTGTCTTGGTTTAGAACAGAAAGTATTTACAGATACATGGTACGCGCTTTATGGCCTAATTCATTTCTTAGAGGTACTTGATAGATATCAGAAAGATGACATTTGACGAATTAGACTGATTTCAGAACGAGGTCCCTACGAATATGGGAGTTCGGTAAGATAGATCGAATTAACATCGAAAGTTGATGCATCAGAATCATTGGAATTTCAGATATATCGAGAGTGATTCGATCGCTAAAGCTTACGAGGGTATTGTTGGTCATTCCGGCCTTCGAAGGGTAATTTGGTAAACTGAACCAACAAGGTATAAACGGTGATGTACATAATTTAGAAATTCTAATTGCTCATTAAGCTTTTGAGCCCCTTTGACTAATTGAAACCCATTAACACAATATTTAATATCTCACCGAATGGTACACCTCAACCGTTCATTTCTCAGAACTGACTATCGAGCAAAACAATAATAGTTCGCCTTCACCAATCGTCCATTGAACTTATTACCATAAATCAAGCATATATTCGAGCGGTATTTTCCAAGTGTTCAAACATGTGCATTTTACGTGAACTCATCCCAAAACATCAAATATGCCTTAGGAGAACAAACCCCTTTCATTATTAACTATGTACTTTCCCCAAATAAATTACACATGCATTCACACGGTATTTTCCCTCTATTATCATAATGTCTGAATCGACCAACTGACATGAGTCGTATTTTACCACTTTGGAGTAATTACAGCTGTTTGTCTTTATTGAGATTTCTAATTCCATGTCTTAGAAGTATTCTCCGACATTCTAGTATGCGAGGGTATTCCAGACATTACGATGCTCGAAAACGTTTTAATTATTCAGAGTTTATCGGTTCTTCCATCTATTCATTTGTTTCAGACCTCGAGGATATATCACATATGTCGGTCGAATGATAATTGATGCCCGAAGAAAATATTAGTCTCTAGGGTCATTGTGACCCATCTCGGCCTTATCAGTATATCCAATCCTTTTTAGTCATTTCAATCAATACAATCTTTTTCGCCCCATTGCTCAATTCTTACATACGAATATTTTTCCGTACATTTATCTTCATCGAATTATTCAGAATTCTTGCAACTCAAGCAATTTACAATCTCGAGGGTTTAAGTCTTGTTACCGTGACATTTCAATAGTTTGAGGTTTTCAAGTGTATCAGATGTCTTATCGAATCAAGTATAGCTTCTCGGGTTGCGATTATAGTTAGGGGGTATTTTTGTCATTTGTTAATCAGATATGTCCGACATTTATACTTTTAATAAAAGAGATAATCGGACTTAAAGATTTACCGTCTCAATAATCGTGTACTAAACTTGAAAGTCTCTTCAATTTATCAAACCACTTATTCGAGTATTTTTGCCTTGGCCATTATTATTCTTATTCCATAATTGATCGATATAGGCAGAGATAATCATATGCTTAAACATGGTCGTGCAAACATAGGCGAATACCAACATGTTTCAAAAGCATGCAGAGGGTAGTAATGTATTACCTTAACTCCGAGCTGCATCGGTCGATTCATGATACCCCATTCAATCGCACTCGAACCAGAATTCGACGTCGCTCAACATCTCGTATTCAAGAAACCAAGAATACCTTCAATCACACACTATCTCATTTCAGTCCTTATTCCTAGATCTCTTAACTGAATAAATAAATACATAAATAAGTTTGGGTTCAAGGTCAGATTCGGAGGCTTTCGGGTCAAAATTTTGCGAAACGGGCTTCAAAATCGGGCTCAGGATATCGAAAAACATAAAATATGAGTTTTCGGAAAATTTTGACTTTTGGTCAACGATCAAAGTCAACGCTGACGTCAGCAGGTCAACGGTCAACATGGGTCAGAGTCAACGCTGACGTCAGCAGTCAACGGGCAGGGTCAAATGAGTGGACTCGGGCTGACTCGGACGAGTTGACTCGGCTAACTCGGACGAGTTAACTCGGGCTGACTCGGGTTGACTCGGTTCGGGTTTTCGGGTCGGGCAGACGGGCCGGGTCAATGGGTCAGGTTTTGGGCTCGATTCGACTCTGGGCTCAGAACGGTTTAGACCAGTTCAGACCGGTTCAAAATTCTCAGACCGTACTTAAACCGGTCAGCTTACCCTAGGTTTCAGTTCACCGGACGGTCGTCGGGAAAGTCACCGGAGATGCCATTTTCGTGCCGGTTCTGCCGAAAATCAAACGAGCGTTAAACCCCGAATCATAATACACTTAAAACTTCACCAAACTGACCAGAATGTGACCGGAACTTACCCAAAATAAACCAAAGCCGGTCGAACTCGCGTTACTCCGACATGCCTTTATCGGCGTTGATCGGTCGATCGTCCAGTTGGGTTTTGCTCGCCATGGCTCAGAGATGACGATGGCACTGACGGCACGGCGAAAAGACGGTTGAGGCGGCCGGAAAACTCAAAAATCAGAGGCGAGAGGGAGGTTTCCGTCGAATCTTCAAATCAATCTCCACGGCAGACGAAGCGTCGGTTCTGCGCGTGGTGCTCGGGGTTCGATTCAGGGCACGACGACGAACACGTCGACAACAGCGGTGTCGATCACGGCTGAGCGGTGCTGGAGATGGAGGCGGTGAAGCTGAAGAGTCTCTAGGGGAAAATTTTAGATCTCAGATCTGTGGTTGTTCCCTTTTTTTCCAAAATGGAGCAGCGGAAGAGTTTGGCTTCTAATATAATATGGTATAATCGAATCAATTAGTTCAAAAGAAATCTATGGTAAATCATAACCAAAAATTTCCTTAGATCAAGTCGTTAAGGCTTTGGCTTACCACTTCATAGGTCAAGGGTTCGAACTTCCTTGATAGCACATTTCTCTTTTTTTCTTTTCCCTTTTTTTTTCTCAAAACTTGGGGTGTTACAGCTACTGTTTCGCTCGAAAAGGGAAGGTTTCCCACTACTTCGCGTCGACTTCATTTCCGTTTTATTTTTTATTGTTGTCGAACCCATCGCGGCCACAGTCATGACCACGGTTGTCGCTTGAGGGTGAGCCGCGGACGCCATTAATTGGTGATGTTTTTTTTCAATTTTAAAATTTTTATTTTGGTTCTACTTTGAATTTAACACTGAATGAGAAATACCTACACCATTAGATTTTCCCCTAAATGAGGAGTAATCGAGATAAAGAAAAATCGCCCTTTTTGCTCTCTCAAAACCCTAGCCACCGCCTGTGATCTTAGATTGATTTGGTTTTTTTGATGAATTTGTTGAAATTTAACAAAAACAAATTACCGGTGCGAGTTTCATGGAATTCTAAATGATGTGAGTTGGAGAAATTCGTTTCCATTGGGGCATTAATTGCTATGAATTTTTTTTTTGAATCTGCAGATCCTACCTGGTGCGGAGAGGCAACGGCGACGGCTGAGCAAGCGGTGGTGATGACAACGACGTTTTTTTGGGATCAAAGGTGATGTCAACGACGTTGGGTTAGGGGTGTTGAAGAAGATAAAATTTGAAGGGTGTAATGTGAAATAAAAATACATTAAAAATTATTTTTTAATATGGTGACACATGTCAATTATTGATTGGTCTATTATTTTTTTAATAATTTGTAAATTAAATATTTGATTTTTTATAAAAATTAAATATGAAGGGTTAAATTAAAAATCAAGAAAATATTGAGGACTAATCTTGTTATTAGCTATTAAGTAAATGAAGAATTTTTTAAAATAAAATATATTCTACATGTTAAAATATGAGTGGTCTTAGTGGTACACATCAGCTTCTGTGACGGAAATATGTAAACTCGTTGATGGAAGAAAAATTGATGTATGAAATTAAAAACGAAAAAATAGGGTAAACTACATAAATGACCATTATACTATAGGTTTAAACTCGATTTGACCACTATACTTTTAATTGGAGCAATTAAACCATTGAATTGTTGAACTGGACTCAATGTGACCACTAGCCGTTAAAACTTAACGGAGAAAGTGACGTGACAATTAGTAAAAATTTGTATAATTACATATTTGGTCATCGTTATTTATACATTATATCAATTTGGTCCTAACTTTAATTTGATAAAATAAATTAATTATTTAATGTCACGACTTTATTGGAAGACTTTTTAGTTATTTATATTTAATGATTTTATTTTCTCCCCTAATCATTTAGTGACACGTGTCACCAAATCAGAGGAAAAAAAGAAATTCAGGGCACATATGCCCTTGGCATGAAGCGAACCCGAATTGGCCTGGGTAAAGCGTGCAACATGCTTACCACTAGGCCAATTGTATCTTGTGATATGTTGTACAAAATCTAATATATATTTTAGTTTGTTGCTCATGTTAGGAAAAATAAAATAAATATGAATTAAGGGACTCGAACATGACATTTTTGGGATGCTTAAAAACATCAAAACTACCAAAATAAATCGAATAATTAAATTATTAATAATTTGATTTTTATTAATTTTTATTAATTTATTATATTAAAAATTTAAAAATTAAATTATATTAAAAATTTATTAAACGGATCTAAACTTACAAACATAATTTAAATTAATTGATATAATTTTAGAATTTTTAATTTTTTAATATAATTTCATATATAACATAATTTAAATGAATTGATAAAACTTTAGAACTTTTTTAAATTATATTCGTGAGTTTAGATTCGTTAAATAAATTTTTAATATAATTTTATTTTTTTTTTATTTTTAGTATAATAATTTAATTAAAAATTAATTAAAAATAAAATTATTAATAATTTAATTATTCGATTTATTTTGGTGGTTTAGATATTTTTATGCATCCCAAAAATGTCATGTTCGAGTCTCCTTAATTCATATTTATTTTCTTTTTTCTAGCATGAGCAACAAACTAAGATATATATTAGGTTTTGTACAACATATCACAAAGATATTGTTGGCCTAGTGGTAAGCATGTTGCACACCTTACCCAGGCTAACCCAAAATTGATTCAAGCCAAAGGCATGTGTGCCTTGATTTTCTTTTTCTCCTCCAATCTGGTGACACGAGTCACAAAATGATTGTGGGAGAAAATAAAATTATTAAATTAAATATAAATAACTAAAAAGTCCTCTAATAAAGTGGTGACACCTAATTAAATAATTAATTTATTTTATCAAATTAAAATTAGGATTAAATTAATATAATGTATAAGTAACGAGGACCAAATATGTAATTATACAAATTTTTACTAACTGTCACGTCACTTCCTCCGTTAGATTTTAACGGTTGGTGGTCACATTGAGTCCAATTTAATAGTTCAATGATTTAATTATTGCAATTAAAAGTATATCGGTCAAATCGAGTCCAAACTCATAATATAGTGGTCATTTATGTAGTTTACCCAAAAATAAATGTACTTAACTGATGAATTGTGTATAGTTCATGTAGTAATGGAGTATTTAACTCTATTTTAAATTCAATTTACGTTATTTTAAATTTTAAAATAAAATTATGCTAAAATATAATTAGGTGATTTGATTAAGTTATATTATAATAAAATTTTATTGAACGATAAAAAGTGAAATATATAATAAAAGTAAATATGGACCGTGTAATATATGCTTTAGATTACAAAAGTTTATTTTTATTTATGATTCATTTTATTGACATTTTATTTAGAAGGTCTGGATTCAAGCACATGTATGCAAGGTTTACATATACTACAATTTAATTATACTAGTAAATATGGACCGTGTAACATATATAACAAAAGTAAACATGAACCGTGTAACATATATTATAATTTAATTATACTAGTAAATCTAGTATATTAAAAAATCTAAATCATTAACTGTTGGGATGATCAATCAATAGAATATGATCAAGCAAATTGGAAAGATAGAAAGTTGGGATACAAGAGATTTATAGTGTATCGGTACCCTATAGCCATTAAGTATAAAAATGAATTTCATTAGTTAAAAACGGTATCGATATGGCTAAGAGCGTATCAACACTACTAGACCAAAGTTGGCTATTTGAGTACAAAAACACTAAGAAAATATTTGAGATTTTAGTTTTTGACTTAGAAATAATTTGAAATTTGAATCCTTATCATTTTGTTAGTCTTTTTTAGTACTTAAAAATTTATCAATTTTTACAAGTTAATCTTTAAAATTTATTTATTATATCAAAATAAAATATTAGTTTTACAATAACCTTAGAGTTAAATTATAATAAAAATACAAAAATAGACTATTTAATTTATTATTACCGAGGTATGCGGCGGAATTTTTAATTCTTTTTGTGACCCATAATTTATTGAGTCGAGTCGGTTTGAGAAACTAATTTTTTTTCCTAATACCAGCTGCATCTTTCAACAAAATCTAAAACAAAAGAAACATAATAGTTCACCCCTTTTTTCCCTAAAACACCTAAAGTTCAAATAGAGTTAATTGCTTCACATGTCCCCAAATTATAACCTTCAATTGAAATTGACCCTTAGACTTTTGTATATTTTAATTTCATCATCAAACTAAGATCTTAATTTTAAATTTTCCCCAAAATTTAGAACATTCTAATTTCATCCCTAAACTATATTTCTCATTCTAAATTGGTTCTTGGACTTTTGAACATTCTAATTTCATCCCCAAATTATAAATATATGTTAATCAAATCCCATATCAATAAAACTATTATAAAAATGTAAATGTTAATTGTCATGTAAGCATTGATATATATTATGTGATAATAAGATGTGACATAAAAATAATTTGAGGTTGAAATTAGAACATTCAAAAGTTTGAGGACCAATTTAGAATGATGGTCATAGTTTGGCTATGAAATTGAAATGTTCAAAAGTTTGTGGACCAATTTAGAATAAGTGTCATAGTTTGATGATGAAATTAGAACATTCAAAAGTTTAAAGACCAAATTAGAATTAGAGTCATAGTTTGAGGATGTGTGGTGCAGTTAACTCGGTAAAATAAAAACACGTTAAAATTAATTTTTTTTTGCCAAATTACCCAAATAGCTACCCAAATATAGATAAGTTCTTAATTGGATCACTTGATTTTAAAAAGTCAAACCGATTACTCAACTAATCAAAAGTTACAAAGTAATTCGTTTTAATTAAAATTTTAACGGGACTTTTACTTTAGACGTTAACATACTGACTTAGGCCCTGTTTGACAATTAGCGGATATCTGATAGCGGATTGTATTAGCTGATAGCTGATAGCTGGTTGCATTAGCTGATTTGACTAGCAGATTGTATTAGTTGATTGTATAAAAGTGTTTGGTAAAATTAACTGATAGCTGTTAGATTATTTAAACAAATAAAATGACATATAAGGACATGTTTATATTCAATACTTGTTTGAACAATTTATTAGTTATCAATATTTTGTATCTAATTATTATTAATTAGATCTATAAAATTATTTTTAATATAACTTTTCTAAACATATTCAAATGATTTATATATTAATTTATTATTTATATAATTATTTTAATATAATTTGATTAATTAATAAATTTAAATACACATATAAATATGTGATAATAAAAAGAAAAAAGTAAATAGGATTAGCTTATAAATAGGGTGAGAAAATATTTAATTTAGATTATTTTGAGATTTTTGGTAACTAGTAAGGGTAAACGAGTCTTTACAACTCTAATATCAAACCTTTAATCTCAAAAAGCTCCTATTATGAGCTTTTTCAAAATTAGCGGTTTCACCCCAATCCGTTCTTTCAATCCGCTATTTACCAAACAACAATATTAGCGGATTTGACTGGTCAAACCTCTAATTATGCCTCAAACATCTAATTTTTGCCCAAACCTCTCTTTACCAAACAAGGGAGGGAAAACAACATTCATGGCATAATATGTTCGATATGCTTTCTGATTAAGTTACATTTCATGTGTATATATGGTTGTTAAGTTGTAATGTTTTATGTTTGATATGATTAAAGAGTGAACTTGTATAAGCTTTGAATGATCTTAAGATAATAAGAAACTTCTTAGAACTAATTTCTTTAATAAAAAAAAGATAAAATTTCACCAAATATTAAGATCAAAACTTTATGCATTAAGCCTCTGAACTCTTAAGTCCTTGGACACTTTGGCATAGTACATAGTATAATTCGGGACTACAGTCCATGAGCTACGGCTCGGGTGACGACCCGTTATATGTGATATATTGGCGACAATGGGAGGTAACGTGGGAGATGTGTTGGGCTCGATGGTCACAACCGAAATGCTTGCCAAGTGGTGGAGAATGATGATTTTTGGGTGTTTATGGTGGTGGTAAAAGATAAGAGAAATTAACAAGAGATTTAGAGTGGCTCGGCTTTATAACCAAAGCCTACATCCACTACCTTAGCTTCCCACCAAGAATTTCACCAATTCACTAAGAATTGTTCCCATTTTCTAGGCTAAGGAGGCAACCTTTACAAACCGGTTAATCTTTCTATCCAAAGATTAACCAAGACACTCTTGTACAAAGAGAATTCAAAGCAAACACGAAATCCCTCTAATAGGTATTTGTTTGCACAACTAAGCCCTCACCCAAAACCTAAACACTTGAGCAAAATTGACAATGTTTAGCTCACAAGTGTTGTCTATACAAGAAATGTACAATTAAGCTCTAAAGACAATCTTTCATCAGAATGTTGTTGACAATTGAAGCATTAACCATTTCTTGATGCTTGGAGTTCCCTTTTATACTCCTAATTGAGTTTGTAGCCGTTGAGGACCGTTGGGGTTGAATTAGAGCCGTTAAAGCCTTTATTTCTCTCCATAAATGCAGTTCTGCAGCTTGGCGTATCGATACCCTTGAATTCGTATCGATACGGTCCCGATAAGAAAATAGCTGTTGAGCACTTAAAGCTGGTGTGTATCGATACGCATAGTAAGCGTATCGGTACGGTCCTGCAATTTAAAAGACCGTTGGGAAAATGACTGTTGGGGTAGTTGGGCGTATCGGTACGCGATACAATTGTATCGGTACGCGAACTAGCCATTGGCTATTTAAAAGCACACCGTACCGATACAGCAAAGCGTATCGGTACGTGTTTTGGCTACTGGAAAAACATTGTAGTTAAAACCCTAAAGGGTATCGATACGGTACCATACCGTATCGGTACAATTACAATTAAAACATGGTTTTGACTACTTTAAATACACTTTAAATCATTTCAAAGCCTTGTAAAATCCTTAAACATATTTTCAAGTTGTTTTTGACTAAAAACATATTTTGAATTCTTTTCAATTTAGTCTAAAACATTTTCAATTATTATATCAAAACAATTAGTTCTACAAGATGATAAGGAGATTGGCGACATTTGGTTGGATAGTTGGGAAGTTAGGATTGCTAATTTCAGACACTAGCCATTGCTATGTGCTTTGAGCTATGTGTAACACGGACCAATACTACTCATGACCAAATGTGATCCAAGGCAAACATTCTAAAAGATACGAACTCTGATACTAAGTTTGAAAACAGAACTCTGATAAGCTTTAACAAGAATCCCCAAAAGCTCCAGTATGAATTTCGATAAGCCTTACTAAGGCTGCGATAAGATAAACTATGAACTCTAATAAGTTCAATAAAATCTTGAAAGAACTCAGTTAATCTCTGAAGGAATTTCGAGTGTGACTTGAAAGAATATGATCCCTGATTAAGCTTCTAATAATCAAAATCGGGTTTAAGCTAACATTAAGATATAAAATCCTAGTGTTATTATACGCTTGAATTTTCTTTTGATGTCATAATCATTATGCTTGGTCATGTTAAGTTCACTACCTCATTTAGGCTATATAAGCCTAATGCATTTATTTTTATACATATGCATGTTTTAAGATTATCCTTAAATTTTTACGTATATGGAATCGATCTTCTTTTGGGAGTGTGGAACAAAAAATTGAAGCTAGATCGACACTGATAGAAGAATTGGATGTTAAAATGGGACAAGGGGGCCTATCGGACAAGGAGTTGGAAGAGAAGAGAAGATTGCAAGCGGATTTGTGGAAATTGTATAGATTTTAGGAATCAATATGGCGACAAAAATCGCGGGCGATTTGGTTAAAAGAGGGTGATCAAAACACTAAGTTTTTTCAACGTGCAGCGAAAATTCGAGGGATGCGAAACAATATAGTTGGTCTTTGGGTGAAGGGTCGTTGGGTGTCGAAGCTGGATAGGCTTAAACGTTGTGTTGCTGCGGAGTTTAGAGCACACTTTGCACGACAACAGCAACGTGGATCGATGGGTGTAGCATTGCTTAAGAGACGCCTTAGTGAGGTGTAACGCAACGAGCTTGAGGTGCCATTTTCCGAGGAGGAGGTTCGAACAGCGGTATGGGGCTGTGACGGTAGCAAAGCCCTGGGGCCGGATGGATACACGTTTGAATTTTATCGTAAATGCTGGTCGTTTGTCAAAGACGATGTGATGACACTTTTTCATGAATTTTATTCTTTTGGGTGTTTACCGAAGGGGAGTAATTATGCACACATAGTTCTTATACCGAAGAAGGAAGGGGCGCGTGAGGTGTGTGATTTCAGGCCCATTTGCCTTTTGAATTCGGTGTATAAGATTTTTGCGAAGGTACTTACGAATCACTTTCAAGTGGCGGCGAATCAGTTGATTAGTGATACTCAAACGGCTTTCATTAAAGTTTGACAGATTATAGATGGGGTATTGCTTGTGAATGAAGTGGTACACTCGCTGAAAAAGGCGAGAAAGGGACATGGGGTGTGTTATTAAAGTTAGATTTTGCAAAGGCATATGACTGCTTAAATTGGGATTATTTGGACGATATTCTGGATAAAATGGGTTGTGGACAGTGTTGGAGAAGGTGGATAAGGGCGTGCATTAGTACGGCTAGGCTAGCGGTATTAATCAATGAGAGTGCGATGAAATTTTTCCCGATGAAACGGGGAGTCAGGCAAGGGATCCTCTATCGCCATTGTTATTTGTGGTAGTGGCAGAAACGTTACATTGCTTATTGGAGGGGGCGATGGCGCAGGGGGTGATTAAGGGTGTGAGTGTTACGTCGGAATTCCGTTTGTCGCACTTACAATTTGCGGATGATACGTTGATGTTTTTGAGTGGAAATATGGAGGAAGCAATACAGATCAAGCATATTTTGACGGGATTCCAATATGGTTCGGGGCTGCACATTAATTTCTCCAAATTGTGTGTATTTGCGATTGGAGTGGAGGAGAGTGTGATGGAGGCGATGGCACGAGTGTTGGGCTATGAGTCGGGGAAATTGCCTTTTATATACTTGGGGATACCTATTGGGATTAATCCGAGGAGTGTTGTGACGTGGGAACCGGTGATTCAGAAGGTGCGAAATAAATTAGCAGGTTGGAAAAAGAGGTCTTTGTCGTTTGCAGCTCGGCTAGTGCTGGTAAATTCAGTGCTTTCTTCATTACCATTATATTACATGAGTGTCTTCACTGCACCAAAGGGGGTTATTGCGAAAATTGATCAAATTCGCCGTGCTTTTTTATGGGGAGATGTGGAACTGAAAAGAAAAATGAGTAGCGTTAATTGGGTGAGGGTGTGTCGACCGAAAGAAGTAGGGGGCTTGGGTGTGGTGGATTTACATTTGCGCAATATTGCTTTATTGGCTAAGTGGACATGGCGATATGCGATTGAACGACATTCTCTTTGGCGAGAGCTAATTGTCTCAAAATACGGAGAATAAGTTTTATCTTGGCGAGTAAATTGTGCGAATACAAATAGGATGTCGAATATTTGGAAACAAATCGCGATGGTTCTGGAAAATGAAAGGGTGGCGGAATTCATGGTTGAAAACCGGTTTCATTGGTTGGTGGGAAATGGGAGGCGTATTTTATTTTGGTATGACACGTGGTGCATGGATAGGCCTTTGAAGTTAATTTTTTCAAGACTATTTCAGTTGGCGGTGAATAAAATGAGTTGCGTAGAAGAGTATGCGAGGGGGGGGGGGGAGTTTTGATTACGACGATTGGTATGGTTTCTTTGGGCGTGAGTTACGCCAATTTGAACAGAAGATGGTGGCTGAGCTGAATGACGTGGTACGGGGCTGGTGGTTACGAGAGGGATGTGACGATAGACTTATTTGGTGTCTAAATTCAAGAGGTGAGTTTTCGACGAAAGAATTATTAAATTTAATGACAAGCTTTGGTGTCGTAGGGGGGAAATGGAGACTTTCATGGTTTGGAAGGTTGATGTGCCACCAAAGGTTCAATGCTTTCTGTGGTTTGCTCTTATTGATCGTTTGCCGACTTTATGTTTCTTGAGAGATCGAGGAGTTCCGTAGGGGAATAATTCGGTGCGTTGTGTATGGTGTGATGAGGGGGAGGATGAATTGAATCATATATTGTTACATTGCTCGTTTATATATGGTATTTAGGATAATTTTTTGCAATGGTGGGGCATGGTGTTGGTACGTCCGAGGACGATACAAGACTTAATTGGGCAATGTTATGAGGGGATGTTTAGGGGATTGATACGGAGATGGTGGATTGCGAGATGCGTGGCGCTGTTATGGTCCGTATGGTTGGCTCGCAATGAAGTAATTTTTCGACAAAAAAGAATGGTAAAGAATGATGTTTTGTTTCTAATTAAATTACGAGCATTGCATTGGGTTAAAGCTACACAAGAGGGGCAGATGGTCACGAATCAGCTTGGTGGACGTGCCCACATATGTGTGTTCCGATGGGAGGGGGGACGTATCGAGGCCATTGACGGTTTGGTCTCCACCTTGTTCGGGTACGGTAGAATTTAATGTGGATGGGGCGGCGAGAGGCAAGCCGGGGCCAGCAGGATGTGGGGGTGTGTTGCGAGATGAGAAAGGAAAGATTTTAGCATTATTCGCGGGACCGTTAGGGGTGATGGATTCGAATGAGGCAGAGGTGTGTGCGATTGCGTCGGCTTTGGGGTTTCTATTAGAGCTGAATTTTGAGGCACCTTGTGTAATCATTGAATCCGATTCAAGAGTGGCGATGTCTTGGGTGGAAAATCGGGAAATGAGGCCGTGGAGATTATGGTCTTGGTTCTGTTTGATAGATGACGCTTTTCTCTTATTACCGTGTGTATGTTTTCGTCATGTGTTACGTGAGGCCAATAGTATAGCGGATGCGTTGACGAAGGGAGGGGTGACGCAATTGGAGTGGCGTCGCGCAAGTTGTTGAGGAACTGTGCAGCGGGGTGTGCTTGATGTGGGGTATGGCCGGTGGGGAGGATGTGGTGTGATTTGGGGTGCATGGTCTTTTGGAGGGTGTGAGGTGGAGCTACATGGGTTCACTGGGGGAAAGGGGATGATGCGTGGATGCTTGGGGTGTGACAGGGGAGTGTGGGTGCTGTTGGGTGGGGTGAGTGCTGGGTGTAAGGGTGCGGAGTGTGTTGTGGCATAGGATAATGATGTGTTTCATTGGGATTCTTGGTTGTGTATGGGTCGTGTTTTCACAGTTGCACATTTACACGTCGTATTCTTTTCCTCCATCTAGGTTGTAGGGAGGTTTTTAATGAGGCGCGTGTAGATGTTGGTTGTATGATTTGGCGTTAATAAAATCATACTTTTACCGATCAAAAAAAAAAACTTGTAGTTGTCTTTATTATACCTCAGAACTCTTAGAATTGTGGAATTATGTTTCAGTATGATACAAGTAATTTATCATTTAAATTGTATAAAGGGATTATAAGTTTTTAAGCTTTTGTAAAGTTATATATAATTTTAGATATGACTTGTATGGTTATAAACTAAATTTGCACGCCTAGTTATATATATTAAGACAATTAGACGATTGATTTCATGAAGTCGGATGGATGCTCCATGCATTTATTGGAAAGGTGACTTGAGTCACACGTATGGGTCTTGGTATCCTGTTTGTTTGTATGAATGAATCCGAAATGGTCTGAAGGATAATAATGGATTTAGGTGATTATGAAAACCTTGCTGGTAAATGTTTGTTAATTGGTTGATTCTGAAATTGTCTTTTATATGCTAAGCACCTAGGAAGGCTCTATTGTAATATCCCAAAATAAGGCCTAGAAGTATGTTATCGACTCAAGTTTGATTCTAATTGATTTGAGATTGTTGTGCACACGAAAAAAGGAAAAAGAAAATCAAAGAAGCAAGAACACAAGAGATTTAACAAGGTTCAGCAGTGTGCTTACGTCCTCGGGAGCAAAGAGCGGTTGTTTTCTTTTATTCAATCGATAATGCCCGAAAAAAACAAGGCTTAAAGCCTAATAAGAACAATTGATGAAGTGCATAATGAGGTGAGGGTAAGCCTCTTTATATAGCCCCCTACATCCAAGTCCTATTCTAACTAGGATAACTACTACTCAGTCCTACTTTAACTAGGATTACAATTGTTCTAATCCTTCGGGGAGTAGTATTCCTTATCCTCCAAGGATTCGTACTCCTTAACCTCCAAGGATCCCTCAAGTCGGTTGGTTATTAAGCCCATCTATCCTTTTACAGTATATGAGCCATACTTAACAAATCTCCACCTTGGCGAATATCATGCCCCTTAAGAGATAAATCTAAAGTCTCTCACACATCAAAGTGGGTTGGGCTACCAAGCTTCTCTAGCTTTTGCAAACATTCAACAAGTCCAAACAATGCTTGAACTTGTCTGTAGTAACATGCTTGGTCAACATATCACCTGGATTGTCTGCAGTATGCACCTTTTGTAACAATATCTCACCAGATGCAATCAACTCTCTAATCTTGTGAAACCTCACATCAATATGTTTAGTTTTAGTATGATACACCTGATTCTTAGCCAAATGAATAGTACTTTGGCTATCAAAATGCAACTGAACTCCACGTTGCCGAATACCCAACTCCTTCACTAGTCCGATAAGCCATAAGGCTTCTTTTGCAGCTTCAGCTACTGCCATAAACTCATCTTCAGTTGTTGATAATGCCACAACAGATTGAACAGTTGACTTCCAACATATAGGCCCTCCACCAAGGGTGAAAACATACCAAGTTGTAGACCTTCTATCATCCAAATCACCTGCATAGTCTGAATCCACATATCCAACAATCAAAGGATCATGTCGCTGACTGTCGAAAACAATTCCATGTCCTAGAGTACCCTTTAAATATCTGAAAATCCACTTGACTACTTCCCAATGTGATCTTCCTGGTTTAGACATGTATTTACAGACTTGACCAACAACATGAGCTAAATCAGGACGAGTACATACCATCGCATACATCAGGCAGCCAACAACACTGGAATAAGGGACCTTTGCCATCTCTTCAATTTCCTTGTCTGTCTTCGGGCACTGTTATGTAGAAAGCTTAAAGTGATTCGCCAATGGAGTGTCACGGGCTTTGCTTTGCTCATCCCAAACCTGTCTAACACTTTCTCAACATAACCTTGATGAGATAACCATGGTTTCATTGAGCCTCTATCTCTATGAATCTCCATTCCAAGAATTTTCTTTGCAGCTCCTAAGTATCGCTTGTAGCCAATCTGAATCATGTAGGAGTTGAATCACTTGTACCATTATCGTGGAGGCTGCTTCAACGCGTACAAGAATTTCTTTAACCTGCAAACCAGATGTTCATCTCCGGATTGAATGAACCCTTCTGGATGCTGCATATATATCTTCTCCTCTAGATCACCATGCAAAAAAGTAGTTTTAACATTCATCTGCTCTAAATGCAAATCCAAACTAGCTACAAGTGCAAGAACTGCCGTTATTGAAGTATGTCTAACCACGGGAGAAATGATTTCATCATAATCAACTTATTTTTTCTGTAAAAACCCTTTGCTACCAATCAAGCCTTGAACTTTCGCCCTCCTTTTCTAATACTACTGATTTCCTTTTATACACCCATTTGCAACCAATAGCTTTCTTTCCATCATGAAGCCTAGCTAGCTCCCACGTATGATTTTTCTACAAAGATTCCATCTCCTCAACCATTGCAGCCATCTATTTGCTTCTCCGGACTAGAGATAGCCCCTTGAAAACTATCCGGATCTTCACTACTAATGTGAAGTGCAAAAGACACCATATCTTAAAAACCCAATCTGCATGGAGCCTTTACACTGGTGCGTCTCTCTCTATCTCTGGCTAAATTATAATTTTGCAACGAAACTGTATTAGAGTCACCAGAAGTTGAATTCGAACTTTCACCTTTCTCAGCTGTTACTTCTTTCTCAACTGCTCTTGGATACTGTTCGAAATCCACCAACACCTTGTCTCGGTTCTGTTGTAACATGAATTGCTCGTCAAAAATTGCATCTCTACTAATCACTGTTTTCCTTGCAACTGGATCCCAAAACTTGTATCCTTTGACACCTTTCTTGTAGCCCAGAAAGATGCACTTCTTCGATTTTACATCAAGTTTTGATCTCTCATCACCAGGTACATGCACATAAGCAGGACAATCAAAAATTCGTAAGTGTGAAAAATCAACTACATTGCATGTCCATACCTCTTCTGCAACTTTTCCACCCAAAGATGCCCGTGGTGACCTGATGATGAGATAACATGCCATACTCACAGCCTCTGCCCAGAAGTTTTTAGGAAGCCCTGCATTCAGTCTCAAGCACCGAGCCCGCTCAGCTAATGACATGTTCATCCTTTCAGCAACATCATTTTTTGTGGCGTCTTTCACACTGAAAAATGTCTCTGAATCCCATGCTCCTCACAAAACTTCAGAAACTGCGAATTTGTGTACTCTATGCCATTATCAGACTTTAAAAACTTGATCTTTCTACTCGTTTGGTTCTCCACCTCAGCTTTCCACACCTTGAATTTGGAAAAGACTTCAGATTACTGTTTCAAGAAATACACCCAAACTTTCTTAGAAAAATCGTCAATAAAAGTAACATAATACACAGATCCACCCAATGATGATTCTCTGGTAGGCCTCCATACATCATAATGCACACAATCAAGAATCCCTTCAGTTTTGTGCTTTCCAGTCATGAAACTAACTTTAGTCTATTTACCAAGAACACAAAATTCACAAAAATCGAGCTTGCAACTTTTGACACCATGCAACAAATTTCTTTTATGCAATTCAACCATTCCACGTTCACTAAGATGACCAAGACGCATATGCCATAATTTTGTATTATAATCATATGATTCAACAGAATGAGCTCCACCTACAACTGTACTCCCTAACAGTTTATAGATATTCCCTGCAGTTATCTTTCCTTTCATCACAGTTAATGCACCTTTAACAATCCTAATGGTTTCTCTATCCTCATCAGCTTTAGGAATTATACCATTCTGATGCAAAGTGCCCAAAGAAATTAGATTCTTTTTCAAATCTAGTATATGCCTAACATCACACAATGTTCTAACAGTATCATCATACATCTTAATTCTGACTTCACCAATACCGACAATATTGCAAGATCTATCATCACCTAAATAGAGAGAACCAGAATTAACAGACATCTAGGTAGAAAACCACTCCCTGTTAGGCGTTATATGATAAGAGCATCCTGAATCAAGAATCCAAGCATCCGTGAACTGAGTTGTTGAAATAGAAAGCATATCACCATCACTGCAATCTGAATTCTTATTCTGTACCACATTCACAGTTTTGGATGATGCATCACGTTTATATGTCCTAGCTCCTTGCACTTGTAGCAACGAAACGTCTTCTTGCCTCTAGACTTTGATCTAGAATTCTGTCTTCCAGAACCCCCTTCTCTAACTTTCTTCCACGATCGTTATTACCCTTAACATATAAACCATCGGCGTGAGAGCTTTCGCCTATATTCTGCCTTTGCTGGTTGTGGGCCAACAAGGTTGCAGTAATCTCTTCAACTTTGATTGTTTCTTTCCCATGTGTAAGAGTAGTCACCATGTGTTCATAAGAAGAAGGCAACGAACATAACAGAATCATTGCTTTGTCTTCATCTTCAATCTTCACATCAAGTTGTGTTAAATCGGTGATTATTTGATTGAAGATATTCACGTGCTGCGCCAAATCCTACCTTCCTGCATTTTCAGCCCATACAACCTCTACTTTAGATACAATTTATTTTTTAGAGACTTGGACATAAATTGACTTTCCAACTTGATCCATATCTCTCCTGGAGACGTCAGATCCATAACGTGATACATAATTTCATCTGGCAAACATAACCGTATGGTTCCGGTCACTCGTTGCTGTAGTGCTTCCCAATCGCCGTCCATCGTCGATGATGGTTTCGTATATCGTAAAGCCTTTAAAATCCCTTGTTGCGCTAAAATATCCTTTACCCTCGTCTGCCACAATTCGAAGTTACGTTCACCATTGAACTTGGCCACATCGAATTTCACACCGGATATAGCCATCGCAACCAGGCTCTTGATACCAATTGTTGTACACACAACAAACGAAAAAGTGAATCAAAGAAGCAAGAACATAAGAGATTTAACGAGGTTCAGCAGTGTGCTTACGTCATCGGGGAGCAAAGAGCGATTGTTTTCTTTTATTCAATTGATAATGCCCGACAAAACAAGGCTTAAAGCCTAATAAGAACAATTGATGAAGTGCATAATGAGGTGGGGGTAAGCCTCTTTATATAACCCCTACATCCAAGTCCTATTCTAACTAGGATAACTACTACTCAATCCTACTTTAACTAGGATTATAATTGCTCTAATCCTTCGGGGAGTAGTATTCCTTATCCTCCAAGGATTCATACTCCTTAACCTCCAAGGATCCCTCAAGTCGGTTGGTTATTAAGCCCATATGTCCTTTTACAGTATATGAGCCATACTTAACATAGATGCCTTTAAATAAAGTAATTGAGTAATTTAAGGATCAATTATGAAAGCTTGGAAAGTTTCTAGCTAAATTAGAATGACTAAAATGAAAGCCTTAATTGATTAAAGGTTTGCATGTAAGGTTAAATGAACTTAAAGGCCATTACACATGGCAACAAAGGGTGGAGGCATGTAGCATGGAAGCCTCGGTTTTGGGGGATGAAAAAAATTTGAACATTTCATCTCCTTCCCCAACTGACCGAAACTCACAAAGGGAGAGAGAGAGAGAGTAAGAAACCTTCAAAAGCTTGAAGAAGGGTGAATTGGTTTGTCTTGGACGGTTAAAGAATGAAGTTAGCTAATCCAATGGTTGTGTTCCGATTTGAATTCTTGTGAAAGGAGGTGATAAATTATCTTCATTTCTTAAATTTTAGAACTCAGTTGAAAATTTTGATAATGAAATATCCTTGAGATATATGTGTTTGGATTGTTAATGAAAGAAAAACAATACATATGTATACTATGTATTTGTTGAATCATTCGAATATAACTTGGTTAAGTGAGGTAGTTGAATGTATGAGCATATAGGAATTTGCGTGGACAGTTTTACTAGTATATGTGAGTATTTGTATGTTAGTGAGAATTTTTGAAATCATTAGAATGTGTGTGATATGAAATACCTTGTTTGTAGAAGTAGAACAATGTTTAGAATATACTCAATTGATGTTCAAATGCTTGTTATCTTACATACAAGTCACAAATGATATGTTTTAATTATATACTACTATGACTTTGAGGTGCCTTGTTACGTTATACATTGTTCACAAATTGTTTTGGCAAAACATGCTTTGTCTATCAAGATGACTAAGATAGATAAATAAACTTTAACAAAATAAGTTCCTTGAATATTGACTTCTTTTTGGTAACAAGATTGGTTTTGTTAATATGAAGAAATACTTGAGATTGGTATGTTTGTTTGAATGATTAGAGTATCTATGAAAGTAATATATTTGGGTACATGAATATCTCTACATTTTAAATATATATTCATCACCTGAGTGCAAAACTTATTCATGTTTGCTGATATGATCATGTGTGAATAATTAAAAGAAGTAGATAGATGGAGAGTTAATCAAGAAAGTAGATTAACTAAGGAAAGGAACTATGTTAATAACTAGTGTAGTAAGCGAAATGAATCTTTTTAAGGTGAAGTGATTTTTTTTTTGGGTAGATCGCTATGCTTTATTAAAGTATGCTCATGGTTGAATTAATTGTTATTCGGTGTCGAGGAAAATCCATGCTTATGATATGCCATGATTGATAACTTAATTAAAAAGTAACATTTGAATTGTGATAATAAGCTAAAATGGCGAGTTCATTGATAAATTGTTTGTAAAATCCTTGATTTGAATTAACTTGATTTTGAAATAACAAATACTTTAAGGAATATTTTGTAAATTAAATAAATTTTTAAGTTCTCAAAAAACTCAAAATTGACAAGTAAAAATTTAACCCAAAATGTTTTAAGGTTTAAAAACAATCCCTATAAATTTTTCTAAGTGTTTTGAAGCTAAATCTGTAGATTTTGCCTAGGCGTTTCGATACGGCTAAGGCTTGTTTCGAAACGTTTTGTCACTGGAATTTTTCATATCGAACAGGTCTCGAAACGACCTCATATCGTTTCGATACGACCTTCATCAGGGCAAGATAAACTTTGATTTTGTTTTGAAACGGCAGTTATCCGCTTCGATACGAGAGTTAAACATTTTAAAATTAGGCATTTAATGTTTTCGACCGTTGCTTGTCATAACCAAAATTTTAAAGGTAAAGTGTTCGTTTCGATACGGCCTATAGTGGTCTCGAAACGTTTTGCTACTAGAATTTTAAGAGCTCAACCGTTTCGATACAGATTTCGAAACGGCCCCCTATTGTTTCGAAACGCCTCTTTAATGCACATAACGACTTTTTCTTTTTTAGTCCTGTTTCGAAACAGGTAGGTACAATTTCGATACGGGTAGTTGCAGAACTGCATTTATGGTGGGAAGATGAAGTCTCAACGGCTATAATTATGATGTCAACCACTCAAACGGCTAGAAATCAATGAGAAGGTATAAAAGGAAGCATTTTAAGCACCAGCAACAACTATTGAACAAAAAGAAATATCCAAGCAAATCAATCCAAACCCTTGTGCAAAATAGTCATATCTTGTACCCAATTTTGTAACTCTTCATTGTATATCTTCATTTCACAAATTGGGTGTGTGATTGAGTGTAAATTGGGCAAATTTGTATTTTGAGAGATACTTTTGTTGTCTTGTATTCCTTTGTTCTTGTGAGGGTCTCAAGATCAATCTTTGGGGTAGAAAGATTGATCTTTGTAAAAGGTCTGCTTCTAAGCCTGGAAAAGGGGGAGATTTCAATAGTGAAATTGGTTGAAAATCCTTAGTGGTGACTAAGGTAGTGGATGTAGAGCTTGTTCTAAGCTTGAACCACTCTAAATCCTCTAGTCCTTCAATTTTTCATTTTTCCAATTTCATCTAAAACTTTTAAATTCCAATTCACCCCTCTTGACAATTTTCATTCGATCGATCCATTCAACAATTGGTATCAGAGGTAGACTCTTGGAAGGCTTTACATCCTCAAGAGAAGATCCTAGAAGAGTGTGATCATCTACTTCAACAATTTCCATGGCTTCTACTTCCGGCCCCAACCTCTATAAAGCTCAATCCACCATCAAGCCACCTTATTTCAATGGGGATAACTATCCCTATTAGAAGAATAGGATGAAGTTATTCATCAAGTCAAATTATTACATGGTGTGGGACGTTATGGAAGATGGTCCAACAATCCCATTGAGGAGGGCCGATGAAGGAAGGCTTGTGCCAAAGACCAAGTATGAGATGACCGATGAAGAAAGAAAGAAGCTCCAAATAAATGACAAGACTCTCTATATAATCTTTTGTGCACTTGGTCTAGACATCTACTCAAAGATGTCTTCATGTACGAGCGCAAATGAGGTGTGGGATAAGCTAGTGACCACATACGAAGGGACTAATGAAGTTAAAGAGACCAAGATTGGACTCCTCAATCTTATCTACGAGAATTTCAAGATGGAGCCGGATAAGACCATCTCCAAAATGTTTGATCGATTCTCAGTGATTGTAAATGGTCTCAAAGGTTTTGGAGAGAAGATTCCCGAAGACAAGCTTGTTCGAAAGTTATTGTACTCTCTTCCCGAATAATGGGATGGGAAGAGAACGACTATCATCGAAGCTAAAAACTTGAAAACATTAAAGCTCGATGAACTAGTTGGCTCTCTCTTCACACATGAGATTATGAAGCAAGGGAGAGAAGAAGAGAAGAGAAGAGAAGAAAATAGAAAAACATGAAGTGGAGAAGAAAAAGCAAGGAATTGCTCTCAAGGCCTCTCTACCTCAAGAGGAGAGCAATTCAAGTGAAGATGATGAATTTGAGGAATTGGCTATTGTAACCCCCTTAGCCCGGTCTAGACGGATGACCCGAACCAAGGAGCTACACGGGGAAAACCGAAGCAAACTCGTTAAAGCCAACTTTGATTAGCGACCCTTTTTTCTTTTTATCTTTTCTAGACGCAGTTTAGATCCTATGTGATCGTCAAAGAGCATAGGAAGAAATGGCACAGCGACCGGATTTCATTTAGGGGTTTAATTGCATAAATCAAGCATTTATGGGACCAAAATGTAAATTCTGTAAAATACAAGGACATTTCTGATTTTAAGGTTACCAATGTTTGATTAGTCTTATTTTATGCTTCTCTGCAAAATTTCATCACAATCAGATCATCCAAACTCACCTAATTGCATACACGATGTTCAGGGACTAAAATGTAACATTTCAGGACTTCAAAAGATGCTTTTAACAGAATTTAACGGCCGAGTATCGGTACACCAAAGAATCGTATCAATACAAGGGGAGACAGTGGCAAAACTTGGGAAAAAGGTATCGATACACCTTTCCGAGTATCGATATGCCCTTCAAACTTTGCCCAAGCGCATCGATACGCTCCCCAGTCGTACTGATACCCCTGGACCAATTGGCACAAATTTTGCTTATGTGTATCGATACGCAAGCCCGAGTATCGATACGCATACCGGAAGCATACCAAAATCCGCCACAAATTCACATTTAACATCACCAAAACATATGGACATATTAGCAACATCAAAACTAACACAAAGGCATCCAATTCTAAGCACATGGAAAGCATTTGGCATAACATCAAAAGAAAGCAAGGCATATAAAAGAGCATGCTATAACGAAAAATCATAAGCATCCCAAGGGCAAGGTAAATCAACAAAACAAATATAATGGCCTTCTACAAACCAGAAAGAGCACACATAACTTGCTGCAACTCTAGGGAGTCCAAAACACATCTCCCAAAACAACCATTAAATCCCATTTCCATATATCATCACTAAGGTAAATGTAAAACATCATACTTGAGCTTATCTAATCCTTGGATTCCTTTAAGCCTCCTTACTACCCAAGATGTCTCAATTATCTGCATTGTTGGTAAAAGAGAGCGTAATGTCACGGACTTATTTCCGTCGAACTCGATCTGTGCGGCGCTAACACTCTCGGCACAATGTTAGCAAGCCATACTCGCGCAACGCTATGGAAAAACACAAGGAGCAAGAGAGTTTTACAAGGAAAGACCCTTGTATCGAACAAAGAAAGCTTACGAGGATACTTTGCACTACACAACTCTTGAATCTCTTCTATGGATTTACAAATGAGAGGGGTGGCCCTATTTATAGGTTCCCACCTCCTCAACGGACGGCTAGGATCGATTTGATCCAACGGTTACAATGTTGCCTCCCAAAATATCTAAGACTCCTACATTATTCTAGATAAGTCCTTACTTATCTACATACATCTCTAATATTCTAAAGTATTCTAGAATATTCTGGAGATGTCCGGAGTTGTCCCGAGCCTTTCAGACTTGTCCCGAGCCTTCCCGATCATTCTCGGGTCTTCTAGGTTCCTTCGGATTAGCCTAGATTGTTGTGGAACATTTTGGAACCCCTCAGATATGTGTGGAGACGTTTGGGGCTCTCTAGACCGTTCTAGATCCTTCCTTGGATCATCTTTGGCCTTAAAATATCCAAGGCACTTCATTTTGTCTTTGTTGGCCTGAGTGTGCCTGGGTGGAGCTCTTCGGGTGCGTGTTGCGCACCTAGGTGGGGCACCATGGTGCTTCTTGGTGCACCTTGGCAGGGGTGCCCCTCGGTTGGCTATGATGTGCACTGGTGGGGCGTGACATTCTCCCCCACCCGATCTCGTGATGCCCTCGTCGCGTCTTCGTCGAATTGGGGCGTTGCTGGAGTGCTTCCCTCGACTCCTAGCTTGCATCGAATTTGCCCTCGGCTTGTCAGCATCGTTGGAAGGCCTTCCCTTCGACCCTTGTCCCTTTGTGGTCTTCAAAGCCATATTCTCCCCTTAAACATGCTTGGTGGCCTTCCCAGACGCAGTCACTTTTTTGTGCCCATCCAACCCCTTGGATGGCTTGGCCATACGAACGGCCTTTTCAAGTTGAAGTGCTGAGAGCACTCCTGTCCCTTGCTTGGTGGCCCTTGGTGTTGGTACCACACATGAAGTTGCACCCTCCGATGCACAAGCTATTGGCGAACGTCATTGGGGTTGCCTTGGCTTGCTCGAAGAACTCGAGCCCTAGGACGATCGGGTAGTTGTCCATCGGCACTACCGAGAAGTCCATACGCCCTGACCATGTCCCAACGATGGTCTTGACTCCTCGAGCGAACCCATGGATGGGTTGAGCGGTAGAGTTCACTGCCTTGATGGATCCTCCCCCTTTCACAACACTAAGACCAAGCCTCTTTGCTTCCTCCAAAGAAACAAAGTTACGGGATGCACCTGTGTCGAGCATGGCTCTTGATGCTTTTCCATTAACAGTGACGTCCATGTATAGTAACCCCTTGGCTTGGGTCTTTGGGGCGGACTGGATGCCATTCAAGAGCTGTAGCGATCCCAATTGTGCACCTTGGCCCCCTTCGGCATCACTACCTTCGTCGGCATCGCTTCCCTCTTGATGCCTTACTAGGAGCGAACTAAGGGCTTGGCGTTGTGGGCACTCCCGAACCCAATGATCGCCATCATAGATGAAGCAACTGCTAGGCGGTGATTTCTTGGCACCATGAGAGTCTTTAGACCTACTTCGATACTTATCCCTCCATGAGGACTAGCCTTTGTGCTTCGGTGTGTCCTCATCCTTGCGAATCTCTTTGTGTGGGCTCCTATCTCTTCTCCCATTTGAGTGACTACTCTTCTTATCCCTTGGCTCGTTGGTGGACTCCTTGTGGGTGGAATAGTCGATGAGGCTTTCGGCCACGACAATGGCATCGGCAAGGGTTTGTACTCCCCTTCGTCTTAGCTTGGCCTTGGCCCAACTTTGGAGACCATCTATGAAGTTGAAGAGCGAGTCCTTCTCTGAGAGATCGTGAATCTCGAGCACCAAGCTAGTGAACTCTCTCACGTAGTCATGGATGCTCCCCGATTGCTTGAGCCTTCGCAATCATGCCCTTGCTTCTTCCTCGGCATTCTCCGAATAAAATTGTCATTTGAGCTCCTTCTTAAAATTAGCAAAGGTAGAGATGGTGCACGTACCTCTCTCAAAATCGAGACACCTTCTCCTCCACCAAAGCATAGCGGTGTCGGTGAGGTATAAGGTCACGGTTTGGACTTTAGAGGCATCCTCCCTGATGCCAACGGCCTCTAGATATTGCTCCAAGCCATACAAGAAGTTGTCCACTTCTTTTGCGTTGTGTGCTCCCGCAAAGGTTTAAGGCTTGGGCACCTCGACCCTTCTAGCCTCCACGGTGGTGCTTGGCCTGGCTGCCATAGCACGTTTACACAAGGTCAGGTCACCTTGCAACGTCTCTAGTTGGGCATACATGTTGGCAAGTTCACTTTGGAATGACTCAAGTACCTTTATGAGTTCTCCCATGAGAAGGGTCTCTTCTAGCTTGATCTTCATGGCCCTCACGGCCATGTGGATCTCGGCATCTTCCGCCTCGAGGCCTTCAATCCGCTCTTGAAGGTCGTCCACGTGGGCACCCATACCCGAAACGCTTTCCTCCACGCAAGTCAAGCGTGAATCAAAGCTAGAGAGTGTGTCCTTGGACTTGGCACGAGGCCTTGTCTCTACAAGGTCGGCCTTTACTACATGCCCACCGTGGTCATACGTGACCTCGGTCTCTGACGGGCTAGCAACTTGGTTCTTGCTTGTCTTGGTCATGCTCCCAACGATCGTAACACGCTCTGATACCAACTGTCACAGACTTATTTCTCTCGAACTCGATCCGTGCGGCGCTAACACTCTCGGCACAATGTTAGCAAGCCTTACTCGCGCAATGTTATGGCAAAACACAAGGAGCAAGAGAGTTTTACAAGGAAAGAGCCTTGTATTGAACAAAGAAAGCTTACAAGGATACTTTACACTACACAACTCTTGAATCTCTTCTATGGATTTACAAATGAGAGGGGTGGCCCTATTTATAGGTTCCCACCTCCTCAACGGACGGCTAGGATCGATTTGATCCAACGGTTACAATGTTGCCTCCCAAAATATCTAAGACTCCTACATTATTCTAGATAAGTCCTTACTTATCTACATACATCTCTAGTATTCTAAAGTATTCTAAAATATTCCGGAGATGTCCGGAGTTGTCTCGAGCCTTTTAGACTTGTCCCAAGCCTTCCCGATCATTCTCAGGTCTTCTAGGTTCCTCCGGATGAGCCTAGATTGTTGTGGAACATTCTGGAACCCCTTAGATATGCGTGGAGACGTTTGGGGCTCTCTAAGCCGTTCTAGATCCTTCCTTGGATCATCTTTGGCCTTAAAATACCCAAGGCATTTCATTTTGTCTTTGTTGGCCTGAGTGTGCCTGGGTGGAGCTCTTCGGGTGCGTGTTGCGCACCTAAGTGGGGCACATTGGTGCTTCTCAGTGCACTTTGGCGGGGGTGCCACTCGGTTGGCTGTGATGTGCATTGGTGGGACGTGACAGTAAGCACAAAAGCTTAGTGATGCATGCTCTAAAACAACAACACAACAATGCAAGCTTTTAAAACATAATCTTGAAATCCATTTCTAAAACCATGCTCTTTCTATCTCATGCTTGGAATCCATTTCAAAGCAAAACACTATTTGAAAACCACATGTACCATCTATCTATCTCATGCATTCAACCAATGCAAAACTCATGGCAAGGCCACACATGCTTGATATACAAAATCCTTTCATAATCTCAAAATCCCATATTCATTTCTCATAGCATAAAAACATTTCAAATATTGGCACATGTGAATTATAGCTCATTCTCATATATTGGCATTTCATTTTCTATCTTTACTCGGATATGCGGATTAGCATGACATAGAGTCAAGTCCTACCCCGGTGGAATCTCGTATCACCGGACTCTCATGGCAGTATCTATGTTCGCCACAAAGCTTGGGTGTTTCACAAGACCTACCCGATGGAATCTCACATCATTGGACTCTCACTTTGGATCGCGATGGCACTACCCCCATTGCCCGACTCCAAAGAGCACGTACGAATTTTAGTTTAGAGTGCACTTTACATCCTATTAGTCGACCAATTATATCCGGTAACATCTCATCAATTTTTCAAATATATTACATTAAAAACATCATTTCACCTACTGTTTTGATGCAACATTTCTAAACCAATCTCATCCCATTTCAAAATCAAATTTCATGCATAGCATTTGATCAAAATCTCAAAACTCTTTGCAATATTGTTCAATCTCATGGGATCAATATAAAACATCATCTCATGTCATAAATCATGTATTAAACAGTAGGAATTTATCTTTCTCAAATCAAGAGCATGTCAAGAGCATTTAGAGGCACCATCCACATTTCGAGAGCAAATCTAAACATGCTTACTTCCGGACTTAGGATGGTGTTTCAAACCAATCCTAAATTCCCAAAACTCGTTTCCTTGCCCCTAAAGGACTTCTAAAACCATTTTTCACTCAGCAATGACGTTTCACTTGTTTGCTAAAACGGTTTCTAAGCTTCCGGATCAAAACCAAACGCGTCTGATGAAGTCTCCCCTGTTCAACACACATAAGAGCAGAGGATTAATGCATCACTATGCATTAAAATCATCAGCCACTCATTCTAACACGCTGCCCTGCTCAAAACTAGCATTTCGGCTATCCAAAATAACCGAAAACACTTCCAAACTTCCACCAATCAAAGCCCAGCCAAGATCTATCAATTCTAACCTTTTTTTAACTCCAATTAACGTAAAAAATCAACATAAACACGACCTTATACCTCCAGCAATAGCAAAACATCAAAAACACCTCAAAAACCACAAATCTAATATCTTAAACTTAAGGACCCAAGCCTATTCGGGATTTATTTGTTAAAACCTCATTCTCAACACCAAATAACATCCAAAACAAGTTGAAAATCAACCTCAATTCAGAACATTACATAGAAATACGAAAATCACCAAGATCTCATCAAGAATCTTGAATTTAACAACTCTTTCTTGTTTATAACATTAAAACAACTCAAAAACCATTAACAAAGGATTGATAACTTGGGAATTTCAGTAAACAACCAATCATTAGAGGATAAGAACGAAGCTTACCTCTAATGGTTGATCTCTCTTCAATTTGGGCAAGTTTTCTTGAAAAATCCAAAGCAAAATAAATGTGATTTGATGAAACAAAGTTGGAGAATCATTTAGAGAATGAAATCTCAACAATAAAGGTGAAAATCAAAGGTTCTTTGATAAGGGAAAAGTGTTTGGCTGAATAGAAGTTGAGGGAAAATGAGGATAGAAAAACTAACGTGAAATTGGTTATGAAAAGTCAACTTTTAGTTTCCTTTTTAATTCCCTTTATTTTATTATAAGATTATTTATGAAAAGCTCCCAAATTAAAGAGAAATCTGATGAAAATAATTGGTAAAAATAACTCCTTAAAGATTCAAAGTTTCAATCCTTTACAAAACAGTCACTAGCCAACTTTTGCAAAAACTGCATTTTGGTCACTATAACAAAATGTAATATTTCCAAAACTCATTTTGTAAAATTGTTTTACCATAATCATTTACACAATAAATAATGATTTTTTGATATTTTCCCATATTTTTAAAACATTCCGAACTTGGTTTTCCCTGAACTGACCTCAAGGATTCGAACCATTCCCGACCGGCCCGATCCAATGTCTAAAACATCTAGACCCAAAACCAGAGCGTTACATCTATGATAGCCAAGAGATTCTCAAGGTTCATGAAATTCAACCGAGGGAGAAAGTTTCAAAGAAAGAAGGATTTCAAGAACAAGAGCAAGGAAGAAGAAAAGGATCAAATAATATGCTATGAGTGCAAGAAGCCTGGGTATATAGGATCGGATTGTCCTTAACTCAAGAAGAGGGGATTCGACAAGAAAAAGAGCAAGAGGGCCAACATATCCACTTGGAGTGATGAGGAGTCATCATCCGACGAGGAACATGAAGTGGTCAATCTTTGCCTCATGGCTATTGGGGATGATCCTAAGGTAAACTATAACTCATCTAATTTGGATTTTACATATGATGAACTCTATGATGCTTATGATGAGTTGCAAGAAGTTTACGATGAGTTGGTAGAAAAATTCGAGGAATCCGTTTTGAAAAACAAGAAAATAATTTGTGATTTACAAACTCAAAACGACTCTCTTTCAAAAACC
The DNA here is from genome assembly GCA_030270665.1 of Hibiscus trionum. Classification (NCBI taxonomy): domain Eukaryota; kingdom Viridiplantae; phylum Streptophyta; class Magnoliopsida; order Malvales; family Malvaceae; genus Hibiscus; species Hibiscus trionum. Next base: position 45,172,195 of record BSYR01000026.1, on the reverse strand, counting down.
AACTACAAGTTGGAAAAGAAGGTTTTATATTTGATCAATCTTTCAAATGATCTTAAAAAGAAAAATCTTGATGTTGAAAAACTTCTTTCCTATTTTCAAGATTATCACACAAAGGAAGTGGATAATCTTAAAACTTCTCTTGATATTAGGAAAACGATTTTGAGAAAGGATGTTCTTTAAAAACCCAATATGTAGAGAGAAATTCATTTCAATACAAGCAAAGTAGCTCTCAAAGGCATCCTAGAGCTAAAAAGGTTAGGACTGTGTGGGTTCCTAAGGAACTTGTAACTTCTAAAAATTATGTTGCTATGCCTCCTTGGATTTCTAAAGGAACCAAGGTTTTAGGAGCTAACACACATAGACCCAAAATTATTTTGGCACCAAAAATCAAAGTTTAATCTTTTGTTTGTAGGGGGAGCATTGCTACAAGGCCAAAGCTTCAAATCAAAACCCATGGTACCTTGATAGTGGATGCTCAAGACACATGACCGGTGACAAGAGTAGATTCATGGAACTCAAGCCTAAGAATGGTGGAGTAGTTACCTTCAGTGACAACTCCAAAGGCCACATTGAAAGAATTGGTTCCATTGGTAATCACTATTCTATTTTTATTGAAAATGTGTTATATGTCAACAATCTTAAGCATAATTTATTAAGCATTAGTCTATTATGTGATAAAATGTTTAATGTCCTTTTTGATGTTTATGGGGGTAAAATAGTGAATATTAAAACAAATAAGATAATGTTCATAGGTCATCGCATAGGAAATATCTACATGATGCATTTAGATGACATTCATATATCTCATGCATGTTTGGTTGCTCATGATGAAAATGGTGCATGGTTGTGGCATAGAAAACTACGACATGCTAGCATTAGTGTTTTAGAGAAATTAGTTTCCCAAAATCTAGTAAGAGATTTTGCCTAAGCATAAATTCTCATTAGATAAAATTTGTGATGCATGTGTTAAGGGCAAATAAAAACATGTTTCATTTAAACCTATTAATGATGTCTCAACAAATAGAACATTACAACTAATCCCTATGTATCTATTTGGGCCTATTAGGACAACTAGTTTGGGTGGAAAATCATATGCATTTGTTCTTGTTGATGACTATTCTAGATATACTTGGGGTTCTATTTTTAAGCACTAAGGATGAGGCTTTAGAAAAATTCATCACATTTTCAAAAATAACTCAAAATGATCTTGGTCAAAATATTTCCCATATTAGAAGTGACCATGAAACCGAATTTCAAAATCTAGGTTTTGAGGAATTTTGTAACTCTAATGGGATTAGCCATAATTTTTCTGCACCTCGCACTCCTCAACAAAACGGGGTAGTTGAGAGGAAAAACCGAACTTTAGAAGAAATGGCTAAGACCATGCTTTGTGAAAATAATTTACCTAAATATTTTTGGGTGGAAGCCACAAATATCGTTTGCTACATTATAAATCGAGTAATGATTAGGCCAATTTTAAAGAAAACACCTTATGAGATTTTAAAATCTAAAAGCCTAACATTAGCTATTTTCACCCTTTTGCTTGTAATTGTTTTGTTTTAAACAATGGAAAAGATAATTTAGGTAAATTTGATGCAAAAAGTGATGAAGCTATCTTTCTAGGTTATTCTTTAAACTCTAAAGCCCATCGAGTTTTTAACAAGAGAACCTTAGTTGTAGAAGAGTCAATACATGTAGTTTTCAATGATAACCTCCTTCTGAGGAAGGATTCTTATGATGATAATGATGTAGGAATCATTGAAGCCAATGATGGTGGTGAATCATCAAAGGTGAATGAGGTTCTAACCAAAGAGGAAGAAGCACAAGAACCACCTCTAGAAGCTTTGCAAGACATGGCTCTTGAGGAAAAGGAAGTGAGCTACCCAAGGAAGTACAACTATGTCAAAGGTGGTGAAATCTTGGGTGATCCATCCAATGGGGTAACCACTCGATCCTCTCTCAAACTCTTTAATAATGTTGCATTCATTTCATGCATTGAGCCTAAGAATATCAAAGAAAAATTAAATGATGATTTTTGGATATTGGCCATGCAAGAAGAATTAAATCAATTTGAGAGAAGTATGGACATTAGTTGATAGACCTAGTAATAAATCTACTATATGGACAAAATGGGTTTTTAGAAACAAACTAGATGAGAGTTGTAACATAGTGAGGAACAAGGCTAGGTGTGTTGCTCAATGTTACACTCAAGAAGAGGGAATTGATTTTGATGAAACCTATGCACCTGTAGCTAGAATGGAAGAAATTAGGATGCTACTTGCATTTGCATATTACAATGATTTCAAGCTTTTTCAAATGGATGTCACAAGTGCATTTTTAAATGGTTTTATAAATGAAGAAGTATATGTGGAACAATCACCGGGTTTTAAAGATCCAAAATTTCCAAACCATGTTTTTAAAATAACAAAAGCTTTATATGGTTTAAAACAAGCTTCAAGAGCTTGGTGTGAAAGGCTATCAAATTTTCTTATTAAAAAGGGTTTGGAAAAAGGAAAGGTGGACACAACACTATTTATTAAAAGCAATGGCAAAGATATACTAGTAGTGAAAATATATGTTGATGATATTATTTTTGGATCTACTAATGAACTTCTTTGTCAAATTTTCTTATTAAAAAGGGTTTGGAAAAAGGAAAGGTGGACACAACACTATTTATTAAAAGCAATGGCAAAGATATACTAGTAGTGAAAATATATGTTGATGATATTATTTTTGGATCTACTAATGAACTTCTTTGTCAAGATTTTTCTAATTTAATGCAAGGTGAGTTTGAAATGAGCATGATGGGGGAGCCCCCATTCTTCTTGGGACGCCAAATCAAACAAATGAAGGATGACATCTTCATCAATCAAGCTAAGTATATAAAGGACATGCTCAAGAAGTTTGGCTTGGAGCATGTAAAGCCTCAACCTACACCAATGAGCTCATCCATAAAGCTTGACAAAGATGAAGGAGGTAAGTGTGTCGATTCCAAGCTTTATCGTTCTATGATTGGATCATTGCTTTACCTTGCCGCAAGTAGACCGGATATCATGTTTAGTGTTTGCTTGTGTGCTAGGTTTCAAGCTAGTCATAGAGAATCGCACCTTATAGCCGTTAAGAGAATTTTTAGGTACTTTAGAGATACCCCTTGTTTAGGCCTTTGGTACCCTAGAGATTCCACCTTTAACCTTCATCTTTAATCGGATGTGGATTATGGGGGTTGTAAGATAGATAGAAAGTGTACCTCCGGAACATGTCAATTCCTAGGTAGTATGCTCATATCTTGGTTCTAAGAAACAAAATAGTGTAGCCTTATCTACCACCGAAGCGGAATATATATCGGGCGGAAGTTGTTCTGCTCAAGTCATTTGGAAGTTATTGTGCGGCCACATGCATACCCACTATCGCTGCCTGAAAAGCCCTAACTATATCCTGAATCAATGGTGTCATATCAGCAGGAGCCTGTCCTTGAGCTGCATGAGGTCCAACACCAGCTCCCGCACCATATTACACTAACTTATTGACCCACCGCAATAGAAGTAATTTTAATCCGTATTAGTCTGGTGTCATCATAAAAATTGTTGTTTTGACATTAAAATCGTTGATTTTGACTTTCAAATCGTTCATTTTGTCTTCCAAACTCTTCAAGCAGGTATTGTCGTCCCGCAATATTGCGACATCTTTAAAAATATTGAATTTGCCTCTCGACATCTTATCATCAACCTTCATCGTCTCCAACGTCTCCTCAAGTTTAATTTGCTTCTTAATTCTCATGCTGACAACCTTTTTTAGCACATTCACCTTAGAAATTAGTTGCTGAAACAACTCCAACAACATCTGCCTCGTACATGATACTCTTGCACCACCATGGTTCCATTATATTACATCATCTTCCGAGGAAGTAACCTTACAAATTAAATAAATATGAAATACAAACCTTCCACATAATAAATGAATAATAAAATGACTCGGAAAGTATTATCTTACGTCTCTTTGAAGCTTCCTTATCTTTGAGTGATTTCTTGCCTTCGGGCGATTCCTTCCCTTTAAGTGTTTCCTTACCTTCAGGTAAAGGATGCTTCCAGGCAATAACCTTTAGAGTGAAAATATATAATTAACCATAATATCATTTAACATACTAAATGAATAATCTAGCGGATACCTTAGGTCTCTTAGAAGATCTCCCGCTCTTCAAGCGTGACAAATCATACCAGACCTTTGATTTCACCCGGTAAAGAATGCGAGGCACACCATTAGAAGCTGTAGTAGCTATATTATCGAATCTAGACCAATAATCATACAGCTAAATATGAATTCCATATCATTCACAACACAACATTAATATGACAAAACTCATTTTGACTTATTTTTCATAACTAAAATGGTAATCTAACTTCACCTATAAGATTGCAATAAACCCTTTTGGGTAAAGGTGTCTTCCAGGCTGCTGTAAACCGTTTACTACCTCAATAAGCGTATCGTAAACAAACTTGACCCAGTTCACTTTGCCCTTTAAGCAATCGTCGCACAACAACTTCAAATAATCTGCACGTAGGCTTGTCTCGCCTGTGGGACACAGAAAAACTCCAAGAATGTACAAAAACACCCTTGCATTCAAAGCATCCACTTCAAAAGCACCAGAAATTATATCGCACTTCATTTGTGCATGTTTAACCTTAGTGTTGAGGTTATACTTTGAACCGAGGTCTTAACCATTCTCCCTCGACAACACTTCAAGAACATCAACACCCTAATTCTTTAGGCCCAATATAGCTTCTACATTTTTAACTGATACAGTAATGTTGTGTCCTTCAAACTCAATAACACTCTTTCTAATATTGAAACTTTTCATCAATTCCCCACATAGGTCTCGGTGAAATGGTTGAGATTTTTAGAAATATATGTTTTGATATAATAATTGAAAATGTTTTGGACTTAATTGAAAAGAATTTAAAATATTCTCTAAGTCAAAAACAACTTGAAAATAAGTTTGAGGATGTTTCAAAAGGTTTTGGCAAGGTTTGAAACGTTTTTAAGTAGCCAAACCAGGGTTTTCAAGGTACCGTTTCGATACAGGCTAAACTGTATCGATACATTTTGAAACTTCCAAAATAAGTACCGAAACAGGGCTTGCCCATTTCGATATGAAGAGTTTCGGTTTCGTAACACCCCTTTGGTGTTTCGATACGTCCAACGGTCAAAACCTCCCCAACAGTCATATTTCCCAACGACTTTTTAAATGTAGCTCAACGGTCACTCGTACCGGAATAGTTTGTAACCGTTTTGATACATCTCAATACCGTTTCGATACGGCTAGAGGCGTTTCAATATGGCTTGCTGCATCATGCTTCAACGGCAAGTTCTGAAAAAGGTCGTTCCGAGACGGGCTCGTGTGTTCCGATACGAACATCACCAAAACTGCATTTATGGTGGGAAATAAAGTCTCCAACGACTCCAAAACAACCCCAATGGTCCTCAACGGCTACAAACTCAGTTAGGAGCATAAAAGAGACATTCAAGCATCAAGGAAAGAATAATGCTTCAATTGTCAACAACACTATGATGTCAAATTGTCTTTACGGCCTAAATTGTATATTTCTTGTATAGACAACACTTGTGAGCTTAATTGTCAAATTTTCCCAAGTGTATAGGTTTTGGGTGAGTGCTTAGAGTTGCAAACATATACCTATTAGAGGGATTTCTAGTTTGCTTTGAATTTCTCTTGTAAGAGAGTGTTTGATCAAGCTTTGGGTAGAAAGCTTGATCGTTGTAACGGTTCCCTCCTAAGCCGAGAAAACGGGATGAAATTCAATAGTGAAGTTGATTGAAATCCTTAGTAGAAAGCTAAGGTAGTGGATGTAGGCTTTGGGTTAGAAAGTCGAACCACTCTAAATGCTTGTGTTTAACTCTTATATTTTTAGCTTTGACAAAAACACCAAAAAATCCAATCTTTTCCACACTTGGCAAGCATTTCGGCTATGACCATCGAGCCTAACAATTGGTATCAGAGCGAGGCTCAATTGATCGGGATTAACATCCTATTGAGGTGATTCGGGAAACTCGATACATCAATAAAATCAATGGCACACTCAATCGACAAGCTACCATTCTTCAATGGTGAACATTATGCCTATTAGAAGAATAGGATGAAGTTCTTCATCAAGGGTAAAGATTATCATCTATAGGACCTTGCACTTCATCTTTTGTGCTTTAGACCCGGACGTATATGCCCAAGTCTCTTCTTGTGAGAGTGCCAAGGAAGTATGAGACAAGCTTGAAGTCACATACGAGGGAACTAACGAAGTAAAGGAGACAAAGATCAGTCTCCTCAACTACGAGTATGAGAACTTCAAAATGGAACCGGATGAAAACATCACGAAGATGTTCGATAGATTCTCCACCATCACCAATGGACTCAAAGGTTATGGAGAAGCCATTTCGGAAGAAAAGCTTGTCTGAAAGCTTATCTACTCCCTTCCTGAGTCATGAGACTAAAAAAGGACCACCATCATCTAAGCCAAAAATCATAAGACCTTGAAGCTTGAGGAACTTATGAGGCCACTTCTCACTCACCAAATCATGAACAAAAACAAAGAAGAGGAGGAGAAGAATGACGATATAAGAAAGATGGGGAAGAAGAAGGTCATGGAGCTAGGCATCAACGCGAGTGTCGTTGCTCTCAAATCCTCCACATGCCAATACGATTATTTGAGCGAGAAGGAAAGTGTAGATGAAGAGATGGTTCATCTCTTCAAGAAATTCACCCGGTTCATGAAGAGCGAGTTGAAAAATTCAGAGCATGAATCGAAGAAGAAGATGAAGGATTCCCACAAGTCCGACAAAAAGAGATCATCTTCAAAGAAAGCATATGTGGCGACATGGAGTGACGAAGACTCCACAGATGAAGCGGTAGCCTACCTATGCTTCATGGCCCTCAATTAGGGGGAGGTAACTTCTAACTTATCTATTTCTAATCCATATACCTTTGATGAGTTACAAGATGCCTATGATTATTTGCTTTTGGAATTTAAGGCATCATTTTCAAAGAACAAAAAGTTGGTTTCAAAATTGAAAAAGGAAAATGATTTGCCTTTCAAAACAAATCTAGAGTTTGAAGCAAAACTTAAAGATTTAGAGCTTAAAGTTTTAGACTTACAAAATTTGCTTCAAACGATTGAAAAAGATCATCAAAGAGAGGTAGCTGATCTTAAGAAGGAAAAAGATTTGATTTCCAAAGAGCTTGAAAAGAAAACAAATCTTGGAAAATCAAATTTTTATCAAAGACAATCTAGTGCCCCTAGATTTATTAAAGGAAAATGTTTTGGGACTGTTTGGGTTCCAAAAGAACTAATCACTTCAAACAAAAGGGGTGAAAATGAAAAATGGATTCCTAAGGGGACTAAATTTTCTACTACGAATGTCTATGGATCCAAATCAATTTGGATATCAAAAATTACTTGATTGTCTTGTTTAGGTGTGATGGAGATTGATCAACAAGTCCAAATTTACGGGGGAGCTCCATGCACACAAGGAAGAACACTTGAAGAAGGAAGGCTTCACATCCTCCCTTGAAGTTCAAGTGTTGGTAAAATCTAGTTGTTTTATTTGTTTAATTTGATTTATTTTTAGTTCAACTAGATTATCACGTGTTGGACTAACAATATTTGATGCTTTGAGCAATGGGAGCCAATTTTAAAACCAAAAGTTTTTTTTAGTGTCAAAATTTTTTTAACCTCCTATGTTATTTTGAGCTTAATGTTTTTTTAAATTCTTTTTGATATAATGAAAAGGGGGAGAAATGGTTTGAAAATTTGATTTTTTAAGAGAATTAGGGGGAGCTTTAACTTCTTTTAATTTTTGAAATCTCTTATTCAAAATTTTAAAATACAAAGGGGGAGAATCCCAAACAATTTTTCAAGTTGGTTTTATTATATCAAAAAGGGGGGAGATTGTAGAAATACATGTTTTGATATAATAATTAAAAAATGTTTTGGGCTTAATTGAAAAAAATTTAAAATATTCTCTAAGTCAAAAAAACTTAAAATAAGTTTGAGAATGTTTCAAAAGGTTTTGACAAGGTTTGAAACATTTTTAAGTAGCTAAACTAGGGTTTTCAAGGTACTCGTTTCGATACAGGCTAAACTGTATTGATACATTTTGAAACTGTCAAAACACGTACCAAAACAGGGCTTGCCCATTTCGATACGGAGTGTTTCGATTTCGAAACACCCTTTGGTGTTTCGATTTCGAAACACCCTTTGGTGTTTCGATACATCTAACAGTCAAACCCTCCCCAACGATCATATTTCCCAACGACTTTATAAATGCAGCTCAATGGTCACTCGTACCGAAACAGTTTGTAACCATTTCGATACGGCCAGAGGTGTTTCGATACAGCTTGCTGCAGCAGGCTTCAATCGCTAGTTCTGAAAAAGGTCGTTTCGATACGGGCTCGTGTGCTCCGATACAGACATCACCAGAACTATATTTATGGTGGGAAATAAAGTCTCCAACAGCTCCAAAACAACCCCAACAGTCCTCAATGGCTACAAACTCAATTGGGAGTATAAAAGAGACCTTCAAGCATCAAGAAAAGACTAATGCATCAATTTTCAACAACACAATGATTTCAAATTGTCTTTAGGGCCTAAATTGTATATTTCTTGTATGGACAACACTTGTGAGCTTAATTGTCAAATTTGCTCAAGTGTATAGCTTTTGGGTGAGTGCTTAGAGTTGCAAACATATACCTATTAGAGGGATTTCTAGTTTCTTTGAATTTCTCTTGTAAGAGAGTGTTTGATCAAGCTTTGGGTAGAAAGCTTGATCGTTGTAACGGTTCCCTCCTAAGCGGAGAAAAGGGGACGAAATTCAATAGTGAATTTGGTTGAAATCCTTAGTATGAAGCTAAGGTAGTGGATGTAGGCTTTGGGTTAGAAAGCCAAACCACTCGAAATCCTTGTGTTTAACTCTTATATTTTTAGCTTCGACAAAAACACCCAAAAATCTAATCTTCTCCACACTTGGCAAGCATTTCAATTGTGAACATCGAGCCTAACAGGATTTTTTATTAATTAACGACCCAAAACCAATTTCTTCAACAACGAGATCAATCTCCATCATCGTTATATCTTTCAACAATTTGTGCAATTGTATCTGACTACGCCTTGTGTTAATAGATGTCTACAAGGGATACGATAATAGTAATTACGTCAATTTCATTATTTTATATTATATAAAACAACGATTATATAATTTAAATTGTTCTTACTTTCTTCGGAATGAATGATTTCCATTTTTTGTTGTCTCCCTCTCTTGCTCGCCAAATCAATTCAAGGTTGTGTTTCTTCCTTCAACATATTCTCCTATTTCTTGGATAACTCTTTTTTAACCTACGAATGACAATTCAAATGAATTTAACATTTTACCTACGACTTTAACTTCATAAAGCAATGAAACCTACTAGATTAGTCATTTTCTCCTTTGTTTGCTTCATCCTTTTACATTCACCTCTACTATAAAAGATTAAAATAATAAAGGTATCCATTCAATTATTCATTGTGAGATTTAATAAGATACTTGAATACATAAATATCATAAACTTTATACTTACTAAAAGTGAATGTAGGGATGACATGTTTTTTGGTGCGTATGGCCTATCACATATGGCCAACCTCTCATCAGCAACACATCAAAAAAGAAATTCAAATTTCTAGTTGTCATCCTAAGAATTAAACTTCACATGAATCAATGTAGAAACAAACCAAGCTCACCCTAAACAAATTGATAAATAATTTCCAACTTAGTTACAAACAATTCTAACTTTTTTAGGTTCGAAAGGATGGAAAGGGTAACATTTCAAAAAATCTAAAGAAGACAAAATTTTTAGTTAAAATCGATGAATAATATACATTTTAAACAAACTTTCTCCGACATGAAATGCCATTCCATACCTAGATTTCCAAATAAAAACCCTAAATTTCAAGTATTTTGCAAAAAAAATAGGGTTTGGATTATTACTTTCACTTTGTTTGGAATGAAGGAACTTCAATGACAATAGCACAGATATTCAGTTGTAGGCCTGAATTTTTAAGAATCAAATGAGGTTTCGATCCTTAAGATTTCCTTCGCTTTGTAACAAATAGATATGATTCTATAGATATTTGATGGGTGAATTTCTCAGTTGCAACTCAAAAATGTTATTAAACAAATGACGTTTCGATTCTTATTTGGATGAGGGTATAATCATTACGAGTACCAAAATGACGATGTAAGCTGTGAAACCTAGAAAAAAAAACTAAAAATTTTACTCGTTAAACCATAAATGTTATACTAACTACGACAAGTTTCGATACTGGTTAATGAATTCCAATATGTAGCGCTTCAACCTAAAATATTGTCTATTTTTTTTAACTTTTACGATTTCTGTATAAATTTTATCCATCCAACATACTTAACCTAAAGTTTTGGTAATTATTAGTACGTTTCTATACTTATTCTATAAACATTTATTGTTAAAAGCTTTTTAAACATTTTTGGTTTACATATTTCACTACTGGTTTCGGTACATATTTTAAAGTTCCGAAACGTGGCAATAAACTTAAAATGTTATGCGTTAAACCTAAAATGTTATATTCAATACGAAAGGTTTCGACACTTATTAGTACGTTTGATACTTATTCTATAAACATTTGTTGTTAATTTTTTTAACATTTTAGGTTTACACATTTCTCTACAGGTTTCGGTAAATGTTTTAAAGTTCCGAAACTTTACCTTTATACCTAAAGTGTTATGCATAATCGTAACATTTTAGGTTGCAACATGAAATGTTATCCCCACATATGTCATGAAACGTTTCAATACTACTTAATAAGTTTCGATACATACCGACAACAGTCTGTTCTCGGTTCTGTGAGTTTTTTTGTTTCTTAATCTAACGGTCAAAATCAAACATTTTAATGATGTTCATCCAACGGTTCTAAGAACCTGACATTTATTAGTCGTATCTCAACACGCTTTTCTTTAGACTCAAACTTGTTTTCAAAAATGAAAATAGTAAAAACCGTGTTTGGTATATAGTTTTTCAAAATAAAAATGAACAAGTAATTGTTAATTAATTAAATTAAAATATTTATTAAAAAAATTCTGATAAAAAGTATGATTAAATAAACTAGTGTTTTAAAATTAATAAAAATAATAGCATTACAAGGATTTGAACCCCGATTAAATCAAGCTAATCTTAAAAAATCTTTGTTTACAACTTTTCCACACTTTTAAAACATTTTCAATAAAAATAATGAAAGCATCTTTTTATTTTATATTCAAATGTTCACTCATTTTTGTTATCATTTTCTTGAATTTTTTAATTTCACAACCAAATGTGTTTTTTATCAACTTTTACATTTTCCAATAAAATGAAAATAAAAACGACCTCTATTTTTTAGAACCAAACGGGCCCTTAAATGGTTGTTAAGTTGTTGTGTTCGATACAAATTAACTTTTGAATAGAAAAAAACATACTAAAACTTAAACTCGTAAAGTACAACAACAATTTACTTTTCTAATGTGTTTTTTAATAGTCTATAATTAATCTTTTGTACTTAGTACTTACCATGTCAATCTATGAGAAATATGTAATCAATGCAGCAACGAGGAAAACAATCAAGACAAAAATAGCTATGGTCGTGGAAGGTTTTCTTTACAATGGTTTAAGAGTGATAGTCAGTAATTTTCTTGCAAAATAAAAGTTTCCTCAAGTGTCTTAATTTTATAGTTTAAAGACTTATTTTAAATTGTAGTGTTTAGGGGTTTAAAATTTAAGGATTGTGGTTATAATTTATAGTTTAGGGTTATAATTTAAGATTTATAAGTTAAAACCTAAATCTTCATCATATTATGCTAACATCTAAACCCTAAATTCTAACCACTATCCCTAAATTCTAAACCTCACTCTAAATTAAATCCCTAAACCCTAAAATTAAAATACTCATGGAAACATTTTTCAAGCCAAAGTCTAAAATCTAACATTGTTAGTCCTGACTTTGATTCATAACACACTTTCATTATAATTTAAGGGTAATTATTTTATAAACCGGTGATGCAAACTAAAAGTTTCTATAAATATCTTAGTTTAGGGTTTAGAGATTCATTTTATGCTAAGTTTATGGGTTTTGGTTTAGGAGTTTAGAATTTTGGGGGTATTGGTTAAAATTCATAGTCTAGGGTTAGAATTTAGGGTTTATAGGTTAAGACCTAAATCCTCACCATATTACGCTAACCTCTAAACCCTAAACTCTAACCATTATCCCTAAATTCTAAACCCATAGACATAAACCCTACCCTAAATTAAATCTCTAAGCTCTAAAATTAAAATACTCGTAGAAACTTTGTTCTCGCCGCCAATGTATTGACTATAAATCCATAATTTAAACTATTAAACTCTATAAATAAACAATGGGTGAATATTTGACACACTACTACTACTAGTGTAAAAAAAATAACACAAGCATGCTTGTTTTCAAGCTAAAATCTAAAATCTAAAATCCTAACCCAAAAACATAAATCGTAAACCATAAGTTCTAAACCATACAACTTAAACCCCCTAAACTCTAAAAACTCATAAATAACTCCAGTTGTGGAAACTTATTTTCCACCGCCAATGTATAGAATAATAATCTATAAACAATATCATAATATAAAATATTTTAATTATCCACCTAAAAAATATTTTAATTATTTTTTATGACACAAAATACAAATATTTAATCGTGTATCTTAAAAAATAGTTATTTAAATGAAACAAAGATATACAAATAATTAATTAAAACCATTAAATACATAAATATAGGTGCCTCCAAGAAACTGGTAAACACATTTGTATTTTGAATAACCAGAGAATCTAACATAGGGAATAATAACTAAATCTGACCTAAAACTTTATACCTAAAAATATTTTTTTTATAATCCTAAACTACCCTGGTCACATCCCACTCCCACTCAATTTTGGGTGGGAATTGTCGGGTACCCGGTTTTTGGGTACTCGGTTCATCCGGGTACCTCAAACACCGGCATGTGTCCCGGCCCACTTTATTCGGGTACCCGATACAACTAGGTACCCGGGTAATCGGGTAACGGGTACCTGCCACTTTTTCTAATTTTATAAAACATATACATACCTAATAAAAGTTCGAATTATATAATCTCAACAAAGAGTTTAATATTCGAATTATCAAACCCAAACAATATTAAAATCCATAAACCTAAAAAAACACAAACAATATTAAAATCCATAATCCTAAACAAGTTTTCAAACACACAAATTTAAGTTTTTAACTTAAACGTTTAAAGTTTAAACACAAACAACTTGATATCAAATTCAAAGCTTTTTGGCTCCTTCGAAATGTTTCCATGCTCCTGTAAAATAGCACAAAGGAAAGAATTTTCACAAAAAGCACATAAAAGAAAATTAATTTATATTCAAATAGTTGCGATCAAATCTATCATGTTACCAACATTATATCAACTATTAAGTATTAACTATTAAGAACTGATCAAAGTAAAGTTGTTAACAAATGCAATGATACAAATAATAAAATAAGTAAAATAACACAAATGTATCATCAAAGTAAAATTGTTAACTATTAAGAAATGATCAAAGTAAAGTTATTAACAACATGTTGCCAACATCATATAAACTATTAAGTATTAACTATAAAGATATGATCAAAGTAAAGTTGTTACCAAAGTCTAGGACACTTCAAGTGTGGTGTCTGAAACTTCTGTTGTCTCATCAATGACAATTGTTGGTTGCTCTAATGTCAAATCTTGCATCTCTGCATAAAATATTTCATGTATACAATGTATCATGTGTGTTTTCAAACATAAATATTTAAATATCTAAACTTGAAATCGAAAACAAACCTTCTTCTATATTCTCCAATGATAGCAAGTTCTCCTCTATTACAATAGGGTCATGAGAAGAACGAATCTGATACTGAGTGCAAATAAGCGCTTCCACCAATCTAGGAGTCAAAGACGTGCGGAATGAATCAAGAACACGTCTTCCTGTGCTAAAAACGGACTCCAAAGCAACGGTAGAAACTGGAATTGCAAGAACATCGCGTGCCAATCTCATAAGAATTGGATAGTTGTTTGTTTGCATAGACCACCAAACCAAGATATCAAAATCATCACTCTCAAGAGCACATTTATCCCCCTAATATCTGTCTAGATTAGTCATTGTTTCAAAAGTATCAACAGATTCAATCTCGGTCACATAGTCCTTTCTCAAAATTTTTCCTTTTAACTTTCTTATTTCTCCCTCAGCATCTTGACCGCTAGAAGTAGGATTTATAGAGCAAGGTGTCTTTTGTGTTAATGAATGTTGCATAGAAGCATAAAAATTAAACAACGATGTCAAAACATCTTTAATTCGTTGACACAAGACATAAGAATTGCTAGGATCATAAGAACGACGAACGATCCACTCAACATATCTTAACTTATGCCTAGGGTCAAAAACTAAAGCAATGAACATCAACACATTCAAATTGTTAACATTCTCCCAATACTTATCAAACTTCAACTTCATTTAGCGTGCTATGCTCCTAAGCCTATCATTCGATTGCAAGTCATCAACATAACGACTAATTGTATACCCAATATCATATATTTGTTCCACAAAGATATTACTAGTCACATACCTTGATCCAGAGAAGCTCAATGTAGTCTCATAAAATATCTTAAGAAAAGGCAAGAATGAAGAAATTTTATCCCAATCTTCATCAGTATGAGCACCACCAACCTTCTTAAGCTCCTTCGTGTAAGGAAGGTACTTAGTTTTCATATTTCTAAATGATTTCTTAAACACTAAAGCACTTTTGAGCATGGAATAGGTGAAATTCCACCTTGTTTCAACATTCAAGCAAACAAGAGCTTTTCTATCTATATTCTTCTCTTTGACACAAGACTGAAACTTTTGAAGTCTTGCAGGAGAGGACCTCACGTACTTCACAGCAGCACGAACCCTTGTAACAGAAGCATCAACATCTTTCAGCCCATCTTCAACAACCAAATTCAGAATATGTGCAGCACATCTCATATGGAAAAATTCACCGTTCAACACACTTTCATCCCACAAGTTCAGAATCTGCTTTAAATACTTTATTGCTAGATCATTAGAACTAGTATTATTAACTGTCACCGTTAAGATCTTCTTAAGATCCCACTCTTATAAGCACTTTTCAACTGCCCTACCAATAAGCTCTCCGGAATGATCGGCAATTGGGCAAAAGTTGATAATCTTCTTATACAATTTCCAAGCATCATCTATAAAGTGGGCAGTAAGTCACATATATGGCAAGTTCTGAGTAGATGTCCATGTGTCTGTCGTAAGACATACCCTAAAGGATAAATTATTGAAGAAGTTCTTCAACTATTTCCTTTTTTCAATAAAAAGAGCATAACAATCTCTTGTAATAGTACCACGTGAAGGAGGAACAAAGTCAGGAATAGCAACTTTGCAAAACATACGAAATTTTTCACGTTCAACAAAACTAAATGACAACTCATCCATAACCACCATTTTAGCGAGTGCTTTTCTAATCTTCTCTTGATCAAAATGCCAAAGTTTACGAACACTGACTCTTTCTATTGTCCCATCGGTGTTGCACTTTGTCTTGGACTCAAAATCTAATATTGTTTGTTTTTTTGTCCAACTTAAAAGGAGTTTTCTTGCACCGATTTGTGTGACGCTTCATAGCATTAGTTCCGTTGGCGGTTGAACAAGATATCTTTGCAGCACAATAAATGCATTCAGCCCGTTTTTATCACCAACAATTGCTTTAAAATGATCCCAAGCAGTAGAAGTTTTTTTTTCCTTTTACCTGCTTTAGTTGATGAAGCTTCAGCATGCTTCTTTCCCTTCCTTTTCTTGGTTTCAGTTCCACTTGTTGGAGTCTCCTCATTATTTTCAGGTTCTTTAGGTGACTCAGTAGAGGAAGATAGCGTAACATCAACATTTTCTCCAGTCATTGACATATCTGAAAAAGAGAAGATGAAATTATAAATTTATAAGTAACAAAAAAGTGATCCCAAGGAAAATACTTTATATAACCCGAGAGTTCTAAGCAAACAATAAAAAAACCAACATTTTCCGTATTATGCAGCCTGAAACATTAAATGATGCACTCAACAGAAAAGATGGTATAAAGGGTATTGCATCAATCTTCAAAACTAAATCATTCTCTCATGCAACAAGATATGTCCTAAACAAGTCGGGGAAAGGATAAGAAACAGCAAAATTTCTCTTCATCATGTTAGATAACCGAAAATGACCTGATCGAATTAGTAAACTCAAACTGCAAATGGAATTTGTACAATGTTAACATAGATCGACGCCGAAGCTAAAATCTATGATCGTAAACCCAACGCTTACCTACTAGCCAAATACCCATTATAATACACAAATTGTTGAGTGGATCAATGGATTGATCAAAGCCAAGAGGGGGTGAATTGGGTTTTTAAAATTTTGTTGAAGAAAGTGGAATGACTAAAATTGAAGAACAAGGCAATTTAGAGTGATTCAAGTTCCAAATGAACTCTACATCCACTACCTTAGCTACCACTAAGGATTTTCCAAAAATTCACTAAGTGCTCTTCCCCTTTTCTAGGCTAAGGAGGTAACCTTTACAATACCGGTCAAATTTTCTATCCAAAATTTGACCAAACCCTCACTAGGATACAAAGAAGAATTTTAAGGCAAGTAGAATATCTCACAATACAAATTTGCCCCTTTTGATACAAGCACTCAACCCAAATTGGAATACAAGATAAGATTTTCACACAACACAATTTCAGATTTTACAAGAATAAGAAATTAGGCACTTTGAGCTTGGATTTTTGTATAGATGTTTCTCTTGGATGCAATAGTCGTTGATGGTCTTCAATAGGCTTGATTTTATACCTTCTCCATTAATTCTAGTCGTTTGGGTGGTTAGTGTATTGATTATAGCCGTTGGGACCCTCTCTTTCCACCATAAATGCACTTCTGCAGCTTATCATATCAGTACACGGGAAGGCGTATCGATACATGTCTTAAAAAAGAAAGAGCCGTTGCACAATTATAAGAGGGGAGTATCGGTACGGGATAGGGATCCGTTTCGATGCGGATAGAAGCGTACCGATGCAATTTTTTACTTCAAAGCTCACTGGAGAAATCAGTATCGATACGGGAAAGAGCGTATCAGTACGGGTTATCCAACTCTTTAAAAGTTTGTTACCTACCAACTAACACCAACGGTCAAAAACATTTAAGGCTCTGAAATTTAAAATTCATTTAAATTCGTATCGATACGGGAGACACCGTATCGGTACCCCATTCAATCTCAGTGTGATTTTATAGAGAGAGCGTATCGATACAGATACAATATGTTTCGATACCTTGTTTCGATACGGTAAGGGGCGTATCAAAACAAATCTTTCCAGTGGCCAAGTTTGTAATAAAGGTATCGATACGAAAAGGAGCGTATCGATACGCATAGACGATTTTTTAATAGTTTGGCCTTGGAATAGTTAGAAAATATTTTAGAGTTTGAGTTTTTCAAACTAGAGTAAAGCCTTGTTGATTTGAAACCTTTTGAGGGAGTTAAAAATATATTTCAAGTTTTTCAATTTAATCCTTAAAGCACTTTGTTATATCAAAATCAAACATAGGTTTTACAATCTCCCCATTTTTGATATAACAAAACCAAAACTTGAAATTTTTAAGACTTTTGAAAAACTTTAGAAAACAACTCCCCCTTAATGTTAGCTATGTAAATTTTAAGTTAAAATTTTAAGTGAGCTTGTTCCCTCTCCCCCTTTTTGTTAGATAAAAAATAAGAGACATGGGCAAAAGGCATAAACAATAACCAAGCAATATATAATAGATAAGCATTAAGTTTATAAATAAAGAAACATCAAAAATAAAATCCAAACAACAATAATCAAAGCATAGGTTTTAAAAAGTAAACTTAATCCTAAGAGCATAATTCAAAGTGTATAACTAGAAATCCTAAATGACATGAATTGAATGCAAAGACAATCTACTACTCTTCTCCATCGCCATCTTCATCGTCATCTTCGTTGGCATCATCATTCCTCCTAGATTGACGCCACCCATCATGGAAGGCCGTGAGAGAGATGTTCATCGAGTTTTTCCCGGCCTCAATGGATGAGATACGCCTCTCCACATTCGTCATACGATCTTCTAAGCATGTGAAGCGTGTGTCTATGACGGCAAACCCCGAATTCATGACTTGATCCATAAAAGCAATCCTCGTGCGTAGGCCCGTGAATTGTTCATTGAGAAAAGTCATAAGAGCATCCATGGATGGAGGAGGAGGATCTTGAGGATTGGCAATCTCTTCCGGAATCACATCGCTAGGAAGCTCGGAGATGCGAAGCCAACTACCATTGAAGTAATGAAACTTCCCCCTAGAAAGAGATCTCTCATCAATAGGATCGGTAAGGGGTGTCGGGTAGTCGTGAGAGCAATCAATCTCCTTTTGAGTGAAGAAATAGCTCAAAGCGGTGCCGTATGTGAATGAAGTGACAAGAGTTGTGTGACAATGTTGCACGAAATAGACAATCTCTACAAACATGATGCGAGTAAGATTAGGTTGTTGTCTCTGGTGAAAGCACTGAATCCAAAAGTCATCAACTTGGCGGATGGTTGAATATTTCCCTCCCGAAGGCCTAAACCACCAAGTAATCATCAAGTGTAGGATTCGATCTTGAGCATTGAGAACGATCACGGAACCCCCTAAGACATGGACAAGAGAATTCTCATATTCGATACCCTCATCATTTAACTTAAAAACAACACAAAGAGATGGAACATCTACGATAATATTTTTTCCCATGAGATAGGAGTTAACGGCAATAACATTACCCGAGGGATCGACAACACACTTGACATTAGCATAAAATATCAAAACCAGACTGCGAAAGAAAAATCCTGGGATTTGTATAAAATCTATAAATTTCCATTCTTGGAGCAAAGGTAAGTAGACAAATTTGAAGCACTCCGAATTAAGAGAAGGAACGGAAATTACCCTCTCCGGTCGGATTTTGTAATTTTGAAAAGAGCAAAAGTAGTTGAGTTCCCCGGTAGTTCTAAAGCACCTTTGATAAATAAGAGTCAAATTAGGGCGAGTATCATCTTCAGGATTGGATGCTTCACCGACTTTGCTAGTACGTGCTCTCTTTTTGGGTGTCATTGTCTAGAGAAATTGATCAAAACAATATGTATGCATTATTTTTCTCATTCAACCCATGGAAAATCAATAATCAAGGTTGACAAAAATTTTTGAATGAGCAAAACAAAACAAAAAGAATTTAAAACGAAAATCACAAAGAAAATAAAAAGAGAAAAAGAATTGTATAGCTTGATATTGATATAGAGAGAAATGGATAAAGAACTTGCACCAAATTGATGGAGAGCTTTAAAAACTTGGCTTGGTGTTGAAAAACCCTCAAGAGATTTTTAGTTTTGTGGTGAAAATATGAGGGATTGAGAGGCTTTTTATAGATGAAAATCGTCTAGGGTTTTGAAAATTTAGTTTTGGTAAAAGTGAAACTCTTTTAATGCCATTAAGTAGCTGTCTGCGCGATCGAGTATCGATACGCCAAAGGGTGTATCGATACGGGGGAAAAAAGGTAATTCCCTGGAAAGACGTGTCAAGGGACCGTATCGAAACGAATGGCATTCGTATTGAAACATTCACAGCTCGTATTGAAACAGGTTTAACCGTATCGATACCCATAAGAGAGAAAATGCATTCTGGTCAACTAATGAATTACGTGCATCGATATGCATAAGGCCGTATCGATACCCTATTCCCAGAAATGCATTTTTGGCTTTTAGAACAACCAAAGTCTCGACTTTAACATCTCCTAAATGAATGCAATTGATGAATGAGCAAGTCTAAGCATATTCTAACAGAAGCATACTCCCTCTAGCTATAAGCATGGTTTCTATCAAGATCAACAACACATAAACATGCACTTTCACAAATTCAAGCAATTTTAACCTCAAAAAGAGTCCTAAAGAGTCAAGGTAGGCTAGTTAGACCTAACTCTCTCCTAAGGGACCAAAAACGCTCTTTGTCTAGAGGTTTGGTAAAAATGCCCGCTAGTTGGTTCAATGTGTCAACATACTCTATAACAACATCTTGCTTAAGGACATGATCTTTAATGAAATGATGCCTTATTTCTATATGTTTGGTTCTAGAGTGTTGGATGTGATTTTTGGTTAAGCATATAGCACTAGTGTTATCACACTTAAGGGGTATGGTTTCAACTTTAACTCCATAATCTAAGAGTTGTTGCTTCATCCAAAGGACTTGAGCACAACAACTCCCTAAGGATATGTACTCGGCTTCGGTGGTAGATAGAGCTACACTATTTTGTTTCTTAGAGAACCAAGATATGAGCATACTACCTAAGAATTGGCAAGTTCCCGAAGTACTTTTCCTATCAATTTTACATCCCCCATAATCCGCATCTGAATAAGCATAAAGGTTGAAGGTTGAGTCTCTAGGGTACCAAAGACCTAGACAAGGAGTATCTCTAAGGTACCTAAAGATTCTTTTAACGGCTATAAGATGAGACTCTCTAGGACTAGCTTGAAACCTAGAACACAAGCAAACACTAAACAATATATCTGGTTTACTTGCGGTAAGGTAAAGCAAAGATCAAATCATAGAGCGATAAAGCTTAGAGTCAACACACTTACCTTCTTCATCTTTGTCAAGCTTGGTAGATGAGCTCATTGGTGTAGCTTGAGGCTTTGCTTACTCCAAGCCAAACTTCTTGAGCATATCTTTCACGTACTTTGCTTGATTGATAAAGGTGTCATCCTTCCTTTGTTTGATTTGGAGTCCCAAAAAGAATGAGAGCTCCTACATCATGCTCATCTCGAATTCACCTTACATTAACTTAGCAAACTCTTTGCAATGACACTCATTAGTAGATCCAAAAATAATATCATCAACATATATTTTCACTGCTAAGATGTCATTTTAATATCTTTTTATGAAAATGTAGTGTTCTCCTTACCTTTTTCAAAACTTTTTTCAATCAAAAAGTTTGAAAGCCTTTCATACCAAGATCTAGGAGCTTGTTTTAAACCATAAAGTGCTTTGGTTAGCTTAAAAACATGATTTGGAAATTTTGAATCCTCAAAACCCGGTGGTTGTTCCACATACACTTATTCATTTATAAAACCATTTAAAAATACACTTTTCACATCCATTTGAAAAAGTTTTAAATTATGATAACATGCATATGCAAGCAACATCCTAATAGCTTCCATTCTAGCTATGGGTGCATAGGTTTCATCAAAATCAATTCCCTCTTCTTGAGTGTAACCTTGAGCAACTAGTCTAGCTTTGTTTCTCACTATGTTACCACTCTCATCTAGTTTATTCCTAAACACCCATTTAGTTCCTATAGTAGATTGATTACTAGGTCTTTCAACTAATGTCCATACATTACTTCTCTCAAATTGGTTTAACTCTTCTTGCATAGCCATAATCCAAAAATCATCTTTTAATGCTTCTTTAATGTTCTTAGGCTCAATGCATGAGATAAAGGCAACATAATTCATGAGTTTGAGAGAAGATCTAGTAGTTACCCCCTTGGATGGATCACCCAAAATTTCACCACCTTTGACATAGTTGTACTCCCTTGGGTAGCTCACTCACTTCCTTTTCCTCAAGAGCCATGTTCTTCAAGGCTTCAAGAGGTGGATCTTGTGCATCTTCTTCTTTAGTTGGAATCTCATCCTCCTTTGAAGTTTGTCCTCCATCAAAGGCATCAAGGATTCCTACATCATCATCATCATAAGATTCCTTCCTCGGAAGGAGGTTATCATCGAAAACAACATGTATAGATTCCTCTACAACTAAAGTTCTTTTGTTAAACACGCGATAAGCTTTAGAGTTTAAAGAGTAACCTAGAAAAATAGCTTCATCACTTTTTGCAACGAATTTACCTAAATTGTCTTTTCCATTATTTAAAACAAAACACTTGGAACCAAAAGGATGAAAATAGCTAATGTTAGGTTTTTTCGATTTTAAAATCTAATAAGGAGTTTTCTTTAAAATAGGCCTGATCATTACTCGGTTTATAATATAGCAAGCGGTGTAAGTGACTTCCGCCCAAAAATATTTAGGTAAATTGTTTTCACAAAGCATGGTTCTAGCCATTTCTTGTAAAGTCCTATTTTTCCTCTCAACTACCCATTTTTTTGAGGAATTCGAGGTGCCAAAAATTGTGACTAATACCATTTTCATTTAAAAACTCTTCAAAACCTAGATTTTGAAACTCGGTTCAATGATCACTTCTAATGTGAGAAATCTTAAGCTCGAGATCATTTTGAGTTATTTTTGAAAATGTGATGAAGTTTTCTAAAGCCTCATCCTTGGTGCTTAAAAAGAGAACCCAAGTATATCTAGAGTTATCATCAACAAGCACAAAGGCATATGATTTTCTACCCAAGCTAATAGTCTTAATTGGCCCAAATAGATCCATATGAAGTAATTGTAAACATCTACTAGTAGAGACATCATTAATGGATTTAAATGATGATTTATGTTGTTTACCCTTAGAGCGTGCATCACATATTTTATCATTTGAGAACTTAATCTTGGGTAAACCTCTAACTAGATTTAGAGAAACTAATTTTTCTAAAACACTAATGCTAGCATGTCCTAGTTTCCTATGCCATAACCATGTATCATTTTCATTTTGAGCAACAAAACATGCATGGGATGAATGAATGTCATCTAGATGCACCATATATATGTTACCTATGCGATGACCAATGAGCATTATTTTATTTGATTTAATGTCAACAATTTTACAACCATTTTTATCAAATAAGTCATTAAACATTTTATCAGACAATTGACTAATGCTCAATAAATTGTGTTTTAGACCATTGAAATACAATACATTTTCAATGAGTATAGTAGAGTGATTACCTATGGAGCCAATACCTTCAATGTGGCCTTTGGAGTTGTCACCAAATGTCACTACTCCTTCACTTTTTGGCTTTAAATCCATGAATCGACTCTTGTCTCCGGTCATGTGCCTCGAGCATCCACTATCAAGGTACCATGAGTGTTGGCTTTGTGCTTTGGCCTTGTAGCAATGCTCCCCTTACAAACAAAGAGATTAATCTTTGATTTTTGGTACCCAAATCATTTTGGGTCCACGAGTGTTAGCTCCCAAAAGCTTGGTTCCTTTAAGAATCCAAGGTGACATGGCATCAACATTGTTAGATTTGACAAGTTCCTTAGGAACCCATACACTTCTAATTCTTTTAGTTTTATTATGCCTATATGAGCCACTTTGTTTGTAGTTATAGTTCTTTCTTTTAGGCTGGTTTGTTCTAGATGATTCACCTATTTCGTTTTTCACATTACCAACACTCTTGAAAGACTTTTTGAGCTCAATAAGCTCATCTAAAACCTTTTGGTGTTCAATGTTACATTGAGAAATAATATTATTTAAATCTAAGTTTTCATTTTGAAAGTATTCAAGTTTATCTTGTAGACCTAAAACCTTTTTCTCAAATTTCATGTTAGCTTGAGAAAGTAAATCATTCTTAGCATTTAAATCCGAAATGATCTTTTTATTTTTTAAAACGGACTCCTTATACTTCTCAACTAACTCATCATACACCTCTTGTAACTCATCATAAGCTTCATACAATTCATCAAATGTAAAATCAAAAGTGGATGAGTTAGAGGTTACCATAGAAGAATCCTCCTCAAGAGCCATGAGGCAAAGGTTGGCTACTTCTTGTTCCTCATCCTCGGATGACTCCTCATCACTCCAAGTAGCAAGCTTAGCTTTGAGCTTCTTCTTCTTCTCAAAACCCTTCTTCTTGAGTTGAGGACACTCGAAATGAATATGACCCGGTTTCTTGCACTCAGAGCATATGATCGGATCCTTTTCTTCTTCTTTGTTTTTGGTCTTGAAGTTCATCTTTCTTTGAAACTTCCTACCCCGGATTGGACCTCATTAACCGTGAGAATCTCTTGACTATCATAGCCAATTCTTCAAAATCTTCCTCCTCACTAAAGTGCTCTCCTCATGTACAGAAGCTTTAAGAGCCACTCCTAGTTTCTTTTTCTTGTCTACATCAAGCTTCTCCACTCTTCTTTCTTCCTTCTTCCTTTCATCTTCCCTTCCTTGCTTCATGATTTCATGAGTTAGGAGAGAACCAACTAGCTCATCAAGCTTTAGTGTCTTTAAATTCTTTGCCTCAATGATAACAGTTCTTTTTCCATCCCAAGACTCTGGAAGTGAGTAGAGTAACTTCCGGACAAGCTTGTCCTCTAGGATGATCTCTCCAAAACCCTTTAGTCCATTGACGTTTGTTGAAAAACGATCAAACATCTTTAAAACGGTTTCGTCGGGCTCCATCTTGAAATTCTCATAGCTAAGATTGAGAATTCTAATCTTTGTTTCCTTCACATCGCTTGTTCCTTCATAGGTTGTCTTAAGTGTATCCCACACTTCTTTAGCACTTTCGATGGAAAAAACTTTGGAGTAGATATCGGGTCCAAAGGCACAAAATAGCATGTGAAGAGCCTTGTCGTTGATTTGAAGCTTTTTTCTATCATCTTCACTCATTTCATTTTTCCTTTTTGGCACAAGTCTTCCTTCATCGTCTCTTTTCATCGGAATAATGGGACCATCCTCTATAGCATCCCAAACAAGATAATCACTAGACATTATGAAGAGACGCATCTGGTTCTTCCAAAAAGGATAGTTGTCACCGTTGAAGAAAGGCGGTTTGGTGATAGATTGAGACTCGTACATGCTAGAGTCGGAGGTAGATGTCATGACTTGCTTTGTAGATGATCACACTCTTCCTAGAATCTCCTCTTACGGATGTTAATCCTTCAAAGAGGTAGGCTTTGATACCAATTGTTGAGTGGATCAATGGATTGATCAAAATCAAGAGGGGGTGAATTGGGTTTTTTAAATTTTGTTGGAGAAAGTGGAATGACTAAAATTGAAGAACAAGACAATTTAGAGTGATTCAAGTTCCAAATGAACTCTACACCCACTACCTTAGCTACCACTAAGGATTTTCCAACAATTCACTAATTGTTCTTCCCCTTTTCTAGGCTTAGGAGGTAGCCTTTACAATACCAGTCAAATTTTCTATCCAAAATTTGACCAAACGCTTACTAGGATACAAAAAAGAATTTTAAGGCAAGTAGAATATCTCAATACAAATTTGCTCCTTTTGAAACAAGCACTCAACCCAAATTGGAATACAAGATAAGATTTTCACACAACACAATTTGGGATTTTACAAGAATAAGAAATTTGGCACTTTGAGCTTGGATTTTTGTATAGATGTTTCTCTTGGATGCAATAGTTGTTGCGGGTCTTCAATTGGCTTGATTTTATACCTTCTCCATTAATTCTAGTCGTTTGGGTGGTTAGGGTATTAATTATAGCCATTGGGACCCTCTTTTTCCACCATAAATGCACTTTTGCAGCCTACCGTATCGGTATACGGGAAGGCGTATCGACACATGTCTCAAAAAAAAGAGAGCCGTTGCACAATTATAAGAGGGGTGTATCGATACGCGTGTAGGCGTATCGGTATGGGATAGGGATCCGTTTCGATACGGATAGAAGCGTACCGATGCAATTTTTTACTTCAAAGCTCACTGGAGGAATATTTATTGATACGAGAAAGAGCGTATCGGTACGGGTTAACCAACTCTTTAAAAGTTTGTTACCTACCAACTGACACCAACGGCCAAAAACATTTAAGGCTCTGAAATTTAAAATTCCTTTAAATCTGTATCGATACGGGAGACACCGTATCGGTACACCATTCAAACTCAGTATGATTTTATAGAGAGAGCGCATCGATACAGATACAATCTGTTTCGATACGGTAAGGGGCGTATCGAAACGAATCTTTCCAGTAGCCAAGTTTGTAAAAAAAGGTATCGATACGGCAAGGAGCGTATCGATACACATAGATGATTTTCAATAGTTTGACCTTGGAACACTTAGAAAATATTTTAGAGTTTGAGTTTTTCAAACTAGAGTAAAGCCTTGTTGATTTGAAATCTTTTGAAGGACTTAAATATATTTCAAGTTTTTTAATTTAATACTTAAAACGCTTTATTATATCAAAATCAAACATAGGTGTTGAGTTGAGAGGAGCTCGATTCGTTCAACCGATATGGCTCACCAAGTGGTGGAGAGGTGGATTTTTGGGTGGAAGGGTTGTGGAAGCTAAAAATATAATTGACACAATGATTTATAGTGGTTCAACCTTCTAACCAAGGTCTACATCCACTACCTTAGCTCCCCACTAAGGATTTCCAATCAATCCACTATTGATTAGTCCCCTTTTCTAGGCTCAGGAGGAAACCCTTTACACCGATCAAGCTTTCTACCCAAAGCCTTGATCAAACCCTCTTTTACAAAGAGATAAATAAAGCAAACACAAATCCCTCTAATAGGTGTTTGTTTGCACAATTAAAGCACTCACCCAAAACCTAAAACACTTGAGCAAATTTGACAATTTTGGCTCACTAGTGTTTGTCTATACAAGAATTGACAATTTAAGTGCTAAGACAATATTTGATCATTTTTTGATTGACAATATGAGCATTAACCATATCTTGATGCTTGGAGGTCCCTTTTATACTCCTTGATGAGTTTATAGTCGTTACTAGCCGTTGTGGTTGAATTTGAGCCGTTGAGGACTTTAATTCCCACCATAAATGCAGTTTTGCAGCTCCTCGTTTCAAAACACCCTTTAAGTAGAAAGAGCCGTTGCAGTCTGATGAGGCACCCGTATCGGAACGCCCTTGGCCGTTTCAGAACACGTATCGAAACGCCTAGTCCCGTATCGAAACGCCCTGCATTTAAATGTTAGTTGGGAAATAGCCGTTGGGGTTTATGACCGTTGTGGTCGAAGCCACGTAGGCGTATCGAAACGGCATAGCCCGTTTCGAAACGCTACTCAAAAATCTCATCCAGGGAAAGCCCGTTTCGATACTCGTATCAAAACATTTTTGCTACTGGAATCCCCCGTATCGAAACGCCCTAAGGTGTTTCGAAACGCCTGGACAGTTTTGTGTAGTTTAGCCTTTGAAAACATGTAAAACCCTTTGAAAATGTCCCTAAACATAGTTTCAAGTTATTTGGACTTTGGAAATTGTTTTAAATACTTTTTTAAATCAGTCCAAAACATTTTTCAATTATTATATCAAAACATTAGTTCTACAATATCCCCCTTTTTGATATAATAAAACTAACTTGAAAAATTGTTTGGGATTCTCCCCCTTTAAGTTTAACAATGTGAATAAGAGATTAAATATTTGAAATCCAAATAAAGCTCCCCCTTATTCATTTGAAAATTCAAATTTTCAAACTATTTCTCCCCCTTTTTGTTATATCAAAAAGAATTTAAAACATTAAGTTCAAAATAACAACAAAGGTAAAATTTGACAAAAATAAGAATTTGGTTTTAAAATGGCTCCCACTTACTCAAAGCATCATTAAAAATGTTAGTCCAACATTTATGATCATCTAGTTGACATAAATAAAAATAAATAAAATAAAATCAAAAGTAACTAGATTTTACCACACTTGAACTCAAGGGAGGATGTGAAGCCTTCCTTCTTCAAGTGTTATTCTTTGTGTGCATGGAGCTCCCCCTCAAAGTTTGACTTGTTAATCACTCTCCATCACACCTAGCAAAAGACAATCAAGTAATTTTTGGTATCCAAATTGCTTTGGATCCATGAACGTTAGTAGCACAAATTTTAGTCCTCTTATGAATCCATTTTTCTATGTCATCCTTTTTAATTGAAGTACTAAGTCCTTTTGGGACCCAAATACTTCTAAAACATTTTCCTTTAACAAATCTAGGGACACTAGATTGTCTAACATAAAAATTTGATTTTCCAAAATTGTTTTTCTTTTCAAGCTCTTTGGAAATCAAATCCTTTTCTTCTTGAACTTCTTGAAGCAAATTTTGTAAATCAAAACATTTTAATTCAAACTCTTCGAGTTTTGCTTCAAGTTCAAGTTTGGTTTTAGAAATCAAATCATTTTGAATTTTCAACTTTGAAATCAATTTATTGTTTTTCAAAATGTGATTTTTAAACTCTAAAACCAAATCATCATAGGCATCTTGTAATTCATCAAAAGAGTAAGAACATGAAGTAGATGAATTAGAAGTTACCCTTGAATCTTCTTCGATGGCCATAAGGCAAAGGTTGGCTTGTTCATCGTCGCTGGAGTCCTCTTCACTCTAAGTAGCCACATGTGCCTTCTTCTTATGGCTTGAAGTGCTTGCCCTCTCCTTTTTCATGGATTCTCGTTCAAGCTCTCTCAAAGATTTCTTCATGAACGGGGCACACTTCTTGAAGAGATGAACTATCTTTTCTTCTTCATCCTCCTCTTCACTAGAATAGACATGATGGCAAGTGGAGGATTTGAGAGCCATGGCATTGGTGTTGATGCCAAGCCCCTTGAGCTTCTTCTCTCACATAGCTCTAATTTCTTCCCTCTTCTTCTCATCTTCTTTGTTCTTCTTCATGATTTGATGAGTAAGAAGTGACCCCATGAGTTCATCAAGCTTCAAAGTCTTCAAATTCTTTGCTTCGATGATGGCGGTCCTCTTTGAGTCCCAAGACTCGGGAAGTGATTAGATGAGCTTTCAGACAAGTTTTTCCTCCGGAATGGCTTCTCCATAGCCCTTGAGACCATTGGTGATAGTGGAGAACCTATCAAACATCTTCTCGATGTTCTCTTCCGGATCCATCTTGAAGTTCTCATACTACAAAGTGAGGAGCCCAATCTTGGTCTCCTTGACTTCATTGGTTCCCTCGTATGTGACTTCAAGCTTGTCCCATACCTCCTTGACACTCTCACAAGAAGAAATCTTCTCATAAGTGGATGGGCCAAATGTATAAAAGAGAATGTGCAAGGCTTTCCAATTTAGCTCCATCTTCTTGCGATCGTCGGCACTCCACTCCGCTTTGCTTTTTTGAGGCACGAACGGACCATCTTCAACTATATCCCATAGCTTGTAGTCTCTAGACTTGATGAAGAACTTCATCTTTATCTTCCAATGGGCATAGTGGGTTCCGTCGAAGAAAGGCGGTTTGTCGATGGATTGCGCCATTTGAGCCGGTTGGTGAAATGATGATCGAGCTTGCCAGATCTTCTCAATAGGATGTGAATCCTCTTCGATTGAGCCAAGCTCTCATACCAATAGTTGAGTTGAGAAGAGCTCAATTCGTTCAACAAATATGGCTCACCAAGTGGTGGAGAGGTGGATTTTTGGGTGGAAGTGTTGTGGAAGCTAAAAAGATAATTGACACAATGATTTATAATGGTTCAACCTTCTAACCAAGGTCTACATCCACTACCTTAGCTCCCCACTAAGGATTTCCAATCAATCCACCATTGATTCGTCCCCTTTTCTAGGCTTAGGAGGAAACCCTTTACACCGATCAAGCTTTCTACCCAAAGCCTTGATCAAACCCTCTTTTACAAAGAGATAAATAAAGCAAACACAAATCCCTCTAATAGGTGTTTGTTTGCACAATTAAAGCACTCACCCAAAACCTAAAACACTTGAGCAAATTTGACAATTTTGGCTCACTAGTGTTTGTCTATACAAGAATTGACAATCTAAGTGCTAAGACAATATTTGATCATTTGTTGATTGACAATATGAGCATTAACCATATCTTGATGCTTGGAGGTCCCTTTTATACTCTTTGATGAGTTTATAGCCGTTACTAGCTGCTGGGGTTGAATTTGAGCCGTTGAGGACTTTAATTCTCACCATAAATGCAGTTCTGCAGCTCTCCGTTTCGAAACACTCGAACCCGTTTCGAAACACCCTTTAAGTAGAAAGAGCCGTTGCAGTCTGATGAGGCACCCGTATCGGAACGCCCTTGGCCGTTTCGGAACACGTAACGAAACGCCTAGTCCCGTATCGAAACGCCCTGCATTTAAATGTTAGTTGGGAAATAGCCGATGGGGTTTATGACCGTTGTGGTCGAAGCCACGTAGGCGTATCGAAACGGCATAGCCCGTTTCGAAACGCTACTAAAAAATCTCATCCAGGGAAAGCTCGTTTCGATACTCGTATCGAAACTTTTTTGCTACTGGAATCCCCCGTATCGAAACGCCTGGACAATTTTGTGTAGTTTGGCCTTTGAAAACATGTAAAACCCTTTGAAAATGTCCCTAAACATAGTTTCAAGTTATTTGGACTTTGGAAATTGTTTTAAATACTTTTTTAAATCAGTCCAAAATATTTTTCAATTATTATATCAAAACATTAGTTCTACAATAGGTTTTACACAAATGCAAGCAGAAAAACACACGCGTCAATTGAATTTAAAGCATCCATTTTTCCAATATTAACAATTGAACGACATGATAAATATTAAATAGCCAATTCGGTATTGATCATGATTATTCAACGCCTTTCTAGCTCTAGAATTTCAATTAATAGACCTCAAAAACACAGATAATTATGAGCCTAAAATTTCCGGCAAAACTCAAGTTCACTTCAAAGTTTAAACAACTAAAACAAAACTAAAATTCAAGTTCCACCAAAATTCATAAATATAACACTAAAAATAGCACCCCTAGAAGAAAAAATGCCATAACTTTGACTAAATTACAACAAGTAAAACAAACTCATAGAAAAAAAAATTAAACCCTGCTCAAATTAAAATTCAACCCAAATTCATAAATATAGTACTGAAAAAGCGAAAATGGAGAAAAAATAGAAATGAACAAACCATGGATCGAGAAAAACAAGACACAGAAGGTAGGGGAGTGGGGCGAACGACGTACCGGTGAGTGGGGATTGGTGACGAGCCGGCGACTGTGAGTCTGTGACGAGTGACGACTCACGACGAGACGGAGGAGGACTGTCGCGATGGAGGAGATGATTTTTAATATTTTAGGAATTTTAATAATTGGGGAAAACTAGAAAAGGTCGAGTGTTTATGTTTCAAACTTAAGTTACCCATCTATTTTTTAATTAAAATAATAAATACATATATTATATTTTAAGTAATTAAAATTAAAATATAATATATATTCGGTCCAGGCCCGACCTGAGAAAACAAAAAAATCGGATAATTACCGGTCTAATTTGATTCGGGTCATCAAGTATATGTGTCGGGTTGATGGAATATAGACTAGACAGGGATGAAGTGAGGTAGAAGAAGATGATGTGCAGAGAGAAATCAAAGAGAAAGGCTTTTCTTATTAACTTGAAAACAAATCGAACACAACTTAACTTTACATTATACCAGATGTTAGCTTATATACAACATCACATAATGAATAACAAATTAACAGAATCTTGAACTAATTCTTGATCTTCATCTTTGAACTTCATCTTGGATGATTGGATGATGACAGCTCATCATCTAAGCTGTTACAACAGTTATATACTAACATTCTTCCTATTTCCTTTCCTTTTCTAAGAAATAAAGACAACCAGGCTTAGAAACAAGAAACATCGTGTCTTAATGAACTTCTTCAAAACAGAAAACGCTATTGACTCGTAGTTGAAGCTCTGCAGGTGAAAAAACTCTAAGCTTCTGTCGAAGGTGTAAAAAGAAGGCTGCAGACAAGGGTTTGGTGAAGACATCTGCAATTTGTTCTGAAGTCGGAACATAGTTGACTTGAAAAGATCCTTCAGTGACCTTTTCTCTAACGAAGCTGAGATCAAGCTCAACATGCTTGAGTTTTGCATGATGAACTGGATTAGCATAGTGTGCAATTGCACTGGTGTTATCACACCATATAACTGGAGTTTTGGAAAGCTGAATCTTGAGCTCAGTAAGAAGAGATTTTACCCACATGGCATCACATATTGAATCTGCTAGACTTCTGAACTCAGCTTCAGTAGATGACTTGGAAACAACTGACTGTTTCTTTGAACACCATGAAACTAAGTTACCTCCTAAAAATAGACAATGGCCACCTGTTGAGCGTTTATCATCCACATTTGTTCCCCAATCAGAATCAGTGTAGCCAACTAGGATATTAGTTAATGAGTTGTTGCTGAAGAATAGACCATGTTCTATAGTACCTTTAAGATACCTAACAATTCTCTTAACAGCTTTCCAGTGCTTGTCTCGAGGGTTTTGCATATACTGACTAACCTTATTAACAGAATACTGAATGTCTGGTCTAGTTGTACATATATGCTGTAGAGTTCCTACCACTTGTCTGTAAAGAGTACAATCTTTAAAAGGATCTCCATCGTTCAGAGAAAGAGAAGGAGAAGTTACCATAGGAGTTGGTGTAGGTACAACTTCAAGCATTTTTGTTTTGTCTAATAATTCCAGAATATGTTTCTTCTGATTAAGTATTAGCCCTTGATCCACTGGGACAACATTCATGCCAAGAAAAAAAGTGAGTTTCCCTAGATCCTTGAGAGAAAAAGCACTGTTGATTTGCTGAATAACAGAATCAATCTCTTCAGTATTGTTGCCAGTTACCACTATGTCATCAACATAGACCATTATATACATTGTGTTTCCTTTAGATTCTCTAAAATATAAAGAGGAATCAGCTAGAGAGGAGGAGAAATTCATCTGAGAAACCAAATGACCCTTGAATTTTTCAAACCAAGCCCGAGGTGCTTGTTTGAGACCATATAGAGACTTCTGAAGCTTGCAGACAAGCTGTTGACCAGTAGAATCCTTTTGTTCAAATCCAGGTGGCTGCTGCATGTATACTTCCTCTGAAATATCTCCATTCAAGAAGGCATTATCTATATCAATTTGCCTTAAAGTCCATCCATTGTTTAAGGCAACACTAAGAAGTATCCTCACAGTAACTAGTTTAACTACAAGACTAAAGGTTTCAGAGTAATCAAAACCAGCTTGTTGAGAGAACCCTTTTGCAACAAGCCTAGCTTTATACCTTGAAATACTCCCATCAGCATTTCTCTTGACTTTAAACAGCCACTTACAACCTATAGGTACTCTATCAGGAGGTAAAGGAACAACTTTCCAAGTATCCTTAGAAACCAGAGCATTGAACTCCTTCATTACTGTATATTTCCACTCCTCAGAAGAAAAAGCTTGATACATATTATCAGGAGTAGGAATTTCAACTTCAGATAAAAAAGCCTTAGGCTTGAATATACCAGCTTTAGATCTGGTTACCATAGAGTGAGAAGGATTCTGTTGTAAAGAATGTTGTTGCACAGACTGACTGAGAAGAGAAGAGATAGTTGGAATAGAATTCTGAACAGTGTTAGAAGGTTGAGAGGAACAGGATTCGACACCACCCTGATTCTCAGTTTCAATAGTCTAATCTTCAACCACCACATGTAGAGGAGTACTAGAGGAGACTGGTGAAAACTGATATGAAGAAACTGGAGGATCAGTGGATACTAAAGGAACTGAAGAAATGGAATCATGAGTTGAGTTAGAAGGAGAAGCAGAAAAATCTTGAGAAGAGGAATGAAATCCAGACACACTGGAACTGGATGAATGACTTGAACTTGAACTGGAGTTGTCCTGAAAAGAAGAAGGATTGCAAGACCTGGGAGAGACATACTTGACTTTTACAGCCTTGGAATTAGAAAGATTAGACTGAGATTGCTTTTTATGCAAGCAAGGGAAATAGTTCTCATTAAACTGAACATGCCTAGACACATAAAGTTTACCTTCACTATCTAAGCATTTATAACCATGCTGAGCAGAACAGTAACCCAGAAAAATACAAGGCTTTGAACGAAGTTGAAGTTTATGTTGATTAAATGGTCTGGTTAGAGGAAAACACTGACAACCAAACACTTTTAGAAAACCATAATCAGGAACCTTACCAAAAAAAAATTTATATGGTGAAATGCCTCCTAAAACCCTAGTAGGAAATCTATTAATAAGGTACACAGAAGTATAGAAAGCATCAGACCAGTGCTTAAAGGGTACACCACTTTGAGCTAAGAGAGTTAAACCTAATTCAACTATATGTCTATGCTTCCTTTCAATTCTACCATTTTGTTCAGAAGTGTAAGGACATGTATTAACAAATTGTATACCTTTCTGCAAGAAATACTGACCTAAGGGTTTAAATCCAGAGCCACAATCAGACTGGATAACTTTTAACTTACAACCAGTTTGTCTTTCAACAATACTATGAAAATTCACAACAACATTAGAGACATCAGATTTCCTAGCTACAAAATAAATCCAGATATACCTGGTAGCAGCATCAAGAAAGCTAATGTAATAAGCATAATTGTTAGATAGAAGAGGAGCAGGACCCCAGACATCCATTTGAACATGCTCTAAAGGTTTACTATAAACAGAAATAGACCTCTGAAATGGAAGTTTATGACTCTTACCAAGTTTGCAGGCTTCACAAAAAAAATTCTTCTTTATTGATATTAGAAAAATTACAAATTTTGGACAATTTAGCTAGAGTATCAACAGAAGGATGTCCAAGCCTTCTGTGCCAAACATGATAACCAACAGAAGAATTACAAGCAAAACCATTAATATCTTTACAAACAGTAAGAGAATCATTATTCAAAGAACCTGAACCATTAACAGCAGATCCACAGAAATCACCTGAAGTATCACCAGGAACAGCAAACTCATCAGACACAAATTTGTATAAACCTTCATTTTGAAAACCTCGAAGCATCTGTTGACGAGTTGTCAAATCCTTAACAATACAAGAGTCAGGAAAAAATTCAATTGAAACGTTATTATCTCTGGTAAATTTGGATACAGACAACAAGTTCCTTTTTATAGATGGAACATGAAGTAAATTGGTAAGGATTAAAGGTCTAACAGAGGAACTAATAGCAGAGTTACCAATACTCGAAATAGGGACAGTAGACCCATCTGCTACACTAACCCTACCAGAACCAAAATAAGGTAAAGATGAATAGATATTACCTGCATCAGGAGTGAGGTGAGAAGTCGCACCAGAATCAGGGTACCAGGCTGCATCTCCAAACGCGAACTCTTCGGATACAGCAGCAACTGAAGTGACTACAGGTTCTGCAGCATTCTGAGCAACCGAACCAGACTGCTCCGACTGATTCGAGCCTTGATAGACATTTCCCTGATACACCGGACACCGGGATTGACAAAACGGACCTTGAAAAGACTGATCTTCGCCTGAATCCTCAAAATAGACCACTTGGCTAACGGAGTTACCAACACATTCGAACGCCTGATCGAAGCGGAAGAAGCATCTGTTAGCAAGATGTCCTATCTTGCCGCAGATCTGGCACTGTGGACGAGACCGACCGCCACCAAAGAATCGGCCTCCACGGCCTCTGAACGGCATCCCTCGATTAGGGTTTGACAGACGAAACCCGGGTGCGGCTGGCCGTTGAGGAGTCGAGTAAAGAAAGGAATTAGAATAACCCATGTTAGGGTTATTATTAGAGCTTGGGCCACTAAACGGGCTTTGCTATCCAACAGAATTACCATGATACCCATTAGAGGACCCAGGCGGACCATGAACAAAGTTTGCCAAAGACCCATGAGACAGGAACTTGAGTTGCATGGACTCAGTGTCAAGCAGAACACTGGCAACACCGTCGAGTTTATACGGCTGTTGACTCGACGTGATAACGGCGACCACTGGCTCATACTCCGGCGGCAACCCTGAAAGTATAGCCGAGATATGCATTGTCTCTGTTAACGGATTACCACACGCAACAAGACTGTCACAGACACTTTGGATTTGGGCCAAATACTCACGCATCGACTGATCACGCTTGCGGATATTCTTGAGAGAGCAGTGCAGATGCATTATA
Organism: Hibiscus trionum; assembly: GCA_030270665.1. Classification (NCBI taxonomy): domain Eukaryota; kingdom Viridiplantae; phylum Streptophyta; class Magnoliopsida; order Malvales; family Malvaceae; genus Hibiscus; species Hibiscus trionum. The sequence continues at coordinate 45,136,314 of BSYR01000026.1, read as the reverse complement.
CGAGTTGTAGATGTAACAGAAAATATCTGATGAATCTTGGTCCAAATCTGAAGGGCATTCTTACAGTTCACCAAAGAAGGAAGAATGGACGGCCCGATGGATGACAACAACCAAGAACGGAGAGCATTGTCTTCTTGCTTGAATCTGGCATACTCCAGGCTGACCGATCGACGACCATCATCTCCAATGACATATTGCTCAGGAACAGAGAAAGATTCATCAAGATGATCCTAAAGAGCCAGGCTCTCAATGGCAAATTGAATCTGTTGCCGCCAGAGAAGATAGTTTGTATCGTCCAACCGAATTGAAATAGACTTGTTGGTGAAGGGTTTCAAATTCTCAGATACCTCTGATACCATGATGGAATATAGACTAGACAGGGATGAAGTGAGGTAGAAGAAGATGGTGCGCAGAGAGAAAGTAGAGAGAAATCAAAGAGAAAGGCTTTTCTTATTAACTTGAAAACAAATCGAATATAACTTAACTTTACATTATACCATATGCTAGCTTATATACAACATTATATAATGAATAACAGAATCTTGAACTAATTCTTGATCCATCTTTGAACTTCATCTTGGATGATTGGATGATGACAGCTCATCATCTAAGCTGTTACAACAGCTGTAACGCCCCGGTTTAGGGGCTAGGTGAAAATAATATTTTAATATTATCTCGGGTTTCGATTTTAATATTTTATTTATTAAAGTAATGGTTTGGGCCTCGGGTTTTAAGATTTGGACCAATTTTAAATTGAGCCCAAAAGCCATGGATGGCACCTATTGTGGTTTCCCTTTTTCTTTAAGGGCATTTTGGTCTTTGAACATTAAAGTTTAAACAATAATAAATAAAGGATGATTATCATCTTCTTCCTCTCCCTTCCATTTGTTTTCTAACGTGAAGAACATCTCTCCCTCCCCAAATACTATTTCATCTCCTCTCTCCTTCGTTTTGGCTCGGTTTTGAAAGGTAATTACGTTTTTGACTTGCTCTCAACTTCCTCTCTTCAAAAGTATAAGTAGTTTTCATTTTCATCCATGTTTTAGAATTTGGATTTTTGGGAGATTTGAATGAAAATGGTTGTTTTGTGGTGTTTAACTTGAGATTTTGATTTAACAGTGATAGATATGAAGTTTATGAAACAAACGGTTCAACATATATGATTTTTGAAGAGTTTTGTTAAGTTTCCCGATATTGTGTTTTGGAGGGTTTTTAGGAGGGTTTTTAGTTGAGTTTTGAGTGTGGTTTGTGTTGGAAATTGAGGGTTGATGATAGGGTATTGGTTGGGGGTCGTTTTGGAAGCAATTAGAAGTGTTAAATGTGTTGGAATCAGCGGTTTTGGACTGTGCTAAAGGGCTGCTCGGGAATGACTTTTTGGTGGTTGTTCTTGGTTTGAAAAACAAGTGTTTGCTGTTTGAATTTCATTCCGGGTTGCTATGTTGTGTTGTGGACTGATTTGAGGTTAATTTACTTGTGTTGATATGATTAGGAGCAAGAAATTTCGTTGGTAAAGTCTCGAGATCGATATCGGAAGTCATGGAGGCTTGAGTCGGCTTTGCTTGAATTGCTTAAGGAAGTGAGGTGAGTGGTTAATGTTTTAATTTGATTTCAAAGATTGGTTCAAGCATATGGTTACGAAAATGTTTTTAAGTATCATCTTGGTTCAAAGTTGGTTTTGAAGAGTTTAGTTATTCAAGAGTAAATCGTGGTGAATTGTCTCTTTAATTTCCCCTTTTTACTGTTTGTTTTCATTACTTGTGGTGATGAATTGTTATGTATGAAATTCCAATATATTTGGGAGGAAGCATGTTGCTTCTTATCATATCGTTGATTTTGTGTGGTGGTAATTATGGTGTTGTTATATGCCTTGTGAGATAAGTGTAAGTTGGTACAGGTTGTGCACGGAAATGGTGAGTAAGACCATTTGTGGTTGGTAAGGTTGTTTGTAGCAATTTGGTGCCTAATTGTGGATTTTGTTGTAGCTTGTGTGGTTGTTCATGATATAGTGAGTACATGTTGTGGGAATGGTGATTTGTGTGTTGTGTTGCATGGTTGTCGTTGCTCTGGTGATGTGTAGTCCCGCCAGTAGCAAAAGTATAAGACTCTGGTGATGTGTAGTCCCACCGGTAGTCACTGGTTGGGTATTCCTTTGATGTGTAGTCCCATTGGAAACCCACTAGTTGAAACGGTGATGTGTAGTCCCACCGTACTTGTATGCTAGTTATATTTGTGTAAAGCATGTGTGTTGTCGTTGCTCCGGTGATGTGTAGTCCCGCCGGTAGCAAGTGTTATAAGACTCCGGTGATGTGTAGTCCCACCGGTAGTCACTAGTTGGGTAGTTCCTTTGATGTGTAGTCCCATTGGAAATCCACTAGTTAAAACGGTGATGTGTAGTCCCACCGTAAGTGAAAGTTTGGTTATGTTTGTGCATACCATGAAGTGAAATGTTTATGTTGTTGACCTTTGGTTGAACTTGTATGTATCAAATGAATTAGGTTGTTGGATGACTTGTATGTGTGTTGGCCTTTACTTTTAAAGGAAACTTTGAACTCTGCATTGTTGTTGTTATGTTTTAGAGCTCTGCTCACTAAGCTTTATGCTTACGCTCTTCTTTTTCCGACAATGCAGATCTTTAGCTTGGAGTTAGCAAGGAGCAGGAAAAAGGGCGTCTAAGCGTGTGGTAGTTTGCTCAAGTATGGTTTATTAAATAAAGTAGTAGTCTAGCAATGGGAAATGCTACGTGTTTTAGGAGCTTGTATCTAGACTCCTTTGTGTTGGCTTTATGTTGTTAATGCCTCATGTTGATGGATTTGTAAATCATGTTTATGTTGATGCCTAATTGTTTGTTTGGGAGGCTTATAGCCAGTCCTTGGATGTTTGTGTTGCTTTGGTATTTGGATGTCGTTGTTGGCTTGGTTCGTGGGTGCCTTGTTCGATTGTAAATATTGTCTATGTTATATGCCATGAATGTCTACATGTTTTGGTTGTTAAGGCATGATATCTTAAGTGCTTGAGTGACCATATATGCATAAATTGCTCTTTTGTTAGAATGCTATGTATGAATGCTTTAATCCATGTTTGAGTGATTCCTCTGGCTTAAATATGTGTGCTTACATGTTTGTATATGCTTAGGTGAGTCAAGAATTGCATCTAGAGTCGTGTTTGAGGTCGTTTAGCTTAAAATTGTGGACTTGCAGTGCAGGGCGTATCGATACGCTAAGGGCTGTATCGATACGGCCTTGCTCATAGAGAACACAAAATTTGCTGGGCGTATCGATACGTGGGGTGTATCGATACGGTCCCAACTCTCTGGAATTCTGAGGAATTGTAGAGTGCATGGCGTATCGATACGGTGTCCAAGCGTATCGATACGGTCCAACCTAGTTGACCAAGTGGTGTTGACCGAGAAGGGCGTATCGATACGCTTAAGGGCTGTATCGATACGGTCTTCTTATGTTGACTGTAGGGTGTTGACCTTGGTCAGGCGTATCGATACCCTCTGAAGGCGTATCGATACGACCTGCTTAAAAAGGCTAAATGAGTTGTTTTAAGGTGCTGTTTTGGTTGGTCGTTGCTATGGAGTTGTGTTTCCGCTGTCGTGTATCACATAGGATTTAAAAAGGCATTTAGACAAGATAAATTAAAAAAAAATAGGGTTGCTAACCGAGGGGGAACCTTAATGGGTTTCGCTTCGGTTTTCCCCGTGTGGCCCACTCGGATCGGTCATCCGTCCAGACCGGGACAAGGGGGTTACATTTAGTGGTATCAGAGCCTAAGGTTACCGAGACCTTGGGCAGGTAAGTGAGGTAAGTTTGATGTGTTATGCTGTTGTTGTGTCTCGGTGAATATTTTGCCATTTATGCTTGATGTTTGCTTGTTAGTACGGTGTTTGAAAGCATGTGTAAGCTTGATGGTTGTGTTGAGGCGTAGTGTCGAGTTCCCATTGCTACTATTACTTATTTGAAAAGATTTTTGTAAAGGAGTATACTTGAGCATCTTGGACCCTTGCTCTTGCTAACCCTGAATATTCTTGTTTGTGTGTTTTGTTTATTATTGTATTGTTGTCTTTGGGAAGATTGAGGCCGAGGTGTAGGCCTGGAGTTTGTAATCATGAATCCGAGGTTTTAGAGGATGTAAATGACGAGTGAGTTCATCGCCTTAGTTCAGAGCAGTACGACAGTACCCTAGTTGGTGGTACAGTTTGTTTGTTTGGGTCAGCGTGTCTGTGAACTGGTTTCTGCTGAGAGAGAGCAATGTGACCGATCTTGATATGAGTTGGTAATAGAAGTAAAGACCTATGAGTTGGTCTCGGAATGATGTCGATGTCGTGGCTAGTAATTCGTCGATACAGTCATTGAGCTTGTTTTTCTGATTGATTCTGGATCTACGCGTCTGTGTATTTTGAGTGAGCATGCGAAGTTGTTGAATCTACCTTGTGGGGTACTAAGGATAGGTGTTAGTGTTACTAGTTCCTTCGAGGATACTATTGTGGTCGGAAAGATGTACAAGGGGTGTCCGTTGATGGTTCAGTGGCACGTGTTTTCAGTTGGTGCGGTAGAATTGCTTTTTACGGTTTTGATGTGAAGCTGTGCATGAATTGGCTTGTATAACCTAGAGTTAGGATAGACTTTGAGACAAATGGAAGTTTTCTTAAAGCTTACGGATGACTATGAGATTGTAATGGTAGGTGGAATGTGGATTTCGTATCGAATGTTGAACCATCCTTAGAGGTCAAAGATTGAATTGAGTTTGGTTGACAGGTTTGCCTAAAAGATGTGATGGATTTAATTTTTGAGTGAGGATTAGACCGCAGAATGTTAGAATAGTTGATGTTTTCCTAAAGGTGTTGGCAAGAATTACTCGATTTGTCTCTTGTTAGGGAAGAAGAGTTTGTTATTGATACTGTCTCCGAGTTTGCTTATGTTTTGTTTGCTTTGTATCTCATGATTCTCGACCAACTTGAGAGTGTTGAAGAATCAACTTCGAGTTTGTTAGACCTTAGTTTCATTTGGTTTAGTATATCATTTTAGAATGTGACAGTGTAACTTGTGAAGAAGAGAGATGACACTACGAGAATGTGGTTAGATTGCAGACAGTTGAGACAATTGATAGTGAGTAGTTAGTATCTGTTTTCAAACATCAGTGATTTGTTGACCAGTTGAGGGGTGTTTCAGTCTTTACAAGGTTAATTTGAGATCCGATTACTACCAGTTGATAGTGAGAGAGGTTGATGTACCGAATGAAGCTTTCGGGGTAGATGTGATCACTTAGAGTTTTGGGATTATGACGTTTGTTTGACTAAGTGTGTTAATTACTCTTATAGAGATGTTGAGCAGAATGTTTTCCTAAGTCCTGAATTAGTTGTGGAAGTTCTCTGGGATGATATGTGGAAATATTCACGTACCGAAGAAGACCATGACAAGCCTTGAAGTTAAGGTTGTGGATCCTTTTTGAGAATCAGTTGTATGCCAAGTTGAGCAAGTATGGACTCTGAGTTGAGGAAAATGTTTCCCTAGGTCATGTAGATCAGTCGAGTATATTAGTGCAAACCTCAATTGGGCATAAGAAGATATGAGTTGGAAGAAATTAAAGTCAGTGACATGTATCTATAGTTTCTAGGTCAAGCGCTGTTACTATCGAAGGTTTGTAAATGATCTTTTGAAGATAGCTGCCCCTTTGATAGATTGCTACAGAAGAACGTTCAGTTTATGTGTTAGATATGAGACGTTGAGCCCTTTAGAAACTGAAAGAAACTTCGAAGAGAGTTAATGTAGTGACCGATGTCCCGAGTTAAATTTGTTGTTAGATTAGTAGCCGAGTTGCGAGTTGTGTTTGCCGGATTCAGTTTATCATTGATAGTGGTTCTGTGGTTGAGTTTCATGTTATGCTTGCTCTGAGTCAGATACTTAGAGAGAAATAGTTGTAAGACAGGTTCTTGGCACCTTACGTGCAAGAAGTATCAGAAAGAAAACCTTCAGAATACAGTTCAGAAACGATATAGTTTGTATTTTTAGAGACAGAATAGTTGTGCCGATAGTCATAGTGTTTTGAGAGGTATTGTTTTGGCCGGAGTACATGGCAGTTCTTGTGTATTGCATCCGAATAGTGTGAAGACATATTGTAGGTTGAAGATGAGTACTCGTGGATTGAGTTGATGGATAATGTGGTTCAGTATGAGAATAAGTGTGCAATTTGTCAGCGTGCCAAGACCGAGCATCAGTTTCTTCTAGTTTGTTACATTCGGGGGAAATTCGTATTGAAAGTGGGTAATAGATTCGAGAGATCTTGTGTATGATTCGCCTCCTATTTCCTCAGTGAGAATTTAGTTGAGTAATCAATGTTAGTTGCACTGTATGTGGTCCTTTATACATGTTCAAGCTACTTGTACCTTGAATAAGATGGCGGAGTTGTGCCTTAGCAAGATTGTGAGTTGTACATTGTCGTGAGATCGATAATGGCCGATAGAGCTTTGAGTTTTGACTAAAATTTTGAAGTCGTCTGCATAGTGTTTGGTTGTATGTTGAGGTCTAATGATCAGTCAGAGAAAATTATGGGTTAGGTAATCAAACATTGTTGTATGAGATGGTGAATCGGGTTAGTCCGGTTGTTTGTTTGTTGCAGTTACCACCATAGTGAGAAGGAAGTATGTAATGTGTTCTGTGTATCTATGATTCAGAAGTGTGAATCAATTTTGTCCCATGTTATGTTGTTAAAGAGTTTGAGTTGAGTTTAAAATGGTCATACATTGAAGGACCCGTTGAGATCTTGGCATCAGATAGTTAATGTCGTGTGGTAAGTCTACAGAGTTGGAGAGTATGTTGTAGTAAGAGAGAAAGTGTGGAGGAGCATGTGTTAGTGACTCTTTCTGTCTAATAAATTTCGAGGACGAAATTCCTTAAGTGGGGGAGAGTTGTAACGCCCCGGTTTAGGGGCTAGGTGAAAATAATATTTTAATATTATCTCGGGTTTCGATTTTAATATTTTATTTATTAAAGTAATGGTTTGGGCCTCGGGTTTTAAGATTTGGACCAATTTTAAATTGAGCCCAAAAGTCATGGATGGCACCTATTGTGGTTTCCCTTTTTCTTTAAGGGCATTTTGGTCTTTGAACATTAAAGTTTAAACAATAATAAATAAAGGATGATTATCATCTTCTTCCTCTCCCTTCCATTTGTTTTCTAACGTGAAGAACATCTCTCCCTCCCCAAATACTATTTCATCTCCTCTCTCCTTCGTTTTGGCTCGGTTTTGAAAGGTAATTACGTTTTTGACTTGCTCTCAACTTCCTCTCTTCAAAAGTATAAGTAGTTTTCATTTTCATCCATGTTTTAGAATTTGGATTTTTGGGAGATTTGAATGAAAATGGTTGTTTTGTGGTGTTTAACTTGAGATTTTGATTTAACAGTGATAGATATGAAGTTTATGAAACAAACGGTTCAACATATATGATTTTTGAAGAGTTTTGTTAAGTTTCCCGATATTGTGTTTTGGAGGGTTTTTAGGAGGGTTTTAGTTGAGTTTTGAGTGTGGTTTGTGTTGGAAATTGAGGGTTGATGATAGGGTATTGGTTGGGGGTCGTTTTGGAAGCAATTAGAAGTGTTAAATGTGTTGGAATCAGCGGTTTTGGACTGTGCTAAAGGGCTGCTCGGGAATGACTTTTTGGTGGTTGTTCTTGGTTTGAAAAACAAGTATTTGATGTTTGAATTTCATTCCGGGTTGCTATGTTGTGTTGTGGACTGATTTGAGGTTAATTTACTTGTGTTGATATGATTAGGAGCAAGAAATTTCGTTGGTAAAGTCTCGGGATCGATATCGGAAGTCATGGAGGCTTGAGTCGGCTTTGCTTGAATTGCTTAAGGAAGTGAGGTGAGTGGTTAATGTTTTAATTTGATTTCAAAGATTGGTTCAAGCATATGGTTACGAAAATGTTTTTAAGTATCATCTTGGTTCAAAGTTGGTTTTGAAGAGTTTAGTTATTCAAGAGTAAATCGTGGTGAATTGTCTCTTTAATTTCCCCTTTTTACTGTTTGTTTTCATTACTTGTGGTGATGAATTGTTATGTATGAAATTCCAATATATTTGGGAGGAAGCATGTTGCTTCTTATCATATCGTTGATTTTGTGTGGTGGTAATTATGGTGTTGTTATATGCCTTGTGAGATAAGTGTAAGTTGGTACAGGTTGTGCACGGAAATGGTGAGTAAGACCATTTGTGGTTGGTAAGGTTGTTTGTAGCAATTTGGTGCCTAATTGTGGATTTTGTTGTAGCTTGTGTGGTTGTGCATGATATAGTGAGTACATGTTGTGGGAATGGTGATTTGTGTGTTGTGTTGCATGGTTGTCGTTGCTCTGGTGATGTGTAGTCCCGCCAGTAGCAAAAGTATAAGACTCTGGTGATGTGTAGTCCCACCGGTAGTCACTGGTTGGGTATTCCTTTGATGTGTAGTCTCATTGGAAACCCACTAGTTGAAACGGTGATGTGTAGTCCCACCGTACTTGTATGCTAGTTATATTTGTGTAAAGCATGTGTGTTGTCGTTGCTCCGGTGATGTGTAGTCCCGCCGGTAGCAAGTGTTATAAGACTCCGGTGATGTGTAGTCCCACCGGTAGTCACTAGTTGGGTAGTTCCTTTGATGTGTAGTCCCATTGGAAATCCACTAGTTAAAACGGTGATGTGTAGTCCCACCGTAAGTGAAAGTTTGGTTATGTTTGTGCATACCATGAAGTGAAATGTTTATGTTGTTGACCTTTGGTTGAACTTGTATGTATCAAATGAATTAGGTTGTTGGATGACTTGTATGTGTGTTGGCCTTTACTTTTAAAGGAAACTTTGAACTCTGCATTGTTGTTGTTATGTTTTAGAGCTCTGCTCACTAAGCTTTATGCTTACGCTCTTCTTTTTCCGACAATGCAGATCTTTAGCTTGGAGTTAGCAAGGAGCAGGAAAAAGGGCGTCTAAGCGTGTGGTAGTTTGCTCAAGTATGGTTTATTAAATAAAGTAGTAGTCTAGCAATGGGAAATGCTACGTGTTTTAGGAGCTTGTATCTAGACTCCTTTGTGTTGGCTTTATGTTGTTAATGCCTCATGTTGATGGATTTGTAAATCATGTTTATGTTGATGCCTAATTGTTTGTTTGGGAGGCTTATAGCCAGTCCTTGGATGTTTGTGTTGCTTTGGTATTTGGATGTCGTTGTTGGCTTGGTTCGTGGGTGCCTTGTTCGATTGTAAATATTGTCTATGTTATATGCCATGAATGTCTACATGTTTTGGTTGTTAAGGCATGATATCTTAAGTGCTTGAGTGACCATATATGCATAAATTGCTCTTTTGTTAGAATGCTATGTATGAATGCTTTAATCCATGTTTGAGTGATTCCTCTGGCTTAAATATGTGTGCTTACATGTTTGTATATGCTTAGGTGAGTCAAGAATTGCATCTAGAGTCGTGTTTGAGGTCGTTTAGCTTAAAATTGTGGACTTGCAGTGCAGGGCGTATCGATACGCTAAGGGCTGTATCGATACGGCCTTGCTCATAGAGAACACAAAATTTGCTGGGCGTATCGATACGTGGGGTGTATCGATACGGTCCCAACTCTCTAGAATTCTGAGGAATTGTAGAGTGCATAGCGTATCGATACGGTGTCCAAGCGTATCGATACGGTCCAACCTAGTTGACCAAGTGGTGTTGACCGAGAAGGGTGTATCGATACGCTTAAGGGCTGTATCGATACGGTCTTCTTATGTTGACTGTAGGGTGTTGACCTTGGTCAGGCGTATCGATACCCTCTGAAGGCGTATCGATACGACCTGCTTAAAAAGGCTAAATGAGTTGTTTTAAGGTGCTGTTTTGGTTGGTCGTTGCTATGGAGTTGTGTTTCCGCTGTCGTGTATCACATAGGATTTAATAAGGCATTTAGACAAGATAAATTAAAAAAAAAAATAGGGTTGCTAACCGAGGGGGAACCTTAATGGGTTTCGCTTCGGTTTTCCCCGTGTGGCCCACTCGGATCGGTCATCCGTCCAGACCGGGACGAGGGGGTTACAACAGCTATATACTAACACGGGTCAACCGGGTCGGGTAATTTTGCCCAACCCTACCACTCATACAACCATCCAAACCCGAATTATTAAAAAAAGAATTCCATAGAAATATAAAATAAAATAAAATTCTTGCGTACATGAAAGATATCAGAAAAGATGACAAATACACATACATACACAAAATAAAGAAGACAAATTCACAGTTTGCATTAGCAAAATTCAAGCTTCATCTACACCTTACAAGTTACAACAGCATTTACTTCAAATTCATAGAATGGTTAGCAAAATAAGAACAAGAACAGAAACCAAACCCAGTGGCTTCTGCTCACACCAAAATCTAAGACCTGCGGATTCATAATAGGGCTGAATCATTACAGGAAATCTGCAACTTGCCACCGTGGGAGTGGGATCTGTTTTCGTAATCATCGATACATTCGGAAATTTGCAGGCCACTTCAAGCTGGTTATTCTTCTGAAAATAACTGTTAAACGCATAAGAAATGTTCCCCCTAGCATCTAGATTTCCACATGATGTTCCATAACCGAGGCTGGTGCAGTCTGCAAGCCCACAAGCGTAGCTCACACTTGGTTGCACTTGCGGGTCGTCGAGTCTGGCCGAAGGCTTCATCACACACCACTTCTTTTCCAAGTAATGTACATCTTTTGCAGGAACTAATGTTCCACTATTTGTTGTACCAAGGTTGAGAGGATATTTAGCCTGTCCATCAAAGTAAAAAATCCCCCAGTGGCGTTCGAAATTCCCCGGATCGATGCTTTTTTCATCCTCGTCGATCAAGCTAAAAAAATATGCATCTATTGGCCCGGGTCTCATTGGGGTTCCTACCCCACCAGAAATATGAGTCATTAAGCCTTGGTTGAACCGTCGAGCATACTCTATGTTAGCATTTCGATCTCCATCCGTTGGCCACCCGATCTCCCCGACTATAACCGGCAAATTTCCGAATCCATTCTTCTGTAACGCGTGTGTAAGAGTATCGAGATTAGCATCAAACATGTTGTAGTATAACGTCCCACCGTCATTTATTGGTGATGCATTACCATCAAAGAATGCATACTCAACCGGGAAATTTGGATCGGTATAGAGGCTTATGAAAGGATAGATATTGACTGTGAAGGGAGAATTGATATCATTCAAGAACTTGACAATCTTAAGCATGGGCTGGAAGATATCAGTCCGGAAGTCACCCCCAGATGGAAAATCATTTGAACTTGCATAAACATCGGCATTGAGAGGAACGGTAACCTTTACCTGGCTGTCGAGCCCAGCTTTGATCAGGGCAGAGTGGATATTGTACAGCGCAGGGAGGGTTATCTGAATATAGCTTCCATTATAGGTCTCCAAGAAAGGCTCATTACCAACAGCAACATATCTGTAAAGAATGTAATGAAAATGAGAGAACCGAACAAGCTTAATTCTGTTTAACCATAAATGCATCCAAATGAGTAACAACCAGAATTTAAGTCACATATTAAACATGTCTTCACTAACCAGATCTAGAAAGGAAAGGAGAAATGGGGAGAGAGGAGGGGAAATTTGGAAAAAAATTAAATGGTCATTTAGAGTACTCCAGTAATTATTCACTGAACTAAGGATGGATCTATAGTGTTATGGAGGTTGTTGGGAAGTTAAGGATGACTGAAGACTCAAGTAGCATATCAGAATAGAAAGAGAAAGAAAGAAAGGTGACCTTATGTTGACGTTGTTGGAGGAGATATGTTCGGAGACATTTTTGGCAACCCATTTCTCAGCAGCCTTGGTGCTGCCACCCACGGAAGCAAGCATGTCGTTCGGGATTCCCACCATGACCTCGATCCCTGTCTTCCCCAGAGCCTTGAGTATAGCATAATCCGCATCAAAAAGCTTCACTTTTTGAACCCCATTCTCTCTCAGCATCCTCACCACCGTCTCCGGTGGCAGCTGGTGGGATGCCTGTATTCCCCAGTTCACACCAATCCCCTTCCCACACCACCACATGCTAAACAAACATACAATCCCGAGTGAGATACTCACTCTAATACTACACCCCATATTCACTCTTTGATTCAAGCTAAATCTACAACATACCTTAGCACTCTGCTGCTTTGAACAGAGATGGAGGAGTCAGCCCCCATCACCCAGAAAGAATAAAGCAAGGCAATAGGAAAACAAAAGACAATGTAAGGATAAAAACAGGAAATACAAGAATTTTTGCAGACAAAAGAGATTGAAGATTAAAATGAGAAGAGAAAAAAGAATTGAAGACAAGGCGAGAAAACAAGGAACGGCAGGGACAGAGTTTCATTCATCATTTCTTTCATGGAACCCTAGCCATTGTCAAAAAAAAAAAAAACAAGTGTTTCACATGGGCCTACTCACTAACCCAAACTATAGCCCAAAACACACAATTTTATTTATTTATAAAATGGGCTCATAACAAAACTCCTATGCTACAATGAATCTCTGAGGAAAAGGATTTAAGAAGCTTCAATAAGTCTTTCAAATGGTTTGACCAAATGTTAGTGCTTTTTTAGTTAAGATCAATAATTGCACAACATCGAAAAATAAGTATCCATCGGGATAAAAAAATGTACGAGTTAGTTCATTAGCATAGTGTTGTCCTAGATGAAAGCACAAATTCATAATCGGTTCATAATCGATTTATTGTGCTGAACCAGTTTATGAATTCAATTAGGCCAGCTTAGAAGGGAATGAACCGGTTTAAACTGGTCTCCTAAACTAGTGAAGCTTAATGAATTGAACTAGTCCAAAGCCCACATTCGATTCTTGCACTGGTCCACTATCCCAAACAGGTTTTTGGGTCGGGTAAATGACCCCGCTCCAAAACTGCATCCCAAATTTACATCCCTTTTCCAATAGTTGATCCCTTGAAACCCTATAGAAATATGTAGTCTCCACCACAGCGGCGTTTGAATCGGCGGCAAACACAATATCTACCACTGACGAAGGAGTAGGAAGACGATGGGGCGTGTCCATAACGGTGATCAGCTTTTGCAAAGTAGCCACCGGTATTGGCGCGGTTGAAACAACCAAAATAGGCACCGAAACACTCTATTCCCCTAAAATTCGATTTAAATTCAATATTCGATTCAAAATTTACATTTTTCCATTTTCTCAAGCCCTTTATCCAGTGACAATCAAAGGGATGCAAAACCTTTCTCCAACAAACGTTCGATGTCACATTCAAAGAAGTGTTGCAGCTGCTGAAAACGAAGATTGTGCTTATAACATCCTAAACTCGGCTTAATAGTAAACCGAGCCTAGAGGGTTACTGCAAGGAAGACCAGAAAACACAAACACAAAAATTTCAAATTTCTCCTATAATAGCCATATATAAAAGTACGGTTACTTAATTCTTAAAATCAAGCTTCAAACACATGTGAAACTTATTCCGAAATCAATATCCTTTACCTTGATTCATTATCTTAAGCATATATCTTTTACACGATGCATAAACTTCACTAGTTCTTAGTTTAGATTGAACATACGATACCTTTTAACATCCATTACTCTTTACAATTATGTTTTATATCCATCATTCAAACAAGGTTTAGATCACCAATTATTATTTATTTCAAATGCAAATCAATTTCTCATTATTGAATAGACTTACTTTTTTTTTTGAAATAATTGAATAGACTTACTTAAGTGCATTAGAATCCAAGGTTTCATATGAAACATCTAATGAAGTTTAGCTTAAACCTTAATCAATTATTACTATCATTATTATTTATTTCAAATGCAAATCAATTTCTCATTATTGAATAGACTTATATTTTTTTTTGAAATAATTGAATAGACTTACTTAAGTGCATTAGAATCCAAGGTTTCATATGAAACATCTAATGAAGTTTAGCTTAAACCTTAATCAACACACACAGAAAGAATAAAGCAAGGCAATAGGAAAACAAAAGACAATGAAATGCTAAAGATAATGTAAGGATAAAAACAGGAAATACAAGAATTTTTGCAGACAAAAGAGATTGGAGATTAAGATGAGAAGAGAAAAAAGAATTGAAGACAAGGCGAGAAAACAAGGAACGGCAGGGACAGAGTTTCATTAATCATTTCTTTCATGAAACCCTAGCCATTTTCAAAAAAAAAAAAATTATACTAATGACCACCGAACTATGGGGTTGTTGTCGATTTAACCACTATATTTTTAATTGTGTTAAATATACCACATAACTATTTAATTGGTTCCAATGTAACTACCTGCCGTTAAATTCTAACGAAAAGATGATGTGGCAGTTAAAAACAAATTGGTATAATTACACATTTAATCCCTATTACTTACGCATTCTATCAATTTAGTTTTAATTTTTATTTAATAAAACAATTAATTATTTAAATTAAGTGATGCTACGTGTCATTACCTCATTGGAGGACTTTAACTATTTATATTTGAGTTAATAATTTTATTTCACCCTCCAATGAGGTGGTGACACGTGTCACCACCCATTAAAGGAAGAAAATAAATTTTACTCTACAATGAGAGTAGCAGGGTTCAAACTAGGGTCCTCTTGGTGAGAGGTGCACATGTTTACCATCAAGTCAAACACACATTTATGATTTGTTGTACAATATTTATTATTTATCATTTTCAACACTGAATTTTCACTTCACTGTTTCACTGTTTTCCATCAATGTCAACCCTAGTAAAAGCTTGAAGATGATTGTTCGATTCAGCTCTAGGCAAAAATATATAGAGTTATAAACACTACTGCTACCGTGAATCATATTTTTCTGAAATCAAGGTTCATATATTACACGCATTGATTCAAATTTCATGTATACTTTTGAAAATTTATCCCTTTTTGAGTAGTTTTAGTTTATCCTCTTACTTTATGTGTGCATTGGACACTCAACACTATCTTTGAGGTATTGCTTTTTCTAGCTTTATGCAGCTTCTATATATGTATTTCTCACCTATTTTTTATCTACATTTGTTTATACCTTTATTTGTACTTTTGAATATAGTATTGTCTGCATTTATTTACCATTGTCATTGCTTCTATTTTCCTTATCTTTTCTACTGTTTTTTGCTCCCACGTTATTAATTTATTGCCACTGGTTTGGTAATCGTCTGTGAAGTGGTTTTACTCCAGGTTGGTTGCTCTTTGATTACTGGTGATGAAACCATAGTTTTTCCTGTTTCTTAAAACGACGGTCTTAGAGGGTATCGATTTTAGGTTTCTTATGTTCACTGATCATTGGACTTTGTAGATTAAAATTTCATTAAATATTTGCATCCCAAATTATTCTTTTTTTATGAACTTGGTGTTCACTTTGGCACTCTGAAATGGCTGTGGGTTCTTATGGTTTTTGACAGACAGAGAAAGACAAGTTGGAGTATATTTAGGTGGAGAATCCCCAGGTATGATGTGAATGAGACTTTCAAAAACACTTTCTCACCCACGGCATACTCTATCTTCTTTCTTTTCAAATCGGCATACGATTTCTGTCGGTCTGAAGCTGCCTTCAAACGATCACATGTCAACTTTACCTTCTCAGTAGTGCCCTTAAGCAAATCGGGCATCTGTATAAGCTTCTTTCCGGCCTCGGCCCAACAAATAGGTGTTCTACACCCCTACCATACAGAGCTTCATACGGTGTCATCTGAATAAAAATTATTAACTCAAATATAAATAGTTAAAGTCCTCCAATGAGGCGGTGACACGTGGCATCACTTAATTAAATAATTAATTATTTTATTAAATAAAAATTAGGACTAAATTGATAGAATGCGTAAGTAATAGGGATTAGATGTGTAATTATACCAATTTGTTTTTAACTACCACATCATCTTTCCGTTAGGATTTAACGACATGTGGCTACATTGGAACCAATTAAATAATTATGTGGTATATTTAACACAATTAAAAATATAGTGATCAAATCGACACCAACCCCATAGTTCGGTGGTCATTAGTATAGTTTACCCAAAAAAACAAGTCTTTCAAATGGGCCTATTCACTAACCCAAACTATAGTCCAAAACACACAATTTTATTTATTTATATAATGGGCTCGTAACAAAACTCCTATGCTCGAATAAATCTTTGAGGAAAAGGATTTAAGAAGCTTCAATAAGTCTTTCAAATGGTTTGACCAAATGTTAGTGCTCTTTTAGATACGATCAACAATTGTACAACATCGAAAAATAAGTATTCATCGGGATAAAAAATGTACGAGTTAGTTCATTACCATAGTGTTGTCCTAGATGGAAGCACAAATTCATAATCGAGTCAAAAGTAAAATTTGAATATGAATTGTTCATTCGGGTAATCGATTTATTGTGCTGAACCAGCTTATGAATTCAATTAGGGCAGCTTAGAAGGGAATGAACCGGTTTAAACTGGTCTCCCTGAACTAGTGAAGCTTAATGAATTGAACTAGTCCAAAGCCCACATCCGATTCTTTCACTGGTCCACTGTCCCAAACAGGTTTTTGGGTCGGGTAAATGACTCCGCTCCAAAACTGCATCCCAAATTTACACCCCTTTCTAATAGTTGATCCCTTGAAACCCTATAGAAATATGTAGTCTCCACCACGACGACGTTTGAATCGGCGGTGAACACAATATCTGCCACTAACGAAGGAGTAGGAAGACGATGGGGCGTGTCCATAATGGTGATCAGTTTTTGCAAAGTAGCCACATGTATTGGCGCGGTTGAAACAACCAAAATAGGCACCGAAACACTCTATTCCCCCAAAATTCGATTTAAATTCAATATTCGATTCAAAATTTACATTTTTCCATTTTCTCAAGCCCTCTATCCAGGGACAATCGAAGGGATGCAAAACCTTTCTCCAACACACGTTCGATGTCACATTCAAAGAAGTGTTGCGGCTGCTGAAAACGAAGATTGTGCTTATAACATCCTAAACTTGGCTTATGTAACCCCCTTAACCCGGCCTAGACGGTAGACCCGAATTAAGAAAGTCACACGGGGAAAACCAAAGTCAACCCGAAAGTCAACCTTGATTAACGACCCTTTTTTTTTCTTTTTAATCTTGTCTAGATGCACATTAACCCTAGTTATGATCATACAAATCACGTACTCAAAGATCATAAACATCAGAGATCAAACAGGGACCCAATTGAACAATTTACAACTTTAGGGACCAAAAAGTAAATTCTGATAAATACAAGGACTTCACCCAAATTAAAGTTACCAGCTTGAAATTAATCATGTTTCATGCATCTCTGTCAAAATTCAGCTCAAACGGACATCCCAAACTCATACAATTGCACAAACAAGTTTCGGGACCAAAATGCAAACATTTTGAAACATATAACTGCCAATGTTAGCCCCCAACGGACAGGTGTTCCGAAACAGGGAGAGCCTGTTTCGAAATGCGGGGCCGTTCCGCAACGCGTACCGAAACGAGGGCTGGCAGTGGCCTTTCCGTTTCGGAACGGTGTCTCCCGTTTCGGACGCCTGGGTTGCTATAAGGCACCCGTTCCGAAACGAGGGCTACTGTTCCGAAACGGCCTGCACAGAATGCAGAAAATTGCTTGCTTAAACACACAATTGCCCAACCAAACATGCTCCACTTGCTATCAAACTTTACCAGCAACTCATACAACATACAAGAGACATATTTGCATCAACCAATCATCATTATAACATCATTTATGAAAAACCCCAAATCTAAAGGCATGCTTCCTACACAAGCAAACCATTCATGCACTAAAACCTCCAAACCAACACATAATGGCCAATTACACGTACCAACATTAACAACAACATAAATCCAAAATAGGGAGTCCAAAACATCTCCCAAAACAACAACATAGGTCCCCCATTGCCAAAAACCAATAGCTAAAGGTGTTTAAGAAAACCTTCCCATACATGAGCTTATCTTTCACTTGATGCCTTCCTTGCTGCCCTCAATGCACCTTAATGTTCTGCATTATTGGTTTAAGAAAAGAGAGAGAGCGTAAGCATAAGCTTAGTGAGGAATGCTCATTAAAACCACACAATAATGCATTTATAAAACACTTTACAAGTCATACTTCAAAACACATTTAAACATGCTCACAAGCAATCTTAACCAAGCATCTCATGCTTCATATCATAACATGTCATATTGGCCACAAGTGATAATTACCATCTTTTAACAAGATCAACATAAGACTCACACATGGACTTTTAAACACCATTGTGATCTTATCCCCATGGACTTTTAAACACCATGGCCCATGGACTTTTAAACACCATGGCAAGGACCACACAAGGACTTTTAAACACCTTTGTGTCCTTAACAAGTTTCACCTCAAGGACTTTTAAACACCTTGACCCCAAGGACTTTTAAACACCTTGGCCCATGGACTTTTAAACACCATGACATGAATCACCCCAAGGACTTTTAAACACCTTGGCCCCAAGGATTTTAAACACCTTGGAAAGGACCACACAAGGACTTTTAAACACATTTGTGTCCGTAACAAGAACCATCCAAGGACTTTTAAACACCTTGATGTTCTTAAGTAAACAAGGCTCACTCAAGGACTTTTAACCACCTTAGTGACCTTAACCTTTTCAAAACATCACTTGCCAATATACATCATTTATCATCAATAATCCACTGTTTTAAAGCATTTAACCAAGCCATAAACATCATGCATCTTTAAGCATTAAACCACATTTAAACAATGTACAAAAGCAAGGAACTCTAACCTTGAGCTTCCTTAAACACATGGCTTATAATCTCAGCAAACAAACATGCTAGATATGCTTTAAAAACAGAATTTAAACATGCAACAAACACATTGCACCCAACCATCACATGGTTCCTCATCAAGAGAGTTTTTCCGAAAACTTACTCTTGAGCTTAGCAAAGTTGTTTAGACTTAGACTAAGCTCCCAAACCTCCAAAACATTGGTTTCAAAGCTGAAAACCAAAATCCACTCACCGATTCCGTTTCGCTTCTTGCCGAAACACCAAATCAAGCTTCCGGATCACCACCACTTGGATCCAAAGATGACTCCCCTGTTTTAACACATCAAAACAGTAGATTAATGCATCATCATGCATTAATAGCTTCAATGAAAGCACCTAAACTCGCTGCTCTCATCCACACTCCATTTTCGGCCACCAAACACAACCGAAAATGCATCCAAACAACTCCTCAACAAAGCCCAGCCATAAACCATCAAAACTAAGCATCCATAAACATCATTCAACATCTAAAAAGGACCTAACAACATCCTTATACCTCCAGCAACAACAGATCCACAAGATCACTCCAAAAATAATCAAGAATCACAAGCTAAACTTAGGAAATTCAACCTACCCGGGATTGCATTAATTAAAACTCAATTTCCAATCAATTTAACATTCATTTATCATCAAATATACACCTCAAATCACTGCTTTAACAGATCCAACGAAAATTCATCAAAAATCATCAAATCTTGCATTTTAAGCCAAGATCCATTACACAACTTTAAAAACCATTTATAAATCATCAATTAAGGATTGAGAACTTAGGAATTTCAGTAAAGAACTTGAAGTTCAGAGGAGAAGGACGTTCTTACCTCCAAACTTGAGTTTCTCCTCTTTTAGAACCAAAAAGCTTAAAGAATCAAATGGCAAATGGTGAGGTTTTGTTGTAGAGATGATCAGCAATCAAAAGGTAATTGAAAAGATGAATTTAGGTGACAAAATCAGAGAGAAAAGCTCTGGAGAAAAGGTGTTTGGCTTGAGGGAAAATGAGAGAAAATAGAATTGAGAGAAAAGTTAGTTGAAACCAAAATATCTTCCCTCCACTTTGTTTTTATTTAAAACCTTTTAATTAATCATTTAATATCTTTAGAAAATCTGGAGAAACTCCCATTGGGTAATAGCTCCTTAAAGATTCAAAGTTTCAATCCTTTTTAAAACAATCTCACAGTTTTCAAAAATTACATTTTGGTCACTAGCCAAAATGTCACCCTTCCAAACCTCATTTTGTAAAATTGATTTCATAGTTCACTTATATATATTAAAAGAGGATTTTAGAACATTTTCCCATATTTTTAATGCAACCCGAACTAGGCTTTCCTAAATTCACTCTTATATATTCGAACCGCACTTTGACCGAACCGGTCAACGCCCAAAACTTCTAAGCCCAAAACCGGAGCGTTACAACTCTCCCCCCCTTAAGAAATTTCGTCCTCGAAATTTACCTGAAGGAAAGAGATAAGGAAACTGCTTCAGCATGTCATCCTTTCGCTCCCACGTGGCTTCCTCAACACCGCGGTGCTTCCACAACACCTTCACCAACTCAATGGTTTTGCCACGAAGAACCTTGCTATCCGAATCCAGAACCTTCACCGGTTCCTCATCATAGGTCAAATCCGGATTCAATTCCACTTCCTCCACAGGCATCACATGCGAAGGATCAAATCTATACTTCCGGAGCATAGAAACATGAAACACATCATGAATCTTCTCCAACTCTTGAGGTAACCTCAACCTGTACGCAACAGGACCCACACGCTCAACCACCTCGTATGGTCCAATGTACCTAGGGCTCAACTTACCCTTCCGACCAAACCTCATCACCTTCTTCCAAGGCGAAACCTTCAAGAACACACGGTCACCCACCGCATACTCAATATCCTTACGCTTCAAATCCGCGTAAGACTTCTGCCGATCAGAAGCTGCCTTCAAACGCTCACAAATGAGCTTCACTTTCTCGGTGGTTCCTTTCAACAAAGCCGGCATCGAAACCAACTTCTGACCCGTTTCAGCCCAACAAAGAGGAGTCCTACACTTCCTCCCATACAAAGCCTCATAAGGTGCCATTTGAATGCTCGCCTGATAACTATTGTTATAAGCAAACTCAACCAAGGGCAAATGCTTCTCCCAAGAGCCCTGAAACTCAATCACGCAGCACCTCAACATATCCTCCAAAATCTGGATAACACGCTCAGACTGACCATCCGACTGAGGATGATAGGATGTACTGAAATTCAACCTCGTACCCAGAGCTTGATGCAAACACTGCCAGAACCGCGATGTGAACCTCGGATCCCTATCCGACACAATCGACTTTGGCACACCATGCAGCCGCACAATCTCAGCAATGTACAGCTCCGCAAGCTTATCCAAAGAAAACGTAGTATGCACAGGCAAGAAATGCGCACACTTCGTCAGGCGATCCACAATCACCCACACCGAATTCTTCTTCGATGGTGACAAGGGTAAACCAGATACAAAATCCATGGTAACCCTTTCCCACTTCCACTCAGGGATTCTCAACGGTTGCAACAACCCTGAAGGAAACTGATGCTCAGCTTTAACTCGCTGACACACCATACACTTGCTAACAAACTCCGCAACATCTTTCTTCAAACCCACCCAATAGTACTCATCACGAAGATCTCGATACATCTTAGTACTACCAGGGTGCATAGCAAAAGGACTACTATGACCTTCAGTCAGAATAGCACGCCTCAACTCAGCATCATTAGGCACCACTATCCGACTCCCAAAACACAACACTCCATCATCATTAAAGCAGAAATCCGAAGGTCTACCCTCCGCGATATCCTGAACATGCGGCACCAAGGAATCATCCAACAACTGTTTCTCCTTGATCAACTGAACCAAAGATGGTTTCACTTGCAACTCAGCCACAAGACCACCATCACGCGAAATACTCAAACTGGCAAACATAGCTCTCAGCTCAACAGCTACCTTCCTACTCAAGGCATCTGCTACAACATTAGCTTTTCCAGGATGGTACTCAATCGTCAGATCATAATCCTTGAGCAACTCCATCCAACGCCGCTGCCTAAGATTCAACTCCTTCTGAGACATCAGATACCTCAAACTCTTGTGATCCGTGTACACAGTACACTTCTCACCATACAGGTAATGTCTCCAGATCTTCAAAGCAAAGACCACCGCAGCCAACTCTATGTCATGCGTAGGATAATTGCGCTCATGCACCTTCAACTGCCGCGATGCATAAGCCACTACCTTACCCTCTTGTATCAACACACATCCCAAACCGACATAGGACGCATCACTATACACCACAAACTCTTTCTCTGATTCAGGCTGAACCAAAATAGGAGCTTGCGTCAAAGCTGCCTTAAGCTTCTCAAAAGCCTGCTGCCGCGCCTCCGTCCACTCATACTTAACATCTTTTTGCAACAACTTCGTCAAAGGTGCAGCAATCTTAGAAAACCCATCCACAAACCTCCGGTAGTATCCTGCCAAACCGAGGAAACTACGAACTTCATGAACAGACTTAGGAACCTTCCAATTCATCACCGCCTCAATCTTCTGAGGATCAACACGAATCCCCTCGGCAGAAACCACATGCCCAAGAAACACCACCTCCCTTAACCAGAACTCACACTTGCTCAGCTTAGCATAAAGCTGATTCTCCAACAAAGCTTGCAAAACAATCCTCAAATGCTCTTCATGCTCCTCCTCAGTACGCGAGTACACGAGGATATCATCAATGAACACCACAACAAACTTATCCAGGTATTCATGAAACACACGATTCATCATGTCCATGAAAGCAGCAGGAGCATTTGTCAAACCAAACGGCATCACGAGGAACTCATAATGCCCATACCTTGTCCTGAAAGCTGTCTTAGGCACATCCACATCCTTCACCTTCAACTGGTAATACCCTGACCTCAAGTCAATCTTAGAGAACACAGCAGCTCCCCTAAATTTATCAAAGAGATCATCAATTCTCGGCAAAGGATACCGATTCTTGATAGTCAACTTGTTCAGCTGACGGTAATCAATGCACATTCTCATAGTGCCATCCTTCTTCTTCACGAACAAGACCGGTGCACCCCAAGGCGACACACTCGGCCGAATGAAACCACGCTCAAGCAACTCTTGCAACTGCGTCTTCAGCTCTTTCAGCTCCTTAGGTGCCATTCTATAGGGAGTAATGGACACATGAGTTGTATTCTCATACAGCTCAATTCCAAACTCCACCTCGCGACTAGGAGGTAAACCAGGCAACTCCTCAGGAAACACACCAGGAAACTCCTTCACAACCCTGATATCTTGCACACGCAACTCCTTAGAGCTAGGATTCATCACAAAAGCTAGGTAAGCTTCACAGCCTTGCCTCAGCATCCGGCTTGCCTCCAACGTGGACACCACATTGGCAAGAAACTTCACATTCTCACCAACCACCACAACTTCATAATCATCCGCAAGCTTCAGCGAAACTCGCTTACTTTCACAATCCACCACAGCACGATGCTCAGCAAGCCAATCCATACCAAGGATTACATCAAAACCATAGAAAGGTAACTCCATGAGGTCAACACGAAAAACATGA
Organism: Hibiscus trionum; assembly: GCA_030270665.1. Lineage (NCBI taxonomy): Eukaryota > Viridiplantae > Streptophyta > Magnoliopsida > Malvales > Malvaceae > Hibiscus > Hibiscus trionum. The sequence continues at coordinate 45,112,940 of BSYR01000026.1, read as the reverse complement.
TCTTGAACAACCAAAGGACACCTTCTATATAGCTTTCGAGTCACAACAGTCTCACCAAAAGAACTAGTGACACGCATACCAACATCCAAAAACTCAACAGGCAAACCAAGCAATTGAGCATGCTCACGCAATATGTAAGAGTGCGTAGATCCAGAATCAATCAAGGAAAGTAATGACAAGGATTGCAGAGTAAAAGTACCTGCGATCACATCCGCGTCATTCCTCCCCTCACGCTGAGCAAACACTCTAGCCTGTCCGCCACCCTCTGGCTGTACAGCTACAACATGAGCTACACCTCGGCCACCTTCCTCTCTCCGCTGAAAATTACCACGGCCGCGCCCACGACCTCTCTGCACTGCTACAACAACAGGAGCACGAACTTGGCCACCAGCCAACATAGGACAATCACGCCTCAAATGGTCCGCAGATCCACAGTTCCAGCAACAATTACCAGCTGCCGCAACAGGAGCTTGCACCTCCCTCACAGCACGAGGACAATCACGTTTCATGTGGCCATGCGAACCACATATCCAACAAGCACTCGGATCAGCTCTAGCATTGCCTCCCCGAGCAGGTGCTCCACCACCTCGCTTAGCCGAGGACTGATACTTCTGATCACGTCCCCTCTTGTTCCGTCCACCACCGGAACTATATTCAGCTGCCCGCTTACCAGCACTTGCTCCAGCACCTCTAGCAGATAAACCCAAGTTCATCTCAATATCCTTGGCTCGGCCCACCAACACATCAAAATCATCATACTCGGTAGCCAGCACATACATCTTCACATCCGTCACTAAACCATAACGGAACCTTTCACACCTCGCTCGCTCATCCGGGACAAGCTCAGGTGCATATTGATTGAGTCGAACAAACTGTACTTCATACTCAGCCACCGTCATGCTCCCTTGGGTAAGAGACATGAACTCCCTCTTTTTCTCATCTAGGTACCTCACACCCAGATACCTTCTCTTGAACACATTCTGAAAGAATGTCCAAGTCACATCAGCTTCTGCCATCCCAGCAATAGTGGTTGTCCACCACGTATATGCATCCTTCTGCAGCAAGGACACAACACAGCCAAGCTTTTGCACATCAGTGCAACTCATCTGACCCAAGATCCTCTTGGTACTCTCTAACCAAGCCTCAGAACCTTCAGCAGACATACCCCTGAACTCAGTCCCTCCCAGACTGCGCAAACGCTCCAAAGGTAGTCTAACTCCAGCATCTTCCTGATGCCCAGCTCCACGAGCTCCAGCTACCGCTGCTTGAAAAGCACCAGCTATAGCTTGAATTAACACTGTCATGTCAGGAACAGCTTGCCCCTGACCAGCCTCAGGTCCAGCGGCCTCAGCACCAGCTGCAGCTCCAGCTTCCTCAGCCCCAGCACCACCACCACCAGGTGGAGGAGGTAAAACCGCACTCTCAACATTCTCCTCATTTTCATTCTCATTCTGAGCCGTAGCTCGCACATTACTCCTCAACTCTCTACGAGGTGCCATATTCTAACTATGCAATCACAATGCAAATAAACAAAGTCAGGCCCAGCAAGGTAAGCAATCCAAGTACTAAAGCTCATTTCCAATTAAAATCAACATCATTTCACTAGCTTTTGATTTGGCAATGGGTACCCACAACATGCTTCATCACATCATACACCTCAATTGCAACATACATGCAATTCACTCAACATGCTTCCACTCAACAAGCATACAAAGCATACATACTTCAACATTCACATACACATTCCCAATAACTCGAGAACTCAGCTCTGATACCACCAAATGTAACCCCCTTAACCCGGCCTAGACGGTAGACCCGAATTAAGAAAGTCACACGGGGAAAACCAAAGTCAACCCGAAAGTCAACCTTGATTAACGACCCTTTTTTTTCTTTTTAATCTTGTCTAGATGCACATTAACCCTAGTTATGATCATACAAATCACGTACTCAAAGATCATAAACATCAGAGATCAAACAGGGACCCAATTGAACAATTTACAACTTTAGGGACCAAAAAGTAAATTCTGATAAATACAAGGACTTCACCCAAATTAAAGTTACCAGCTTGAAATTAATCATGTTTCATGCATCTCTGTCAAAATTCAACTCAAACGGACATCCCAAACTCATACAATTGCACAAACAAGTTTCGGGACCAAAATGCAAACATTTTGAAACATATAACTGCCAATGTCAGCCCCCAACGGACAGGTGTTCCGAAACAGGGAGAGCCTGTTTCGAAACGCGGGGCCGTTCCGCAACGTGTACCGAAACGAGGGCTGGCAGTGGCCTTTCCGTTTCGGAACGGTGTCTCCCGTTTCGGACGCCTGGGTTGCTATAAGGCACCCGTTCCGAAACGAGGGCTACTGTTCCGAAACGGCCTGCACAGAATGCAGAAAATTGCTTGCTTAAACACACAATTGCCCAACCAAACATGCTCCACTTGCTATCAAACTTTACCAGCAACTCATACAACATACAAGAGACATATTTGCATCAACCAATCATCATTATAACATCATTTATGAAAAACCCCAAATCTAAAGGCATGCTTCCTACACAAGCAAACCATTCATGCACTAAAACCTCCAAACCAACACATAATGGCCAATTACACGTACCAACATTAACAACAACATAAATCCAAAATAGGGAGTCCAAAACATCTCCCAAAACAACAACATAGGTCCCCCATTGCCAAAAACCAATAGCTAAAGGTGTTTAAGAAAACCTTCCCATACATGAGCTTATCTTTCACTTGATTGCTTGCCTTCCTTGCTGCCCTCAATGCACCTTAATGTTCTGCATTATTGGTTTAAGAAAAGAGAGAGAGCGTAAGCATAAGCTTAGTGAGGAATGCTCATTAAAACCACACAATAATGCATTTATAAAACACTTTACAAGTCATACTTCAAAACACATTTAAACATGCTCACAAGCAATCTTAACCAAGCATCTCATGCTTCATATCATAACATGTCATATTGGCCACAAGTGATAATTACCATCTTTTAACAAGATCAACATAAGACTCACACATGGACTTTTAAACACCATTGTGATCTTATCCCCATGGACTTTTAAACACCATGGCCCATGGACTTTTAAACACCATGGCAAGGACCACACAAGGACTTTTAAACACCTTTGTGTCCTTAACAAGTTTCACCTCAAGGACTTTTAAACACCTTGACCCCAAGGACTTTTAAACACCTTGGCCCATGGACTTTTAAACACCATGACATGAATCACCCCAAGGACTTTTAAACACCTTGGCCCCAAGGACTTTTAAACACATTGGAAAGGACCACACAAGGACTTTTAAACACCTTTGTGTCCGTAACAAGAACCATCCAAGGACTTTTAAACACCTTGATGTTCTTAAGTAAACAAGGCTCACTCAAGGACTTTTAACCACCTTAGTGACCTTAACCTTTTCAAAACATCACTTGCCAATATACATCATTTATCATCAATAATCCACTGTTTTAAAGCATTTAACCAAGCCATAAACATCATGCATCTTTAAGCATTAAACCACATTTAAACAATGTACAAAAGCAAGGAACTCTAACCTTGAGCTTCCTTAAACACATGGCTTATAATCTCAGCAAACAAATATGCTAGATATGCTTTAAAAACAGAATTTAAACATGCAACAAACACATTGCACCCAACCATCACATGGTTCCTCATCAAGAGAGTTTTTCCGAAAACTTACTCTTGAGCTTAGCAAAGTTGTTTAGACTTAGACTAAGCTCCCAAACTTCCAAAACATTGGTTTCAAAGCCGAAAACCAAAATACACTCACCGATTCCGTTTCGCTTCTTGTCGAAACACCAAATCAAGCTTCCGGATCACCACCACTTGGATCCAAAGATGACTCCCCTGTTTTAACACATCAAAACAGTAGATTAATGCATCATCATGCATTAATAGCTTCAATGAAAGCACCTAAACTCGCTGCTCTCATCCACACTCCATTTTCGGCCACCAAACACAACCGAAAATACATCCAAACAACTCCTCAACAAAGCCCAGCCATAAACCATCAAAACTAAGCATCCATAAACATCATTCAACATCTAAAAAGGACCTAACAACATCCTTATACCTTCAGCAACAACAGATCCACAAGATCACTCCAAAAACAATCAAGAATCACAAGCTAAACTTAGGAAATTCAACCTACCCGGGATTGCATTAATTAAAACTCAATTTCCAATCAATTTAACATTCATTTATCATCAAATATACACCTCAAATCACTGCTTTAACAGATCCAACGAAAATTCATCAAAAATCATCAAATCTTGCATTTTAAGCCAAGATCCATTACACAACTTTAAAAACCATTTATAAATCATCAATTAAGGATTGAGAACTTAGGAATTTCAGTAAAGAACTTGAAGTTCAGAGGAGAAGGACGTTCTTACCTCCAAACTTGAGTTTCTCCTCTTTTAGAACCAAAAAGCTTAAAGAATCAAATGGCAAATGGTGAGGTTTTGTTGTAGAGATGATCAGCAATCAAAAGGTAATTGAAAAGATGAATTTAGGTGACAAAATCAGAGAGAAAAGCTCTGGAGAAAAGGTGTTTGGCTTGAGGGAAAATGAGAGAAAATAGAATTGAGAGAAAAGTTAGTTGAAACCAAAATATCTTCCCTCCACTTTGTTTTTATTTAAAACCTTTTAATTAATCATTTAATATCTTTAGAAAATCTGGAGAAACTCCCATTGGGTAAATAGCTCCTTAAAGATTCAAAGTTTCAATCCTTTTTAAAACAGTCTCACAGTTTTCAAAAATTACATTTTGGTCACTAGCCAAAATGTCACCCTTCCAAACCTCATTTTGTAAAATTGATTTCACAGTTCACTTATATATATTAAAAGAGGATTTTAGAACATTTTTCCATATTTTTAATGCAACCCGAACTAGGCTTTCCTAAATTCACTCTTATATATTCGAACCGCACTTTGACCGAACCGGTCAACGCCCAAAACTTCTAAGCCCAAAACCGGGGCGTTACAGCTTAGTAGTAAACCGAGCCTAGAGTGTTACAGCAAGGAAGACCAGAAAACATGAACACAAAAATTTCAAATTTCTCCTATAATAGCCATATCTAAAAGTACGAGTACTTAATTCTTAAAATCAACCTTCAAACACATGTGAAAATTATTCCGAAATCAATATCCTTTACCTTGATTCATTATCTTAAGCATATATCTTTTACACGATGTATAAACTTCACTAGTTCTTCTTAGTTCAGTTTGAACATACAATACCTTTTAACATCCATCACTCTTTACAATTATGTTTTATATCCATCATTCAAACAAGGTTTAGATCACCAATTATTACTTATTTCAAATGCAAATCAATTTCTCATTATTGAATAGACTTACTTGTTTTTTTTTTGAAATAATTGAATAGACTTACTTAAGTGCATTAGAATCCAAGGTTTCATATGAAACATCTAATGAAGTTTAGCTTAAACGTTAATCAATTATTACTATTGTAACACTCGGGTTTAGGGGTCGGGTGAAAATAATATTTAAATAATATTCGAGTTTCGGTTTTCTAATTTAAAATGATAATATGTATTATTTAAAGGCTTCTTATTCACAAATTGAAATTGAAATCAAATTTCCATGGAAATTGCAATTATATGAGATTGTCATCTCATTAATGGCATTTTCGTAATAAAGTAGACTTCTTTTAAAACCCCTTTTTAATTAAAAGAGAGTTGTCTTCTTCCTTCCCCATTTTGCATTTTTGAACGACAAAGAAGCTCTCCCCTCCTCCTTTCACTATTCCATTACCTAGCATCTTCATTTTGGTTCGGTTTTGAAAGGTAAATACATCATCAACTTGCTCTCATCTTCCTCTCTTTGGAAGTACAATTTGTTTTCATTTTAGTCCATGTTTTTAGAATTTGAGTTCTTGAGCCTTTAAATTAAAAATCCAAACTTTGTTGTTCTATGTTGAACTTTTTGATTCCTTGTTAGTATTTATGTTATTAGCAACCCAAATAGTCCAACATATGTGATTTTTACTTGATTTTATGAACATTCCCGGATTTGAGTTTCCATGGGGTTTTTGAAGGGTTTGGGAATGGATTTTGGGGTTGTTTTATGTGGAAATGTGATGGCTGATGGTTAGACTATATGTAAGGGTTGTTCTGAAGGCTTTTGAGAGTAATTTAAGTGTTGGAATCATTGGATTTAGGTGGTACTTAGGGGCTGCTCGGGAATGAGGAATTTGGGTTTGGTTTTTTAGTTGAAATTGTATGTTTTGTGCTTGGTTTGTGATCCGGGTTGACTACGTTGAATTGTAGACTGATTTGAGATTATTTTAATTGTGTTGAGATGATTAGAAGCAAGAAATTTGGTTGGTGAAGCTTCGGGGACGAATCCGGGGATTTCAGAGTCTTTAGCTTGGTCTTCGGTCTTCTCTTGGTTAGCACCAGTGAGTAGAGTTGTTAACCTTTGATTTATTGCTCGAAATGGAACCTTTGGGGGTTTGGGTGGGACCTAGAGGGTTCACCTAAACCCGAGTGTAATTTGCTACTCCTATACTATCTTGTGCATGAATGAATGACTATGTGTTGTGATTATCATGTGCATTCTTGAGTTGTTTTACATAGTGTCATGGTGTAGTCGTGTGAAAGTTGAGCCTCACGTAATGGTTGTCTAAACTACGGTGATGTGTAGTCCCGCCGGTAGTGACTAGTAGGAAAGTACTTTGATGTGTAGTCCCATTGGAAAACTACTAGTCGAAACGGTGATGTGTAGTCCCACCGTGTGTGTATGTTGGTTGTGCATGTGCAAACCATGAGTAATTGTTGAGAAAGTCATTCGTGCATCCATTGTTTTGTTTCCATCTATGAAAAGTGTTTTAAAAACTGCATGTTGTTGAATTGTGGAGCTTCTCTCACTAAGCTAGTTAGCTTACGCTCTTTATGTTTCCAACATGCAAATCGTTAGAGTTCGGGAGGCAAGTGGGCAAGGGATGAGCTTTTGGAGTTCTCAAGCTAGCACAAGTATGATTTGCGTTTTGTAATAATGCCTAAACGATGAGGTATAGACTTGTAGGAGTTGGTGTCAAACTTCTTAGGTGATTTGTGTTAGTTGAGCATGTTAAATTATGGATGTGTTATGTTTTAGTCTCATAGATTGTGGACCATGCCTATTTTGCTGCTTAAATTGTATGTGCCTAAGGGTGTATGAACTTGGCCTATGAATGCTCTATGTATGGTTTTCATATGCATGATATCTTATGAATGCTAAGCATGTCTCCTTTGAGTGATTGCATGAATCTCTTGTTTGTATGACTCTTAATTGTATCGAATGCCTTGTATGGTGAAATCTTGGTGGATGAATGTTGTATGTATGCTTTCATGTGATTAGGGAAGTCTTAAAATGCATTTAGAATTGAGTCTTGTGTTGTTTTGCTGAAATTTGGAGACTTGCAGTGATGGCCGTATCGATACGCCTAAGGGCCGTATCGATACGGTCTTGCCTGCAGAACTCAGTTTTGGCTTGGTGTATCGATACGCGGGGGTGTATCGATACGCCCAAAACTCTCTGGAATTTTGAGATTTTGGCATATCGGTACGGTGTTAGGGCGTATCGATGCGGTTTTGTCTCGTTGACCACGAGATGTTGACCGAGGAGGGTGTATCGATACGCCCAAGGGCTGTATCGATACGGTCTCCCCTGAGTTGACTGTAAGGGGTTGACTTGGTCAAGGCGTATCGATACCCTTGACAGGTGTATCGATACGGCCTGCTCTGTAAGTGTAAAATGGGTTGTTTAACTTATTGTTTTGGATTGGTTGACTTTACCTCGTGATGCTTTCCGCTCTCGTGATCACTTAGGAAGTAATATGCCTTTAGACAAGATGTAATTAAAGAAAAAAAATAGTTAGGGTTGCTAACCGAAGGTGGAACCTTAATCGGTTTCACTTCAGTTTTCCCCGTGTGGCCCACTCGGATCGGTCAGTCATCCAGACCGGGACGAGGGGGTTACATTTAGTGGTATCAGAGCTTGAGGTTTCCGAGACCTCGGACAGGTAAGTGAGGTGAGTTAATGTGTTATGTGTTGTAGCATCTTGAAAGGTGTTTTGCCATGTATGCCTAAATTATATTGCTAGCACGGTGTATGATTACATGCTGTAATGACTCTGTTGTTGCTTGAGAGTAGGTCCAAAGTCACCATTGTTAGGCGTTGTTGTAAAAATAAAAAGGAAAATTGTTTTGATTTAACGATCTTGAGAACCGGAGTCCTTGCCTTTTTTCTAACCTAACGTTTCCCTTGTTGTTGTGTGTTTGTTGTTTTAGATTATTATTTTTGCTATGGTGAGACCAAGGGGACGGCCTAGAGCGGGTGACCAGGCTCCCGAGGATGTGCCTCCTGCTCCTCATGCCCTCGATGGTAATGGAGAAAACGTTGGAGGTGATGGTAATGGGCCTCAGGTGGAGGCTAATGTGGGAGGTAACAGGGCTCAAGTTGGCCAAGGTCAGGCAGGTCCAGATGTGGCCCATTTGATTCAGACAGGCAGGTCCAGATGTGGCCCATTTGATTCAGACCATAGCCGGAGCTTTTCAGACAGCTTTGGCCGGTATGCAGGCTGCAGCACCACCTCAGGGTGCGGGGACATGATTACCCCTAGAGAGACTTCGCAACTTAGGGCAGTTGAGTTTCGGGGGTTGTCTCTGGAGGGTTCAGAGGGGTGGCTTGAGAGCACTACTCGCATCTTGGGTCAGATGGAGTGTTCGGACGCCCGTAAGTTGGGATGTATCGTCTCTTTGCTTCAGGGGGACGCTTATACATGGTGGACCACTGTTACTTCCGGTATGGCCGAGGCAGATATCACATGGGAGTTCTTCAGAAATGCCTTCAAGAGGAAGTACCTTGGAGTTTGGTACTTGGATGAAAAGAAAAGAGAGTTTATGGCTTTGGTTCAAGGTAACAGGACCGTGTCTGAATACGAGGTTCAGTTTGTGAGGTTGAGCCAGTACGCACCAGAGTTGGTCCCGAATGAGAGGGAACGGTGTGAGCGTTTCAGATATTGATTGACTACATATGTGAAGACCTACATGCTAGCCTCCGACTACACTGAGTTCGATGTCTTGGTCTCTAGGGCCAAGGATATAGAGCAGAACCTAAGCTCTAGAGCACGCGCTAGTGGGTCCGACTCCGGAAAGAGACATGCGAACTGGGATAGAGATCATGCCAAGCGGCATAGGGATAGAAGGTACCAGCCGGATACGAGACATAGGGGTGGTAACTATGGTCAGGGCCAAGGAGCTGCTGTTCACATTCCGGAGTGTACCAGGTGCGGGAGACGCCACCCGGGCGAGTGCATGGGTATTTATGGAGCTTGTTGGAACTGTAGCTCCCGAGACCATTTGAGGCGCGACTGTCCACACCCAGTTAGGGGCGGACCGGCTCCAGCTAGGTGCTTTGAGCATCAGAGAGGCCGTGAGCGTGGTCGTGGAAACTTTCAGCCAAGGAATGAGGGCCAGAAGAACTTGGCTCATGTTGTAGCAGTCCAGCCCGAGGGAGGAGGACCGGCTAGGGTGTACGCTCAATGAGAGGCTGGGAATGACACTGATGTCATAGCAGGTAACTTCTCATTACAGTCTTTGAGTTTGCTTTCTTTGATAGATTCGGGGTCGACGCATTCATATATTTTGGATGAGCACTCAAGGTCATTAGGATTACCATGTGATTGGTTAGAGGTAGGTGTAAATGTCACTAGCTCTTTTGGTGATACAGTGGTAGTTAGGAAAGTGTATAGGAGGTGTCCTTTGATGGTTCAGGGTCACATATTTCCGGTCGACATTATGGAGTTACCCTTCTATGGTTTTGATGTGATTTTGGGCATGGATTGGCTTGTAGAGCATAGAGCTAGGGTTGACTTCGAGACCAAGAGAGTCTCCTTGAGGCTTACCGATGATTTTGAGGTTGTGGTAGTTGGGGAGAATGACATGTTTTTGTCTAATGTGGTTTCGGCTTTGGAAGCTCAGAGGATGTTGAGTTCGGGGTGTCAGGCTTATTTGGCATATGTAATGAATCCGGATATGAGTGAGGTGCATCGATACGCGAGGATGTATCGATACGCCCAAAACTTTCTGTAATTTTGAGATTTTGGCGTATCGGTACGGTGTTAGCGCGTATCGATACGGTTTTGTCTCGTTGACCACGAGATGTTGACCGAGAATGGTGTATCGATACGCCCAAGGGCTGTATCGATACAGTCTCCCCTGAGTTGACTGTAAGGGGTTGACTTGGTCAAGGCGTATCGATACCCTTGACAGGTGTATCGATACGGCCTGCTCTGTAAGTGTAAAATGGGTTGTTTAACTTATTGTTTTGGTTTTGTTGACTTTACCTCGTGATGCTTTCCGCTGTCGTGATCACTTAGGAAGTAATATGCCTTTAGATAAGATGTAATTAAAGAAAAAAAATAGTTAGGGTTGCTAACCGAAAGGGAACCTTAACCGGTTTCACTTCGGTTTTCCCCGTGTGGCCCACTCGGATCGGTCAGTCATCCAGACCGAGATGAGGGGGTTACATTTAGTGGTATCAGAGCCTAAGGTTTCTGAGACCTCGGGCAAGTAAGTGAGGTGAGTTAATGTGTTATATGTTGTAGCATCTTGAAGGGTGTTTTGCCATGTATGCATAAGTTCTGTTGCTAGCACGGTGTATGATTACATGCTGTAATGACTCTGTTGTTGCTTGAGAGTAGGTCCAAAGTCCCCATTGTTAGGCGTTGTTGTAAAAATAAAAGGAAAATTGTTTTGATTTAACGAGCTTGAGAACCAGAGTCCTTGCCCTTTTGCTAACCTAATGTTTCCCTTGTTGTTGTGTGTTTGCTGTTTTAGATTATTATTTTTGCTATGGTGAGACCGAGGGGACGGCCTAGAGCGGTTGACCATGCACCCGAGGATGTGCCTCCTGCTCCTCATGCTCTCGATGGTAATGGAGAAAACGTTGGAGGTGATGGTAATGGGCCTCAGGTGGAGGCTAATGTGGGAGGTAACGGGGCTCAAGCAGGCCAAGGTCAGGCAGGTCCAGATGTGGCCCATTTGATTCAGACCATAGCCGGAGCTTTGCAGACAGCTTTGGCCGGTATGCAGGCTGCAGCACCACCTCAGGGTGCGGAGACAGGATTACCCCTAGAGAGACTTCGCAACTTAGGGGCAGTTGAGTTTCGGGGGTTGTCTCCGGAGGGTTCAAAGGGGTGGCTTGAGAGCACTACTCGCATCTTGGGTGAGATGGAGTGTTCGGACGCCCGTAAGTTGGGATGCATCGTCTCTTTTCTTCAGGGGGACGCTTATACATGGTAGACCACTATTACTTCCGGTATGGCCGAGGCAGATATCACATGGGAGTTCTTCAGAAATGCCTTCAAGAGGAAGTACCTTGGAGTTTGGTACTTGGATGAAAAGAAAAGAGAGTTTATGGCTTTGGTTCAAGGTAACAGGACCGTGTCTGAATACGAGGTTCAGTTTGTGAGGTTGAGCCAGTACGCACCAGAGTTGGTCCCGGATGAGAGGGAACAATGTGAGCGTTTCAGATATGGATTGACTACAGATGTGAAGACCTACATGCTAGCCTCTGACTACACTGAGTTCGTTGTCTTGGTCTCTAGGGCCAAGGATATAGAGCAGAACCTAAGCTCTAGAGCACGTGCTAATGGGTCTGACTCCGGAAAGAGACATGCGAACTGGGATAGTGTTGAGTGGATCGAAAGATCGATATAAACCAAGAGGGGGGGTGAATTGGAAATTTAAAGTTTTTGTGGTGGAAATTGAAAATTAAAAAGATAGACAAGGGATTTTAGAGTGGTTCAAGTTCCAAATGAACTCTACATCCACTACCTTAGCTTCACTAAGGATTTGCAACAATTCCACTAACTGCTCTTCCCCTTTTCTAGGCTAAGGAGGCAACCCTTACAATTTCGGTTGAATTTTCTACCCAAAATTCAACCCAATCCTCACAACAAGATCACAAAGAAACTTGTTGGCTAATAGAGTATCTCTCAATACAAATAATAGCCCAATTACAAGCACTCAACCCAATTGAACAAGATAAGAATGATAAATACAATTTGGGTTTCTAGACAATATGGATTTTTGCACAATTGCTTGGATTTGATGAATAGATGTTTTCTTGAAGATCAATAGTTGTTGCTGGAGCTTTTAGATGTCTCTATTATACCTCCTCATTAATTTCTAGCCGTTTGGGTGGTTGGGAACATAAATGGAGCCGTTGGAACCCTCTCTTACCACCATAAATGCACTTCTGCAGCTATGCGTATCGGTACGCGGGGAGGAGTATCGATACCTGTCTCAGAAAAGAAAGAGCCGTTGTGTGCAATAAATAAGGGGTATCGATACGCACGTAAGCGTATCGGTACTGGGTATTGAAACGAGGGTTTGCCGTATCGCTACCTTTTTCTCAACTTAGCTCACTGTCGAATTCTGTATCGATACGAGGGTTTGGCGTATCGATACTGGTCAACGACCATTTAAAATTCCGTTACCAACCAAATGACACCAACGATCAAAATATTTAAACCGACTTATATTTTGGTTGAGTTTTCATTATATTGTTGATTGGAGATCAAAATCTTGTGAAATTGTGGTTGAAATCTTAATTTTCGGACTTGATGAGTTAATCTCTGTTTTGTGTTGATTTTAATTGAGTTCTAAGTTGATTAATATGTTAAAATGAAGTGTTGATAACATAGATCCCGAAATCCTTGAGATCCTTGAGTTTCTTGGTTGTTTTAAGTGAGTTTTTGAGGTGAAATGGTGGAATCTTGATTGCTGGAGGTATAAGGTTGGGTTAGGTTGTTTGTTATATGTGTTTTGATGTTTATTATGGGTTGAAAGTGATGTATGTTGGCTGGGCTTGGTTTAGGAAGCAATCGATTGAGTTTTCAGTTGTTTTGGATGGGTATTTTGGTGTAGTTTGGGTGAGCAACGAGTTTGTGAATTGTTGCTGGTGTTGGAATGCATTTTAATGCATTTAGATCTCTGTTTTGATGATGTGAAAACATGGGATCTTGATCCGGAAGCAAACGAGGTGTTGTTGGAGGCTCCAGAAGAGTAATTTTCATGTCGGCGAGCAAGGCTTCGCGTATCGGTGAGTGGAAATGCAATTTCTTGCTTTGTAACGCTTTGAGCGCGGTCTTGGGAGCTTAGTGTAAGTTTGATACACTTAGCTAAGCTCAAGAGTAAGTGATTCGAAAATCCCTCTCTTGGTAAAGTGCTATGTTTGAGGAAAATGCACTTGAGTTAAGTATGAATTTGTTTACTGTTTTAAATCATGTTTTAAGCATGAATGTTGCTGGATTTTAATGCCATTATGTTAAGGATGCACTAGGTAAGTGATCCTTGGTTTTCATGTGTTGAATGCATATGATGTTAAGCATGTTGTGCTTGTGGAAATGACATTGTGTTTATGCTTGTAAAATAGTGGATTAATGAGGTTAAATGATTATATTAGCAAGTGATGGAAATGGTTTTTGGTTGTGTTAGTCGGATATAGTTAGCCGGCTATAGGATTGGGTGCACCGTGAATAAAGTCGCCTTGGATGTTGAGGGGTTGTGATAGTGTCGTAATCTCCATCCAAGTACCCTAACGATTGAGGTTAAGACCACAACGGTGAATGGTTTATTTCCGTGTGTGAGTCTTGTGTATGAGTCTCGTAATCTCGTTAGTGGAATTATACAACTACCGATGAGTGATGTTGGGGGGTTGTGATTGTGCCATTAATCTCCATCACGGGTGTTGAGGGGTTGTGATTGTGCCATTGATCTCCACCTTGTGTAGTCCAGTAGTATGTATGAAGCATGAGGGACAACGCTTGTAATCCGTATATTCGATTGTGTCTTGTGTTGATTTGGATTATGGATTATCACTTGTGAGCCAATATAATGTAAATGATTAATGTTAAGCATGAGATGCTTGTAAATGATGCAAGGATGCCTAAGATGCTTGGTAAAGCATGATTAAAGGTTTATTTGCTGATTTTAATGTTGCATATAAGCATGTTTTAGAAAGTGCATTGATGTTCTTGAATGGACATGTTTTATGTAAAGGCATGAGATATGAAATGGTGGTTTTGCCAATGGTGTGAAATGCATTGATGAATGTTGCATAGCGGTCCTCACTAAGCTTTGTGCTTACGCTCTTTTATTTCATCAATGCCAAAAACTAGGCATTCGAGGCAGGAAGTAAGCAAGAGGAATCCAAGCTTTTAACCTTGCAAAGTATGTGGCTTTACTTTGGTGTAATAAGAGGCAATGAGTGAGATTTATACTTTTGAACGGTTGTGGATGTTTCCCTTTACTTCGAGCATGTTTGGTGATTTATCCTTGAATTGTAATTGGCCATTATGGTTTGATTTTGGATGTGAATGTTGGTTTTAGCTTGTTATGGATTTGGTGGACTAGGGAGCATGCCTTTAGTATCTATGTTTGCATGTTGGATGCCATGTTGTAGCTAATGCCTCAAAACGATAACCGTTGGTGTGTATCTATGTTGTATGCATGTTGTGGTATGTTTCGAGAATGTTTCGTATATGAGAAGATGTGAAAAACTAGAAAATCTGCTGTTGCAGGGCAAGGCGTATCGGAACGCCCTTGCGTGTTTCGGAACAGAGGCCTGCAATGGCTAAGAGGTTTCGGAACGAGTAGGGACGTATCAAAATGATTTTGCTACTGGAAAGGGGTGTTTCGATACGGATCTCGGAACGCACCCGAGTATCGAAATGGTCAACCAAGTTTCGAAATGATCGTTTCGGTACAGGGCCATCCGTTTCGAAACGCCTGACCGTTGAGTTTGAATTTGAACTGTTTCAGGTTTCTGTTTCTTACATTTTGGTCCCTAAGATTTGGTTGCTTAATTTAATGAGTTTGAATGACCCGTTTGAGATGAAATTTGACCTGATGGCATGTTATATGATTAATTATGGATTGATAACATGAAAACTTGTTTAGTCCTTATAATTCTGGAAATTTATGTTTTAGTCCCTAAAAGTCGTTTCTATGCAATTGAATCCCTGTTTGAGCTCCGTTCGTTGTGTCGCTTCCGCTGAAATGTTTTGCTAATCATATAGGCTAATAATGAGCATCTAGAAAAGATAAAAAGAAAAAAAGGTCATTAATCAAGGTTGACTTTCAGGTTGACTTTGGTTTTCCCCGTGTAATCTTCGTAGTTCGGGTCAAGCGTCTAGGCTGGGGCTAAGGGGGTTACAAAAAGCATCGACCACAACATTGGCCTTTCCAGGATGATACTCGATCGACAGATCATAATCCTTAAGCAACCCCACCCATCGACGTTGCCTAAGATTCAACTCCTTTTGAGACATAAGATACTTCAAACTCTTATGATCTGTGAATACCACACACTTCTCGCCATACAGGTAATGTCTCCAAATCTTCAAAGAAAATACAACAACCGCGAGCTCAAGATCATGAGTAGGGTAGTTACGCTCATCCACCTTCAACTACCTAGATGCATATGCCACTACCTTACCCTCTTGCATCAACACACAGCCCAAATCGACATAGGACGCATCACTATAGACTACAAACTCCTTACCAGGCTCAGTTTGAGTCAAAACAGGAGCTTGCGTCAAAGCTTACATCAGCTTCTCAAAAGCTTGCTGCCTCGCCTCTGTCCACTCAAAGCGAACATTCTTCTGCAACAACTTGGTCAAAGGTACATCAATCTTTGAGAAACCCTACACAAACCTACGATAATATCCAGCCAAGCCAAGAAAACTTCGCACCTCCGTCACCGACTTAGGCACTTTCCAACTCATCACTACTTCTATCTTATATGGAACAACACAAATACCCTCGGCTGATACCACATGTACAAGGAAGACTACCTCCCTAAGCCAAAACTCACACTTGCTCAGCTTAGCATAAAGCTGGTTCTCCAACAACACTTGCAACACTATCCTTAAATGTCTATCATGATCCTCCTCGGTACGAGAGTACACAAGGATGTCATCGATGAACACCACCACAAATTGATAAAAGAACTAATGGAATACGCGATTCATCATGTCTATGAAAGCAACAGGTGCATTGGTCAAACCAAAAGGCATCACTAAGAACTCATAATGCCCGTACCTTGTCCAAAAAGCCGTCTTAGGTACGTCCACATCCTTCACCGTCAACTGGTAATACCCTGACCTGAAGTCAATCTTAGAAAACACCGAGGCTCCCCGGAACTGATCAAAGAGATCGTCAATTCTTGGCAAGGGATATTTATTCTTGATCGTCAACTTGTTCAGTTGTTGATAATCTATACACATCCGCATTGTCCCATCTTTCTTCTTTACATCCAACACTGGCGCACCCCAAGGTGATACACTCGGCCGGATGAACCCTCGATCAAGAAACTCCTGAAGTTGCGTCTTCAACTCTTTTAGCTCTTTAGGTCCCATTCGATAAGGAGCAATAGACACCGAAGTCGTATTCTCATACAACTCGATACCAAATTCAACTTCCCTGTTTGGTGGCAACCCAGGCAACTCTTCCGAAAAGACACCTGGAAAATCGCAAACGGTTCTGATGTCTTGCACACGTACATCTTTTGCACCAGGATTCATCATATATACAAGATAAGCATCACATCCCATTCTTAGCATACAACTTGCTTCCAAAGTCGAAACAACATTAGACAAGAATTTCACATTCTCGCTTACTATCACCACCTTGTTGCGTGTAAAATAGTCTATCGCAATTGAGTGCAAGTGTACACGTCGCAAGTAATAAAGTGATACTAGAGTATCGGATATCGTCTCCACAGGGACTGGGCTAACCCTTTCCTTCTCTATCTGCACAAGGGGAAAAAGAATGATTTAAGATTTTGTCACGAGAAATATAAAGAGTACTGGAAAATAGAAGTAAAGTGATCAAGATAGAGAGAATGGGCTGGTATTGAATTGCTTTGTAGTGCAGGTATTGCTGAGTCTAGGAAATCCAGTTCTGTCGTCGTCCCCGTCGCGGCAGCACCTGTCACGGCAGCAGTCCGTTGGTTATCGCGGTAGCGATTACCCAACTCAGTACTTCAAGTTTGGCAAGAATCCCTGCTGTGCCTTGGCCTATCCCTAGGTCCAAGTCTTTCGACGATCACGTCTTTGATGATACCTCCCGGCGTGAATCGAAGGATGAACACCGATGTTGTTGAATTCTTCTTTAGCCACTTAACCTCGTCCTATCCCTAGGTCCGAGATCGTTCAACTATAAACTAGAGAACTCGCACTTATCCCTTTCGTATACTTAACTCTCCCGATATTAAGTAAATAGATAACCTCACAATGCTCTCCCGATGCTCTTGCAAGATGTTAATAACCAGAATAAGAGAACTTGAAGTTTATTTTATTGAACTGAAAATTCCTAAAACAAAAGCAACCCTTGCAACTACTTTACAAATCAACCCGTGGCCCTAAGAGGAATTTAGAACATGATGAGAGGAAGAAAACGGCTAGGGTTTTGGGAAGAAGGCTAGAGAATGGTGAATGTCTCCTAGGTCGAATTACATGCCTTTATATAGGCTTTGGGTTCAAGTTTTCTAATATGGAAGGAATACAACTTTAAATTAAAGTGCAATTCTAATAAAGACTAAATCTTCAGAATAGCAGTCTTTAATTCGTCCTTCCTTCTTTCTAGGGATATCTTCCTTGAACCTTGGGCTTGGCCTTCATTCTAATCTAGGGCTTGGAAAAATATAGGGGTACTCCACGACAGACGAGCTTAATTTTCTCTTTCTGTCGAGGCCCAATTTGCTTCTTCTCCTCAAAACTGCTGTCGTCCTTTGCTGTCACGGCGGCGACCACGGAAGCATCGTCTTCCTTGACTGCTCATTCCAGCTTTTCTGCATCGCTGCCCAGCGCCTGCCACGATTGCTGCCCTGGATGCTGTCACGGCTGCTGCCTTGGGTGCTGTCACGGCTGCTGCCCTGGGTGCTGTCACGGCTGCTGCCCTGGGTGCTGTCACAGTAGATACCTGCAAAAGTAACCAAATTTAGCAGTTTCTGCGCAGTTTTATCTAAATGTGATGTTGATGCAAAACTTAACCTAAAATGCAGTTAAACATGCTTGAGTGCAGCAAAAATAAGGATAAATGATGGGTAAAATATAAAACTTTTAAGCACTGATCACACCCCCAAACTCGAATCTTTGCTTGTCCTCAAGCAAATGCAACCTAACTTAACATGCATGCATACATATATTATTATTATTATTATTATTATTATTATTATTATTATTATTATTATTATTATTATTATTATTATTATTATTATTATTTTTGTTTGGCTTAAAAGAGTGAACTTTCCCTTACCCTTCATTCGTTCTCTGTTGACAGCAGCACCCTGTCGAATAACTTAGGATTTGTCCGGATTCTCACTATAGTCCTCGTGCAGTGTGTGCATGCTTGTGAACAATTATATGCCAAGACTCTCTTAGTTTCACTAGAATATTTCAACCTCTAACTTGAATTTTTATGCCAAAGTTTATCTTTTTGAAGGCACTTCTTATGCTCCTTTGATTTTTTTTGTTTTGACTTGATTTTATAATTATTATTTTTAAGCTAAAGTTTCACTAGAGCCGGTTTCGGGCACCTCTAGCTAACTTCCTAGAGCCGGTTTCGGGCACCTCTAGGGCTATTGAGTCTATTTTTCTAAACTTCTTTCCTAGAGCCAGTGTTAGGCACCTCTAGGGGCTATTCAAGTGCTAAGCTTCTTATTCTAGTTAGCTAATAGAGTTCTAGGCAGTATAACAGTCACAAAATGGTGTTTTAAGTTTCAGAACTATAGAAAGGCTCTAAACTGCTCCTAAGACTATCCTAAAGGCGCTGCCACGACAGAGCTGTCACGGCAGGTAAGTTCAGTTCAAAGACTTAAGCCAAAATTTTCATTTTTTTTGCATAAAATAAATGCGACACAATTAAAACTAAATGCAATATTATATTAATAATTAGGAGGACTGCCTACGCCCAAACTCAAGGGTTGCATTGTCCTCAATGCATGACAGAAAAGATGAAAAACAGAAAGAGAAAAAAAATGATAGAAAAGTTAAACATCACAAAAAGATAATATATATAGCAGGCGACAGAGAAAAAGAAAAAGAAAACTTAAGTTGTGCGGCTGTCGTCGCTGCTGCTGGAGCTTTGGATGAGGAGCTGTCGGCGGGCAGTCTCTTTGAACTTTGTCGGAGAAGCTGTGGGTGCTGCCCTGAGAGTATGAGTGCTGCCACGGCAGGGTTGGAGGCAGAACTTCCTCGGGTTGCTTGTATTGTCATTGCAAGGGTTTTTCTCTGTTTACCTAATAACAAAAACAAACTAAAAACTAATATCAAATTTCTAATTCCTAAACCAATAAAGATAAAATAAAAATAAAATAAGTTAAATTAGGAGTGCCTTGAGGGGCATCTCCTAAAGTAACTACTCCATGTTCTATTGATGCTTGAGGGGTCGTTTCCGGTACTTCTTGAAGTCCATCCGTACCCTCCATCTGGTGATTATTCTCATGGTGGAGGCTCCTTTCTTTCTCTTCCCTTTGTACTCCATGAAGTCCTCCATTCTTGGTAAAGTTTCTGAGGGCATGAATATATGATTAGTAAAAATTAAATTGACATTCGACCACAAACTTACCTTGTTTTCGTTGAATGTTGTTGTGGTTGAATGTAGCCCTTGCTGTCGTGTCTGCTGCTGCGGTAGCCAATTATTTTGACAGTCCGTTGTCAGGTTACTTTGCAGGTCAAGGGGACATTGGAAAGTGCCATAACTCTCCATATCAAATTCTGTTGGCCACTCGAAGGTCTCCATCAGTAGAGATCTCGATGATTCTAAATCCACCGGTGTTGGTTCCTCGAATACCTGCAATGGAATTGGTGAGTTTTCATATAATTCAAAAGGTTCGTTTATTACCTGCTCATATTCCATCGGCGAGGCATTGTCATTGGGTAGCTCTTCTAGGTGGTCGTGCGAGTGCCATAACAGGGATGGATGTGTGCAATCTTGGTCAGGCATAATCGAGGTAGTGGGTTAAGAGTTTGCCTCTGATGTGGTTGCTGCTTCAGCATCAGTTGCTGCCGAGGCGGCAGTTTCCGCTTTGACTGGGGTTTCTGCCTCGGAAGTGGTTGCCGCAGTGACATTCTCTTGAATTTCACTCAGCGTTGTTGCGGTGTTGCTCCATTCCGGTTCCTCGATCATTGCCATGGCAAGTTGTTGCTCAAATTCATCATGTGTTGGGTATTCCTTCACATGGGCATCCTCGTCATCTTGCCTCAGGATTTCAGGTTCATCCGTGGCATGAATGAGAACCGGTCTGCTCAAGATTTCATCCATCTTGGCGATACTTTTGTCTATAGAAGCCGATAATTCTTGAGTGAGTGCCATGAAGGCTTGTAGTGTGTCTTCTAAGGATTTTGACTGCTCTTGAGGATGATGACATTGCCAGGGCATGTCGGGTTCTGCAGCAAAACTGTTATGGTACAAAAAATTTTGCGGGTTTTGATCGTACCATAAAAAATTTTGCTGCTGCGGCATCGGCATTTGTTGTCCCTGTTGCTGTTGTGGCAGCATATCTTGTTCTTGTTGGTTCCATCGTTGGTTGTCCATATATTCACCGAAAAAATAGGGACGACTTTCGAATGCATGATTACCTTTACGGTAATTACAAGAACTTTCCCACATCAGCTCTCGAATGGTTTTTCCTGGCATGTTGATGCTCCTTAAACCTGTATTTCACCTGAGTTTTTTTTTGATAAAAATAGAAAATGAAAAAGAAAAAAAATAAAAAAGAAAAAGAAAAAGAAAAGAAAAGTGCAGAAGCTAGGGTAAGAGTGTGTTGCCAGTCCCTGGCAACGGCGCCAAAAAATTGTTGCGTGTAAAATAGTCTATCGCAATTGAGTGCAAGTGTACACGTCGCAAGTAATAAAGTGATACTAGAGTATCGGATATCGTCTCCACAGGGACTGGGCTAACCCTTTCCTTCGCTATCCGCACAAGGGGAAAAAGAATGATTTAAGATTTTGTCACGAGAAATATAAAGAGTACTGGAAAATAGAAGTAAAGTGATCAAGATAGAGAGAATGGGCTGGTATTGAATTGCTCAGTAGTGCAGGTATTGCTGAGTCTAGGAAATCCAGTTCTGTCGTCGTCCCCGTCGCGGCAGCACCTGTCGCGGCAACAGTCCATTGGTTATCGCAGCAGCGATTACCCAACTCAGTACTTCAAGTTTGGCAAGAATCCCTGCTGTTCCTTGGCCTATCCCTAGGTCCAAGTCTGTCGAAGATCACGTCTTTGATGATACCTCCCGGCGTGAATCGAAGGATGAACACCGATGTTGTTGAATTCTTCTTTAGCCACTTAACCTCGTCCTATCCCTAGGTCCGAGATAGTTCAACTATAAACTAGAGAACTCGCACTTATCCCTTTCGTATACTTAACTCTCCCGATATTAAGTAAATAGATAACCTCACAATGCTCTCCCGATGCTCTTGCAAGATGTTAATAAAAAGAATAAGTGAACTTGAAGTTTATTTTATTGAACTGAAAATTCCTAAAACAAAAGCAACCCTTGCAACTACTTTACAAATCAACCCGTGGCCCTAAGGGGAATTTAGAACATGATGAGAGGAAGAAAACGACTAGGGTTTTGGGAAGAAGGCTAGAGAATGGTGAATGTCTCCTAGGTCGAATTACATGCCTTTATATAGGCTTTGAGTTCAAGTTTTCTAATATGGAAGGAATACAACTTTAAATTAAAGTACAATTCTAATAAAGACTAAATCTTCAGAATAGCAGTCTTTAATTCGTCGTTCCTTCTTTCTAGGGATATCTTCCTTGAACCTTAGGCTTGGCCTTCATTATGATCTAGGGCTCGGAAAAATATAGGGGTACTCCACGACAGATGGGCTTAATTTTCTCTTTCTGTCGAGGCCCAATTTGCTTCTTCTCCCTAAAACTGCTGTCGTCCTTTGCTGTCACGGTGGCGACCATGGCAGCATCGTCCTCCTTGACTGCTCATTCCAGCTTTTCTGCATCGCTGCCTAGCGCCTGCCACGATTGCTGCCCTGGATGCTGTCATGGCTGCTGCCCTGGGTGCTTTCACGGCTGCTGCCCTGGGTGCTGTCACAACAGATACCTGCAAAAGTAACCAAATTTAGCAGTTTCTGCGCAGTTTTATCTAAATGTGATGTTGATGCAAAACTTAACCTAAAATACAGTTAAACATGCTTGAGTGCAGCAAAAATAAGGATAAATGATGGGTAAAATATAGAACTTTTAAGCACTGATCACACCTCATAATCATCAACAAGTTTCAAGGTGACTCGCTTAACATCAAAGTCAACCACTGCTCTGTGCTCAGACAACCAATCCATCCCAAGAATCACATCAAATCCATAAAAGTGTAATTCCATAAAAGTTACAAGAAAAACATGACCTTGCACAGACAAAGGGTATCTCCTATAAAACTTTCTTGTGACTTAAGTTTCAACAAATAAACTAGTCACTTGCATTCCTATTCTCAACAACTCAATAGGTACATCAAGCAAATGCACATGCTCACTCAAGAAATAAGAATGCGTGGATCTAGAGTCAATCAATGCCAACAATGATAAAGACTGTAGAACAAAGGTACATGCGATGACATCAGTGTCGTTGCGCCCCTCGCACTGAGCATAGACCCTCGCAGAACTGCCTCCCTCAGGCCGAACTGCTACCACATGTGCGACACCACGCTGGCCCTCATCTCTCATCTGAAAATTACCCTGGCCGCGCCCACGGCCTCTCTGAGGTGCAGCAATAGCAGGTGCACGCCCCTGGCCTCCACCAGCTAACAGAGGACACTCGCGTCGTATATGATCAACTGAACCACAGTTCCAGTAGGAATTCCCTGTCACCACCACAGGAGCCTGCGCCTCTCTAGCTGCACGAGGACAATCCCTCTTCAAGTGCTTCTGAGAACCACACATCCAGCACGTGTTCTGTTCCGCCCTCGGCTTGTTTCCCTGAACCAGGCACCATGTCCAGAGTTACCTCGCCTAGCAGTAGGCTGATACCTCTTATCTCGGCCTCTTTTGTTCCGTCTGCCTCCGGAACTGAACTCAGCAGCTCTCTTACTAGAGCTAGAACCACCTCCACGAGATGCAGACCCAAGCTCTGCTCGATGTCCTTGGCTCGACACACGAGCACATCAAAATCTGTATAATCCGTGGCCAAAATTGTAACACCCCAAAATTGGGCATAGTTGTTTAGAGTCTGAACCAGATCGGGCTGGAAAACGGTTCGAGTCTAAAAGGGGGTTTTAGGGAACACCTAATTCGGGATGCTTTAAAAATATAGAAAAATATCTAAAAATCCTCATTTAATATATAAAAAAGAATGGTGAAATCAATTTTACAAAATAAGGTTTGGAAATACTACATTTCGGAGTAGTGACCAAATCACAGTTTTTGCAAAGTTTAATATTGATTGTTTTGTAAAGGATTGAAACTTTGAATCTTTAAGGAGCTAATTTTACCAAAATGTTTTCATCAGATTTTTCCTTAATTTGGGTGATTTAATTAATGTTTTAATTAAAGAAAATAAAGGTGATTAAAATAGAAAACCACCTTTGACTTTTCATAACTACTTTTCACAAATTTTCCCTCATTTCATTTTCTCTCAAATTCCTTTCAACCAAACACTTTTTCTCCAGCAAATTTACTTTGATTTCCACTTCATTGGATGAGATTTCAATCACTCTTTGATTCCTAATCAATTCTTCAACAAATCCACTTGATTTATACATTGAATTTTCAAGAAAACTTGCCCAAATCAAGGAGAAATCATCCATTAGAGGTAAGCTTCGTCCTTTTCCTCTAATGAGCAGTTCTTTACTGAAATTCCTAAGTTATCAATCCTTTATTAATGATTTTAAGAGGTTTTAATGTTAGAAACAAGAAATTGGCTTAAAACTCAAGATTTTGGAAGAGATCTTGAAGATTTTCGTGGTGATTGATTGGGCTCTATTTTGAGATGGTTTTCTAATGTATTTTGGATGTTAATTGATGTTATAAATGAGGTTTTATCAATAAAATCCCGAATAGGTTTGTTTTTCCTAAGTTTTGCTTGCTAGAATGATGGTTTTTGAGGTGATTTTGGTGTTCTGCTGTAACTGGAGGTATAAGGACGTGGTTGTGTTGGTTTTTGATGTTAATTAATGTTTAGAAATGATTAGAAGTGATGGATCTTGGCTGGGTTTGGTTTTGGAAGAGTTTGGAGGTGATTTCAGTAGTGTTTGGTAGCCGAAATGTGGTTTTTGCGTAGAGCAGAGAGTTTAGGTGTGTGGATGATGATTTCAATGCATGATGATGCATTAATCCTCTGCTCTTATGTGTTTAAAACAGGGGAGACATCTTCGGACACCTTTGGAGTTGATCTGGAAGCTTAGATAACGTTTCGACGAGCAAGCGAAACGTAATCGGTGAGTGCGTATGGTTTTAGAAGTCCTTGAGGGACAAAGAAACAAGGTTTGGGGATTTAGGAAAGGCTTGAAACACCTTCCTAAGTCCGGAAGTAAGTATTGGCTAGATTGCTCTCTTGAATGTGGTGATTGCCCCTAAAATGCTTTTACATGCTCATGGTTTTAGATTGATAAATTCCTACTGTTTTTATGCATGAATTATAGCATGGGATGATGCTTGAAATGATTTCATAAAGTAACATGCTGCATAATTGAGATTTGAGCTTTTATGTTAAAGCATAGCAAATGTTATGATTTTGAAATGAGATGAGAATGTTGAGATTTAATGCATGAAAAATAGTAGGTGAGATGATGATTTGACATAATATATTGGCATAGATGTTGAGATACTTACCGGATATAATTGATCGATCAATAGGATGAGAGTGCAATATAAACTAAAAATTCGTACGTGCTCCTTGGTTAAGCCAAATGGAGAGAACCGATGATGGGCATTCCATCGGGTATGACTTGGTGAAATACCCAAGCTTTGTGGCGATGAGAGATTCCGCCATGCGAGTACGGTGATGTGAGATTCCACCGGAAACTATGTTGCTAGACAAGTGAGTACGGTGATGAGATATGCCACCGGAAGTGTTTAGTGAGATGTCCGCATATCCGAGTAATAAAGAGATGTGAAATGCCAATATAAAATATGTTATGGTTTTTGATTCACATGTACCTCTGATGAAATGGTTTATGCTATGAGAAATGCATATGTGGTTTGTTTATGAAATGCTTTAGAGTACAAGCATGAGTTTGGCTTTGCCATGAGTTTTGCATTGGTTTAAATGCATGAGATAGAATGAAGGTACATGTGTTTTCAATGAGAAATTGCTTTGAAAGGTTTCCAAGCATGAGATAGAATGAGCATGTGGTTTAAAAGCTTTTGAGAAAGTGTTTTCAAGACATGCATTATTGTGTTGGTTTTCTTTAGAGCACGCCTCACTAAGCATTTGTGCTTATGCTCTCTCTTTTACCAATAATGCAGATAATTGAGGTGTTTTCGGGCATCAAGGATGCTAAGTTCACCCAAGGAAGTCCAAGCTCATGTATGGTGAAGTTTTCATACACTTTAGTTTTGATAGATTGGCAATGGGAAACAAAGAATTGTATTTGGGAGATGTGTTAAACTCCCTAAGGTTGTGGCATGTTTGTTTTAGCTTGTTTGGGTTGTAAATGGCCTTAATTGTTTGATTTGAGGTTGGATTGCTCATTATGGGTTTGTGATAGGAAGCATGCCTCTAGAATAATGAGATTTTGTGTTTGATGCTATGATTGTGCTTGAATGTCACAAATATGTTCCTTATATGTATGACGACTTGCTGGTATGATTTGGGAGTCCTTGGTGCATGTTTGAGTGAGTTATTGGATGAAAAACCAGCATTTGCTGCTGATTTTGGGCAAGGTGTATTGAAACACCCTATGGTGTTTCGGAACGGGGGCCTGAAATGGCCTTGGCGTTTCGAAACGTAAGGGGATACTTCGATACATTTTAGCAACTGAAATGACATGTTACGGAACTGGTCTCGGAACATACCCGCGTACCGAAATGGTCAACACCGTTCTGATACGACGTTTAGGTACGGTGAGTAGGCGTTTCGAAACGGGTTACCGTTGGACCCAGATTTGAATTGTTTTGATGTTTGCATGCTTTACATTTTAGTTCTAAATGTTGAGATTGCAATTGCTTGGGCTTGAGATGTCTTTTTAAGATGAAATTTGGCAGAGAAGCATGTAACATGACTAATTTTATAATGGTAATCCTAAAATCAATAAAGTCCATCTAATTTATAGAAATTACAATTTGGTCCCTGTTGAGTGTGCAAAAGTTCTACTTTTTACCCTTTATTTACCCCATATTCCTGCTGCATTCAAGCATATTTCATTGCATTTAGGATAGATTTCAATTACACATCACAATTGTATAAAAAGGCACAATTGCTACTGATTTAGGTTACTTTTGCAGGTGGCTGTTGTAGCAGACGTAGGGCAGTGGAGAAGCAGAGCTAGAACACTGGACTGCAGCCGAGAAGAAGGATGCTGCCATGGCCACTGCCGTGGCAGCCAAGGACGACAGCAAAGGGTTGAGGGAAAAAGTAAAATGGAGCTCGACAGAAAGAGGAAATTAATCCGGTTTGTCATGGAGCACTCATATATTTTTCTGAGCCCTAGATCAGAATGAAGGCCAAACCCAAAGTTCAAGGAAGAAACTCCAAGCAAGAAGAGAGGACGAATTAAAGACATCTACTCTGAAGATTTTGTCTTTAATAGAGTTGCACTTTAATTTAAACTTGTATTCTTGCCATATTAGAAAACTTGAACCCAAGGCCTATATAAAGGCATGTAATTCGACCTATGGAAGGATATCTTATTCTCTAGCCGCCTTCCCCTAAACCCTAGTCGTTTTCCCCCTTCTAAACATGTTCTAAACTTCCCCTAGGGCTAAGGGTTGATTCTGTAAAGTAGTTGCAAGGATTGCATTTATTTTAGGATTTTTTTCTGTTCAATAAAATAAACTTCAAGTTTGCTTATTCTGGTTTTCAACATCTTGCAAGAGTATCGAGAGAGCATTGTGAGGTTATACATTTAGTTAATATCGGGAGAGTTAAGTATACGAAATGAATAAGTACGGGTTCTCCAGTTTATGGTTGAACTATCTCGGACCTAGGGATAGGACGAGGTTAAGTGGCTAAGGAAGAATTCAAAAACTTTGGTGTTCATCCTTCGATTCACGCCGGGAGGTATCATCAAAGACGTGTTCATCGACAGACTTGGACCTAGGGATAGGCCAAGGCACAACAGGGATTCTTGCCAAGCTTGAAGTACAGAGTTTTGTGATCGCTGCCGCGACAACAACAGACCGCTGCCGCCGCAGGTGCTGCTGCGACAGGAGCAACGACAAAACAGAAAGTCCTAGACATTGCAACACCTACACTACTGAGCAAATCAATACCGGCTCATTCTCTCTACCCTGATTTCCTTAATCCTTTATCTTCAGTATTCTTTAATATTCCCTTGCAAACAATTAAAATTATCTTCTTTCTTGTGCAGCAATTCAAGGTTAAAGCTATTTCCAGTCCTTGTGGATTCGACATCTGATACTTCGTGTATCACTTTACTACTTGCGTCGTGTACATTTGCACTCTATTGTGATAGATTGTTTTACACGCAACAAGTTTTTGGCGCCGTTGCCGGGGACTGGCAACATATCTTTACCCTACTTTTACTGCACTTTTTAATTTTTCTATTTTTTTACTTGGATTGTTCACCCTGTGCTTTTCACAAGGTTTTTTGTTTATGCGCAGATCGAGACTGGGAAAGGAACCTGAGTATTAGATAGATCCTGAAATCAAACGCTCGTGCAATCTTAGGAACGGACTCCGACTCGTATTAGCCAGAAACGAATACCTTGAAGAACAGTTAGAGGCTATGAACAACCAAGGGAATCCCCGAGGTCCTGAAGATCCTATCGGAGATGGAGGAAACGGACGGCCTGCCGATCCTCCTGCTGCTGAGGCCGCACGCCGGTCATGCCGAGATTACATGATCAATGATCATGTGGAACTAGAGACCACCCTGCCAGACGTGGAAGCTGAAAATTTCGAGCTAAAACCTGTCATGTTCAGCATGATTAATTCCGTTGGCCAATTTAGTGGTGCTGCTACAGAAGATGCTAGGGAACATCTGAAAACGTTCCAGGAAATCTGTGGTTCGTTTAGACTACCATGAGTAAATCCGGAGATACTGAGGCTTCGGTTATTTCCTCATTCATTGAGGGACAGAGCTAAAACTTGGTGGAATAAACTAACGCCGGGTTCAATACAAACTTGGGCAGATTTAACTCGTGAATTTTTGTCTCTTTTTAACCCTTCCCATTTATCTGAGCGATTACGTAACGATATTGCTACTTTTCAACAGGAAGACGACGAGCCAATGCACGAGGCATGGGACAGGTTTACTACTCTTATGAGGAATTGATCGATGCACGGATTCCCTGTTTGGAATCAAGTAATCAAATTCTACAATGCTTCCAACCTACAGACTCGTATGAGAATCGATTCAGCAGCCAACGGATTGTTGTTGGATAAAGATCCGGATGAAGCCATGGTAGTGTTGAAGAATTTGGCAAAAAATGAAGACCAATTCCCCACATCAAGGAGAGGTAAATGAGTACTAGCTGTGAAGGATTACGAAGTCGATAATTCCTTAAAGACACAAGTTGCATATCTTACAAAGGTAGTAGAAAACTTGCTGGAAAAGGATTCTCAACCGATCTATGCTGCAGAAGAGGTATGTGGAACTTGCAGTGGGAATCATAGTTCGGAAGACTGCCCGCTACAGTTAGAGGAAGGGATATATGTTGGAAACTATAACAAGCAGAACTACAATTTCAACAATTACAATCCCAACTGGAGAAAAGATCCCAAATTCTCTTGGAGCAACCCAAACAATGCCCTGAACCCCCAAGCACAGAACACTCAAAATCAGGGGGCACCTAGAATTCTGACACGACAGCAACCGCAACAGCAGCCGCAATAGCCACCGGCAGCCACAACTAGTATATTGGAGCAGACCTTGGCCACGTTTATGTCTCAGACAGGAACTTACATTGAAAACATGAATCACTTCGTCAAGAAGACTGAGTCGTTCATGGATAAAACAAAGATGCGGATGACTAACCATGAAGCTACTCTGAAATCATTGGAGACACAGATGGGTCAGGTTTCCCAGCATATTAAGCCAAGGGAGAATGGAGGATTCCCTAGCGATACCGAGGTCGCTAGACAACCCACATATGAGCAGTGCAAAGCTATCACAACTAGGAGTGGGAAGAAATTACCAGGGCCGGAGAAGAAAGCTGAACTAGTTAAGAAACCAGCCCTAGAATCGACTGCCGAGAACGCTGTCCCGGCAGAAAATAAACAGCCTGCTGCCGCCACACCTGTCACGATAGCAGAAGGGAAAGATGAGAAGGATGAAGAACCTTAAGCCTCCTCAGATCCGAATGGAATGGGAAGGACACATTGAAGATTATCGTCCTCCACCTCCTTTTCCACAGCGGCTACAAAAGCAGAAACAAGAGTTCCAGCTTAAGAAGATCTATGATATTTTTAAGCAAGTCCACATCAATATTCCGCTGTTAGATGCCATTAAGGAGATGCCCAGTTATGCCAAATTTCTCAAGGATGCTATGTCGAAGAAATCCAGACTTGGGGAATTTGAGACGGTAAAACTGACAGAAGGATGCATGACTATTCTGCACAAGCATCCACCCCAGAAAAAGAAGGATCATAGGAGCTTCATAATATTGTGCATAATCAGTGATAAATTCGTGGGTAAGGCACTTTGTGATCTAGGTGCTAGTATTAATTTAATGCCAAAATCTGTATTCCAGAAATTAGGTATTGGACGAGCACGACCCACGACAGTTATGCTGCAGCTGCCAGACCGCTCTTACGTGCAACCAGAAGGGAAGATTGAAGATATTCTGGTAAGAGTGGATAAATTTATTTTTCCTGCTGACTTTCTTGTTTTAGATTGTGAAGCAGATGAGAATGCACCAATCATCCTGGGGCGACCCTTCTTAGCCACAAGAAGATCATTGATTGATGTAGAAAAGGGAGAACTCACTATGAGAGTGAATGATCAAGAGATCAATCTGAATGTTCTCCAAGCAATGAAACACGCTGATGCAGAAGAAGAATGCAAGGCCATCACTGAAGTAATCCTTGACCAACCCTGCATCAGGTCGAACAGCCATGACATCAAATTTGGCCACTGTCACAGCAGCCATTTAGAAGACTGTCACGGCAGCGACTCCGACAGCAGCTCCTCAGATTCTGACATATCTGATACTGAAGATCATGAGGAGGTAAACTGGATAGGCAATCGTCCATGTAAGTTATTCGAGCCCTTAAACTATACCTCGAATGAACATATCATCTAGAAGCCATCAACTGTAGAGCCACCTGTTCTAGATCTTAAGCTCCTGCCAGGGCAGCTCAAATATGTTTTTCTTGGATTAAATGATACGTTGCCCGTAATCATCTCTTCCAAGTTGATGCAGGAACAGAAACAGCAGCTGATAGGGATGCTGCAGCAGCATAAAAAGGCTATTGGATGGACGATAGCTGATATCCAAGGCATCAGTCTGGCACTATGCATGCATAAAATTCTCTTAGAGGATGATCATAAGCCGACCATTGATGCCCAAAGACGTTTGAATGATGCTATGCGAGAAGTGGTCTGAAAAGAAATTATCAAATGTCTAGACGCTGGGAAAATTTATGCCATCTCAGATAGTAAGTGGGTGAGCCCGATGCAGTGCGTTCCTAAGAAAGGAGGAATAACCGTGGTAACCAATGAAGAAAACGAGTTAATCCCAACCAGGACTATGACCGGTTGGAGGGTTTGTATGGACTACCGGAAGCTTAACAAAGCTACCCGAAAGGACCACTTTCCCCTGCCTTTTATTGGTCAAATGCTTGATAGATTAGCGGGAAAGCCTTATTACTGTTTTCTTGATGGTTACTCAGGTTATAACCAAATAGCCATCGCACCGGAAGATCAAGAGAAAACAACTTTCACTTGCCCGTACGGTACTTACGCTTTTCGGAGGATGCCATTTGGACTTTGCAACGCACCAACAACCTTTCAGAGGTGTATGATGGCTATATTCTCCGACATGGTGGAGGATTTCCTGGAGATATTCATGGACGATTTCTCTGTCTTTGGAGGCAATTTTGAAAGCTGCTTAGGCAACCTGCAAAAAGTGCTCGAAAGATGCGAGAAAGCGAACTTGGTATTAAACTGGGAGAAATGTCACTTCATGGTGGATGAAGGGATAGTCCTAGGCCATAAGGTAAGCTGCCGCGACATAGAAGTTGACAGAGCCAAGATCGAGGTAATTGAAAAGCTGCCACCACCCACCACAGTAAAGGGAATTCAGAGTTTCTTAGGGCATGCTAGGTTCTATCAAAGGTTTATAGCAAATTTTTCGAAGATCGCCAAGCCATTATGCCACCTATTAGAGCAGAATCGTCCCTTCGACTTCAACACTGAATGTACTGAGGCATTCAGAATTCTGAGAGAGAAGCTAGTAACAGCCCCAATTGTACAACCACCTTACTGGAAGTTTCCATTCGAAATTATATGTGATGCCAGTGATTACGCTGTAGGGGCAACACTTGGGAAGAGGAAAGACAAGCTATTCCATGTAATTTACTACGCTAGCAAAACAATCAACGATGCCTAAGTGAACTACACCACAACAGAGAAGGAACTGTTAGCAGTGGTGTTTTCAATTGACAAGTTCCGATCCTACATACTTGGAACGAAAGTGGTTGTCCACACAGACCACTCTGCACTGAAATATCTGTTTGCTAAGAAAGACGCAAAGCCCATACTGATTCATTGGATTCTGCAGCTGCAAGAGTTCGACATAGAAATCAAGGATAAAAAGGGGACAGAGAACCAAGTTGTAGATCACTTGTCATGATTAGAGAAGGGAAAGAGTCTCCCAACAGATGAAACACACATACTGGAGACCTTCCCTGATGAGCAGATGTTCGCTGCCACAAGCACTGCCGCGACAACCATGGCGGCAGGTAAGTTTTCTGAACTCCCATGGTATGCTGATTTCGTTAATTATTTAGTTAGCGGAATATTTCCTCCTGACCTTAATTATCAAGCTAGGAAGAGGTTCCAAAATAATGTTAAGCATTATTATTGGGACAAACCTCTTCTTTTCAAAATGTGTGCAGATCAGATCATCAGGAGGTGTGTACCACAGGATGAGCAGGAAGCTGTGCTTCACCACTGCCATGCTTCACAATATGGAGGACCCTTAGGTGGAAACAAAACTGCTGCCAAGGTTTTGTAGTCTGGTTTTTATTGGCCTTCACTGTTCAAGGATGCCTAAGCATTCTACAAAAGCTGTGACAAGTGTCAACGGACCGGAAACATCTCCAGGAGGCATGAGATGCCGCTGCAAAACATCCTTGAGGTCGAAATCTTCGACGTTTGGGGGATTGATGTCATGGGACCATTCCCAGCATCATGTGGGAATCTTTATATCCTCCTGGCAGTGGACTATGTGTCCAAATGGGTTGAAGCGATCGCCACACAGAAAAATGATGCCAAGACCGTTCAGAGATTTCTACATAAGAACATTTTCTCTAGATTTGGCATTCCGAAGGCGATCATCAGTGATGAAGGGGGGCATTTTGATAATATGGTAATAGCTGCTGCCTTAAGAAAGTATGGCGTTAAGCATTGGATCGCAACAGCTTATCACCCTCAGAACAATGGACAGGCCGAAATATCCAATAGAGAGGTAAAGAAAATTCTTGAGAAGATGGTTAAACCAACTCGAAAGGACTGGTCCTTACACCTCAATATTGCACTATGGGTCTACAGAACATCATTTAAAACTCCATTGGGAATGTCACCCTATCGGCTGATATATGGAAAAACATGCCATCTACCTGTTGAGATAGAGCACAGAGCATACTGGTCCATCAAGGCAGTGAACATGGACTTCGAAAAGGTAGGATAGAAAAGGCTACTTGATTTAAATAAGATTGAAGAAATTTGAGCAATGGCCTATGACAACGAAAGAATTTACAAGGACAAGACAAAGAAGTGGCATGACAAGAAGCTGCTGCCACGACAGTTCTGCCCAGGGCAGCTTGTGTTGTTGTTCAACTCTAGGTTGAAACTCTTCCAGGGAAGCTGAAATCTAGATGGTCCGGCCCGTTTCAAGTGGTGCAAGTTTTTCCCCATGGTGCCATCACGATCAAATCCTTAAAAGACAGGCACCAATTTAAAGTCAACGGACAGAGATTGAAGCATTATCAGGGGACTGAAGCCCCAAGAATGCATGAAGTGGTTACTTTAGGAGATGCCCCTCCTGGCATCCCTAATTTAACTTAATTTTATTTTTATTGTTATTTAATTATATATATAAATATTTATTTATTAGGAAGTTAGAATTATTTTATTATTAGGAACTAAGTTTTTATTATTTCCAGGAAATAAAGGAGACAAGGAGAGGGGAAGAAATGAACTCAGCCCAAAAAGCCCAAAATAGGAGCCCGCCGCCACAGAACAGAGGCAGCCCACAGCAGCAGCTCCCCCAGCCGACTCCTCCACCCAAATCCTGGCTACCCTGCAGAAAATAGAGGAACGAAAGCTGGGCCTGATGAGCTTTGTCCGCGATTTCACAACAGCAACGGCACATTTCATTAAAAGCAATTTAAATTTTCCAGATGTATTGTTTCTTGCATTCCTCGACCACTATTTTGCTGCCCCCACCCCTGCCCATACCCCTACCCCTGTTGCCACACCATGAACACCGTCTACTGCGTCCACTCCAACCCCGGTCGTGACAGCTCCAGGTGGCAGCCCCACTGCCATAGCCTTTGCTAGGGGAGCAAAGAGAAAAGAGCCCTTGTCCGACCTTGACGAGTTCATAGCTGATTTCTCATCTTCCTCAATTTGGGAGGAATCCGATGGCGAGCCCTTTGTCAAGAGGAACCTGTCCAAAGAATTCACCCAGATGAAGCGGCAGAAACCCAACACATGTGATGGTCCATCCGGCCAAGGGAAGTCCGATGGCAGCAGCAGCAGCTCTTTCGAGGAGGTTCAGGTGCTGGAGAAACCACCCCAGATCTCACCGACCCGCATCCAGCCCTCGAGAGAAGCCAAGAAAAAGATCGCCTCTGCCTCTCCTAGCCATCTACAGGCACCAACGATGAAAGTCACTGCCCGCCGACAGATACAAATCAACAGCAGCAGCGGCAGCGACGACATCACTTAAAATTTAAGTTTTTATCTTATCTTTGTTGTCTGCTATTTTGTTATAATTGTGATGTTTTTATTTTCTTTTCTTTATTTTGTCATCATGCATTGAGGGCAATGCAACCCTTGAGTTTGGGGGTGGCATCCCTCCATTAATGAAGTGTCTTTATGTTTAGAAATCCGTGTCTAAGTGTTAGTTTATTTTTGCTTAAAAATTTTGGCTTAAAATTTTGAACTTTTTTTATCTGCTGCTGCCATCTCTGTCGTGACAGCCCCTTAAAAATATTTTAGGAAGTAAGTAGAGCCTTAGTATAGTTCTGAAAAAACTGAAACACTTTGTGACTTACTTGATAAAAGACTTTCTCTAGCATACTTAGAATAGAAACTTAGAACTTAGAGTAGAAAGATACTAGAAACTCAGGAAACCTAGAGGTGCCTATCACTGGCTCTAGGAAAATAACCAGAGTAAAACTTCTAGAGGTGCCTACCACCGGCTCTAGATAGTTAACTAGAGGTGCCTGAAATACTGGCTCTAGTAGAGAAGAGAAAATTTCCGACAAAGAAGGAAAACAACTAGAGGTGCCCGTTACTGGCTCTAGTGAAAAAAATGAATTAAGTCTCGAAGGAAAACTCTAATCAAGCTAAGTATAATATTCTAGTTGCTAGGGAAGTCTATATTCAAGTATGTTCACGATAATTGCACACACATGCACGAGAACTATACTTTTGCTCTACGTAGATCCTTAAATATTTGAACATGTGCTAAACATGACGGGGATGGTATTGGGGATAAGGATTTTTCACTAACTTAAGCCAAGGAAAAATTTATATATATGTATGCATGCATGTTAGTTAGGTTGCATTTGCTTGAGGGCAAGCAAGGATTCGAGTCTGGGGGTATGTTGAGTGTGCAAAAGTTCTACTTTTTACCCTTTATTTACCCCATATTCCTGCTGCATTCAGGCATATTTCATTGCATTTAGGATATATTTCAATTACACATCACAATTATGTAAAAGGCACAGTTGCTACTGATTTTGGTTACTTTTGCAGGTGGCTGTTGTAGCAGACGTAGGGCAATGGAGAAGCAGAGCTGGAACACTGGTCTGTCGTGGTAGCCAAGGACGACGTCAAATGGTGGAGGGAAAAAGTAAAATGGAGCTCGATAGAAAGAGGAAATTAAACTGGTCTGTCGTGGAGCACTCATATATTTTTCCGAGCCCTAGATCAGAATGAAGGCCAAGCCCAAAGTTCAATGAAGAAACTCCAAGCAAGAAGAGAGGACGAATTAAAGACATCTACTCTGAAGATTTAGTCTTTAATAGAGTTGCAATTTAATTTAAACTTGTATTCTTGCCATATTAGAAAACTTGAACCCAAGGCCTATATAAAGGCATGTAATTTGACCTAGGGAAGGATATCTTATTCTCTAGCCGCCTTCCCCTAAACCCTAGTCGTTTTCCCCCTTCTCATCATGTTCTAAACTTCCCCTAGGGCTAAGGGTTGATTCTGTAAAGTAGTTGCAAGGATTGCATTTGTTTTAGGAATTTTTTATGTTCAATAAAATAGACTTCAAGTTTGCTTATTCTGGTTTTCAACATCTTGCAAGAGTATCAGGATAGCATTGTGAGGTTATACATTTACTTAATATCGGGAGAGTTAAGTATATGAAAGCAATAAGTACGGTTTCTCCAGTTTATGGTTGAACTATCTCGGACCTAGGGATAGGACGAGGTTAAGTGGCTAAGGAAGAATTCAACAACTTCGGTGTTCATCCTTCGATTCACGCCGGGAGGTATCATCAAAGATGTGTTCATCGAGAGACTTGGACCTAGGGATAGGCCAAGGCACACCAGGGATTCTTGCCAAGCTTGAAGTACAGAGTTGTGTGATCGCTGTCGCGACAACAACATACCGCTGCCGCCGCAGGTGCTGCTGCGACATGAGCAACGACAGAAGAGAAAGTCCTAGACATTGCAACATCTACACTACTGAGCAAATCAATACCGACCCATTCTCTCTACCTTGATTTCCTTAATCCTTTATCTTTAGTATTCTTTAATATTCCCTTGCAAACAATTAAAATTATCTTCTTTCTTGTGCGACAATTCAAGGTTAAAGCTATTTCCAGTCCCTGTGGATTCGACATCCGATACTTCGTGTATCACTTTACTACTTGCGTCGTGTACACTTGCACTCTATTGCAATAGACTCTTTTACACGCAATAGTCCTTAATCTTGTGTAAAGTGCAATTGAGTCCCCATATGTTATCTGATCACTATGCCTTTCTCAATCATGATTCGTGAGTACTCACTTAGGGTTAACATGTATCTAGACAAGATTAAAATAAAAAAGGGTCGTTAATCAAGGTTGACTTTCGGGTTGACTTTGGTTTTCCCTGTGTAATCTTCGTAGTTCGATTCAATCGTCTAGGCCGGGCTAAGGGGGTTACATTTGTTGGTATCAGAGCTTGGTTCTCGAATAATTGGGGTTTGATATGTGGGTGGTGTAAGTGTTTATGCATGATGTGTCTTCTTGGTGAAAGGATGATGTATAATTAGTGGTGTATGATTCAATTGAGATGTTTTTGTGATGCTATGCTATGTTTGGAGTGTGGTTGGGGATCCCATTGCCATATCAAAACTAACGAGGAGAATTGTTTTCGAAAATGAGCTTGAGTACTTGGATTACTTACCTTATTGTGCCTAATCGTGTTTATTGCATTTTTGTCAGTGCATTGTTTACTATATAACAGGGCCACGTAGAAAGATGAGAATCAATACTAGATCGATGACCGATAATGATAATACTGAGAATGTTGAGGATTTACCTCTTCCCCATGGTGGTGGACCACCCGGTGGTGGTGGTGCTGGAGCTGGTAATGTTGGTGCTGGTGCTGGGGTTGCTGGACCCGAGGGTATGCAGGGGCAAGCTGCTCCTGACATGACCATATTGATTCAGGCTATTGCTGGAGCTTTCCAGGTAGCAGTAGCTGGAGCTCATGGAGTTGCGTATCAGGATGATGCTACTGTGAGGTTACCTTTAGAACGTCTTCGTAGTCTGGGAGGGACTGAGTTCAGAGGTTTATCACCGGAAGGATCTGAGTCTTGGTTGGAGAGCACCAAGCGGATTCTGGGTCAGATGAACTGCAATAATGTGCAGAAGCTGGGTTGTGTTGTGTCACTGCTGCATGGTGATGCTTATACGTGGTGGATGACCACTATCTCTGGGATGGAGGATGACGAGGTGACTTGGACGTTCTTCTTTAATGCGTTCAAGTGAAAGTACCTGAGAGTACGTTACCTCGATGCGAAGAAAAGAGAGTTTATGTCTCTTGTGCAAGGCAACATGTCAGTAGCTGAATATGAAATTTAGTTTGTTCGCCTCAGTCAGTATGCGCCTGAGCTAATCCCTAGTGAGCGGGAGAGGTGCGAACGATTCCGTTATGGGCTAGTGGCAGATGTTAAGACTTATATGCTTGCGGTTGATTATACGGATTTTGATGTCTTGGTCACTAGAGCCAAATACATTGAATCAAATCTTGGGTTGGCTAGTCGAGCGGGTGGATCTAGCTCAGGGAAGCGAGCGGCTGGACGCGATTATGGTAGAGATCGCAACAAAAGGCATAAGGATAGGAAGCCGCATTATGATGCTAGGCGTGGGGGTGCTAACCCTGGTAGGGGTCAGCAAGGACCTAGTGCTGTTCTGAGGACTCCTGAGTGTAACCGTTGTGGTAGAGGGCATGGTGGCGAGTGTTGGGGTAACCTTGGGACATGCTGGAATTGTGGGAACCGTAGACATTTGAAGAAAGATTGTCCTCACCCTCTAAGAGAGGGACATGCTCCGGTGAGAGCAGCTGAGCCACAGAGAGGTCGTGGGCGCGGCCGTGGTAATTTTCAACGTAGGGATGATGGTGGCAGAAACGTAGCACATGTTGTGGCCGTTCAACCTAAGGGTGACGGTCAGGATCGAGTGTATGCCCATCGTGAGGGAAGGAATGATACAGATGTGATCGCAGGTGCCTTTACTTTGCAATCCTTGTCATTACTTTCTTTGATTGATTCTGGATCTACACACTCGTACATATTGCGTGAACATGCTCAAATTCTTGGTTTACCTGTTGAGTCTTTGGATGTTGGTATGCGTGTGACTAGCTCCTTTGGTGAGACGGTTGTAACGCAGAAGTTGTATAGGAGATGTCCCTTAAAAGTGCAAAATCATGTTTTTCTTGTTGATCTCATGGAATTGCCATTCTATGGCTTTGATGTAATTCTTGGCATGGATTGGCTTGTTGAGCATAGAGCTGTGGTGGATTTTGAAAGCAAGCGAGTTTCGTTGAAACTTGCAGATGATTATGAGGTGGTGGTAGTGGGCGATAATGTGAAGTTTCTTGCC
Source organism: Hibiscus trionum (assembly GCA_030270665.1). Lineage (NCBI taxonomy): Eukaryota > Viridiplantae > Streptophyta > Magnoliopsida > Malvales > Malvaceae > Hibiscus > Hibiscus trionum. The sequence continues at coordinate 45,074,191 of BSYR01000026.1, read as the reverse complement.
AACGTGGTGTCCACATTAGAAGCAAGTCGAATGTTGCGGTAGGGTTGTGAGGCTTACCTAGCTTTTGTTATGAATCCTAGTTCAAAGGAGTTGCGAGTTCAGGATATAAGAATTGTAAGTGAGTTCCCTGGAGTGTTTCCGGAGGAATTACCTGGATTGCAACCTAGTCGAGAGGTGGAGTTTGGGATTGAGTTGTATGAGAACACAACTCCGGTGTCCATTGCTCCCTATCGCATGGCACCTAAAGAGCTGAAGGAGTTGAAGACACAACTTCAGGAGTTGCTTGACCGTGGCTTCATTCGGCCTAGTGTGTCACCTTGGGGTGCACCGGTCTTGTTTGTGAAGAAGAAGGATGGTACGATGAGAATGTGCATCGATTATCGTCAGCTGAACAAGTTGACTATAAAAAACATGTATCCTTTGCCGAGGATTGATGATCTTTTTGATCAGTTTTGGGGAGCGGCTGTGTTTTCAAAGATTGACTTGAGGTCAGGGTACTATCAGCTTAAGGTGAAAGATGCGGATGTGCCGAAAACAGCCTTTAGAACGAGGTATGGGCATTATGAGTTCCTTGTAATGCCGTTTGGCTTGACGAATGCCCCTGCTGCTTTCATGGACACGATGAATAGAGTGTTCAATGAATACTTGGACAAGTTCGTTGTGGTGTTCATCGACGATATCCTTGTGTGCTCTCGTACTGAGGAGGAGCATGAAGGTCATTTGAGAGTTGTCTTGCAAGCGCTTTTGGAAAATCAGCTTTATGCTAAGCTGAGAAAGTGTGAGTTTTGGCTAAAGGAAGTTGTGTTCCTTGGTCATGTGGTTTCGGCTGAAGGGATTCGTGTTGATCCTCAGAAGGTTGAGGCGGTGATGAATTGGAAGCCTCCTAAGTATGTTCATGAAGTCCATAGTTTCCTTGGGTTGGCAGGATATTACCGGAGGTTTGTGGATGGATTTTCAAAGATTGTTGCTCCTTTAACAAAGTTGTTGCAAAAGGATGTTAAGTATGAGTGGACGGAAGCGAGACAACAAGCTTTTGAGAAGCTTAAGGCAGCTTTGACGCAAGCTCCTATCCTGGTTCAACCTGAATCAGGAAAAGAGTTTGTGGTGTACGGTGACGCATCCTACATTGGTTTGGGGTGTGTGCTAATGCAAGAGGGTAAGGTGGTGGCTTATGCATCACGACAGTTGAAGGTGCATGAGCGCAATTATCCTACGCATGATATTGAGTTAGCTGCGGTGGTTTTTGCTTTGAAAATCTGGAGACATTATCTTTATGGTGAGAAGTGTACTGTGTACACGGATCACAAAAGTTTGAAGTATTTGATGTCTCAGAAAGAGTTGAATCTTAGGCAACGACGATGGGTGGAGTTGCTTAAGGATTACGATCTAACGATCGAGTATCACCCGGGAAAGGCCAATGTTGTGGCGGATGCCTTGAGCAGAAAAGTGGCGGTAGAGTTAAGGGTTATGTTTGCTAGCTTGAGCATTTCGCGAGATGGAGGTCTTGTTACTGAATTGCAAGTGAAACCATCTCTAGTTCAGTTGATAAAGGATAAGCAGTTGTTGGATGATTCTTTGGTGCCACATGTTCAGGATATTGCTGAAGGTAGACCATCGAATTTTTGTTTTAATGATGACGGAGTTCTATGTTTTGGAAATCGGATAGTAGTGCCGAGTGATGTGGAGTTGAGGTGTACTATTCTGACCGAAGCTCATAGTAGTCCTTTTGCTATGCACCCTGGTAGTACAAAGATGTATCGTGATTTGAAGGATGAGTACTATTGGGTGGGTTTGAAGAAAGATGTTGCGGAATATGTGAGTAAGTGCATGGTTTGTCAGCCGGTTAAGGCCGAGCATCAGTTTCCTTCAGGGTTGTTTCAACCGTTGAGGATCCCTGAATGGAAGTGGGAGAGAATCACCATGGACTTTGTGTCTGGTTTGCCTTTGTCGCCATCGAAGAAGAATTCAGTGTGGGTGATTGTGGATCGCCTTACGAAGTGTGCGCATTTCTTACCTGTGCATACTACGTATACCTTGGACAAGCTTGCAGAGCTGTACATTGCTGAGATTGTGCGACTGCGTGGTGTGCCAAAGTCTATAGTGTTGGATAGAGATCCGAGGTTTACATCGCGTTTTTGGGGGTGTTTGCATCAAGCATTGGGTACGCGGTTGAATTTCAGTACTTCTTATCATCTGCAGACGGATGGACAGTCTGAGCGTGTTATCCAAGTGCTTGAGGATATGTTGAGGTGTTGTGTGATTGAGTTTCAAGGCTCTTGGGAGAAGCATTTGCCTTTGGTGGAGTTTGCTTATAATAACAGCTACCAGGCAAGTATTCAAATGGCACCTTATGAAGCCTTGTATGGGAGGAAGTGCAGAACTCCTCTTTGCTGGGCTGAAACGGGACAAAAGTTGGTCTCGATGCCGGCTTTGTTGAAAGGAACCACCGAGAAGGTGAAGCTCATTTGTGAGCGGTTGAAGGCAGCTTCAGATCAACAAAAGTCTTATGCAGATTTGAAGCGTAAGGAGATTGAGTATGTGGTGGGTGACCGTGTGTTCTTAAGGGTTTCACCTTGGAAGAAGGTGATGAGATTTGGTCATAAAGGCAAGTTGAGCCCTAGGTATATTGGACCATATGAGGTGATAGAACGTGTGGGTCCTGTTGCTTATAAGCTGAGGCTACCACAAGAGTTAGAGAAGATACATAATGTGTTTCATGTATCCATGCTTCGGAGGTATAGATCGGATCCTTCGCATGTTATGCCCGTGGAGGAGGTTGAGTTGAATCCAGATTTGACCTATGATGAGGTGCTAGTTAAGATTTTGGGTTCGGACAGTAAGGTTCTCCGGGGTAAGACCATTGAGCTGGTTAAGGTGTTGTGGAGACATCGTGGTGTTGAGGAAGCCATGTGGGAAAGAAAAGATGATACGGAGAAGCAGTTTCCTTACCTTTTTCCTCCAAGTAAATTTCGAGGACGAAATTTCTTAAGAGGGGGAGAGTTGTAACACCCCAAAATTGGGCCTAGATGTTTAGAGTCTGAATCGGATCGGGCTGGAAAACGGTTCGAGTCTAATAGGGGGGGTTTTAGGGAACACCTAATTCGGAATGGTTTAAAAATATAGAAAAATATCTAAAAATCCTCATTTAATATATAAAAGAGAATGGTGAAATCAATTTTACAAAATAAGGTTTGGAAATACTACATTTCTGCGTTGTGACCAAATCACAGTTTTTGCAAAGTTTAGTAGTGACTGTTTTGTAAAGGATTGAAACTTTGAATCTTTAAGGAGCTAATTTTACCAAAATGTTTTCATCAGATTTTTCCTTAATTTGGGTTATTTAATTAATGTTTTAATTAAAGAAAATAAAGGTGATTAAAATAGAAAACCACCTTTGACTTTTCATAACTACTTTTCACAAATTTTCCCTCATTTCATTTTCTCTCAAATTCCTTTTCAACCAAACACTTTTTCTCCAGCAAATTTACTTTAATTTCCAATTCATTGGATGAGATTTCAATCACTCTTTGATTCCTAATCAATTCTTCAACAAATCCACTTGATTTCAACATTGAATTTTCAAGAAAACTTGCCCAAATCAAGGAGAAATCATCCATTAGAGGTAAGCTTCGTCCTTCTCCTTTAACGATCAGTTCTTTACTGAAATTCCCAAGTTATCAATCCTTTATTAATGATTTTTAAGAGGTTTTAATGTTAGAAACAAGAAATTGGCTTAAAACTCAAGATTTTGGAAGAGATCTTGAAGATTTTCGTGGTGATTGATTGGGCTCTGTTTTGAGATGGTTTTCTAATGTATTTGGATGTTAATTGATGTTATAAATGAGGTTTTATCAATACAATCCCGAATAGGTTTGTTTTTCCTAAGTTTTGCTTGCTAGAATGATGGTTTTTGAGGTGATTTTAGTGTTCTGCTATAGCTGGAAGTATAAGGACGTGGTTGTGTTAGTTTTTGATGTTAATTGATGTTTAGAAATGATTAGAAGTGATGGATCTTGGCTGGGTTTGGTTTTGGAAGAGTTTGGAGGTGATTTCGGTAGTGTTTGGTACTCGAAATGTGGTTTTTACGTAGAGCAGCGAGTTTAGGTGTGTGGCTGATGATTTCAATGCATGATGATGCATTAATCCTCTGCTCTTATGTGTTTAAAATAGGGGAGACATCTTCGAACACCTTTGGAGTTGATCCAGAAGCTTAGATAGCGTTTCAACGAGCAAGCGAAACGTAATCGGTGAGTGCGTATGGTTTTAGAAGTCCTTGAGGGACAAAGAAACAAGGTTTGGGGATTTAGGAAAGGCTTGAAACACCTTCCTAAGTCCGGAAGTAAGTATTGGCTAGATAAGTGAGTACGGTGATGAGATATGCCACCGGAAGTGTTTAGTGAGATGTCCGCATATCCGAGTAATAAAGAGATGTGAAATGCCAATATAAAATATGTTATGGTTTTTGATTCACATGTACCTCTGATGAAATGGTTTATGCTATGAGAAATGCATATGTGGTTTGTTTATGAAATGATTTAGAGTACAAGCATGAGTTTGACTTTGCCATGAGTTTTGCATTGATTTAAATGCATGAGATAGAATGAAGGTACATGTGTTTTCAATGAGAAATTGCTTTGAAAGGTTTCCAAGCATGAGATAGAATGAGCATGTAGTTTAAAAGCTTTTGAGAAAGTGTTTTCAAGACATGCATTATTGTGTTGGTTTTCTTTAGAGCATGCCTCACTAAGCATTTGTGCTTACGCTCTCTCTTTTACCAATAATGTAGATAATTGAGGTGTTTTCGGGCATCAAGGAAGCTAAGTTCATCCAAGGAAGTCCAAGCTCATGTATGGTGAAGTTTTCATACACTTTAGTTTTGATAGATTAGCAATGGGAAACCAAGAATTGTATTTGGGAGATGTGTTAAACTCCCTAAGGTTGTGGCATGTTTTTTAAGCTTGTTTGGGTTGTAAATGGCCTTAATTGTTTGATTTGAGGTTGGATTGCTCATTATGGGTTTGTGATAGGAAGCATGCCTCTAGAATAATGAGATTTTGTGTTTGATGCTATGATTGTGCTTGAATGTCCCAAATATGTTCCTTATATGTATGATGACTTGCTGGTATGATTTGGGAGTCCTTGGTGCATGTTTGAGTGAGTTATTGGATGAAAAACCAGCATTTGCTGCTGATTCTGGGCAGGGTGTATTGAAACACCCTATGGTGTTTCGGAACGGGGGCCTGAAATGGCCTTGGCGTTTCGAAACGTAAGGGGCTGTTTCGATACATTTTAGCTACTGGAATGACATGTTTCGGAACTAGTCTCGGAAAATACCCGCGTACCGAAACGGTCAACACCGTTCTGATACGGCGTTTCGGTACGGTGAGTAGGCGTTTCGAAACGGGTTACCATTGGACCCAGATTTGATTGTTTTGATGTTTGCATGCTTTACATTTTAGTCCTAAATGTTGAGATTGCAATTGCTTGGGCTTGAGATGTCTTTTTAAGATGAAATTTGGCACAGAATCATGTAACATAACTAATTTCATAATGGTAATCCTAAAATCAATGAAGTCCCTCTAATTTATAGAAATTACATTTTGGTCCCTAATCTTGTGTAAAGTGCAATTGAGTCCCTATATGTTATCCGATCGCTGTGCCTTTCTCAATCATGATTCGTGAGTACTCACTTAAGGTTAACATGTATCTAGACAAGATTAAAATAACAAAAGGGTCGTTAATCAAGGTTGACTTTCGGGTTGACTTTGGTTTTCCCCGTGTAATCTTCGTAGTTCGGGTCAATCGTCTAGGCCGAGCTAAGAGGGTTACAAACATAAAGGTCTTTACTTCCTGTACAAGCCCATATCGGAAGCGATCACAACGATGCCTCTCACTCGGCATCAACTCAGGGGCATACTGGCTCAGACGTACGAACTGGACCTCGTACTCAGCCACATAAAGATTTCCTTGCACAAGCGACATAAACTCACGCTTCCTCTCATCCAAGTATTTCACACCAAGATACTTCTTCTTAAAGGCACTATGAAAGAATTCCCAATCCGCCTCATTGGTCTCCAAACCAGCGGTGATAGTCATCCACCAATTATAGGCATCACCCTAGAGCAAGGAAACCGCGCACCTCAGCTTGCACACATCATTGCATCCCATATGATCCATAATGTAGATCGTACTAGCTAAACATGCCTCTGATGCCTCCGGAGAAATACCTCAGAACTCGACAGCTCCCAGATTCCTCAGCCTTTCCAAAGGCAAACACACTTGCCCAACTGCAGGTGCCTGAACTTGCACTCCAACTACCACAACCTGAAACGCTCCGGTGATCGCCTGAACCAGTGGCGCTAGATCACCCAATACTGGACCAGCCTGTCCACGTTGCTCTGGCTCTCCACCTCCGGGTGGTGGTGGCGGAGGTAGAGTCTCATCAGATGGGTTCTCGCCCCCTGATTACCCTGATTACCTTGCTCAGGTGCAAGCACGATCGTATTCGATCTAAGCTCTCTCCTAGGACCCATTGTGCTATTTTTAACAAGGAATAGTAACAAAAACATTTCAAACCATGAGTTAGGCCAGCCTCAAACAAGTATCCAAGTTTAAAAAACCAATTTAAACATTTAACTAGTGTAATAAGGCAATGGGCACCCCGATTTCCCTCAAGCATAACATAGCATACTATAGCATATCACAATCATCATGTTTTATATCATCCACAACCAAATCACGTCATTAGCACATCATCAACATACAATCATATTTAACTCTCATATGATTCATAACAACCGAGCATAACATAAGCACCACCATTCAACCAAAAACATGATTTTTCCAACAACATGCCATTTAACATTGAATCGGGCATCAAAACATACCAATTTCACTTACCATCATCCCCAATTCTTTTAAAACCTGGCTCTGATACCAACAAATGTAACCCTCTTAGCTCGGCCTAGACGCCCGACCCAAACTAAGAAGATTACACGGGGAAAACCGAAGCCAACTCGTTAAAGCCGACTTCGATTAACAACCCTAATTTTTTTCTTTTTATTTTCTCTAGATGAACATTAAGATCCTATGTTTGAATTAAACTCTTAGGAAAATTACAGGGATTTTACCAAATTTTAAGATTGCCAATCCTTAGTTAGTCAGGTAACATGCTTCCATGTCAAATTTCATCACAAACGGATCATCCAAACCCAACCAATTGAACATACAACCTCTAGGGACCAATATGTAACATTTTAGAACTTTAAAAGATACTTTTAACAGAAAATAACGAACATGTATCGGTACGCTTAAGCCCTTATCGATATGCGGGAAGCCAGTAGCCAAAGTTGGGAAAAAGGTATTGGTACCCTTCCCCGCGTATCGGCACGGCCTTCAAACTTTGCACAGGTGTATCGATACGCGGGCAACTCGTATCGATACTCCTGTGTTGATTTGCCTGAAAAAATCCTTCGAGTATGGATACTCGAACCCGAGTATCGATGCGCACACCAGAAAAACACATACATCAACCTTCAATTCACTTTTAACATCAAGAAATCACATACAAAACATCCATACATACTAGGACATGCAAAATCAACACATATGCATCAACATCTAAACATGTTTCAGGCATTAGACCTTGCAATTCATGAAGGGTATAAAACTAGGTAAGCATGCCTTTAAACTCTATGCAAAGCATAGCCAAAGTACCAAAGGTAAGACCATAAACCATTTAGAGGCCAATTACAAGTCTCAAAACACAACCCAGACATGCTCAAAGTGTTTAACATCACCAAACAATCTATGAGCAGAAAACCCTCCCATTGCCTTTTATTACACTAAGGTGAAAACACATACTTTGCTCAGTCAAAACTCTTGGATATCCTTTACTTTCTTGCTGCCGAAAATGCTCAATTCTCTGCATTGATGAAACAAATGAGCGTAAGCATGAGGCTTAGTGAGGACCGCTATAAAACCAAACGTTCATCAATGCATTTTTAAAACCAAATCATCATTCTTTATAAACATATGCCTTCCATAAAACAATGCACTTTCAAACACATTTCCTTTTTCGAAACCACATGCTCATAGCATCATTTATTACAACAGCAAAAACCTTTGCTCATGCTTAAACCAAGCATTACATGCATTCTAGCATAAACCTCAAGCATCACATGCTTCTTCAAAATAAACATTCATCATTAACTCATTACTCAATGTCATTATATTGGCTCGCAAGTGATCAATAACAAGAACCATATCAACACACAACAGAATTGACACAATCATATACGCGGATTACAAGCGTTGTCCCAAACACTTCATGCACCCTAACGGACTCTCAAGGCTCACACATGGGATTAGATCATCAACCGTTGTGACACCCGTGGTGGATTTTAACGGTACAATCACAACTCCTCAACACCACTCATCGGTAGTTGTATAATTCATCTAACAAGAGCACGGGGCACATACCACAAGATCCATACACGAGATTAAACCATCAACCGTTGTGACCTTAATCTCAATCGTTAGGGTACTTGGATGGAGTGTACGGTACAATCACAACCCCTCGACATTCAAGGTGACTTTATTCACGGTGCACCCAATCCTATAGCTGGCTAACTATATCCAATTCAAGTAACCAAAACCATTTACCATCACTTCCCAATATAATCATCAATCATCATTAATTCACTGTTTTACAAGCATAAACCACAATGCCATTTTCACAAGCATTAACATGCTTAAAACCAATTGCATAAATCATATAAACTCAAGGATCCCTTACCATGTGCATCCTTAACAAAATTGCATTTAAAACCAGCAACATCATTGCTTAAAACATGCTTTAAAACAGTAATCAAACCACATTGAAATCAAGTGCATTTTTAATCCACAACGTAGCACAATCCGAGAGAGACTTTCGATTTACTAACTCTTGAGCTTAGCTAAGTGTTCCAAACTTATACTAAGCTCCCAAAACCACGTTCAAAACGTTTCAAAGCTGGAAAATCCTTTTCCACTCACCGATACGCGAAACTTCGCTTGCCGACGCGAAGATCACTCGTCTGAAGCTTCCAAAATCACTTCGCTGACTTCCGAATCATCGTCCCCTATTTTTAGAGCATCAAAAACAGAGATCCAATGTATTAAAATGCATTCCAACGCTAGCAACTAAACACAAACTCGTTGCCCAGCAAAACTACACCAATTTACCCATCTGAAACAACCGAAAACTCATTCGATTGCCTCCTACACCAAGCCCAGTCAACAAACATCACTTCCAACCATTAATATCCATCAAAACACATCTATAAATAACCTAAACACTTCCTTATACCTCCAACAACATATCACCATCAAAACACTTCAAAAATTCAACTAAAACTATCATAAAACTCCAGGATCTCAAGGATTTCGGGATCTATATCATCAAAACACTTTTTCAACATCATAATCATGCCAAAACACAATTATAATCCATCTAAAACATAGATCATCAACAACACTCCGAAATTCAAGAATTAAACCTTTATTTTGCAAGATTTTGATCTTAAATCAAAATTATAATCAAAACTCAGTTAAGAACAACAATTAGGAGTCAATAATCTTGGGAATTTCAATAAAGAACCTTGATTAGAGGTTGAGAACGAGTTTTACCTCTAATCCTTGCTTTCCTTAATGTTTGACAATTTTTTGCTTCACAAATCTTGAAGAAATTGAAGATAATTCTTGGAAATGGATGAGAAATCAAAGAGAGAGTGTTTGGGAGAAAAGAAATCTGGGGAAAAGGTTTTAGAAATAGGTTTTGCTGAAATGAGGATTGGAAAGTTAGTTACGTAAAATGAAACCTCCCAATTTTACTATTTTAATAATTAAAATAAAATCCCTTTTTAATCCATTATTTTAAAATTCATTTAAAACACATGTCAAATTAAGGAAAGGTGTAATTGCACAAATGCTGCCTAAAGATTTTAAGATTTTGACCCCTCTTTAAAAATTTGCATTTTTCCACTGTTTTAAAACTTTACATTTTGGTCACTACCCAAAATGTACCTCTTCCAAAACTCATTTTGAAAAATTGATTTGATCAACCTCTTAAACATGATTTTAGAGGATTTTAGCAATTTTTTCATATTTTTATCCTATCCTGAACCTTGATCTCCCTGAACCACCTAATATGATTCGAACCATTTCTGACTGGCTCGATCCGATGTCTAAAACATCTAGGCCCAAAACCAGGGCATTACACTTTAATTCTTTGTTTTTGTTTCCTCTTTATGTGGTAATACAATCGACTTCTTCTAGCTAAACGTGATAAAAACCGAGTCTTTATACTTTTTTTATTTCAAACTTGAATGAGTATTGCTAATTTTGTTAGTATTGAATGAAATTATCATTAATTCATAGATATCTTTACTCCTCATAGTTTTGCAGCTTGAAGGTTTGAGAATAGAATTAAAGCATAGATTGGAACTAAATTTGTGGATGCATTGTCAATTTGGGTGGGAAATATAAATTTTGATTGCCTATTCCACTGTTTTCCACATGCATAAGCTACTCTTTAAACCTGTAATGCCTCAGTTTTGGTCCTAGAGGTTTTAAAGGTAGTTTAGGGTCTAATGAACCTAGACTAGAGATCTGGGTTAGTTCGGGGTTGGTTCAAGGAAAACTTAGTTCAGGATGTGATAAAATCATAAGAAAATTTCCTAAAATCTTCTTAAAATATATATTAATGAAAGGCGAAGCCAATTTTGGAAAATGGTTTTTTGGAAGAGTGACATTTTGATTTGGTGACTAAATTGTAAAGATGTAAAAAATTGTTTTTAAAGGACTGTTTTGAAAGAGGGTCAATGCTTAGAATCTTTAGGGAGCTAAGTCATAAGTAATCAGCCTTTTCCTTTAATTGATCACATTTTAATTGTGATTTATTTAAACGATTAGATAAAGTTTTATTAAAAAGGAAATTAGTATCACAAATTCATTTTTGACGTAACTTCCATTTTCTCTCTTTTCTCATCAGCCAAACATCTCTTTTCTCTCAAAACTTCCATAAATTTTCATCTTTCCAATTCTTTTTGATTTGCAAATGATTTCCTTGGTGATTTCTCCATTTATCTCAAAGGATCTTTGAAGGTTTTCAACAAAATCTTGCTAATTGAAGGAATAGGCAAGGATTAGAGGTAAATTTCGTTCAACTCCTCTAATCAAGGTTCTTTATTGAAATTCCAAAATATTTGGCTCTCTAATTATGTTTTCTTAACAAGATTTCATGTTTAATTTGATGAAAATGTTTAAATCAAGCTTAAATGGTGATTTTGAGTGATTTTCATATTGGATCTGATTTGGCTGAGTCATGATTGATTTTAATCATGTTTAGGATGTTAAATAATGTTAAAAGAAAGGTTGACTCATATTAATCTCGAATCAAGATGGATCTTTAGTTGTTAGGTTGTTAGATTTTGGGTTTTTGTGGTGTTAGTGTGAAATCTTAGTTGCTGGAGGTATAAGGATGTAATTAGGTTGATTTTGGGTGTTAATTGATGTTTAATAATGGATGGAAGTGATGGGTTTTGGCTGGGCTGAGTTTGTAGTGTAATCGAAGGTGTTTTCAGTTGTTTCGGATAGGCGTTTTGTTGTTTTTGGGCAGAGCAGCGTGGTAGGTTTGTTTGTTGGAGATTTTAATGCATTGAGATGCATTAATCTTCTGTTTTTGTGTGGTATAAACAATGGAGAACGTATCAGAAGCAATCAGTGAAGGTTCGTGAGCTTTGATTGCTTGGATTCATGTCGGCTAGTCGAGGTTTAGCGTGTCGGTGAGTGAGAACATGAATTTCTATTTTGGAAGCTTTAAAAAGGTGATTTGGGAACTTAGTGGTAAGCTCAGAACTAAGTTCGAAACGCTCAACTAAGTTCGAAAGAAAGAATAATGCAACAATGTTTTGCCAAATGCAAGAAATATATAGAACTCTCCTCTGCCTTAGACATAATAAGTAACTTGGGGCTTCGTGGTTTGCTCCCTCTTTCTTCTCAAGTCAAAAACTGTAGGGTATGAGTTGAAGAGTAAAGCTTAGTAATGTCTGGATTAACGTGGGGGTTCTTGGTATGCTCCCTCTTATTTCTCATGCCAAAAAGTATTACAAAGCAATACTGAAAATATTGCCAGCAAAAACCCTTGGTGAATAAAAGAAAAAAATAATTCTGAGTTTGGGTAGTAAATTTGACTAAGAGAGTAAAATGATACTTGATTCATATTTACTACACATCATGCACACTTCATGACCTTAGACTAGAGTTATATAGCTGCACTTGAATTTGCTTATCTGTTGCCATTACTGCACTAGGATATCTGAGGTCAGAACTAGGGCTAGATTCTGCTTGCTAGCATGTGTTGTTAATCAGGAAAATTTTGCCAAGGTACTTGTTTTACTTTTCTGTTTTCTTAATTTTAGTTGCATTAGGAGAAGAAATGAGCTAGGTTTGGGGGAGTGTTAACTCCTAGAAAGTACTGATTTTTATGTATATTTCACAATACTTTTGCTTGTCTTTAGGTATATATGTTTGCATTTAGTTGTTAAAATCATGCATTTTCATAAGGAGTTAGGGAGTTGTTTTGTTGCCAGTGTGAAGGGTTGTTTTGTGGGTGTTGATACAGGATACGAGCAGGGCATGTAACACCCCCTTCCCGATCTAGTCGAGAACCGGGTCAGAAGGTGATACGATGAACAATACAATGTATGGTACAATAAAATTTCATTTTTATACTCAACATTTAAAACAATGATATACAATAACATGTTACTACAATGCATCTTAGTCCAATTAATCCTTATAAAACAACAATTAATCATTTAGGACTAATTTTTAACTATTACAAGTTTTAGGGACCAATATATAAATTCAATAAATTGGAGGTCCTTCGATGCATGTAACACCCCAAATTTGGGCTTAGAAGTTTAGGGTCTGAGCCGAACCGGTCTGAGAAATGGTTCGAATATAAAAGGAGGTTTTAGGGAACGCCTAGTTCAGGATGCTTTAAAAATATAGAAAAATATCTAAAAATCCTCATTTAATATATAAAAGAGAATGGTGAAATCAATTTTACAAAATGAAGTTTGGAAATATTACATTTCGGTGTAGTGACCAAATCGCAGTTTTTGCAAAAGTGAAATAGTGACTGTTTTGTAAAGGATTGAAAATTTGAATATTTAAGGAGCTAATTTACCTAAAATGTTTTTCTCCAGATTTTTCCTTAATTTGGGTAATTTTATTAATGTTTTAATTAAAGGAAATGAGGTTTAATTAAATGAGAAACTAACTTTGACTATTCATAACTACTTTTCACAAATTTTCCCTCTCTTCATTTTCTCTCAAATTCCTTTCAACCAAACACATTTCTCCAGCAAATTTACTTTGATTTTACACTTCATTTGATGAGATTTCAATCCTTTTTGATTCTTAATCAATTCCTCATCAAATCCACTTGATTTCTACATTGAATTTTCATGGAAACTTGCCCAAATCAAGGAGAAATCATCATTTAGAGGTAAGCTTGTTCTTCTCCTCTAAATACTCAGTTCTTTACTGAAATTCCCAAGTTTTCAATCCTTTATTAAAATTTTATGAATGGTTTTAGTGTTGGAAACAAGATTTTGGCTTAAAACTCAAGATTTTGGAAGAGATCTTGGAGATTTTCGTGGATCTTGGTTAGGCTATATTTTGAGGTTGTTTTCTAATGTATTTTGGATGTTAATTGATGTTAAAAATGAGGTTTTATCAATCAAATCCCGAATAGGTTTGTTTTCCTAAGTTTTGTTTGCTAGAATGGTGGTTTTTGGGGTGGTTTTGGTGATCTACTGTTGCTGGAGGTATAAGGTCATGTTTATGTTGCTTTTTGATGTTAATTGATGTTTATAAGAGGTTAGAATTGATAGATCTTGGCTGGGATTTGTTTTGGGAGAGTTTGGAGGTGATTTCGGTTGTTTTTGGTAGCCGAAATGAGGTTTTTGGGTAGAGCAGCGAGTTGGGTTGTGTTGCAGGTGATTTTAATGCATGGTGATGCATTAATCCTCTGTTGTTATGTGTTTAAAACAGGGGAGAATGATCCGGAAGCAATAGAGGTGGCGTTGGAAGTTTCGGATGCTTGGGAGGCTTGTCGGCTAGCATAGTTTTGTGTATCAGTGAGTGGAGATGGTTTTCCAATTTTGAAACAATTATTTGGAGGTTTTGGGAGCTTAGTTTAAGTCTAAACAACTTAGCTAAGCTCAAGAGTAAGTTTTCGGAAAAACTCCCTCGGATGTTCTAAGTTGTGGTTTGATGCATTAGTTATAAATTGCATGTTTAATTTCTGTTTTGAAAGCATGTTTTAGCATGATTGATGCTGGTTTTGAAAGCCATGTGTTGAAGGATGCTTAAGGTAAGAGATCCTTGGTTTGACATGTTATTAGTTTGGTAATGTTGCATGGAGATGCTTGATGTTTAATGGCTTTGATTAATGCTTTAAAACAGTGAATTGATGATGGTATTTGATGTATATTGGCAAGTGATGAATTGGTTTTAAAGTACTTGAATCAGATATAGTTAGCCGGCTATAGGATTGGGTGCACCGTAAGTAAAGTCGCCTTGGATGTTGAGGGGTTGTGATTGTACCGTAAACTCCATCCAAATATCCTAACGAGAGAGGTAAGATCACAACGGTGGTTAAAAGTCCGTGTGTGGATCTTGGTAAGCTCACAACGGTGGTTAAAAGTCCGTGTGTGGATTTTGGTAAGATCACAACGGTGGTTAAAAGCCCGTGTGTGGATCTTGGTAAGATCACAACGGTGGTTAAAAGTCCGTGTGTGGATCTTGTGTTATGTGTCTCGTACTCTCGTTAGTGGGTTATACAACTACCGATGAGTGATGTTGAGGGGTTGTGATTGTACCGTTAAACTCCATCACGGGTGTTGAGGGGTTGTGATTGTATCGATAAACTCCACCTTGTAAGCCGGTAGTGTGTATGAAGCGTGTGGGACAACGCTTGTAATCCGTGTATCCGATTGTGTCTTGTGTTGAAATGGTTTGTGAACTATCACTTGAAAGCCAATATAATGTAATTGAATGTAATGAAGCGAGAGATGCTTGAAAATGATGCAAGGTTGCATGGGAAATATGTAAATGATGCAAGAATGCATGTAATACTTGTAAGCATGAGCAAATGTATATCTTCTATTGTGAATGGTGCATATGTGCATAGAATCTCATAAGTGCATTGAAGTCTTGTGAAGGCTTGTTTTAAAAAGGCATATAATGCAAATGTTGCTTTTGTAGTTCATGTGTTTTGCATTTGTTGAATGTATGTAATAGATAGAAGGAACATTTGGTTTTCAAAAGGCATTTTGCTTTGAAATGATCATCAAGCATGAGAATAGTATGTTGTGAAGTGGAAGTGTTTCCAAGGAAATCGAGTTGAACTTTGCATGAAGTGTTCATGCATGGAAAGGTTTAAATGATAGTTTTTGCAAGAATGTGGGTTGGGGTGAGTTGTTTAGCATTTCAAAGTTAAAGGTTGGTTTTCATGTTGAGCAATGCATGACTTAAAGCAATGTTGTTTCAAATGAAGTTTTCAACCAATGCTTTGGTTTATTGAATTGTATCTACATTTAAAGAAGGTTTTATGATTCGCTGCATTGATGGTGTTTTGGTTTTGAGCATTCCTCACTAAGCATTATGTGCTTACACTCCTTATTGTCCATCAATGCAGATATTTGAAGTTGGGACAGCAAGAAGCAAGGGATTCAAGAAGAGCTCCACTTAAGAAGTATGTCTTGGTTTATAGCTATAGATAATAAAGGCAATTGGGGGAGAGTCTTTTATATTGATGTGTAATGAGATTGTGTATGTTGACCATGTTCGGTTTATGGTTTGAACCTTGTTGTTGATCGCTTTGCCATATTTGAATCATCTTCTTCATAAGTTGATATGCTATGCTCTTTGATTAAAAGCAAGATCATGTGTTGGATGTGTTGAATGAGTAGGTGTGCTTAATGTTTGTAGTGTATCTAGTCTTTGACGTAATTTGATAGTTATAATGCTTATCATGTTGATGATATGTTTTGGAATGGTTTCAATTATGTTTGATGGTGTTTTGAAGTGAAAAACCAAAATTTTCTGTTGTTTCTGGGCAGGGTGTATCGAAACACCCTTGGCTGTTTCGAAACGGGTGCATGAAATGGCCTGGGCGTTTCGGAACGGCTAGAGGTGTTTCGAAACACTTTGGCTACTGGTGGCGTCCGTTTCGGAACTGGTTTCGGAACACACCCGTGTATCGAAACGGTCAACACCGTTTCGATACGGGCGTACGACACGGGTGTTTCTATACGGGTGTCAGTGTTTCGAAATGGGTGACCGTTGGACAGATTCTTCATGCTTTACATTTTAGTCCTGAGAGTTGTAATTGCAATTGCTTGAGCTTGAGATGTCTTTTTATGCTGAAATTTGGCAGAGAGGCTTGTAATATGATTAATTGAGGTTTGGTAAAACTAAAATCTTGAAAGTCTTTTTATTTTCAAAAATTTACATTTTGGTCCCTAAAAGTGTATTTCTTGCAATTGAGTCCTTAAACGTTTCCGATCCTTGTGTTTTTCTCTTCCAAGGTTATTGGGCTTTCACATAGGTTTAATGCGCATCTAGAGAAGTTTAAAAAGAAAAAAAAGGGTCATTAATCAAGGTTGACTTTCGGGTTGACTTTGGTTTTCCCCGTGTAATCTTCGTAGTTCGGGTCAACCGTCTAGACCGGGCTAAGGGGGTTACAATGCAATTAGTAATACCACACTAAAATTCAATACAATTTTAGCAGGCCTGCAAAATTTCATACGATTTGGAGTTCATTTACTCATTCAATTTAGCCATTCAAAATTCAGTGACCATTTTGAGAACAATACAAACTCTCAGATTATGCCGTTTTAACCAACTTAACTAACCCCGTATCGAAGCACCCTAGGGCTGTATCAATACGAGAGTACGATGGTCAACCTGTGTTGACTTGTCTTTCAGACCGTATCAATACAGACAAGCCCCGTATCGATACATGTTGCCTTCCTTTGACTTTGACTTTGACCCGTTTCGATACGCTATAGACCCGTATCGAAACAATGAATTCCAGTAGCAAAATGTTCTAATACGACCTTAAACTGTATTGATACGCCCTGATCTTAGAGTCCAGTTTTGCTTAACCGTATCGATACGCCATCACCCGTATCGATACGACCTGACCTGTAATGACAGATTTTTGTTGGGTTTTATTCGAATTGATCTAACAAACGATGTTCAAATGCAATGAAACTTTACACACAATATTTCAATGCTATAAACTACTGGCATGCCAAAATTCATCATCATTCGAATATGTTTACTATGTTTTGACCTTTATGAGCTAAATGTGCAACTTTAGACCACTTTAAGCCAAAACAAAAAGCCATTTAGGGCCATCAACCACATTACAACATAAACATCTCACAACATATCAAAATGGGCATAAACGAATAGTTCAACTACTTTGCCACCTTCCTAGGAGTTCATAAGGTCAAAATACATTACTTTAGGGCTTGTAGTGACTTGTCTCGCCTTAACTATCTGATCTTCAAACACTATGACCTTTCAACCTAAAATGCATGAGATGAGACAGGCTAGGTGTAACACCTGGGTTTATGGGTCGAGTGTTAAGTGTGTGAATCAGGTTCGAGTCGTTGGGCTTGTTTTAAATAAAATAGGCTTTGTTTTCAAACTTAAAAAGGCTTGTGGTTCATTAAGGGCAAAATAATAAAATTCTAAATGAAGGAAATAACTAAGTGAAAAGTGCCTTTTTGAAAACTCACCATCTTGTTCTTCCTCAAGACAAAGTCACGACCAAAACCTCCTCAAACCCCCAAAACACTGTTCCATCCATTTCTTTGTCGATTCCAAGTGTTTTCAACGAGGTAAACACGTTTTTGACTTCTCATCATCTTTCTAAACATTTATATGGTTTTAGTTTTTAGTAAACACCATTTTTGTGACATTTCAAGTTTTCAAATTTTGAGAAAAAGGAGGAAGCTTTGATGGGTTTTTGTTTGGTGTTTTATTTGTAAAGATGATATATGTTTTAATCTTGACCTTAAGTGTATTATATCTTAAAATAGTGGTGTTTTATGGAAATCCCGAAATGGTTTTTTGTGGGTGTTTTAAAGGGTAGAAAACTTGGGTTTTTGAGGTGGTTTTGTGTGGGAAAGTTGGGATGATGATATGGTGATGCTTGAGGGTTGTTTTGAATGTGTTTAGTGATGATTTGGGTGTTGGAATTGATGGGTTTCTGCTGGTTCAAGTCCGAAAATGAGGTTTTTGGGTTAGTTCATGGCTTGGAAATGTACAGAAATAGTCTTGTGGTTGTAATCTGATTTGTGACAGTGGTTTTGTGGATGATTTGTTGAGTAATATGTTGTTTTTGATTGATTAGAATCAAGGGAAATCGTTGGTGAAGCATCGGGCTCGATTCTGGGAAATTTGGAGGCTTGATCGGCTTTCTCGGTTTGCTTTAAGGGTGTTCGGTGAGTGGATTGTTTAAAATGGTTCAAGTGTGTGGTTGAGGTGTTAGATTGTGCTTGGTAGGCCAATATAATGTGGAGATTAAGTTGGTAGCTTAATCTCTTGTTTGATTTTATGAGTTTTTTGTTAAATGTGCAAATGTGGTTTGTGTGATACATGTTCGTTTATGGATGTTGCTATATATTTATGTTGTACAATGGTGATGATATGTTGTGTTGCATGATTGTGAAATCATGGTGAGACTTGTTTAGTATGTTGACACTAGTTATAATTACCGGGTATAAATGATCGATCATTAGGATGAGTGTGCACATGATAATACTCAAATTCGCGCGTGGCCTTGGTGATGTGTAGTCACCAAGGAGGAGTACGGTGAGGTAATATTCCACCGGAAAGTGTTTGTATGTGACGATGAGTGAAATCCCATCCATGAATGGAACGATGATGTGTGTAATCCCACCGGAAGGTAATATGGTTGTTTGAGTACGTTGGAGCGAAAATCCCAAAGGAAGTTATCCGCATATCCGAGTAAGCTATATAGTTGCCAATATACTTGTTCATCTGTGGATGATGTGTATGATGTTTGGTTACATCATTGTTGAGCATAACATGAGGTAAGATGCCATGTTCATGCATTCTTGTAGTAGTTGGATATGTTGCTCTATTAGTGTAAATGTGTGCCTTGTGAATGTCTTAAGGATATCATGCTTTGAACCCTGCATTGTCGATGTTTTGTTTAGAGCTCCCTCACTAAGCTTCGAGCTTACGCTCTCATTTTCGACAATGCAGATCATTAGTGTGGAAGTTAGCAAGGAGTAAGGAAGGGGCATCCAAGCGCGTGTGTGGTTGCTCAAGTATGGTTTTATTGAATAATGTAATAGTTAGCAATGGGGATGCTACGTGTTGTAGGAGCATGTGTTAAACTCCTATGTTGTTAATGCTTTTGTGTTGAAGATTTGTAACTCGTGTTTTATGAGATGTTTATGTGTTTGTGTGAAAAAGCATGTAAACCTTGTTTTATGTTATGTTTATGTGGATGTATGTTTCCTATGAATGAAAGGGTCTTGTCATGTATGTTTATATGTTTGATCATGCTTGTGGTAGGATGAAATGCCTTTAGATTATGTGTATGGTTGTTGTTTCATGATCATTGTTGTTTTAGAGCATGTTTGGAGATGCAGAAAACTGTTTTCAGGGTCACTCAGAGTGCAGGCGTTTTGAAACGCTCGTGGTTGTTTCAGAACAGTTGTAGCTCCAGGGATACTCGTATCGGAACAGGGTGGTGTCATTTTGATACGATTTGACACTGTGAGCTCCCGTTCCGGTACATGTTTCGATACGGATTGCCACTGTGAGTGCTTGTTTCGGAACCAGTTCCGAAATGTTTCGACACTGGAGACTCCCGTACCGAAACGAAGTGGACCATATCGGTACGGCCTGGTCTGGCTTTTAAACTGGAGCCCGCGTATCGAAACGGGCAAGCCTATTTCAAAACGCATGCATGTAATTGGGCTTTTTGGCATCTTCAAGGGTTCTCGGGTGTTGCCTTTTAGTTCCGATTGTTTGTAAGCTCCTTGTTTAGTTCGTATGCATCATATGTGTATGGTTTTTCTTCGTAAGCATGAAATCGGTTTGTAAGCTCCTTGTTTAGTTCGTATGCATCATTCGTGTATGGTTTTGCTTCGTAATCATGAAATCGGACTAACATATCACTTGGTAAATTTAAATTAACTTACGTTCTGTTTGTATCGTCTTGTTATTGTTTTCTGCTGTTGCCTTCGCGCTTAGGGCTAAATGTAAAATCTAGACAAGCTAAATTAAAGAAAATTTTTCTAGGGTTGCTAATCGAAGTGGAGCCTTAACGAGTTTCACTTCGGTTTTCCCCATGTAACCTGTTCGGACCGGTCTGTCGTCTAGCCCGGGACGAGGGGGTTACATTAGGCATACATCGCCTAGTGAGCTAGTCATAAACAACATTAACATCAATGTGTGAAGCATATATGTATATATGATCTCATACTCATCAATGGCAATACAATGCATCAATATACAGTGTTTAACATATTAATTTCATCATTAACCCTTGGATTGAATCAAGATAGTGGATACGCGAATTCCTACGCCTCGTCAAATCAATGAATGGTCTAATCCCTCCCCTCGCCAATATGACCAAGGTCAATGCACATCCCTCTGCCTCACCAAATCAATATAGGTCGTAGCCTTAGGACCGTTGTCCACTCGTACACTGAGTTCATGAATTCTATGACATGCCAATTGTATCCATTGTCCATTCAAATCCAAGGTGTCAATGTCTGTATCCATATTCAATGTTCAATGAGAATTTCAATGACCAATGACTTCAGTATTATCAATAGAAACCATGTTTCATTATCAATATGCCATGTTTCAATGTCAATATCAATATCAATACCTGATGATTTCTTTACAATATTTCAATAACACTAATCATATTAATAACAATGCATGATAGCGATGTCAATAACTATGTCCGATATTCAATAACAACTTACCGACACTTACCAATGAATCCGATTAATAATCAATTGTGTAACACCCCAATTTTGGGCTTGGAAGTTTAGGGTCTGAACCGGACCGGTCTGATTTTTGGTTCGAATATAAAAGGTGGTTTTAGGGAAAGCCTAGTTCGGGATGCATTAAAAATATGGAAAAATATCTAAAAATCCTCTTTTAATATATATAAGAGATTGGTGAAATCAATTTTACAAAATAAGGTTTGGAAGTGTGACATTCGAAATAGTGACTAAAATGTAATTTTTGAAAAGTTCAGTGGTGACTGTTTTGTAAGGATTGAAACTTTGAATCTTTAAGGAGCTAATTTACCCAAGGAAGGATTTCTCCAGATTTTTCTTAATTTTAATGACTCGTTTAATGTTTAATTAATTTAAAGAAAAGAGGAAAAATCCATATTTAGCTTTTCATAACTAACTTTCTTAAAAACTTTCTCATCTCATTTTCTCTCAAAATTCCCTCAGCCAAACACATTTCCACAACAGCTTTTCCTTTTATTTTCACACTAAATGATGAGGTTTCAATCATCAAAAGATTCCTAATCCTTTCTACATCAAATCCTTTTCATTTGCTTATTGAATTTTCAAGGATTTTGGCTCAAATCAAGGAGAAATCTACATTTAGAGGTAAGGATGTCCTTCTCCTCTAAATACTCAGTTCTTTACTGAAATTCCCAAGTTCTCAATCCTTAAATTAAGTTTTATAAAAGGTTTTGATGTTGTGATTTTGATTTTGGCTTAAAACTCAAGATTTGGATTTAATCTTGAAGAAATTCGTAATGAATGTTTGGGCTCTGTTTTGAGATGTCTTTTTAAAGCATTTTGGATGTTTAATGATGTGTAATTGAGGTTTAATGAATGCAATCCCGAATAGGTTGATTTTCCTAAGTTTTTACATGTGAAAATGGTGGTTTTTGGGGTGATCTTGGTGTTCTGTTATAGCTGGAGGTATAAGGACGAGTTTATGATCTTTTTGGATGTTAATTGATGTTTAAGAATGTTTAGAAGGGATGGATCTTGGCTGGGTAATGTTGTGGATGAGTTTGGATGTGATTTCGGTTGTGTTTGGTAGCCGAAATGTTAGATTTGGTGAGAGCAACGAGTTTAGGTGTTGTGGCTGAAGATTTTAATGCATGATGATGCATTAATCCTCTGCTTTGATGTGTTTAAAACAGGGGAGACACATTCGGATCCTTGTGGTGTTGATCTGGAGGCTTGATCGGCGTTTCGGCAAGCTTGCGAAACGGAATTGGTGAGTGAAGTTTGGTTTTCAGATTTGAAACCAATGTTTGAAGGTTTTGGGAGCTTAGTTTAAGTCTAAGCAACTTAACGAAGCTCAAGAGTAAGTTTTCGGTGAAACTCTCTCTTTGATGAACCATGAGATGGTTGGATGCAATGTGTTTATTTTGCATGTTTAAATTTTGTTTTGAAAGCATGTTTTAGCATGACTAATGCTGGTTTGAAAGCCATGTGTTGAAGGATGCTCAAGGTAAGAGATCCTTGGTTTGCTATTGATAAATGTGGTTTTGATGCATAGTGATGCATGATGGTTTAATGGCTTTGATTAATGCTTTAAAACAGTGGAATGTTGATGATAAATGATGTATATTGGCAAGTGATGTTTGGTTTTAAAGTACTTGAATCGGATATAGTTAGCCGGCTATAGGATTGGGTGCACCGTGAATAAAGTCGCCTTGGATGTTGAGGGGTTGTAATTGTACCGTAAACTCCATCCAAGTACACTAACGAGATGTTTAAGATCACAATGGTGGTTAAAAGTCCATGTGTGGATCTTGTGTTGTGTGTCTCGTGTTCTCGTTAGTGATGTTATACCACTACCAATGAGTGATGTGGAGGGGTTGTGATTGTACCGTTAAACTCCATCACGGGTGTTGAGGGGTTGTAATTGTACCGGTAAACTCCACCTTGTGTGTTTGGTAGTGTGTATGAAGCGTATGGGACAACGCTTGTAATCCGCGTATCCGATTGTGTTTTATGTTGAAAATGGTTATGGATTATCACTTGGAAGCCAATATGACATGTTAATGATAATGAAGCATGAGATGCTTGTTGTGTGTGCATTGTTGCATTAGAAATGATGTTTATGAATGAAAAGGCCTTTTGAAGGTGTTTTATAAAGTGCATTATTGTGTTGTTTCTTTAGAGCATGCCTCACTAAGCATTTGTGCTCACGCTCTCTTTCTTGAACCAATAATGCAGAGAATTGAAGTGCTTTAAGGGCAGCAAGGAGGCTAAGAATCCAAGGAAAAGCTAAGCTCATGTATGGTGACTATTTTTACAACATTATTGGCTTTTGGTATTTGGCAATGGGAACCTAGGTTGTGTTTTTGGGAGATGTTTGGACTCCCTGTGTTTGGCATGATGCCTATGATGTTTTGGACTTGTAATTGGCCATTTGGTGTTTGCTTTGGTGATTTGGTGGGTGGTTGGTTTCCTATATTAGGATGCATGCCTATAGACTTGTGAATTTTCCTAATTGATGCCATGGATGTGTTTTGATGATGCAAGTATGTTCCTTATATGTATGGTGACTTGTTGGCATGATTAGGAGGTCATAGGGATGTGTTTGAGTGGTTAATTGTATGATAAACCAGCAAAATCTGAACTTTCTGGGCAGTCCGTTTCGGAACGGGCACTACCGTTTCGAAACGGGGGCCTGTAATGGCCTTCGTGTATCGAAACGGGTAGAGGACGTTTCGAAACGGATTTGCCACTGTCAAGCCCTATTTCGAAACAGGTCTCGAAACGAACCCGTGTTTCGGAACGGTCAACCCCCGTTCTGAAACAGGTGACCGTTGGGCACTGATTTGAATGGTTTAAGGTTTGCAAGCTTTACGTTTTAGTCCTTAATTTTGTATATGCAATTGTTTGAGCTTGAGAAGTCCATTTAAGATGAAATTTGACGGAGAAGCATGTAATATGACTAATTTCATAATGGTAACTTAAAAATCAGTTAAGTCCTCTTAATTTCCAGAATTTACATTTTGGTCCCTAAATGTTGTAATTGTGCAATTGAGTCCCTTAACGTTTTCCGATCGCTGTGCTTTTCAAGTATGATCTTCTCAAGGGTACGCTTAGGTTTAATATGCATCTAGACAAGATTAAAAAGAAAAAAAGGGTCGTTAATCAAAGTTGACTTTCGGGTTGACTTTGGATTTCCCCGTGTAATCTTCGTAGTTAGGGTCAACCGCCTAGGCCGGGCTAAGGGGGTTACACAATGCAACTTATTCAATGATATTGTTAGCGATATGATCGAAAACAACAATAAATGGTTCGGGAAGGCTCCTCACCTAATATCGATACTCCGACTACACTCACCTTAGAATCCGATGCTCCTACGGCTCTCGGATGACAACTCCATTGTTCATACCCTTCGGTGAATTTGATGGATGTTCCTTTTCGTTGTCTTGAGCAAGGAAATCAATAGGGAGACTATTAGGATTGATAATACGACATCAAAATCAATACAATGATATCAAGATCGATATCCAAATTCAATATAAACAGCAACGATAAATTATCCATGGGTAACTAAAACCCTAATGTTGTCACTAAATTTTCACCTCAATTTTAAATAATCTGAAAAATGAAAAAATAAAAAAGAAAATCCCTTTTCCTTTAAATAATAAAAAGCCCATTTTTTAAAAACAAATAAAAAATAACAAAGACTCATCCTTAAAAGCCCTTTTTTGAAGCCCATTTTTAAAAGTAAAAAAGAACAAAGCCCATTTTAAATGCTAGCTCGTCTTTTAAAAAAATAAGAAAAAATGAGAAAATAAGAAAATGATTCTAATAATAATGGTGGAAAATAAATATTGGAGGAAAAAGGAAATAAAATGAAGGCAAATAAATGAAAAAAATAGCCCAAAACAACAAAAAAATAAGAAAAAGAAAGAAAATAATAAATAAAAAAAGAGAGAAAAAAGGGGAACTAACGCGCGTCACGCGCCTGAGCGTGGGCTGCACGTGCGCGGGCTTGTTCCCCAGCAAGCCCTCGCGCCGAGTGTTCAAGGTGGCCGGCCACGGATGTCGTCACCGTTGGTACCGGCCGGTCCGCCTCGTTCCCGCCGACCTAATGCCACCAACCCCGCTCGCCGCCGCCGCCTGTGCTTGCTGGAATCTGCAAAAAATCGAGACAAAATGTCAAACCCTAGGCTCAAACCAAGGGGAAAATTCAGCTTCGATATTGGACCAAATCAAATAAGGATTGAGGGGTTTTACCGAGAATCAAGTTCTTGGTCTGATTTTGGCTCCAATTTGGGGATTAAACACGAATTTTAGCTTGATTTGCAAGCTCAAGTTGATTATGAAAACCCCTTCCCCTTTCATTGTTCAACACACCATTTTTCAAGAAAAAAACACACTTGAAAAAAAAAGAAAATAGACTTAGAAAAAATCTGAAAAATTCTCTAAATTTTTTTCAAGAGTTGCTGGAAATTTTGAGTTGAAGTTCGAGTTTGGAAGCAATTTTCCGGAGGCAAATATGAGCATTTCAAGAAGTCCGGATTCGAGTTCTTCGATCGTCATTTCGGTAAAAATTTATGTCTTTCCTTTTAATTTTTATTTTGATTTTTTATGCTTGTTCTTGTTTGAATTTTTGTGTTTGTGTTTGTTTTTTTGTGGATTTTAGGTTGTGTTCTTGAAGTCGGAAAATCGTTTCACGATTCTGGTAACATTTTCGTTTTAAATTTTTGTTTTAATTTTGGTTTTATCTTTAAAAAATTTTGCATGCTTAAATATGTTGTTAGGATTGTTTTGATCTTTAGAAACGTTGAAACTTTTTTTAAAGGTGTTTAAATAAATATGTAAGAATAAAATGAGTAAATGTGGTTTAATTGAAAAGACTTAAAGTTGGAGATTTAATTTGGAAAAAGCAATAATGCATGGGTGGAAATAAAAAAGGGGCTTGATTTAAAAAGTTTTAAAAGGGTTTTTATGAAATTTATTTTTAATAATAAATGGGTTAAATGATTTTAAAAGAAAGAAAAAATAAATATGATGTTTTTTAGAAAAAAAGAAATGAGTAATAAAATCTTTTTTAAAAAAGAAAACAAAATAAAAAGGGTTTTCAAATAAAGTTTAAGGTTTTTAGGAGAAATAAATTTTGAAAAAAAAGTTTAAAAGGAAATCTTCTAGAAATAAAGCTTATTTTAAAAGAGAGTGATTTTTTAAAAAAAATGAAAAAAGATGAAAAAAAAACATAAAAATAAAAAAAAGATAACAAAATAAAAAGATGAAAAAGGTATAAAAAATGTAAAAAGATTTTGGCTTTTAAAAATTAAAAAAAAAAGTAAAAAGGAAATAAAAGATTTTTAAAAGAATAATAAAGAATAAACTTAGTTGTTTGCTTGTCCTTTTTTTAGAAATAGGTTAAAACTTAGGGTTAGGTTCTAAAACTTAGATAGAGACATGTTTTGTTGAAAAATATTCTTCACTAAATAAAATACACTTAAGCAAACTTAAACTCTTAATTAGGAATAAAAGGCTTAGACGTTTTTTAGGGTTTTCTAACAATCAAACTTAGAAATGAATAAAATACTCAACACACTAAATCTCTTTGATATTTGAAAAAGTGAAATTAATTTAATGTGGTGTCTTATCAAACGGGAATGACGGGTTAGCGCCAGAAATGTTGGCGGTGATTAAAGTTCATCTCCCGGGTGATAATGCCGTTAAAATAGACAATTATTCATTAAACGGGCAAATAAAGTTGAACCTTTGTGAACGTGAAAATTCTAATTTTGAAAATGATTTTAAAACCAATTAGGTACCAATTTTAGGTGTCGTGGGGGGCTAAACCTTCCCCACGCGTAACCGACCCCCGAACTTATTTTCTGATTTTCGCATACCAAAACCGTTGTTTTATTAAAATAACCATGTTTTAAAGTGATCCAATCACACTTTTCAAAAAGATTGGTGGCGACTCCCTGTTTTTTAAGTTTTACCAAAAAGTCGAAGCCCCCTAAAGAGGTGGTTGTGACAGCTTGGCGACTCCGCTGGGGAAGTGTTTTTGTTTTTAAAATAAAAACAAAAGAGGGTCAGGCCACAAATTGGTTTTAAAAAAAATGTTTTTTAAAAAAATATGGAATTTGTAAGTTCATGATAGGTTCTATTTATTTGTACGTTTAAATGAATATAACTATATTTTACGCATTTAAGACTTAATTCCAAGCTCTATTCCTGAGCTTTGTCTCGTTCGTTTAAGTGGGGGGAAATACACTTTGCTCATGTAAGAATATTGATTCTTCGTATGAGCCTAGCAAGTACCTTCGAGACTCATTCCCTTGTCTTCGTAAGGATATTGATTCTTCGAGAAGGCGTCGGTGGTGAGTCCTTGAAGAACTAATGTTTTGATATAATAATTGAAAAATAGTTTTGGACTAAATTGAAATGATTTCAAAAGTGCCTTTAAGTCCAAACAACTTAAAAATATGTTTGAGTATTTTTTAAAGAGGTTTTGAAGTGTTTTGTAAAGCCAAACTTCACAAACCACCCTGGTGTTTTGAAACACCCTTAGGCGTTTCGAAACAACCATTCACACTTTCAAAACGTTTCGATACAGCTCTGCCTGTTTCGAAACGGGCTTTAATCTGGGTGAGAATTTTGCATAGCGTTTCGATACGGCCTCACCGTTTCAATACGCCTATGAAGCAAAAACCCCAATGGTCAAATCTCTAACGGCTATTTCCCAATGGTAATTTAATTTGCAGCCTAACTGTCAGTCGTACCGAAATGGGTTGTAACCGTTTCGATACGTCCAGAAGGGTTTCGAAATGGCCATAGGCGTTTCGATACAGCCTACTGCATCTGGCTTCAACGACTAGTTCTAAAGAAGGTCGTTCCGATACGGGCTCGACTGTATCGATACGGATATCACCATAACTGCAATTAATGTGGGAAATAAAGTCTCCAATGGCTACAAAACATCCTAAACGGTCCTCAACGGCTACAAACTCATCTGGGAGCATAAAAGGGACCTCCAAGCATCAAAAAAAGACTAATGCTTCAATTGTCAGCAACATTATGATCAAGAAATTGTCTTAGAGCTTAAATTGTCCATTTCTTGTATAGACAACACTAGCGAGCTAAATATTGTTAAATTTGCTCAAGTGTTTAGGTTTTAGGTGAGAGCTTTATAGTGCAAACAAATACTTATTAGAGGGATTTCAAGTTTTCTTAAGAATTTCTCTTGTAAGAGAGTGTTTGATTAAGCTAAGGGTAGTTAGCTTAATCGTTGTAACGGTTTCCTCCTAAGCCGAGAAAAGGGGATGAAATTCAATAGTGAATTTGTTGAAATCCTTAGTGGGGAGCTAAGGTAGTGGATGTAGAGCTTGGTTAGAAGGTTGAACCACTATAAATCTTTGTGTCTAATTTTCCAATTTTCACCTCCCACTAAAACACCCAATTATCCAACTTCTCCACACATGGCGAGCAAGAACGTTTGAAGGAAATCGAGCACGATAAATCTCAACAATTGGTATCAGAGCTTGGCTCAATTAAAGAGGATTAACATCCTATTTAGGTGATCCGGTAAGCTCGATCATCATTTCAAACAACTGGCTCAATGGTGCAATCCATCGACAAGCCACCTTTCTTCGACGGGACCAATTATGCTTATTGGAAGACGAGGATGATGTTTTTTGTCAAATCCAAAGACTACAAGCTTTGGGATATCATTGAAGATGGCCCATTCATACCAAAAAGAAGCAAGGCGGAGTGGAGTGCCGACGGTCGTAAGAAGATGGAGCTAAATTGCAAGGTTTTGCACTTCATCTTTTGTGCACTTAGCCTCAATATATACGAGAAGATGTCTTCTTGCGAGAGTGCCAAGGAAGTTTGGGACAAGCTCGAAGTTACATACGAGGGGACTAACGAAGTAAAAGAGAGCAAGATCGGCCTCCTCAACCTAGATTATGAAAAATTCAAAATGGATCCGGAAGAGGATATGGAGAAGATGTTCCACCGATTCTCCAGTATCACTAATGGACTCAAGGGTTATGGAGAAGTCATTTCGGAATAAAAGATTGTCCGAAAGCTTATCCATTCTCTTCCCGAGTCATGTGACTCAAAGAGAACGACCATCATCGAAGCTAAGAATTTGAAGACCTTGAAGCTAGATGAACTCATGGGGTCACTTCTCACTCACCAAATCATGAAGAAAGATAAAGAAGAGGAGAAGAAGAAGGAAGAGATAAGAAAGACGGGGAAGAAGAAGATCATGGAGCTAGACATCCATGCAAATGCCATGGCTCTCAAAACCTCCAAGTGCAACCATATTGATACAAGTGAGGAGGAGGATGAAGTAGAAGAGATAGTTCATCTCTTCAAGAAGTGTGCCCCTTTTATAAAGAAAGCAATGAAAGAACTCGAACGAGAATCAATGAAGAAGAAGAGGGCAAACACTTCAAGCCATAAGAAGAAGACATATGTTGCTACTTGGAGTGATGAAGACTCCACCGACGATGAACAAGCCAACCTTTGCCTTATGGCCATAGAAGAAGATTCAAGGGTAACTTCTAATTCATTTACTTCATGTTCATATTCTTTTGATGAATTACAAGATGCCTATGATGATTTGGTTTTAGAATTTAAAAATCAAATTTTGAAAAATAAGAAAATTGTCTCAATTTGAAAATTGAAAATGATTTTATCTCTAAAACCAAAATTGAACTTGAAGCAAAACTCAATGAGTTTGAACAAAGATGTTTTGATTTACAAAATTTGTGTTATAAAGTTCAAAAAGAAAAAGATTTGATTTCCAAAGAACATGAAAAGAAAAATAATTTTGGAAAATCAAACTTTTATGTTAGACAATCTAGTGCCCCTAGATTTGTAAATGGTAAAGTTTTTAGAAGTATTTGGGTCCCAAAAGGACTAAGTACTTCAACTAAAAAGGATGAAATTGAAAAATGGATTCCTAAGGGACTAAATTTTGTGCCACTAATGTCTATGGATCCAAAGCAATTTGGATACCAAAAATTACTTGATTGTCTTATGTTAGGTGTGATGGAGATTGATCAACAAGTCCAAATATTGAGGGGGAGCTCCATTCACACAAGGAAGAACACTTGAAGAAGGAAGGCTTCACATCCTCTCTTGGAGTTCAAGTGTTGGTAAAATCTAGTTGTTTTTTTTTACTTGTTTAATTTGATTTATTTTTGTTTAATTCAACTAGATTATCATGTGTAGGAATAACATATTTTGATGATGCTTTGAGTAAGGGGGAGCCATTTTAAAACCAAAATTCTTATTTGTGTCAATTACTTTTAACCTCCTAAGTTATTTTGAACTTAAAGTCATTTAATTTTTTTTGATATAACAAAAAGGGGGAGAGTTTGGTTTGAAAAATTGATTTTTCAAATGAATAAGGGGGATCTTTATCTAAAATTTAAAATTTTAATCTCTTATTCAAATTTTTAAACTTGAAGGGGGAGAGTCCCAAACAATTTTCAAGTTGGTTTTATTATATCAAAAAGGGGGAGATTGAAGAACTAATGTTTTGATATAATAATTGAAAAATAGTTTTGGACTAAATTGAAATGATTTCAAAAGTGCCTTCACAAAACCACCTAGTGTTTCGAAACACCCTTAGGCATTTTGAAACAACCATTCACAGTTTCAAAACGTTTCGATACAACTCTACCTGTTTCGAAACAGGCTTTAATCTAGGTGAGAATTTTGCATAGCATTTCGATACGGCCTCACCGTTTCGATACGCCGATGAGGCAAAAACCTCAACGTTCAAATCCCCAACGGCTATTTCCCAACGGTAATTTAATTTGCAGCCTAAATATCAATCGTACCGAAACAGGTTGTAACCGTTTCGTTACGTCCAGAAGAGTTTCGAAATGGCCATAGGCGTTTCGATACGGCCTGCTACATCAAGCTTCAACGGCTAGTTTTGAAGAAGGCCGTTTCGATACGGGCTCGACTATTCCGAAACGGAATGCATCAAAACTGCAATTAATGTGGGAAATAAAGTCTCCAACGGCTCCAAAACATCCCAAACGGTCCTCAACGGCTACAAACTCATTTGGGAGTATAAAAGGGACCTCCAAGCATCAAGAGAAGACTAATGCTTCAATTGTCAGCAACATTATGATCAAGAAATTATCTTAGAGCTTAAATTGTCCATTTCTTGTATAGACAACACTAGTCAGCTAAATATTGTTAAATTTGCTCAAGTGTTTAGGTTTTGGGTGAGAGCTTTATAGTGCAAATAAATACCTATTAGAGGGATTTCAAGTTTTCTTAAGAATTTCTCATGTAAGAGAGTGTTTGATTAAGCTAAGGGTAGTTAGCTTAATCGTTGTAACAGTTTCCTCCTAAACTAAGAAAAGGGGACGAAATGGAAGAGTGAATTTGTTGAAATCCTTAGTGGGGAGCTAAGGTAGTGGATGTAGACCTTGGTTAGAAGGTTGAACCACTATAAATCCTTGTGTCTAATTTTCTAATTTTCACCTCCCACTAAAACACCCAATTATCCAACTTCTCCACACTTGGCGAGCAAGAACGTTTGAAGGAAACCGAGCACGATAAATCCCAACAGTCCTCCTGAGTTGAACTCGATTCGTTTGAAGCCTATAATGGGTGAGAATCGAGGGCCTTACTACCCTTAGTAGGGGACAACAAGGACAGCTCCAGTACATTTTTAAAACCAAACCAAGTTTGAGAATTTAGAGCCTACCCCTAATAGAGCCATGTGGAAAGCCTAGGGTGTTAAGTCGCAGGAATAATCTGTGGAGACATGTCCTGAAATGTTAGAATGCAGCCCAGAATTATCGTGCATTTAATTTGTTTTTTCTTGTTTTATTAATCTCTGCTCTTTATATTGTTTGTTTTGCATGTGCATCATTTCATATTTAGAAGGGTTTGATTCTAGAAAATTGTTCAATTATGGAAGTAAGGCTCTTGAAGAATGAGGAAGAAAATGCGAAGGTGCATCACTGGTCTGAGGTCAATCAGAGAAAGTATGGAGAGAGTTTGGGTGCGGGGCACGAAACAGAAACTTCGGAGTATGCCCATGTCAGTGTTAAGAAAAACAATGTGCAAGGGGTTACATGAGATATGGGACCATTTCGATTATAAGACCAAACCATTGTTCTGTGAGTCTTATTGTGACATAGCATATCTTCTATTTGTAAAGCTTGATGAGCCATTTCTGAAGGCTTTGATTCAGTTTTGGAACCCTGGTTAATGTTGCTTTACGTTCAACGGAGAGGACATGATGCCTACTTTCGAGGAGTACTTTGCCTTGTTCAATATGCCTGAGGTGAAGGAGAATTGGGTGTATACAAAGCCGCCCAAAAACAAGAACTCACACTCAAAACTTGCTTCATTTGCTGGAATGGGCGATGAATGGGTTGAAAAGTTGATACGAAAGAGAGGGGGAAGTTTTAATTTTCCTTGGTCACGCATTCGAAACATTATCCCGGTTCATCTAGACATTACAAAAAGGGTAGACCTCCTGGCCATTGCAATTTATGGTTTAGTAATCTTTCCAATGGTATTGAGAAACATTGATGTGGCCCTGATAGATTTCTATGAGCAGTTGAAGAGAAGTGTCAATCCAGTGCATGCAGTACTAGCTGAAACCTTCATCTCCTTGAACACTTGTCGAAAAGTGGAAGGTGTGCGTTTCGGAGGATGCACTACTTTACTTCAAGTTTGGGCCCTTAGTCATTTTTGGGAGTGTCCAACTTTGGCCTTACCGAACGTGTTCTCCCCGAGCTTTTCCCCACTTCGGGAATTTTTGGCACAAGATTGGCCGAGTATCAAGAGAAGCAAGTGGGTAGATATCTTCAGAGATCGTCGTGACGAAGACATCGGGTAGAGGGTACCATGGATGGGACATGCTAAAGTAAGGTATAGATGTGGAGATTACAACTTTTTGATGTTGTTAAGCTTATGGAGAGGAATCGATTGTGCACCTTGTCTAGTATCTCGCCAATATGGATCACGACAGTTTGATCCTTTCACTTTCGAGCTTGGTATGTTAGAATTCGAGTTTCAAGGATAGTTTAGGGGGAAGGTGCAAGAAATCAGTGATTCATGGAAGATGTGCTATTATATGAAGATAGAGTCTGACAAGCATTGCATGTATACTCCTGATTATGATATTTGGAGGTATACGAGGATGAATGACAAGGTTATGTTACCTACTCTTGGGCCCACCAAGTCTATAGAAGAACATCTGAAAGTGGTTCCTTCAGAGGCTGATATTCTGAGGAAAGAGCTAATACGTGCTAAGTTAGAAATCGAAGCGCTCAAGGAACAAAATTTGCGAGACAAGTTTGAAGTCAGCCTTGACATAGAAAAGCACAAGGGAGAAGCCAATCGAGTGCGGAAAATGTATGAGAATCTAGAAGAAAGGTATGAGATTCAGAGGGTTGATTTCCTTAAGCTTCAAGCTACGGTTCGATATGCGGATCTTCGAAAAAGCCTAGGACAATGGAGACAAGAGATAGAACAAGCTGTGGTGAAAGAGAAGGAACGCGGTAAGAAGGAGGTAGAGAAGTTCCGACGGGCCTTGGCTGAAGAAAGAAAGAAGATGAAACAAGTAGCGGAAAATGAGAAGGGTAAAAGACCTCGAGAGGAGTTGAAGGAAGATTCATCTGTATGGAAGAGGCAAGCTCATGACAACAAAATATGTTTGCTAAAGCTACAGTCTGTCTATGATGAAACCACCAAGAAGTTGAAGCAAAGCCAAGCCTTCATCATTGAACTAGAAACCAAAATAGAAAGTTTGAGTCGAACAGTTCACAAGATGCAAAATGAGCATACCTATGAAGAACTCCAAGCTAGTTTGAGTGAGAACGGCTTTTTGAAAGAGCGAGTTAAGGAAATGGATAATCACCTTCAAGAGTATAGGACAAAGATCTTAGTTCTAGAAGATATCACCGAAGGAGGAAACGACTATTGGTTCACTCGCCTCAGAGATAATGCTCGAAGATTCTAAGAGAGGTATAAGTTCGATAGGATGGGGATGACACAGGTACAAGATGTGGCCAAGCACGTAACGATATTGGCAACCGAAGCTGCAACCCTTCGTCAGTACATCAAGCCCATTGGAGAAGTTGGACCAAGGCTCATGTGGCTATTTGAAGAAGTCAAGGAGTTAGGTGTTCAAGCAGGAAAATATTTGTAATTTAAAAAACAGAAAAAGAAAAAGATGTAATAAAAAGCTTTCTTATTCAATAAAGAGTTTCCTTTCATGAGTAGATTTTCAATGGAATTAATGGCTCTTCCACTTCATTCATACATTTGCATTGTTTTGTTTGCTTTGTTGTTTGCTTTTGTGAATTCATTTATGCATACATTCATTCATGTCATAAACTAACTTAATAATAAAAACAACAGAATATCTAAAATTGCTAAGACAACTCATAAATACGGTATACGAGCCCAAACCTGTGCTATGAACTCTGAGGAAAGATTGACAACTTTGGAGGAAAACCAAAAGAACATTCAAGATAAGCTAGAGAAATTGGAGGTCGACTGAAACAACATTTTGAGGTAGTTCATCAAAAGACGGTTAGCTCAATAGCTGCTATGCTACGATTCAAGGACCCGGATGCAGTTGAAGAAGGAGGAAACACCACTGCCATTTCACAATTTCTAGGAATGACCTCCATGAAGGAGACTACTGCTAAGGCCAAAACACCCATCCATGTTGCTGAATCCTCCACTCATGTTCCAAATGGGGAGGCCAATAATTACGAGGTTCCTGACCTCGATGAAATCACTGATAAGAATCGAATTGAGAAGAAGTGGGAAAATAAATACGAGAAGTTAGAAGGAATGATCAAATCCTTCCAAGATGGAGCTGCTCATGGTGGAATGGATGCCAAGGATCTGAGCCTGGTAACTAATTTAGTTGCGCCACCAAAATTCAGGATTCCAGGTTTGAGAAATATAATGGGACCACATGCCCAGCAGCACATCTTACTATGTATTGTAGAAATATGTCAATGTACCTCGACAATGAGAAGCTTCTTATTCATTGCTTTTTGGACAAGTTAGTAGGTTTCGATGCACGTTGTATTCGCAGTTAAGTCGGGTGAACATCAAATCATGGAAGCATCTGTCCAAATCCTCCAGCGAGAAATACAAGGGCATTTCAGACATGGTTCCAACTCGTTTGGTCTTGCAAAGGATGGAGCAAAAACACCACGAGAGCTTCCGACAATACGCTCAAAGGTGGAGGGATGTAGCGGCACAAGTGCAGCCATCATTGCTAGAGAATGAGATCACCACAATGTTTTTGGAAACTCTAAAAGGTTCTTTTTACGACCACATGCTCAACCATGCTACGAAGAACTTCGCGAACATGCTGATGAATGGCGAATTGATCCTGGCAGCCATGAAGAGCGGGAAGTTGGACAGTGGGGAAATTAAGAAGACATATAAGAAAAAGGGACAACAATGAAGTCAATGCTACGAATGTCTACAACCCAGTTATTCAACATGTGTGGTTTTCAACAAGCCCAACACCTTTAACAAGCCCAACACCTCATCTCCGATTGGTTACAAATGCCCCAAAAGGAGAGCGAAGATATCAAGGAAATTCGAGACCCTACTTTCTGCCCATCCCAATGACATATGTGGAGTTGTTTGTCGAGCTGGTCAAATCGCAGATGGTGCTACCAAGACATGTCCCTCCGTTCTCACCGCCTTATCCACAGTGGTACGACGAGAAGGCCCAATGCGAATACCATGCAGGAGTGAGGGGGCATACCATTGAGAATTGCACTGCATTCAAAAGGGTGGTGGATAATTTAAGAAAATCGGGCATGCTGTCATTGGAAACATCCTAGGAAAAAGGGAAACCCTTTGCCAAACCACCAGAAGACAGAGGTGAATGTTGTGCTCGAGGAAGAAAGAAGAGTAATCAAGGAATATGTTGAAGAAATTAAGGCGCCCATGATTTGGGTATGAGCTCAATTAGTAGTGGCTGGGATATTAAAGGAAATAAACCTGAAGATGAAGGTTGATGAAAAACCATACTGCGAGTACCATGAAGCTGAAGAACATGAGATCCAGTGTTGCTTAGAGTTTAAACAAATGGTTCAAGCCAAGATGGATTGCAAGGAGCTCATGTTCTTTGAGAAAGAAGATATTGAGCACGAAATGAATGTATGTGCGACGGAGGAAATTTCCTTTGGGAAGCAAGGAGAAGAAGTTAAAGAAGGAAGACAAGGAAAGCCTTATCCAGTGGTGATCCCAGTGAAGAGGGGCCGATTTGGTTTGGGCTTTAGGCCCAAGAAATGTCAAAAGAAAGCTGAGACTAAGAAGCAACATGAAAGTATTAAAATGAAGCAGAAAGAAGAAGAAGTTGAGTGGGAGCCAATGACGTACCCACCCCTAAGTGTTACTTTCAAGCCTGGAAGGCTTTTAGACCCTAATGCCCGTTTCGACAAGGAGGAGAAAGGAAAGGATGAATTATGCAAGGTTTTTAAGAATTTGAGCATTAACGCCATCACTGACGAGGAGGAAGAAGAAAACAAATATCTGTCCAAGATTTGCCCCTGTACTGAACTGAAGAACTTGACCGCGGAAGTAGTCCTTGAAGTTTTTAAGACTGCCTCAGAGTAATTCTCAAAACCAACTCTTTTACCCTTAGGCCCTGGGGTAACTAGAGATCTTATGTAAAAGGGTCTATGTCAAAACCGTTATTCTGATTTCAATAAAAGATGCATATTTCCCAATTATATCTTATGGCAAACTTTCTTTCGTAACGCAAAATCAACAAAACCAAAAAAAAATCATAAAAACCCAAAAGCAAAAACAAACATTTAAAAACATAATAAATCATATCATTTCATTCTTTCTTTCTTTCTTGGTATATATCTTTCTCTCTTTTATTTGCAGGTTTCTAGATATTAATGGTCCAAATGACTCCAAATCAGATTTCGAGGTTAATTTTGAATTACCACTATGTTTAGAGAAAGTTGAGAGTATTAATGATGAAGAAGAGTATACTTGTCTGATAATTTGCTTAGAATGGTAGAAGGAGAGGAAAAGCAAATTCTGCCCCACAAAGAAGAGTTAGAGGTTTTGAATCTGTGAACCGAAGAAGATACACGTGAAGTAAAGATAGGTACCACTATTTCAGTTGAGACACGAAAACGTTTGATTGAGCTTCTACAAGAATATAAAGACATCTTTGCCTAGTCATATCAGGATATGCCTGGTCTCGGTACAGATATTGACATGCATAGGCTTCCTATAAGAGAAGGATGGGAGCTAGTGAAGCAAAAGCTTAGAAGAATGAAGGCCGATACACTCTTGAAAATCAGAGATGAGGTCAAGAAGCAGTACAATGCAGGATTCCTCGAAGTAGCTAAATATCCAGAATGGGTGGCAAATATCGTCCCAGTGCCTAAGAAGGATGGAAAAGTAAGAATGTGTGCCGACTACATAGATCTTAATAAAGCAATCCCTAAAGACAATTTTCCGCTTCCACATATCGACACCTTGGTCGACAATACAGTTGGCCATTCATTTTTCTTGTTCATGGATGGATTTTCTGGATACAATCAAATAAAGATGTGCCCATAAGACATGGAAAAGACCACTTTTTTAACGCTTTGGAGAACCTTTTGTTATAAGGTAATGCCTTTTGGATTGAAGAACACATGGGAAACTTATCAGAGAGCTATGGTCACTCTTTTCCATGACATGATGCACAAGGAGATAGAAGTTTATGTGGATGATATGATCGTCAAGTCCAGAACTGAAGAAGAGCATTTAGCGAACTTGGGTAAGCTTTTTCAAAGATTGAGAAAGTTTCAGTTAAAGCTTAATCCTACCAAGTGCACATTTGGGGTTACTTCTGGGAAGTTGTTAGGCTTTGTAGTAAGAAGAAGAGGAATTGAAATTCATCCAGACAAGATAAAGGCCATACAAGATCTTCCATCACCCCAAAAACAAAAGGAAGTTCGAGGATTCTTGGGAAGGTTGAATTACATAGCCTGTTTCATCTCCCAATTAACGAATAAATGTGATCCAATATTCAGGTTGCTTAGAAAAAACAACCTAGGGATTTGGAATGAAGAATGCCAAGCAGCTTTAGAAAAGATCAAGGAGCAGCTAACTAATCCTTGAGTGTTAATGCCACTCGTTTTAGGAAAACCGTTAATACTCTATCTAACGGTGTTTGAAAATTCAATGGGCTGTGTATTAGGGCAACATGATGAGACTGGAAGGAAGGAAAGGGTGATATATTACGTGAGCAAGAAGTTTACTGTAATGCCCCGGTTTTGGGCTTAGATGTTTTGACGAGTCGGGTTGGACCGGTGGAACCGATGTTAGTTGTCTGAACCATTTAAAAGGTGGTTTAAGGAAATCAAGGTTCGAGATGGGATAAAAACATGATAAAAATCCTCTAAAATGGTGTTTAAGAGGTTGGTCAAATCAATTTTACAAAACGGGTTTTCCAAAGTGTACATTTTGGGTAGTGACAAAAATGTAAAGATTTAATAGTTGGAAAATGTGTTTTTCAAGAAGAGTAAAAAATCTTAGAATCCTTAAGGAGCTACATGGAAATTGTGCCTTTTCCCTAATTTGGCATGTGTTTTAAATGTTTACTACATAATTAAAAAGGTTTTATTTAATTAATTAAGGAAAGTTAGTTAATCGGTTAATGAAATTTTTGACGAGCTTTTCATTTCTCACTTTCACTTCAGCCAAACACCCTTTCTTTTCTCTCAATTTTCCAGAAATTCTTTTCTCTCAAATCTTCTTTTGATTCCTATCTTCTCCTTATTGATTTCTTCCATTTTCCTTCAAGTTTCTTCAAGCAAATCTTGCCAAATTAGAGGAGAAGCAAAGATGGAGGTAATTTTCGTGCTATCCCTATAATCTAAGTTCTTTAATGAAATTCCAAAGATATTTGACTCTTTAATACTGATTTTGATTGAGGTTTTGTTGTTAGATTGTTAAACTCTTGAAATCTTGATTGAAAAATAGATTTTAAGGTGATTTTCGGAGTTTGGTTTAAATGGCTGATTTGAGATTGTTTCTAAATGAGTTTTGAAAGGTTTTTGGTGTTGAAGTGGAGTCTTAATCATATAGATCCCGAAATCCTTGAGATCCTTAGTTTTTGAAGTGCTTTTGGGTGAGTTTTTGAGGTGTTCTTGAGGAATCTGAGTTGCTGAAGGTATAAGGATGGCTTTAGGTTGTTTTGGATGTTGATTAATGCCTAAAATGTGTTGGATGAGTTGGGTAATGGTTGGGCTGAGGCTAGAGGTCAATCGATTGAGTTTTCAGTTGTTTCGGATGGGTGTTTTGGTGCTTTAGAGCAGGGCTGCGGGATTTCTTGTGTGTGCTGGTGTTTTGGATGCATTTTAATGCATTGAACGTCTGTTTTGATGTGTTAAAAACAGGGGATAATATTTCGGAAGCAAGTGAAGTGTTTTTGGAGGCTTCAGAAGGTTGGTAGTTGCGTCGGCAAGCGTGGTTTCGCGAGTCGGTGAGTGGAACTTGGTTTTCCAACATGTAAATGTTTTAGAAAAGGTTTTGGGAACTTAGTAAGAGCTTGAAACGCTTTACTAAGTTCGGAAGTAAGTAAAGTGAATTTCTCTCCCGGATTGTGCTAGTTTTGAACCTTTGATTGCACTTGGTTTAAATTGCATTTACCTACTATTTTAAAGCATGTTTTGAATATGTGAAATGTGGTTGATGTTGCCATGTGGTTTAAGGATGCACAAGGTAAGTGATCCTTGTATGCATGTGTTGATGCATGAGGTTTGAAGCATAGTTTAATGCTTGATTTATGGCTTATCATGAATGCTTTGTAAAAACAGTGAGGTATGCATGTGATATGGATTATATTGGCAAGTGATGTTGTATAAAATGTTTTATAAATGAAATCGGATATAGTTAGCCGGCTATAGGATTGAGTGAACTATAAACAAGTCGCCTTGGATGTTGAGGGGTTGTGATTGTACTGAATACTCCATCCAAGTACCCTAACGATTGATGATTGTTTAAGGTTGCAACGGTTGAGGGTAGCTTCCGGGTGCGAACCTTGTATTTGTTACGTCTCTCGTTAGTGGATTATACATCTACCGATGAGTGATGTTGAGGGGTTGTGATTGTATTGAATACTCCACCACGGGTTTCACAATGATGGAGGGTCGCTCTCGTGTGTGAGCCTTGTAATGCCGGTAGAGTGTATGAAGGGTGTAGGACAACCCTTGGTAATCCGTGTATCCGATATATGTTTTTGAGATTTTTGTTTATCACCTGTGAGCCAATATAATGAAATGAAACATTGTGGAAAATGCTGTTAATGCAAAATTTGAAAGATGCATGTTTTGTTTTAAACTTAGCATAAAGGTGATTATGATTAGAAGGCTTGTATTGTGAGTAGCAATGGTTTAGTTGCTGGATTTATATGTATCATGTTACATGATGTTTATTACAATGGTTTTGAGGTTAAAGTGCATGTTTTGTCAAAGGAAGCATGATGGTTTTGAAAAGAATGAAAAAAATGGTTTTGGAAACAATGGCCTGAAATGGCCTTGGTGTTTCGGAACAGTGAGGCATGTTCTGGAACATTTTGCCTCTATGAACCATCATAATGAAACGTGTCTTGAGGGGTTTCAAAACGAACCCGCGTATCGGAATGGTCAGCTGTGTCCCGAAACGGCTATTCCAATACGGGGCATTCTGTTCCGAAAAGTTTGACCGTTGAACATGTTTTTGAATTGCTCTGAGTTTCTGTTTCTTACGTTTTGGTCCCTGTTTGCCTTGTATGCAATTGGATGAGTTCTAAATGTCATTTTGAGTTGAGATTTCACCGAGAAGCATGTAATGAATCTAATTAAAGGTTGGTAACTTGAATTTGGCAAAAGTCGTTATAATTTACCAAATTTACAAAATGGCTCCTAAGTCTTAATCAACTTTAAATAATTGGCGATTGTGTTGATGTTTCATCCACTGCTTGTGTACGTACACATAGGAACCTAAGTTGCATCTAGACAAGATAACAAGAAAAAAATAAGGGTCTTTTGTTGAGGTAAAGTTTCCCGGTTTACTTCAATATTCCTCGTGTGATCCGTTCGGTTCGGTCTATCGGCCAGGCCAGGTCGAAGGGGTTACATTTGGTGGTATTAGAGCCAGGTTATGAAAGGTTGGGATGATGATAAGTTGTTGGTAAGTGACGTTATTGTAATCATGAATGTTTTGTTGATGTTTGGTTTGATCGGTGAATGTTAAAGCATGTTAAGGTTAAGTATGCGATAGTGATGTGATTTATATGAAGAGTGACCATGAATACAAGTTGTTGTGATGGTTGATTGGGCTGAATTTTGATGCTTGAGTTGCATGATGGTTGAGATATGTATGTAGTATGATTTATGCTATGCTGGGGGGAAATTGGGATGCCCATTGCCTTATTACCTAGTGAAATGCTTTAAGTTGAAATCAAAGTCTTGGATCCTTGTTTGGAGCTGGCATGATCAATTTGTTTTGTTTGTTTTGTAAGTTGTTATCATGCATTATTAAATACATTATGCATTTTCTTGCATTTGAGTGGAATTCCCATAGGTGTTTTTTTTCTTGTGTCGTGTACGTCCTAGAGATTGGTAAATTTTTATATCCTATAATCGTGTTGAATCAATTATTAATAAAATTAAGTAATACATAATTTATTATGTATTGTCATAGGTTATCATTTTCGTTGTGGTTATCATTAGTTGTATCGTTTGGTGAGCTTTTGAGCTATTGATATTTGGCCATTGAGAATGTTGGCCTTGGTCCAATACCCCTAATTTTGTATTCCCCACCTTGTGGTATTAATATTATTAAAAATAAAAATTAAAACTTACTTAGCAAATTTATTTTAAAATCATGTGAGCATACATGTAATTCATATATGATTGGGTGTATATATATCATTTAACAGCATTAGGGGAATATAAGCCCCAAATTTTTTCATAAAAATCAGTTGAACTCCTTCCACAAAAAATATACTCAATTGAGTCATCAAATATGAAAATTTCATCAATTAAGCCTTTTGACTAGAAAAAAACATTATTTGACATTTATTATGTTATTTTTATTGTTGACGACGTTGATATGGAAGTCTACATGTGCACGATTGTTGACATAGTAGAGAGACTTAACTAACTTAATAAACTTTTGGTTGAAAAACTCTTTGTGAATGTTATATATTTAAAAAGAAATGTCTATCTAAATTTCGGAAAAAATCGAATTGAGCAATTTTAATAATAAAATTTAATAGAGAAATATATATCGTAATAATAAATTTATCTTTTATTCAATTGTCTTATCTCTCAACGGAAAAAGAGAATTCATCTTCTCCAAAAGCAATTGAAATTAAAGTAAATTAGAACAGAGTTGGACATGGATATGTACAGTCACACACAGAAGTAGTAACACATCTCCCAACAGCTTTCTCTCCATGGTTAAAAGTGCAGAGCTTGTCACATACTCTTGGTGTGCAATTCATCTGTGTTGAAGTCGTACAAATGTGATCCTCCACC
The DNA here is from genome assembly GCA_030270665.1 of Hibiscus trionum. NCBI lineage: Eukaryota > Viridiplantae > Streptophyta > Magnoliopsida > Malvales > Malvaceae > Hibiscus > Hibiscus trionum. Next base: position 45,031,539 of record BSYR01000026.1, on the reverse strand, counting down.
ATTGTTGGTTCAGTTCCTGAAAATTATGAAACGATAATATTTATACTTGAGTTAAATCTTCCAAAAGAATAGATATTCATCAAAACAATTGAAACAAAAATTCTTTAAAAGATAGGATAGAAATTCACCCAAACTTGCAATAAGGACAATGAAAAGTACAAAGAAAATAAAACACTTCATTTTGACTTTTAAAAAAATGATACTTTTAAAAAAAACTTTGGTGAGTATGTATTATCTATATTTATATCTATATATAGTGAATGAGAGATAGCAGCTATAGGTGGCGTTCAAGTGCCTATAAACAAGAATGGTAATGAAGCTTAATTTAGATATTGAAAAATAATTCTTACGGAGAAATTAAATGAGGGTAAAATTTACATAGTTAGGAGCATGAAAGATAATGAAGCATATATGAAAATTCATTTTAAAATGTATAATTGTAATTATATTACAGTGCAAAATTATATTTCACGAGATAAATTCCGTATTTATGTATATATATATATATATAGACATGTATAAATATTATATTACTTACCAAATGAGGCAGATTTAATTCATTCATGTATGTTATAGATCAAATGCTTTCATATTCAAATAAGATTTGAAAAAAGTGTTTATTAGAAATTTATAATATATGATAAGGTGGTTCTTCAACTCCACTTCCTCTGACCATACACACACTCAATCGAACATCGTTATAACACACAACATCCGACCTAGACTTTACGAACGAATATAGAATGTCACATTTGTTACAAAAATAAAATGAAATATTTTGTAGAATTTCATATTCAAACATAAATAAAATGTTGTCTAAATACATGTAAGCCCAAGATTTAGTAAATAAAAACCTAAAACACACATAACATGTAAGCCTAATAGAAATAAGGTTTTTTTTTTTAAGTTTAGTAAGTGTGGGGGGAGTTTTATCTCAAAATTCCAGTCGAGAACAAAGAGCTTCTAATATCTAGTCAACTTAGATTGAGTTTAGGTGAAGTCCATTAATTTTCAGGTCAAGTGCAGATCAATGAAAAGCTCGGCATGTCCGAACCCATGACCATCCCTTGTTATGTTGTTGCCTATTGTTGTTAATTTATCAAATCTTTATCAAAACATGTGGAGGAATATGGAAAATTACTATTTATTTTATATTTTGTTTCGGAGGAAAATAGATGCAAAATTATAATTAAACTATAAATATGTTCAAATAATTATTTTAGGTATTTATTTGTAAGAAATTTATTTTTTGTATTTTTGTAGATGATATGGTATATAACGTATTATGATTGTGTTTGAAAATATGTAGATGTTTTTTGGGAGATTTACAATTTAAACCTTTTGATCGATTAATTTAAGAATCAAAATAAAATTATATACATTATACAAAAATAAGATTTTTAAAATTAAATAAATTACGCATTTTCTTGCATTTGTGTGGAATTCTCGTAGGTGTTTGTTTCTTGTGTCGTGTACGCCCTAAAGCTTGGTAAATTTTTATATCTTGTAATCGTGTTGAATCAATTATTGATAAAATTAAGTAATACATAATTTATTACGTATTGTCATAGGTTATCATTTTCGTTGTGGTTATCATTTGTTGTATCGTTTGGTGAGCTTTTGAGCTATTGATATTTGGCCATTGAGAATGTTTGCCTTTTTCCAATACCCCTAATTTTGTATTCCCCACCTCGTGGTATTAATATTATTAAAAATAAAAATTAAAACTTACTTAGCAAATTTATTTTAAAATCATGTGAGCATACATGTAATTCATATATGATAGGGTGTATATATATCATTTAATTGCATTAGGGGAATATAAGACCCGAATTTTTTCATAAAAATCAGTTGAACCACTTCCACGAAAAACATTCTCAATTGAGTCATTAAAGATGAAAATTTTATCAATTAAGCCTTTTGACTAGAAAAAAAACACTCTTTGACATTTATTATGTTATTTTTACTGTTGACGACGTTGATATGGAAGTCTACATGTACACGATTGTTGAAATAGTAGAGAGACTTAACTGACTTAATAAACTTTTGGTTGAAAAACTCTTTGCGAATGTTATATTTTAAAAACAAAAGTCTATCTAAATTTTGGGGAAAAAATCGAATTTAACGATTTTAATAATAAAATTTAATAGAAAAATAAATATCGTACTGATAAATTTAGAATCTATTTTCAAGTCAGCCTTTGCGCCAAACTTAGCAACCACATCAAGAACACCTGCTTGATTTTTGATACGGACCACCCACCAATAGTGAATTTGCAATGCGCGATAGGCGGAATCAAGATGGGCGAGAATGAACGAGATAGGGCGGAGGCCGAGTATGGACCCTGTTCGTATCGAATCTGCCGTCACAACTGCATTGGCAGGGGGTTTGGCAAGTTTTCGATAGGCATGGGGTTGTGGTGGACGTATTCGTACCAAAGAAGAAAGGGAAAGATGGAGCGAGATTTGGGTTCGTTCGGATGGCGACTATTCAAGACGCAAACCGGGTAATCGAGCGATTGAATGGATTCCGCCTCTATGAATCGGTAATCACGGTCCTATTTGCTAGAGATGGGGTGAGGGATTCTCCTAGGCGAAAGAAGGGCTTGATGGATCATAAGCCTAATCCCTCGCAGTTAAGTAAGAATTCCATGGGAAAAGAGAAATTAAAGGGTGATCAAGATCCAATTGCAACAACAAAACATGTTCCGTTGAGAAGAATTGTGGGAAAATTGATGGAGACAAATGGGAAATCTTGAAAGCATGTGTGGTTGGATGGCGACGCGATTCGATCTCGATCGCTCAAATGGCGAAGGAGCTACATGAGAATAATATGAAGGGTTTCTCTATTATGCACATGGCAGGGCGAATGGTGCTATTAATGCCCAACGAATCGGGGGAAAGGTTGGATATTATGTCACGGACAGATTTGGAGAGGTGGTTTGTAGATGTACGTCCGTGGTCGACAGCGATTCAAATGTCGACGAGAAGAGTATGGCTCGCTATGAGCGGGATTCCCATTCACGCGTGGGCAACGGAGACTTTTGAAAATATAGCCAAATTATGGGGATCATTGGTAAAGGTTGACTAATCGACGATCTCACCTTCTTTGTTCGAGCGAAGTAGGATCCTGATCGAAACTAATTGGATCGACAGGATTGATGAGCTGCTGGAATTGGAGGTAGAGGGTAATACATATAACATTCGGGTGCAAGAGTGGGAAAGAGAGTTGGTTCAAGAAGATAGGGACGAGGAAGAGGACATGAAGACATCCTCGGAAACTAATTCCCATCGAGCTGATGTACCTAACGGGACCAATAAATCGAGTGAAGGCGAGGATCCGATGTTGCACTCGTTTGTTCAAGACAGTCTTATGGGTGAGGATCCAAATCTAATTTCAAGAGATGAACAGGAAATTAATTCGAAACGGGATGCTAATGTCACAAACAAAGGGCACACGTATGAAAAACAGATTGATTTGCGGGTGGAATCAACAAGTGGAGGAAATTCGTGGGTTTCGGATGAGGTGGTCGCTTTGATAGATAGGGAGGGGACAGGCGATCACAAGAGCTTAGATATGGCTCAGTTTGAAGCTTATAGAGCGGACAGTGCCCAGGGGAATACGATGGCAGCGGATGAGGAGGTGGATATGTTAATTAGGGAGAGAATTGGAGAATGCACAAGCCTAGATATGGACCGCTTTGTCTGTTGTGTAGGGGACGGTGTCCATGGGGTTAATGACAGTGACGAGCGGGAGGTGGCAGTGAATATTGCCGATGCAACGATGGGGGCGAACACAGGGGAATTACTCGAGGATGGGCCTGAACAAATGAAGGCCTCGGATGCTAGGTATATTGAACACAATGGAGTGAGTCCTTCGCAAGGTGAGAAGCTTATCTAATGTTTTGATAAGTGTTTTGAAACCGGAGGAAAGGTCTGAGGCTGTGACTAAATTAACAAAAAAGTCTCGTGGAAGGCCGAAGAAGAAAATACAGGAGGATACGAGGATTGCTAATGGTTCCTTATCGGACTCGGATTTTGTAAATAGGAAGAGGGTGATTTTGAAAGAGGCAAAACAAACTCTTGATTTAGGCAGATTGATAGGGGCTTCGACAGTAGGTAACGAGGAGGCGGTTGTTCAAGACATTGCGCGCATTATTGAGTCGCGCATTGAAAACAAATAGCAGCTGGCGATGTGGGTGTTGTCGTGGAACGTTCGCGGTTTGGGTGCAGCCGCGAAACGACGTGCAGTACGTGATCGAGTACGACAACACCAGTGTGCGATGGTGATGCTCCAGGAAACGAAATTGGAGCAGCTATCAGCAAATGGGGTAAGTAAATTGTGGCTTTCGGATAATTTCGATTTTGTTTTAGCACCTTCTATTGGGCGATCAGGGGGGTTAATGTTCATTTGGGACAGTGACAAATTTCGGAAGTTAGAAACACGTATATCTCACCATTTCATTTTGATTAAAGGGGAGTGGGTGATTGAGAAATGGCCATGCTGGATGGTTAATGTCTATGCTCCTTGCGAGGTGGAGAATCAAGGACGGGTATGTGGGGAATTGCGGGAGCTGTTCGGGGAATTTGAGGGGCCGTGTTGTATGGGAGGGGACTTTAATACGGTGCGGGAGGTGGGGGAGAGATGTGGCTGTGTTGATGCATCGCGGGGAATGGAGGTTTTCAATGAGTTTGTGGAGGAGGTGGGTCTTATGGATATCAAAGTGGTGGGAAAGAAGTTCACTTGGTTCGGATCGGGGAACAAAGCTTGCCGCCTTGATAGATTCTTGGTGTCGAGAGAGCGGATTGATCGCTTTTCTTCGTTGTATCAATTGGTTTTGCCGAGGGGAATTTCGGATCATACGCCGATACGTCTGACAAGTGAGGATAGTGATTGGGGACCTCGCCCGTTTCGGTTTCTAAATGTGTGGCTTGAGAAAAAGGAGCATGTGGATTTAATGGCAAAGGAATGGGAGCGAATTTCAGTGGAATTGGAGGGGTATTCGATACAATGTAAATTAAAGGAGCTGAAATTTTTTTTGCGCACATGGAATAAAGAATGTTTTGGACATGTCGACACTAGAATTGGGGAGGTGACGGAACATATAGACAAGTTAGATGCGGTGGTAGATGTGTCGGGGGATAGAGGCCATCGGGATGAAGAGAGTTGCCGGTTGAAAATTGAGCTGTGGCGCCTTCACAAATACAGGGAATCAATTTGGCGACAGAAGTCGAGAGCTCTTTGGCTAAAAGCGGGGGATCGCAACACCTTTTTTTCATCGAAGTGCTAAAATTAGAGCTGGAAAAAATAAGATTATTGGCTTGCGGATCAATGGTACATGGGTGGAGGATCAGGAGAGGTTTAAACGCCATATTCAGGGTGAATTTCGCAAACATTTTGCTCGTCGACAATGCCTTGGAAAGATGGAGGCAGATGTGCGATTTTGTAGGCTGGATAGGGCGGATGCTGAGATGCTTGAATCTGATTTTTTGTTGTCCGAAATTAGAGAGGCAATTATGAGTTGTGAAGGCGCGAAAGCTCCGGGGCCTGGCGGATTTAGTTTTGCGTTTTTCAAGCGGGGATGGGAGTTCTTGCAGGATGATTTGGGGCACGTGTTTAAGAATTTCCATGCGAATGGCTCTTTTCCGAAAGGGGCCAACTCGACTTTTGTGGTATTGATTCCGAAAAAAGAAAACCCGCATGTAATTAGTGATTTTCGGCCGATATGCTTATTGAATTCTGTTTACAAAATAGTGGCGAAAGTATTGGCAGGAAGGTTACAAAAGGTACTTCATTCGGTGATTAGTGAAGAGCAATCTGCATTTATTAAAGGTCGGCAAATTGTTGATGGAATATTATTAACTAACGAAGTTGTTCATTCACTTCGGATGCGACGGTTTAGCGAAGGAGGTGTGGTGCTGAAGATTGACTTCGCGAAGGCGTATGATTGCATAAAATGGGAGTTTCTTGTGGATGTAATGTGCCGGATGAATTTTGGGGTGATATGGAGGAATTGGATTCTGAAATGTGTGGGTACAGCACGGCTCTCGGTCCTTGTGAATGGTAGTGCAACGCCGGAGTTTGCCATGGAAAGGGGGTTGCGACAAGGTGACCCCTTGTCGCCGTTACTTTTTGTGATTGTTGCGGAAGCGCTACACCATTTTTTGGTGAATGCAGAAAGCTTGGGGCTGATTAGAGGAGTGAGTGTCGCTGCGGATTGTCGGCTCTCGCATTTGCAATTTGTTGATGACACGGTTATCTTCATTCAAGGGAAGGTTGAATTTGCTAGAAACTTGAAGCGCGTGCTGACGTATTTTGAGTATGGATCAGGGCTGCAGATTAACTATGCCAAATCGGCAATGTATGATGTGGGAATAGAGGAGGCAGTGGCCTTGGAGATGGCTAAGGAACTGGGTTGTGTGCGAGCTGATCTACCCTTTAAATACTTGGGAATTCCGATAGGAATTAACCCACGGAATGGTAAGGTTTGGGAGCCGGTGATTAATCGGATGCGCTTGTGTTTAGCGGGATGGAAAAAAATTCCTTATCTTTTGCCGCAAGGGTGACATTGGTGAATTCGGTGCTCTCTACGCTGCCACTATATTATATGAGTATATTTAGGGTGCCGAAAACGGTATTGAATAAAATTGAGAAGATTAGGCGTGCATTCCTGTGGGGCGATACGGATTTAAAAAGGAAAATGAACCGGGTAGCTTGGGCGAAAGTTTGTCAGCCGAAGGTGCTAGGGGGTCTTGGAGTTGCAAATATTGAACTTCGAAATTCAGCATTGCTGGCTAAATGGCTTTGGCGATATGCCGATTCCCCCAAGGCTTTGTGGAAATCGATTGTGGAAGCTAAGTATGGCGTTGCAGTGAGGGGGAGACTGCCGAGTGTGGTGGGTAAGCAGCACATGTCTTTCGTTTGGAGGATAATTGTCGAGATACAAGAAGGGGATGACGCTGGTAAGTTTATGCGTGAAGACTGCTTCTTGTGGCACATAGGGAACGGGAAAAGGGTGTTGTTTTGGTACGATCGATGGTGTTTAGAGGAGCCTCTATGTGAGGTATTCCCGCACATTTTTAGATGTGCTAGCAACAAGGCTGCTGTGGTGTGTGATTATGCGTTGCAAGGCACATTGAACCATGAGGAATGGGTGTTGTTTTTTACCCGTGACTTGCGATCCTTTGAACAGCACCAGCTGAGACAAATGCGAGCGATTGTGAGGGGGTTTTCTTTGTGTGCGAGCGAGAGGGATGTGCTGGTCTGGAAGCCGAATGCGGTGAGACAGTTTTCCGTGGGGTGCTTAATGAAATTGATGTCTTCGTTGGGTCTATCCGACTATGGTTTTGATGGTTTTAATGTGTGGAAAATTGAAGTGCCTCCGAAGGTACAATGCTTCCTATAGTTTGTGCAATTATGCCGATTGCCGACGTTGTCTATGCTAAGCGCTCGGGGTGTGCCTTTAGCGGGAATTCAATGTGTGTGGTGTAGGGGGGGTTGACGAGGAAGAACATATATTTTTTCTATGCATATTTGCAAGCAGATTGTGGGAGGCGTTTTTCCGCTGGTGGGGATATCATGAGTGAATCCGAGAACGCTTGCGGATTTTCTTGTGCAGTGTTGTAATGGGGTGTTGTCGGGAGTAGGGAGAGCTTGGTGGATGGTTGGTTGTACAACGGTATTGTGGTCTTTATGGCTTGCGCGGAATGAGGTAATTTTCAATCAGAAACAGATGGGTGTTGAGGAGCTGCTGTTCCTTATCAAGCTTCGCTCATTTTATTGGATTAAATACTCCGTACACGGCAACGACATATCAGAGGCTGCTTGGTGGGAGTGGCCAGTGCTGTGTGTGCCGTCAGGTACAGTAAAACATAGAGCTGGAATCCGTTGGTGCCTACCGATAGAAGGCGTACTAAAGTTTAACGTGGATGGCGCGGCGAGGGGAAAACCAGGTTTGGCGGGATGTGGGGGTGTGCTGCGAGATGCGAGGGGTGTAGTGTTGGCTGTTTTTTCGGGACCGTTGGAGTGTATGGAATCAAATGAAGCTGAGGTGTGGGCCATTTATCATGCGGTTCGATTGCTGGCCGACTCAAGGTGGAAGGAGGATTGGTCGTTTATTATTGAATCCGACTCGCGGATTGCGTTATCCTGGGTGCTGCACAAGGACAAACGGCCATGGAGGTATAGAGGGCTGTTTCGCGAGATCGATGATGCTTGTGTGCAGCTTCGTTGTGTTTGTTTTCACCATGCTTTTGTGAGGCAAATTCATTCGCCAATGCACTCGCTAAAGGGGGTGTGGATAGAGTATCTTGGTTTCATGCTTCTGCGGATAATGGGATGAATTTGTAATGGTGTTTTTAGTCCGTCTCGGGGCGTTTTGGCCTATACCTTCCATGATGCACTCTTTTTCCTCCGATTTAGGATAGGGAGGTTTTTTAAGGAGGCATATGGGAGGTTGTATGATATCTTTACACTAAATAAAATCATACATTTCCGATCAAAAAAAAAAATTAGTTTTTATTCAATTATCTTATCTCTCAACGAAAAAAGAGCATTCATCTTCTCCAAAAGCAATTGAAATTAAAGTAAATTAGACCAGAGTTGGATATGGATATGTACAGTCACACATAGAAGTAGTAACACATCTCCCAACAGCTTTCTCTCCATGGTTAGAAGTGCAGAGCTTGTCACATGCTCTTGGTGTGCAATTCATCTGTGTTGAAGTCGTACAACTGTGAGCCTCCACCATTGTTGGTTCAGTTCCTGAAAATTATGAAACGATAATATTTATACTTGAGTTAAATCTTCAAAAAAATAGATATTCATCAAAACAATTGAAACAAAAATTCTTTAAAAGATAGGATAGAAATTCACCCAAACTTGCAATAAGGACAATGAAAAGTACAAAGAAAATAAAACTCTTCATTTTGACTTTTAAAAAAATGATAATTTTAAAAAAAAACTTTGGTTAGTATGTATTATCTATATTTATATCCATATATAGTGAATGAGAGATAGCAGCTTTAGGTAGCGTTCAAGTGCCCATAAACAAGAATGGTAATGAAGCTTAATTTAGATATTGAAAAATAATTCTTACGGAGAAATTAAATGTGGGTAGAATTTACATAGTTAGGAGCATGAGAGATAATGAAGCATATATGAAAATTCATTTTAAAATGTATAATTGTAATTATATTACGGTGCAAAATTATATTTCACGAGATAAATTCCGTATTTATGTATATATATATATAGACATGTTTAAATATTATATTACTTACCAAATTAGGCAGATTTAATTCATTCATGTATGTTATAGATCAAATGCTTTCATATTCAAATAAGATTTGAAAAAAGTGTTTATTAGATATTTATAATATATGATAAGGTGGTTCTTCAACTCCACTTCCTCTGACCATACACACACTCAATCAAACATCGTTATAACACACAACATCCGACCTAAACTTTACGAACGAATATAGAATGTCACATTTGTTACAAAAATAAAACGAAATATTTTGTAGAATTTCATATTCAAACATAAATAAAATGTTGTCTAAATACATGTAAGCCCAAGATTTAGTAAATAAAATCCTAAAACACACATAACATGTAAGCCTAATAGAAATAAGGTTTTTTTAAGTTTAGTAAGTGTGGGAGTGTTTTATCTCAAAATTCCAGTCAAGAACAAAGAGCTCCTAATATCTAGTCAAATTAGATTGAGTTTAGGTGAAGTCCATTAATTTTCAGGTCAAGTGCATATCAACGAAAAGCTCGGCATGTCCGAACCCATGACCATCCCTTGTTATGTTGTTGCCTATTGTTGTTAATTTATCAAATCTTTATCAAAACATGTGGAAGAATATGGAAAATTACCATTTATTTTATATTTTGTTTCGGAGGAAAATAGATGCAAATTATAATTAAATTATAAATATGTTCAAATAATTATTTTAGGTATTTATTTGTAAGAAATTTATTTTTTGTATTTTTGTAGATGATATGGTATATAACGTATTATGATTGTGTTTGAAAACATGTAGAAGCTTTTTGGGATATTTACAATTTAAACCTTTTAATAGATTAATTTATGAATGAAAATAAAATTATATACATTATACAAAAATAAGATTTTTAAAATTAAATATATTATGCATTTTCTTGCATTTGTGTGGAATTCTCGTAGGTGTTTGTTTCTTGTGTCGTGTACGTCCTAGAGCTTAGTAAATTTTTATATCTTGTAATCGTGTTGAATCAATTATTGATAAAATTAAGTAATACATAATTTATTACGTATTGAATCAGAAATCTAAAGTGTGAACTCTAAGAGGAAGCATGTAACGGCAAAGGTGATTCAGGGGCATGTCGACGAGGAGAAATTGGCAGTATTACAACACTGTATGGTGGGATGGTGCAATCGGCAATGGAGCCTTAAGGAACTAGCGACACGGATGAGTCTTCCTAGCTATCAAGGTTTGTCTATTTTGCGAATCGCTGGACCGGCAATTTTATTGATGTTTAAGAATATTGCGAAAATCCGGGAGGAGATTATGGGGAAGACGACGTTCAGTGATTGCTTTTCCAAAATAGAATGTTGGGAACCGAGGATGATATTACCTGCACGACGGGCATGGATTTCTGTGAGAGGAATCCCAATCCATGCTTGTTCGCATGAGTCTTTCGATAATATTGCGAAAAATTGGGGATCACTTGTTCGGGTGGCGGATAACACGGCATCGCCGACATTATTTGAGTGTGGATGGTTATTGACCGAAACAGAGACGATAGATTTTATTGATACAAGAGTGATGCTAGAGGTCGAGGGGACGTTGCACCATGTTTATGTAAAAGAGGTAACCATTTTCGGGCCGCTTATTGACTGTGAATGCACAACGGACACCGACGCTGAAAGTAGTGAGTCGCCGGAGTTTAGCTCGTCTGAGTGTGTGCCGGAATCGAGATTGGGCGATGAGCGACAGATTGAGGAATTTGTGGACATGGGAACATTGATAAAGTAGGATTGGCATTGTAACCGTCTTTGGAATGATGCTTATCGAGAGGACCATGACACGGTGAGTGTCGCGCCTGAGTGCATAAAGTCGACACCAGCTCATTTTGGGGAGACGATGGTCGAAAGAGCAGTGGTGCCGGCTGGTGATTCACCGTCACAAGCAGATGTTGCCGGGGTGAAGAGTTCTAGTGGGGTGGATGACCAAAGATTTGAAAATTCAATTTTAGATGATAAGTTGTTACAACAACTTCAAGTGGATGAAGGAAATGTCCACGATCAAATCCATGAGGATAGTGAGGGTGATCCGATTGGTTCTCAATGTGAGCAGGGTGAGGTGGAGACCGGAAAAAAAATTCAGACGGGTTGGTAAACGTACCTGTTGCGACAAACGTAGAAGAGCAGACAGGTTTGGTTCATATCCCCGTTGAGGAGCTTGACGGTGACCAGGCTGTACGAAATAATTATGAGGGTGATGCAGTTATCCCGGTATGGATAAACGGGGTTTTTAGAAAGACGAAGTCGGCGAATGCGCTGTCGGGGGTTGCAAAGTATCCGAAGCAAGGGAGAGGAAGACCGAAGAAGAGTGTGGGACGTGAAACTCATACTATAGTAGCCGACGCTTCGTTAACAGACTCGGACCTAAACCACAGGCAGCAAATTATTTCCCGTGAGGCTGCAGCTACGGCGGCTTTGGAGAATCTGGTGGGGGTGACATCGATAGGCCGCGAGGAGGAGATTTTGCACGACTTGTCTCGGGTGCTGCAGGACGGTATCCGCACTTTGTAGCCATGCGTATCCTGAGCTGGAACGTCAGGGGGTTGGGTTCTATGTTGAAGAGGAGAGGGTGGGTGATGTAATACGGAGGCAACGAATTGATATTGTGTTGTTGCAGGAATCGAAGTTGGAGGAGCTGGTGCCGTCGGTTGTTGCTAACTTGTGGTCGAGTGATGGTTTTGAGTTCTCTTTTTCGCCATCCGTGGGAGCATCGGGTGGGCTGCTAGTGATTTGGGAAGGTGCACGTTTTGTGTTGGAGTCAGTGGAGGTGGATCGACATTATGTTGTGCTTCAAGGGCGTTGGAAACCTGAGGACATTGTATGTTGCATCATGGCCGTGTATGCTCCTTGCGAAGTGTCAGAGCAAGAATGTTTGTGGCATAGAATGATGACGGTGATCGGGGGTTTTTCGGGTCCATGGTGCGTCGCGGGCGATTTTAACTTGGTGCTACGTCCGTCGGAACGAGCAGGATGTATTTCGGCATCTAGAGGTATGAGTTCATTTGTTTCTTTTGTGAATTCAGTGAGTTTAATTGATTTACCGTTACGAGGAAAGTAGTTCACATGGTTTGGTAGGGACAGGCGTAAGAGTCGCATTGATAGGTTTCTTGTATCGTCGCTTTGGTTGGATTGCTTTACTCGTATTGAATAGTTGTCACTTCCGAGAGATTTCAGACCATGCCCCAATTCTTTTGTTGTGTGATGATAAAGATTGGGGTCCAAGGCCTTTTTGTTTTATTAATCGTTGGCTGGAAGAGAGGCGTAATGTCCGTCGCATGGCAGAGGAGTGGTGCCGTTTGACGGGTTTGGGTATTGGAAACTCTAATATCTCGGTTAAGCTTAGGCATTTGAAGCTCTTTCTTCGTCAGTGGAATAAAACGGAGTTTGGGGACATTGAGAATGAGATTTCCCAACTTCAAAACCGTATTGATTGTTTGGATAGTGGAGAAGAGGAGGAGGCCGAGGGGGAAAGTTTTGAGTTGTGTGATCGGAAGAGGGTATGGATGCAAGCTTTGTGGCGAGCTATTCGCCGGAAGGAATCGTTGTGGCGCCAAAAGTCGAGAGCGACTTGGCTTAAATTGGGGGACAAGAATACTACTTTCTTTCATAGAGCAGTGAAGTTGCGAACGATGCGGAATGCCATTGCTGGGTTGACTATTGGCGGCTCTTGGGTAACCGATCCGATCAGATTGCGCAAACACATTGTGAGTTTTTTCTCTCAACACTTCGCTGCGGATGAGATGTCTTGTATTTGGCGTTTCGAGGGATCTTTTAATAGGGTGAATGAAGCTGAAAATTTGTCCTTGGTTGCGCCTTTTTCTGTTGACGAGGCATGAGTTATTGTGCGAGGAAGTAAGGGATCGAAGTCTTCGGGCCCAGATGGCTATAGTATGGAATTTTTCAAGAGGTGTTGGGAGGTTGTGAGTGATGATGTGGGGCGTTTTTTGGCTGATTTTTTCACCTCGGGAAAGTTGCCTGTGGGAGCAAATAATACCTTTCTTGTGTTGTTACCTAAGGTGGACTCACCGGTTACATTGCATGAGTATCGCCCGATTAGCTTGCTTAATTCAATCTATAAGATTCTAGCTAAAATTATGGCTAGGAGATTACAAGTGGTGCTGGGCGGTTTGATCAGTGATCATCAGTCGGCATTTGTCCGCGGACGTCAGATTGTTGATGGGATTTTATTGGCTAATGAAACTATTCACTCTATGCGACAGAGTCGGTTGGGTGGTTGTGTCTTGAAGCTAGATTTTGCGAAGGCCTATGACTGCGTCCGATGGGAATTTTTGGATCATATTATGTGCTCGATGGGGTTTAGCGAGACTTGGCGAGGTTGGATTATGAAGTGTATTAGCACAGTTCGGCTCTCTATTCTTCTGAATGGTAGTGCCACTAAAGAATTTGGCATGGGGCGTGGATTGCGACAGGGTTGCCCGTTGTCGCCTTTATTGTTTGTTATTGTGGCAGAAGCACTGTATCGGTTGTTCATACAAGCAGAGGGTTTGGGGCTGATCCGTGGGGTAGTAGTGGCTCCGGGGGTGTCTATATCACATCTTCAGTTTCCGACGACACCATTCTTTTCTTTGAAGCTTCAGTAGAAAGTGCTTTGAATATCCGCAAGCTTTTGTGCTGCTTCCAAGTGTGCTCCGGACTGAAAATTAATTTCACTAAGTCCTCTCTTTACTCGATTGGTGTGGATGGGGAGTTGCTCGCATCCATCGCGGATGTGTTGTGTTGCCGACAAGGAGAATTGCTGTTTGTCTACCTGGGGTTACCGCTGGGGGTGAATCCGCGAAATATTGCAGTATGGGAGCCTGTTATTGCTTCGGTCCGTCGGAAGCTCGCTGGTTGGAAGAGGACATCGCTTTCTTTTGCGGCACGCGTCACTCTGGTAAACTCTGTATTGTCTTCTCTCCCTGTGTATTATATGGGTTTGTTTCGTGTGCCGAAAGGTGTTGTAGCTGCTATTGATAAGTTGAGGCGAGCGTTCCTTTGGGGTGGGGTTAGTTTACAGCGAAAGATGTGTAGAGTGAGTTGGAGTATGGTGTGTCGACCTCGTCATCTTGGCAGTTTGGGGGTGGCAGATTTGGAGGTTCGAAACAAGGCTTTGTTGGCGAAATGGTCGTGGAGGTATGCTAAGGATGAATCCTCTTTATGGCGAGCTATTATTGTGTCGAAATATGGTGAGGCAGCTCAGTGGTGGCGTTTTAATTCCACTTTCAAGGGCTCGATGTCAGTGATTTGGAAGCAGATAGTTCAGACGGTTAGCTCGGCAAGCGTCCAAAAGTATATAGGCGAGTCTCAGTTTGTTTGGAAGGTCGGTTCGAGGACGCGTGTGCTGTTTTGGTTTGATGCATGGTGTGTTGAGCAGCCGTTGAAGGATATTTATCCTAGATTATTCTCGATTGCGGTCAATCGCCTAGCCTTGGTTGTTGACCTTGCCGTTGAGGGGAGCTTCTAGCATGATCGATGGGAGGGTTTCTTCCGTTGTAGCTTGCGATCATTTGAGGTTCGGCAACTGCAGGAACTTTGTTCATTGGTGAGTCAGGTGAGTTTGCGGCAAGGGGTATTGGATATGCTAGTTTGGACACCGGATAGGCATGGGATCTTTTCAGTCAAAGTATTGTCTCGTTTGCTTATGATTGATAAAGTGAGGGAGAGTGATTTTGGTGATTGTTTTGCGTGGAAAGTCCTGGTCCCTCCTAAGGTCCAGGCGTTTTTGTGGTTTACTTGGCTACACCGTTTGCCTACTTTTGAGTTTCTGCGGATGCGTGGAATTGTGTTGGGTGAGCAGCATGGTTTATGTAGGTGGTGTCGAGAGAGGGAGGAGGACATCGATCATTTATTTTATCTCTGTTCGTTTGCCCAAGGTTTGTGGGATTGGTTCCGAGGATGGTGGGAGATATCGTTGCCGTTGCCGAAGGCTTTTTCGGACTTACTCATCCCGTATATGCATTCTTCTTTTAAGGGAACGTTAAAGAAGTTGTGGGTGTCGAGCTGTGCTGCACTGTTATGGTCCTTGTGGCTTGCGCGTAACGAGTTCGTTTTTAATGGTAAGTATATACCGGCTTCTGAGATTGGTTTCTTGGTGAAATTGCATTCTTTTTATTGGGTGAAGACTCTCAAAGAGGGGCTGTCCGTGAGCGAGTCTCTATGGTGGGACTGTCCGAGCTTGTTCAGAGAAGGGGTAGGACTACAGGTTAGTCGGTTGGGAGTATGTTGGGAGCCTCCTCTCGGGGTAACGTTAAAGTTTTCGATAGATGGTTCTGCTCGAGGGAAGCCGGGGCCTGCGAGTTTCGGGGGGTGTTGCGAGATGCACAGGGTCGCATCCTTGCGCTTTTCTCGGGCCCACTTGGTTCTCTTGACTCTAATGTTGCGGAGATACGGGCGATAGCTTTTGCATTGGAATTTTATGTTGCGTCTAAATGGGCTGCTCGTCCACTTATTATTGAGTCGGATTCCAAAGTGGTTGTTGGTTGGGTGATGCAGGTGGAACGACGACCTTGGCGTTTGTGGGAAATCTTTAGTTTGATCGACCGTGCTTGCTTTTCGTTGGGATCTGTTTGCTTTTCGCACATTTTCCGGGAGTCGAATGGGCTAGCTGACGCGCTAGCAAAGGAAGGGGTTTCTCGAGTCTCTTTGTTTTAGGCCTCGGTTTGATGGTTTTGTACGGGGTGTTGTTTTTTTTTGGTGGGTTTCTTTTTAGTCGACATGTCGTACTCTTTTCCTCCGTTAGGCTTAGGGAGGTTTTTGATGAGGCGCATGTGTGACTCGCGTTGTATATTTTCCTATAATAATATACTTCGCTTTGCTGATAAAAAAAAATTATTACGTATTGTCATAGGTTATCATTTTCGTTGTGGTTATCATTAGTTGTATCGTTTGGTGAGCTTTTGAGCTATTGATATTTGGCCATTGAGAATGTTTGCCTTGGTCCAATTCCCCTAATTTTGTATTCCCCACCTCGTGGTATTAATATTATTAAAAATAAAAATTAAAACTTACTTAGAAAAATTATTTTAAAATCATGTGAGCATACTTGTAATTCATATATGATTGGGTGTATGTATATCATTTAATAGCATTAGGGGAATTTAAGCCCCAAATTTTTTCATAAAAATCAGTTGAACCCCTTCCACGAAAAATATTCTCAATTGAGTCATCAAAGATGAAAATTTCATCAATTAAGCCTTTTGACTAGAAAAAAACACTCTTTGACATTTATTATGTTATTTTTACTGTTGACGACGTTGATATGGAAGTCTACATGTGCACGATTGTTGACATAGTAGAGAGACTTTACTGACTTAATAAACTTTTGGTTGAAAAACTCTTTGTGAATGTTATATTTTTAAAACAAATGTCTATCTAAATTTTGGGAAAAATCGAATTGAACAATTTTAATAATAAAATTTAATAGAAAAATATATATCGTACTGATAAATTTAGTTTTTATTCAATTATCTTATCTCTCAACGAAAAAAGATCATTCATCTTCTCCAAAAGCAATTGAAATTAAAGTAAATTAAACCAGAGTTGGACATGGATATGTACAGTCACACAAAGAAGTAGTAACACATCTCCCAACAGCTTTCTCTCCAACGGTTAGAAGTGCGGAACTTGTCACATGCTCTTGGTGTGCAATTCATCTGCGTCGAAGTCGTACAACTGTGAGCCTCCACCATTGTTGGTTCAGTTCCTAAAAATTATGAAACGATAATATTTATACTTGAGTTAAATCTTCAAAAAAACATAGATATTCATCAAAACAAATTGAAACAAAAATTCTTTAAAAGGTAGGATAGAAATTCACCCAAACTTGCAATAAGGACAATGAAAAGTACAAAGAAAATAAAACTCTTCATTTTGACTTTTAAAAAAATGATAATTTTTAAAAAAACTTTGGTGAGTTTGTATTATCTATATTTATATCTATATATAGTGAATGAGAGATAGCAGCTATAGGTAGCGTTCAAGTGCCCATAAACAAGAATGGTAATGAATCTTAATTTAGATATTGAAAAATAATTCTTACGGAGAAATTAAATGTGGGTAGAATTTACATAGTTAGGAGCATGAAAGATAATGAAGCATATATGAAAATTCATTTTAAAATGTATAATTGTAATTATATTACGGTGCAAAATCATGTGAGCATACATGTAATTCATATATGATTGGGTGTATGTATATCATTTAATAGCATTAGGGGAATATAAGCCCCAAATTTTATCATAAAAATCAGTTGAACCCCTTCCACAAAAAATATTCTCAATTGAGTCATCAAAGATGAATATTTCATCAATTAAGCCTTTTGACTAGAAAAAAATCACTCTTTGACATTTATCATGTTTTTTTACTGTTGACGACGTTGATATGAAAGTCTACATGTGCACGATTGTTGACATAGTAGAGAGAATTAACTGACTTAATAAACTTTTGGTTGAAAAAATCTTTGTGAATGTTTTATTTTTAAAAATAAATGTCTATCTAAATTTTGGGAAAAAATCGAATTGAACAATTTTGATAATAAAATTTAATAGAAAAATATATATCGTACTGATAAATTTAGTTTTTATTCAATTATCTTATCTCTCAACGAAAAAAGAGCATTCATCTTCTCCAAAAGCAATTGAAATTAAAGTAAATTAGACCAGAGTTGGACATGGATATGTACAGTCACACACAGAAATAGTAACACATCTCCCAACAGCTTTCTCTCCAACGGTTAGAAGTGCGGAACTTGTCACATGCTCTTGGTGTGCAATTCATCTGCGTCGAAGTCGTACAACTGTGAGCCTCCACCATTGTTGGTTCAGTTCCTAAAAATTATGAAACGATAATATTTATACTTGAGTTAAATCTTCAAAAAAACATAGATATTCATCAAAACAAATTGAAACAAAAATTCTTTAAAAGGTAGGATAGAAATTCACCCAAACTTGCAATAAGGACAATGAAAAGTACAAAGAAAATAAAACTCTTCATTTTGACTTTTAAAAAAATGATAATTTTTAAAAAAACTTTGGTGAGTTTGTATTATCTATATTTATATCTATATATAGTGAATGAGAGATAGCAGCTATAGGTAGCGTTCAAGTGCCCATAAACAAGAATGGTAATGAATCTTAATTTAGATATTGAAAAATAATTCTTACGGAGAAATTAAATGTGGGTAGAATTTACATAGTTAGGAGCATGAAAGATAATGAAGCATATATGAAAATTCATTTTAAAATGTATAATTGTAATTATATTACGGTGCAAAATCATGTGAGCATACATGTAATTCATATATGATTGGGTGTATGTATATCATTTAATAGCATTAGGGGAATATAAGCCCCAAATTTTATCATAAAAATCAGTTGAACCCCTTCCACAAAAAATATTCTCAATTGAGTCATCAAAGATGAATATTTCATCAATTAAGCCTTTTGACTAGAAAAAAATCACTCTTTGACATTTATCATGTTTTTTTACTGTTGACGACGTTGATATGAAAGTCTACATGTGCACGATTGTTGACATAGTAGAGAGAATTAACTGACTTAATAAACTTTTGGTTGAAAAAATCTTTGTGAATGTTTTATTTTTAAAAACAAATGTCTATCTAAATTTTGGGAAAAAATCGAATTGAACAATTTTGATAATAAAATTTAATAGAAAAATATATATCGTACTGATAAATTTAGTTTTTATTCAATTATCTTATCTCTCAACGAAAAAAGAGCATTCATCTTCTCCAAAAGCAATTGAAATTAAAGTAAATTAGACCAGAGTTGGACATGGATATGTACAGTCACACACAGAAATAGTAACACATCTCCCAACAGCTTTCTCTCCATGGTTAGAAGTGCAAAGCTTGTCACATGCTCTTGGTGTGCAATTCATCTGTGTTGAAGTCGTACAACTGTGAGCCTCCACCATTGTTGGTTCAGTTCCTGAAAATCATGAAACAATAATATTTATACTTGAGTTAAATCTTCAAAAAAAAAGATATTCATCAAAACAATTGAAACAAAAATTCTTTAAAAGATAGGATAGAAATTCACCCAAACTTGCAATAAGGAAAATGAAAAGTACAAAGAAAATAAAACTCTTCATTTTGACTTTTAAAAAAATGATGATTTAAAAAAAAAAACTTTGGTGAGTATGTATTATCTATATTTATATCTATATATAGTGAATGAGAGATAGCAGCTATAGGTAGCGTTCAAGTGCCTATAAACAAGAATGGTAATGAAGCTTAATTTAGATATTGAAAAATAATTCTTACGGAGAAATTAAATGTGGGTAGAATTTACATAGTTAGGAGCTAGAAGATAGTGAAGCATATATGAAAATTCATTTTAAAATGTATAATTGTAATTATATTACGGTGCAAAATTATATTTCACGAGATAAATTCCGTATTTATGTATATATATATATATATAGACATGTTTAAATATTATATTACTTACCAAATGAGGCAGATTTAATTCATTCATGTATGTTATAGATCAAATGCTTTCATATTCAAATAAGATTTGAAAAAAGTGTTTATTAGAAATTTATAATATATGATAAGGTGGTTCTTCAACTCCACTTCCTCTGACCATACACACACTCAATCGAACATCGTTATAACACACAACATCCGACCTAGACTTTACGAACGAATATAGAATGTCACATTAGTTACAAAAATAAAACGAAATATTTTGTAGAATTTCATATTCAAACATAAATAAAATGTTGTCTAAGTACATGTAAGCCCAAGATTTAGTAAATAAAATCCTAAAACACACATAACATGTAAGACTAATAGAAATAAGGTTTTTTTTTTAAGTTTAGTAAGTGTGGGGGGAGTTTTATCTCAAAATTCCAGTCAAGAACAAAGAGCTCCTAATATCTAGTCAAATTAGATTGAGTTTAGGTGAAGTCCATTAATTTTCAGGTCAAGTGCAGATCAACGAAAAGCTCGGCATGTCCGAACCCATGACCATCCCTTGTTATGTTGTTGCTTATTGTTGTTAATTTATCAAATCTTTATCGAAACATGTTGAGGAATATAGAAAATTACCATTTATTTTATATTTTGTTTCGGAGGAAAATAGATGCAAAATTATAATTAAATTATAAATATGTTCAAATAATTATTTTAGGTATTTATTTGTAAGAAATTTATTTTTTGCATTTTTGTAGATGATATGGTATATAACGTATTATGATTGTGTTTGAAAATATGTAGAAGTTTTTTTTGGGAGATTTACAATTTAAACCTTTTACTCGATTAATTTAAGAATCAAAATAAAATTATATACATTATACAAAAATAAGATTTTTAAAATTAAATACATTATGCATTTTCTTGCATTTGTGTGGAATTCTCGTAGGTATTTGTTTCTTGTGTCGTGTACGTCCTAGAGCTTGGTAGATTTTTATATCTTGTAATCGTGTTGAATCAATTATTAATAAAATTAAGTAATACCTAATTTATTACGTATTGTCATAGGTTATCATTTTCGTTGTGGTTATCATTAGTTGTATCGTTTGGTGAGCTTTTGAGCTATTGATATTTGGCCATTGAGAATGTTTGCCTTGGTCCAATACCCCTAATTTTGTATTCCCCACCTCGTGGTATTAATATTATTAAAAATAAAAATTAAAACTTACTTAGCAAATTTATTTTAAAATCATGTGAGCATACATGTAATTCATATATGATTGGGTGTATATATATCATTTAATAGCATTAGGGGAATATAAGCCCCAAATTTTTTCATAAAAATCAGTTGAACCCCTTCCACGAAAAATATTCTCAATTGAGTCATCAAAGATGAAAATTTCATCAATTAAGCCTTTTGACTAGAAAAAAACACTCTTTGACATTTATTATGTTATTTTTACTGTTGACGACGTTGATATGGAAGTCTACATGTGCACGATTGTTGAAATAGTAGAGAGACTTAACTGACTTAATAAACTTTTGGTTGAAAAACTCTTTGTGAATGTTATATTTTTAAAAACAAATGTCTATCTAAATTTTGGTAAAAAATCGAATTGAACAATTTTAATAATAAAATTTAATAGAAAAATATATATCGTACTGATAAATTTAGTGTTTATTCAATTATCTTATCTCTCAACGGAAAAAGAGCATTCATCTTCTCCAAAAGCAATTGAAATTAAAGTAAATTAGACTAGAGTTGGACATGGATATGTACAGTCACACACAGAAGTAGTAACACATCTCCCAACAGCTTTCTCTCCATGGTTAGAAGTGCAGAGCTTGTCACATGCTCTTGGTGTGCAATTCATCTGTGTTGAAGTCGTACAACTGTGAGCCTCCACCATTGTTGGTTCAGTTCCTGAAAATTATGAAACGATAATATTTATACTTGAGTTAAATCTTCAAAAAAATAGATATTCATCAAAACAATTCCAACAAAAATTCTTTAAAAGATAGGATAGAAATTCACCCAAACTTTCAATAAGGACAATGAAAAGTACAAAGGAAATAAAACTCTTCATTTTGACTTTTAAAAATATGATAATTTTAAAAAGAACTTTGGTGAGTATATATTATCTATATTTATATCTATATATAGTGAATGAGAGATAGCAGCTACAGGTAGCGTTCAAGTGCCTATAAACAAGAATGGTAATGAAGCTTAATTTAGATATTGAAAAATAATTCTTACGGAGAAATTAAATGTGGGTAGAATTTACATAGTTAGGAGCATGAAAGATAATGAAGCATATTTAAAAATTCATTTTAAAATGTATAATTGTAATTATATTCCAGTGCAAACTTATATTTCACGAGATAAATTCCGTATTTATGTATATATATTTATAGACATGTTTAAATATTATATTACTTACCAAATGAGGCAGATTTAATTCATTCATGTATGTTATAGATCAAATGCTTTCATATTCAAATAAGATTTGAAAAAAGCGTTTATTAGAAATTTATAATATATGATAAGGTGGTTCTTCAACTCCACTTCCTCTGACCATACACACACTCAATCGAACATCGTTATAACACACAACATCCGACCTAGACTTTACGAACGAATATAGAATGTCACATTAGTTACAAAAATAAAACGAAATATTTTGTAGAATTTCATATTCAAACATAAATAAAATGTTGTCTAAATACATGTAAGCCCAAGATTTAGTAAATAAAATCCTAAAACACACATAACATGTAAGACTAATAGAAATAAGGTTTTTTTTAAGTTTAGTAAGTGTGGGGGGAGTTTTATCTCAAAATTCCAGTCAAGAACAAAGAGCTCCTAATATCTAGTCAAATTAGATTGAGTTTAGGTGAAGTCCATTAATTTTCAGGTCAAGTGCAGATCAACGAAAAGCTCGGCATGTCCGAACCCATGACCATCCCTTGTTATGTTGTTGCTTATTGTTGTTAATTTATCAAATCTTTATCGAAACATGTTGAGGAATATGGAAAATTACCATTTATTTTATATTTTGTTTCGGAGGAAAATAGATGCAAAATTATAATTAAATTATAAATATGTTCAAATAATTATTTTAGGTATTTATTTGTAAGAAATTTATTTTTTTCATTTTTTTAGATGATATGGTATATAACGTATTATGATTGTGTTTGAAAATATGTAGAAGTTTTTTTTGGGAGATTTACAATTTAAACCTTTTACTCGATTAATTTAAGAATCAAAATAAAATTATATACATTATACAAAAATAAGATTTTTAAAATTAAATACATTATGCATTTTCTTGCATTTGTGTGGAATTCTCGTAGGTATTTGTTTCTTGTGTCGTGTACGTCCTAGAGCTTGGTAGATTTTTATATCTTGTAATCGTGTTGAATCAATTATTAATAAAATTAAGTAATACCTAATTTATTACGTATTGTCATAGGTTATCATTTTCGTTGTGGTTATCATTAGTTGTATCGTTTGGTGAGCTTTTGAGCTATTGATATTTGGCCATTGAGAATGTTTGCCTTGGTCCAATACCCCTAATTTTGTATTCCCCACCTCGTGGTATTAATATTATTAAAAATAAAAATTAAAACTTACTTAGCAAATTTATTTTAAAATCATGTGAGCATACATGTAATTCATATATGATTGGGTGTATATATATCATTTAATAGCATTAGGGGAATATAAGCCCCAAATTTTTTCATAAAAATCAGTTGAACCCCTTCCACGAAAAATATTCTCAATTGAGTCATCAAAGATGAAAATTTCATCAATTAAGCCTTTTGACTAGAAAAAAACACTCTTTGACATTTATTATGTTATTTTTACTGTTGACGACGTTGATATGGAAGTCTACATGTGCACGATTGTTGAAATAGTAGAGAGACTTAACTGACTTAATAAACTTTTGGTTGAAAAACTCTTTGTGAATGTTATATTTTTAAAAACAAATGTCTATCTAAATTTTGGTAAAAAATCGAATTGAACAATTTTAATAATAAATTTTAATAGAAAAATATATATCGTACTGATAAATTTAGTTTTTATTCAATTATCTTATCTCTCAACGGAAAAAGAGCATTCATCTTCTCCAAAAGCAATTGAAATTAAAGTAAATTAGACTAGAGTTGGACATGGATATGTACAGTCACACACAGAAGTAGTAACACATCTCCCAACAGCTTTCTCTCCATGGTTAGAAGTGCAGAGCTTGTCACATGCTCTTGGTGTGCAATTCATCTGTGTTGAAGTCGTACAACTGTGAGCCTCCACCATTGTTGGTTCAGTTCCTGAAAATTATGAAACGATAATATTTATACTTGAGTTAAATCTTCAAAAAAATAGATATTCATCAAAACAATTCCAACAAAAATTCTTTAAAAGATAGGATAGAAATTCACCCAAACTTGCAATAAGGACAATGAAAAGTACAAAGGAAATAAAACTCTTCATTTTGACTTTTAAAAATATGATAATTTTAAAAAGAACTTTGGTGAGTATATATTATCTATATTTATATCTATATATAGTGAATGAGAGATAGCAGCTACAGGTAGCGTTCAAGTGCCTATAAACAAGAATGGTAATGAAGCTTAATTTAGATATTGAAAAATAATTCTTACGGAGAAATTAAATGTGGGTAGAATTTACATAGTTAGGAGCATGAAAGATAATGAAGCATATTTGAAAATTCATTTTAAAATGTATAATTGTAATTATATTCCAGTGCAAAATTATATTTCACGAGATAAATTCCGTATTTATGTATATATATTTATAGACATGTTTAAATATTATATTACTTACCAAATGAGGTAGATTTAATTCATTCATGTATGTTATAGATTAAATTCTTTCATATTCATATAAGATTTAAAAAAGCGTTTATTAGAAATTTATAATATATGATAAGGTGGTTCTTCAACTCCACTTCCTTTGACCATACACACATTCAATCGAACGTCGTTATAACACACAATATCCGACCTAGACTTTACGAACGAATATAGAATGTCACATTTGTTACAAAAATAAAACAAAATATTTTGTAGAATTTCATATTCAAACATAAATAAAATGTTGTCTAAATACATGTAAGCCCAAGATTTAGTAAATAAAATCCTAAAACACACATAACATGTAAGACTAATAGAAATAAGGTTTTTGTTTTTAAGTTTAGTAAGTGTGGGGAGAGTTTTATCTCAAAATTCCAGTCAAGAACAAAGAGCTCCTAATATCTAGTCAAATTAGATTGAGTTTAGGTGAAGTCCATTAATTTTTAGGTCAAGTGCAGTTCAACGAAAAGCTCGGCATGTCCGAACCCATGACCATCCCTTGTTATGTTGTTGCTTATTGTTGTTAATTTATCAAATCTTTATCGAAACATGTTGAGGAATATGGAAAATTACCATTTATTTTATATTTTGTTTCGGAGGAAAATAGATGCAAAATTATAATTAAATTATAAATATGTTCAAATAATTATTTTAGGTATTTATTTGTAAGAAATTTATTTTTTGCATTTTTGTAGATGATATGGTATATAACGTATTATGATTGTGTTTGAAAATATGTAGAAGTTTTTTTTGGGAGATTTACAATTTAAACCTTTTACTCGATTAATTTAAGAATCAAAATAAAATTATATACATTATACAAAAATAAGATTTTTAAAATTAAATACATTATGCATTTTCTTGCATTTGTGTGGAATTCTCGTAGGTATTTGTTTCTTGTGTCGTGTACGTCCTAGAGCTTGGTAGATTTTTATATCTTGTAATCGTGTTGAATCAATTATTAATAAAATTAAGTAATACCTAATTTATTACGTATTGTCATAGGTTATCATTTTCGTTGTGGTTATCATTAGTTGTATCGTTTGGTGAGCTTTTGAGCTATTGATATTTGGCCATTGAGAATGTTTGCCTTGGTCCAATACCCCTAATTTTGTATTCCCCACCTCGTGGTATTAATATTATTAAAAATAAAAATTAAAACTTACTTAGCAAATTTATTTTAAAATCATGTGAGCATACATGTAATTCATATATGATTGGGTGTATATATATCATTTAATAGCATTAGGGGAATATAAGCCCCAAATTTTTTCATAAAAATCAGTTGAACCCCTTCCACGAAAAATATTCTCAATTGAGTCATCAAAGATGAAAATTTCATCAATTAAGCCTTTTGACTAGAAAAAAACACTCTTTGACATTTATTATGTTATTTTTACTGTTGACGACGTTGATATGGAAGTCTACATGTGCACGATTGTTGAAATAGTAGAGAGACTTAACTGACTTAATAAACTTTTGGTTGAAAAACTCTTTGTGAATGTTATATTTTTAAAAACAAATGTCTATCTAAATTTTGGTAAAAAATCGAATTGAACAATTTTAATAATAAATTTTAATAGAAAAATATATATCGTACTGATAAATTTAGTTTTTATTCAATTATCTTATCTCTCAACGGAAAAAGAGCATTCATCTTCTCCAAAAGCAATTGAAATTAAAGTAAATTAGACTAGAGTTGGACATGGATATGTACAGTCACACACAGAAGTAGTAACACATCTCCCAACAGCTTTCTCTCCATGGTTAGAAGTGCAGAGCTTGTCACATGCTCTTGGTGTGCAATTCATCTGTGTTGAAGTCGTACAACTGTGAGCCTCCACCATTGTTGGTTCAGTTCCTGAAAATTATGAAACGATAATATTTATACTTGAGTTAAATCTTCAAAAAAATAGATATTCATCAAAACAATTCCAACAAAAATTCTTTAAAAGATAGGATAGAAATTCACCCAAACTTGCAATAAGGACAATGAAAAGTACAAAGGAAATAAAACTCTTCATTTTGACTTTTAAAAATATGATAATTTTAAAAAGAACTTTGGTGAGTATATATTATCTATATTTATATCTATATATAGTGAATGAGAGATAGCAGCTACAGGTAGCGTTCAAGTGCCTATAAACAAGAATGGTAATGAAGCTTAATTTAGATATTGAAAAATAATTCTTACGGAGAAATTAAATGTGGGTAGAATTTACATAGTTAGGAGCATGAAAGATAATGAAGCATATTTGAAAATTCATTTTAAAATGTATAATTGTAATTATATTCCAGTGCAAAATTATATTTCACGAGATAAATTCCGTATTTATGTATATATATTTATAGACATGTTTAAATATTATATTACTTACCAAATGAGGTAGATTTAATTCATTCATGTATGTTATAGATTAAATTCTTCCATATTCATATAAGATTTAAAAAAGCGTTTATTAGAAATTTATAATATATGATAAGGTGGTTCTTCAACTCCACTTCCTTTGACCATACACACATTCAATCGAACGTCGTTATAACACACAATATCCGACCTAGACTTTACGAACGAATATAGAATGTCACATTTGTTACAAAAATAAAACAAAATATTTTGTAGAATTTCATATTCAAACATAAATAAAATGTTGTCTAAATACATGTAAGCCCAAGATTTAGTAAATAAAATCCTAAAACACATATAACATGTAAGCCTAATAGAAATAAGATTTTTTTTAAGTTTAGTAAGTGTGGGGGGAGTTTAACTCAAAATTCAAATCAATAACAAAGAGCTCCTAATATCTAGTCAAATTAGATTGAGTTTAGGTGAAGTCAATTCATTTTCAAGTCAAGTGCAGATCAACCAAAAGTTTGGCATGTCCGAACCCTTGACCATCCCTTGTTTTGTTGTTTCCCATTGTTGTTAATTTATCAAATCTTTATCAAAACATATGGAGGAATATGGAAAATTACCATTTATTTTATATTTTGTTTCGGAGGAAAATAGATGAAAAATTATAATTTTTTTGAAAAGCGATATGATTTTATTAAAGCAAAATCATACAAAGCACTACTAATGGCCTCGTTAAAAAAAACCCCTATTCCTAAATGGGGGAAAAGAGTACCATTAGTAGTGGTACAATATAGGACAAACATGCATACAACTCACGCCGTTACCCAAAGCCACGATTTCCGATCGACACCCCCCTTGGCAAGGGCATCCGCCAATTGATTACCTTCCCGGAACACATGCGCGAAACACACATTTGGCAAAGCCTCACAAGCGTCGCCGATCTGAAAAAACCAACGCCACAATCGCCAAGGCCTCCGTTCGACCCCTTGAATCCACGCAAGAGCCACCCTCGAATCCGATTCAATGACTATCGACTGTACCCCCGCCCACGACGATTCCCTCAACAGCTTCAGAGCAAATGCAATCGCTTGGACCTCGGCCTCATTTGAGTCCGCCAATCCAATCGCCCCGGAAAACAAGCCTCGGATTCGGCTTTCACAATCTCGGATCACTCCCCCACACCCTGCTAAGCCCGGCTTACCCCAAGCTGCCCCATCGACATTGCACTTCCACATTCCTTTCCAAGGTGGTACCCACGTCACAGCACCCCTACTCGATTGCCCCCCTGCTGCTTCGTTCACGCACAGCAAAGGGCATTCCCACCATGCTGCCTCACGGATGTCTACCTTAGCAAACCGACTACGAGTCCAATGGAATGAAAAAATATAATTAAATTATAAATATGTTCAAATAATTATTTTAGGTATTTATTTGTAAGAAATTTATTTTTTGTAGATGATATGGTATATATTTTTATTATGATTGTGTTTAAAAATATGTAGAAGTTTTTTTGGGAGATTTACAATATAAACCTTTTAATCGATTAATTTTAGAATCAAAATAAAATTATATACATTATTCAAAAATAAGATTTTTAAAATTAAATACATTATGCATTTTCTTGCATTTGTGTGGAATTCTCGTAGGTGTTTGTTTCTTGTGTCGTGTACCTCCTAGAGCTTGGTAAATTTTTATATCTTGTAATCGTGTTGAATAAATTATTAATAAAATTAAGTAATACATAATTTATTATGTATTGTCATAGGTTATCATTTTCGTTGTGGTTATCATTAGTTGTATCGTTTGGTGAGCTTTTGAGCTATTGATCTTTGGCCATTGAGAATGTTTGCCTTGGTCCAATACCCCTAATTTTGTATTCCCCACCTCGTGGTATTAATATTATTAAAAATAAAAATTAAAACTTACTTATCAAATTTATTTTAAAATCATGTGAGCATACATGTAATTCTTATATGATTGGGTGTATATATATCATTTAATAGCATTAGAGGAATATAAGCCCCAAATTTTTTCATAAAAATCAGTTGAACCCCTTCCACGAAAAATATTCTCAATTGAGTCATCAAAGATGAAAATTTCATCAATTAAGCCTTTTGACTAGAAAAAAACACTCTTTGACATTTATTATGTTATTTTTATTGTTGACGACGTTGATATGGAAGTCTACATGTGCACGATTGTTGACATAGTAGAGAGACTTAACTGACTTAATAAACTTTTGGTTGAAAAACTCTTTGTGAATGTTATATTTTTAAAAACAAATGTCTATCTAAATTTTGAGGAAAAATCGAATTGAACAATTTTAATAATAAAATTTAATAGAAAAATATATATCGTACTAATAAATTTAGTTTTTATTCAATTATCTTATCTCTCAACGAAAAAAGAGCATTCATCTTCTCCAAAAGCAATTGAAATTAAAGTAAATTAGACCAGAGTTGGACATGGATATGTACAATCACACACAAAAGTAGTAACACATCTCCCAACAGCTTTCTCTCCATGGTTAGAAGTGCAGAGCTTGTCACATGCTCTTTGTGTGCAATTCATCTATGTTGAAGTCGTACAACTGTGAGCCTCCACCATTGTTGGTTCAGGTCCTGAAAATTATGAAACGATAATATTTATACTTGAGTGAAATCTTCAAAAACAAACAGATATTCATCAAAACAATTGAAACCAAAAATTCTTTAAAATATAGGATAGGAATTCACCCAAACTTGCAATAAGGACAATGAAAAGTACAAAGGAAATAAAACTTTTCATTTTGACTTTTAAAAATATGATAATTTTAAAAAGAACTTTGGTGAGTATATATTATCTATATTTATATCTATATATAGTGAATGAGAGATAGCAGCTACATGTAGCTTTCAAGTGCCTATAAACAAGAATGGGAATGAAGCTTAATTTAGATATTGACAAATAATTCTTACGGAGAAATTAAATGTGGGTAGAATTTACATAGTTAGGAGCATGAAAGATAATGAAACATATTTGAAAATTCATTTCAAAATGTATAATTGTAATTACATTCCAGTGCAAAATTATATTTCACGAGATATATTCCGTATTTATGTATATATATTTATAGACATGTTTAAATATTATATTACTTACCAAATGAGGTAGATTTAATTCATTCATGTATGTTATAGATTAAATTCTTTCATATTCAAATAAGATTTAAAAAAAAGTGTTTATTAGAAATTTATAATATATGATAAGGTGGTTCTTCAACTCCACTTCCTTTGACCATACACACATTCAATCAAACGTCGTTATAACACACAATATCCGACCTAGACATTACGAACGAATATAGAATGTCACATTTGTTACAAAAATAAAAGGAAATATTTTGTAGAATTTCATTTTCAAACATAAATAAAATGTTGTCTAAATACATGTAAGCCCGAGATTTAGTAAATAAAATCCTAAAACACGCAAAACATGTAAGCCTAATAGAAATAAGATTTTTTTTTAAGTTTAGTGTGGGGGAGTTTTATCTCAAAATTCCAATCAATAAGAAAGAGCTCCTAATATCTAGTCAAATTAGATTGAGTTTAGGTGAAGTCAATTCATTATCAGGTCAAGTGCAGATCAACCAAAAGTCCGGCATGTCCGAACCCTTGACCATCCCTTGTTATGTTGTTGCCCATTGTTGTTAATTTATCAAATCTTTATCAAAACATATGGAGGAATATGGAAAATCACCATTTATTTTATATTTTGTTTCGGAGGAAAATAGATGCAAAATTATAATTAAATTATAAATATGTTCAAATAATTAATTTAGGTTTTTATTTCTAAGAAATTCATTTTTTGTATTTTTTTTGATCGATAAGCGTATGATTTTATTCCATGTTGAGAAACCATACAACCTCCCATATGCCTCCTTAAAAAACCTCCCTAACCTAAATTGGAGGAAAAAGAGTGCATTATGGAAGGAAAAGAGCACAAAGACATACCCCAAGACGGACCAGAAACCCCATTACAAAATCATCCCATCATCCGCTGAAGCATGAAGCCACGACACTCTATCCACCCCCCCTTTAGCTAGCGCATCGGCGAACGAATTCGCCTCACGGAAAGCATGATGAAAACACACACACCGAAGCTGTAAACATGCATAATCAATCTCGCGAAACAGCCCTCTATACCTCCATGGTCGTTTGTCTTTGTGCAGCACCCAAGATAAAGCAATCCGCGAGTCGGCTAGCAAATGAACCGCATGCCAAATAGCCCAAACCTCAGCTTCATTCGACTCCATACACCCTAATGGTCCTGAAAAAATAGCCAACACAACCCCCCTCGCATCCCGTAACACACCCCCACATCCCGCCATACCTGGTTTCCCCCGTGCCGCACCATCCACATTAAACTTTAGTACACCTTCTATCGGTGGGCACCAATGTATTACCGCTCTATGTTTCACTATATTCGACGGCACACACAGCACTGGCCGCTCCCACCAGGCAACCTCGGATATAACCTCACCATGGATGGAGAATTTAATCCAATAGAATGCACGAAGCTTGATAAGGAAGAGCAGCTCCTCGACAGCCATCTGTTTCTGATTGAAGATGACTTCATTTCGCGCCAGCCATAAAGACCACAAAACCGCTGTGCACCCAACCATCGTATTATGATTGTGTTTGAAAATATGTATAAGTTTTTTGGGAGATTTACAATTTAAACCTTTTAATCGATTAATTTAAGAATCAAAATAAAATTATATACATTATACAAAAATAAGATTTTTAAAATTAAATACATTATGCATTTTCTTGCATTTGTGTGGAATTCTCGTAGGTGTTTGTTTCTTGTGTCGTGTACGTCCTAGAGCTTGGTAAATTTTTATATCTTGTAATCGTGTTGAATCAATTATTAATAAAATTAAGTAATACATAATTTATTATGTATTGTCATAGGTTATCATTTTTGTTATGGTTATCGTTAGTTCTATCGTTTGGTGAGCTTTTGAGCTATTGATATTTGGCCATTGAGAATGTTTGTCTTGGTCCAGTACCCCTAATTTTGTATTCCCCACCTCGTGGTATTAATATTATTAAAAATAAAAATCAAAACTTACTTATCAAATTTATTTTAAAATCATGTGAGCATACATGTAATTCATATATGATTGGGTGTATATATATCATTTAATAGCGTTGGGGGAATATAAGCACCAAATTTTTTCATAAAAATCAGTTGAATCCCTTCAACGAAAAATATACTCAATTGAGTCATCAAATATGAAAATTTCATCAATTAAGCCTTTTGACTAGAAAAAACATTCTTTGACATTTATTATGTTATTTTTATTGTTGACGACGTTGATATGGAAGTCTACATGTGCACGATTGTTGACATAGTAGAGAGACTTAACTGACTTAATAAACTTTTGGTTGAAAAACTCTTTGTGAATGCTATATTTTTAAAAAGAAATGTCTATCTAAATTTTGGGAAAATTGAATTGATCTATTTTAATAATAAAATTTAATAGTGGAATACATATCGTAATGACAAATTTATCTTTTATTCAATTATCTTATCTCTCATCGGAAAAAGAGCATTTATCATCCCCAAAAGCAATTGAAATTAAAGTAAATTAGAACAGAGTTGGACATGGATATGTACAGTCACACACAGAAGTAGTAACATATCTCCCAGCAGCTTTCTCTCCATGGTTAGTAGTACAGAGCTTGTCATGTCACCCCCTTTACCCGGCCTAGCCACCAAACCGTATCGAGTAGGTCACACAGGACTAACCGAAGAAAGATTCGAAGATTTTCGTCGAATTAGCAACCCTAAACGCGTTGATTATTATCTTTTCTAGATGCTCGACTTAAACCTTATGTTTAAGAACACGCAGCGGAAGAAAGAACAACAAAACGAGCACCGATTCAACAAAAGAGTAACGATGGACCAAAATGCAAAACTAGCATAATATAAGGACCTATGATGTAATTAAGGTGACCTCTTTTCAATTAAACCCATTTCAAGCTTTCATGATGGAATGCAACACAAAGCATGCACAAAAATCATCCACAAATGCAAAACACCACAAATTACGACCAAAACGCAAGAAAAATAACTTTAAAGATGCCTCTAACTAACTTCCAACGACCCCTATTTCGAAACGCATAAGGACGTATCGGAACAGAGGTTTACAGTGAACAAACGTTCCGAAACGGCTTGGACCCGTTTCGTCCCTGCTTAGATTGTTTCGTTACGTGTTCCGAAACGCCAAGGCCAAAATGAGGGCTGTTCCGAAACGTTCGTGCCCGTTTTGAAACACCCTGCTGCAGTAACAACATAACTACAGCACAAGCATCTCCAAGGTTGTTTTTCTTGGTTCCAATCCTCACACCCATCAAAGAAACAGCAAGAACAACATACATTCACCAAAAACAGCCATCAAACATGATCAAGAACAAGAGAAACTAGAACATGCTCAACATACGATTAAAAAGGAAATACTTTAAGATCCAACATATAAATAAACAAGGTATAAACATGACAACAAGGGCAACCAACATGCTATTAACTCAAGGAGTTTACAAACACTCCTAACAATAAAAACAAGGTTCACCCTCATTGCCACACACACTATTATCTAAGCAAGGTCATACTTGAGCTAAAGGCGGACACTTGGATCACCTCCCTTGCACCGTTGCCTTCCAAAAGATCTACGGATCTGTATTGTTGGAAAAGAGAGCGTACGCTATAAAGCTTAGTGAGCGAAGCTCAAAGCCAAACTACAACAATGTAGTTTTGAAAACAACCTTCATTTCGGAAACCAAAACCATATCTTGAAAACCATTTTCACAAATTATTTCCCTTCAAAAACTAACTTGAAACAAGTTTAAGCAATAGCAATAACACATGCTAAAGGAACAACATGGATCCAACATGCAAGAACCATATGCAAACCAAGCCTACCGGCTCCATAATATTCCACATGCTTCAAGCACAAATACATAACCGTATGAGTTTACCAAGCTCATACAAAACCATAAGCGAATGAGTATACTGACATCATTGACACGTTGCTCGGATAAGCGGACACCTTGATGGCACAACCCCCATCAAGTCACATGGTGAAACAACCCTCACCACAATCTCACTTCGGCCGGGATGCCACTACCCGCATTGCCCGTTGGTGATAGCACAACTCCTACCACTCGCATCACAATAGCACAACCCCTATTGTGAAATCGAAGAATTTCTCACGCGCGAATTTTATAATTATAGTGTACTTCACATCCTATTGATCGATCAATCTATCTGATATAACCCATGTGTCAATATACTCATTGCAACATCGCAAACCACATATTTCACTGGGGATAAACACCTCCCCAAACATATCCCAAAAGCCATAATCACAAGCTCAAGCATAGCATGAACTCAACAACATTTTAATAACTCACATGGCATTCTCATGGGATAAAAACATCATGCATTTAATGCATAACAACAATAGAAACATCATTTAGGAAGACATGCTCATGATCAAGCAAGATCAAAATGTAAAATGGCGAAAAAGCCAAAACAACATAAAACTTGATAAAACATTAAAATCATTTCCACTCACTAGCGATTACCAAAAAGCAAGCTGAAACCCCCTTCTAGCTTTCCGGTTCGCCCACAAAAGAATTCAACAATTCCGAATCTTCAATCTCTGCCTCTAACCAACCCAAAACAGAGGATTAGATATAATTTCAACACTCTAACTTGCTGGGAAACAGAGATTTAATAACTCAATCAAAACACCTATCGAAATAGCCGTAATCATTGAAAAACCCAATTCGTACAATCTCCGGCAAAACCCGGCATATGATATCATCAAAATACATGGATAAACAACTAAAAACATCAACCCAGCATCAGATTATCACCAGCTATCAATTTACCTCAAAACTCACTCAAAAACCCACTTTTTCCACTTCAACACCAAACCCAAATTCGGGATTCCTATCATCCACCCAACATCTAAACTCAAAAACCACATCAAAACAAAGGTAAAATCATCATCAAACCCAGCAATAATAGATCCTACTCATGATCTTACCCAAAAGCCCATTTAGCACATTTTAGCCAATTTTCATTAAGATTAAAACAAGAAAACATAACTTTTGCATTTAAAAGAATCAAAGCATGGGAATATCTATAAAGAACCTTACATTAGAGGAGAAATTCGTTGCTCACCCCCAATGCTAGCTATTTTCCCTTGTTTGGCAAAATTCTTTAAGAAAAACAATGAAATAAGCTTGTGTTTTAGAAAACCAAAGTAGGAAAATCATTTGGCAATATTAGATAGGTAAGAAATCACTTTTACCTTAAGAAAATCAAGCTCAAAGGCTGTTTGGCTGAAGAGAGAAGATGAGAAAGTTTTAAAATGAGTTTTAACGAAAAATGAGGAAATAAGGAAAACTCTTTTAATTTTAATTATAAAACATATTTTAAAATATTTGAATAGTCAAAATAAAGGGGATAATAACCATATTGGCCCAGCCAATTTAGCTCCTTAAAGATTCAATGTTTTGACTCTTTTATAAAATGGTCACTAAAAAATAGATTTTGGAAACTTTACATTTTGGTCACTAAACCAAATTATCACGGTTCAAAAAACGTTTTTCCAAAATTGTTTTTACCAAAACCTTAAACATATTTATTAAGGATTTTAGAGATTTATTTCATATTTTCCCAACATCCGAGAACCACATTCCCTGAACTCACTCACAACTCCCAACACCGGTCTTCCGGACCTCGAAACTTCACCGGATCTTCTAAACCCTAAACCGGGATGTTAAAACTCTCCCCACTTAAGAAATTTCATCCTCGAAATTTACCTGATGGAAAAAGATGCGGAAACTGACGTTTTATGTCGTCTTTCCTCTCCCAAGTGGCTTCTTCAACACCTCGATGTTGCCACTTTACTTTGACCTGCTCAATAGATCTACCACGCAAAACCTTGTTGTCCGTAGCTAATATCTCAACCCGTTCCTCATCATATGACAAATCTGAATTCAATTCAATTTCTTCAACATGCATTACATGCGATGGATCTGATCTATACTTCTGAAGCATCAAAACACGGAATACGTCATGTATCTTCTCTACTTCCGGAGGCAATCCTAATCTATAAGCCACAGGACCAACTCGTCCAACGATCTCATATGGACCAATGAATCTCGGACTCAGTTTACCTTTTCTACCGAATCTCATCACTTTCTTTCATGGCGATACTTTCAAAAAGACTTTCTCACCTACGTCATACTCAATTTCACGACGCTTTAAATCTACACAAGATTTTTGTCGATGGGTTGCTGCTTTCAAGCGATCACATATCATCTTCACCTTCTTAGTAGTGCCCTTAAGCATAGCAGGTAATGATACTAATTTCTGACTAGTTTCTGCCCAACAAAAAGGAGTTCTACACCTCCTACCATACAAAGCCTCAAACGGTGCAATCTGAATACTAGCCTAATAGTTGTTGTTATAAGAAAACTCAACTAACGGCAGGTGTTTCTCCCACGAACCCTAAAAACCAATAATACAAAAACGCAGCATATCCTCAAGCACTTGTATTACTCGTTCTGACTGACCATCTGACTGAGGATGATACAAGGTACTGAAATTCAATCAGCTACCCAAAGCACTATACAAGCAATCCCAAAACCTCGATGTGAACCTCGGATCTCTATCCGATACAATCGACTTTGGTACACCATGTAATCTCACTATCTCACGGATATACAAATCAGCCAATTTATCCAAGGAATCAATCGTGTTAACAGCTAGGAAATGTGCACACCTGGTGAGTAGATCAACTATCACCCAAACCGAATTCTTTCGTGAAGGAGTCAACGGTAAACCTGATACAAAATCCATGGTTATCCTCTCCCATTTCCAGTCTGGAATCCTTAAAGGCTATAACAATCCTAATGGAAAATGATGTTCGGCCTTCACTCGCTGACAAACCATACATTTACTTACGAATTCGGCCACATCCTTTTTCAAACCAACACAGAAATAATCATTCTTCAAATCTCGGTATATCTTCGTGCTACCTAGATGCATAGCAAACAGACTAGTATGTGCTTCATTCAAAATGGTGCGTCTCAAATCAGCATCTTTAGGCACAACAACTCTATCTTTGAAACACAAAACATTACTATTACTGAAACTGTATTCGGTCGGTTTACCTTCCACAATATCCTGAACATGTGAAGCCAAAGAACTATCTTACAACTGTTTCTCACGGATCAACTGTTCAAGAGATGGTTTCACCTTTAATTTTGTGATCAATCCATCATCAAGCGACAAGCTCAACCTAGCAAACATCGCTCTAAGCTCAACGACCACTATCCTACTCAACGCATCAGCTACCACATTGGTTTTACCTGGATGGTGCTCAATAGTAAGATCATAATCCTTCAATAACTCAACCCATCTACGCTGTCGGGGATTCAAATCCTTTTGAGACATCAAATACTTCAGACTTTTGTGATCGGTATACACTGTGCATCTCTCACCATACAAATAGTGTCTCCACACTTTCAAAGCAAACACAACAACGGCTAACTCAATATCATGCGTGGGGTAGTTCTTTTCATGAGTCTTCAACTGTCTCGACGCATATGCTACAACTCTCCCATCTTGCATCAATACACAACCTAGGCCTACATACGAAGCATCACTGTAAATCACATAATCCTTCCCTGTTACCGGTTTCACTAGCACAAGTGCTCTAGTCAAAGCATCTTTCAAACGATCAAAAGCCATCTGTCTCACTTCTGTCCACTCGTATCTAACATCCTTTTGTAACAGTTTCGTCAATGAAGCAGCTATCTTTGAAAATCCTTCTACAAATCGACGGTAGTAGCCCGCTAAGCCTAGGAAACTACGAACCTCAATCACAGACTTCGGTTGTTTCTAATTCACAACAGCTTCCACTTTCTTAGGATCAACTCTAATGCCATCCGCTAATACAACATGCCCTAGAAAGACTACCTCTCTAATCCAAAACTCGCATTTGCTCAACTTCGCATACAACTGATTATCTAACAAAGTCTTCAACACTAGCCGCAAAAGTCTATCATGGTCTTCCTCGGTGCGCGAATAAATCAGTATATCATCAATGAACACTACAACAAACTGATCTAGGAACTCATGAAACACACGGTTCATCATGTCCATAAACGCGGCTGGTGCATTAGTCAACCCAAACGACATTACCAAAAACTCATAATGGCCATAACGCATACGGAAAGTTGTCTTCAGTATGTCTTGTTCCTTCACTTTCAACTGATAGTACCCAGATCTCAAGTCTATCTTCAAAAATACTAATGCATCCTGCAACTGATCAAACAAATCATCTATTCTCGGTAATGGATAATTGTTCTTAACAGTTAACTTATTCAACTGACGGTAATCAATACACATACGCATACTTCCATCTTTCTTCTTGACGGACAACACCGGTGCACCCCAAGGTGATATACTTGGACGAATAAAACCACGATCTAACAATTCCTAAAGGTGAGTCTTCAGTTCTTTCAACTCTTTAGGAGCCATCTGGTACGGAGCAATCGATACAGGAGCTGAATCAGAATAGAACTCAATAGCAAACTCGATTTCTCTATCCGGTGGCAACCCAGGCAACTCTTCTAGAAATACCTCAGGAAAGTCACAAAAAGCTCTAATGTATTTTGGTCGGACCTTACTCATATCCGGATTCATCACATAAGCTAGGTACGCTTGACATCCCTAATCTAACATCTTTTGAGCTTCTAAAGCAGAAACTACGTCGGATAAGAACTTAACATTCTCACCAACCACTAATACTTCATAATCATCTGATAAACTCAAACTCACTCGCTTAGTTTCGAAATCTACTTTTGCCTTGTGTTCTACCAACCAGTCCATTCCCAAAATCACATCAAACCCGTAAAACGGCAATTCCATCATGTCAACTGGAAACACGTGACCCTGAACCATCAACAGACATCTGTTATACATCTTTCTGACCATAACTGTCTCGCCAAATGAACTAGTCACACTCATACCCACATCAAGAATTTCACACGGTATGTCCAACCTCTTAGCATGCTCACTCAGAATATAAGAATGCGTAGAGCCAGAATCAATCAACAACGGCAATGCCAAAGACTGTAACATGAAATTACATGCGTTAACATCGGTGTCGTTCCTGCCCTCTCCGTGTACATACACTCTCGCTGGTCCACCTCCCTCCGGCTGAACTGCGACCACGTGTGCCACATTCCTCTGACCTTCGTTCTGTGGCTGAAAATTCCCTCGGCTGCGTCCACGGCCTCGCTGGTACTCGACAGCTTGTGCCGGTGCCTAACAACTTCTAGCTAGCTGAGGACAATCTCGCTTGAGATGATCCTTCGATCCATACTGCCAACACGTACCATAGGTTCCCCAACACTCTCCAGGATGAGACCTTCCACACTTGATGCATTCGGGTTCACGATAAGAAAAACTTTAGCCTTGATGGCCATGTCCGGGATTACCACCCCCACGTCTATGATCAAAATGTTGCCTCTTGTTTTGTGCCCCTTGGCACGATCGCGATTCCACTCCGCAGGTCATTTCCCTGAACTAGACTCGCCTCCTCTAGTAGACAAACCAAGACTATTCTATATCTTTGGCTCGAGCTACTAGCACATCAAAATCTGTATAAGCAGCGGCCAACATATAGGTCTTCACTCCCTTGGTCAAACCATACCGAAACCTCTCACAACGTTCCCTCTCAGTGGGAACTAGCTCAAAAGCATACTGACTCGGTCTAACAAATTGAACCTCATACTCCGAAACGGTCATGCTCCCCTAAACCAAAGCCATGAACTCAAGTTTCTTCTCACCTTGATACCTCAGCCCCAAATACTTCTTCCGGAAGGCAGAACGGAAGAAATCCCAAGTGATATCAGCAGTATCCATACTCGCGGTGATCGTAGTCCACCAGACATACACATCACCTTGAAGCAAAGATTCTACACAACCAAGCTTTCGTGCATCACTGCACTCCATCTGACCCAAAATCCTAGTAGTACTCGCTAATCATGCCTCATCTCCCTCGGGCGATAACCCACGATACTCTACTCCACCCAGACTATGGAGCCTCTCGAGGGGTAACCCTTCCCTCTGACCATGCTGCGGTGCACCCGCCTGCAACCCAGCCAAAGCAGACTGAAAAGCCTCGGCAATACCCTGAATCAACGAGTTCATATCAGCTCCGGCCTGTCCCTGGCACCACGAGGTTCCTCACCTCGCACATCAGCTCCACCACCTAGAGGAGGAGGAGGAGGTAACTCTCCCTATTGCGGATGCCCAACATCCCCAACCGGATCCTCTCGTGGCTCACCATCCACCTGACCTCTTCTAGGTCTAGCCATAACAACAAAAGCAATGCTACAACAACAACATATAAGACAAAAGGAAATGATTCAGGTCAGCAATGTCAAGGGTCCAAGGTGCTCAAGTATCATACATAGATTTTCCCGATAATAGTATGTGGCAACGGGTACCTTACATAGCAAGCAACTCCAACAAACAGGAAAACACCACAACAACACACTTACCTCACTTACCTTTCCGGTTGCACAACAACCAACACAAGCCTTTCCAAATAAACCTAGGCTCTGATACCAACAGAAGTCACCCCCTCGACCCGGCCTAACCACCAGACCGTATCGAGTAGGTCAGACGAGACTAACCGAAGAAAGATCCAAATATTTCCCTCCAATTAGCAACCCTAAACGCGTTGATTATTATCTTTTCTAGATGCTCGACTTAAACCTTATGTTTAAGAACACGCAGCGGAAGAAAGAACAACAAAACGAGCACCGATTCAACAAAAGAGCAACTAGGGACCAAAATGCAAAACTAGAATAATATAAGGACCTATGATGTAATTAAGGTGACCACTTTGCAATTAAACCCATTTCAAGCTTTCATTATGGAATGCAACAAAAAGCATGCACAAAAATCATCCACAAATGAAAACACCACAAACTATGACCAAAACGCAAGAAAAATAACTTTAAAGATGCCTCTAACTAACTTCCAACGACCCCTATTTCGGAACGCATAAGGTCGTATCGGAACAGAGGTTTACAGTGAGCAAATGTTCTGAAACGGCTTGGACCCGTTCCGGCCCTACTTAGCTTGTTTCGATACGCGTTCCGAAACGCCCAGGCCAAAATGAGGGCTGTTCCGAAACGTTCGTGCCCGTTTTGAAACACCCTGCTGTAGTAACAACAGAACTGCATCACAAGCATCTCCAAGGTTGTTTTCCTTGGTTCCAATCCTCACACCCATCAAAGAAACAACAAGAACAACATACATTCACCAAAAACAACCATCAAACATGATCAAGAACAAGAGAAACTAGAACATGCTCAACATACGATTAAAAAGGAAATACTTTAAGATCCAACATATAAATAAACAAGGTATAAACATGCCAACAAGGGCAACCAATATGCTCTTAACTCAAGGAGTTTACAAACACTCCTAACAACAAAAACAAGGTTCACCCTCATTGCCACACACACTATTTTCTAAGCAAGGTTATACTTGAGCTAGAGGTGGACACTTGGATCACCTCCCTTACACCGTTGCCTTCCAAAAGATCTATGGATCTGCATTGTTGTAAAAGAGAGCGTAAGCTATAAAGCTTAGTGAGCGGAGCTCAAAGCCAAACTACAACAATGCAGTTTTGAAAACAACCTTCATCTCGAAAACCAAAACCATTTCTTGAAAACCACTTTCACAAATCATTTCCCTTCAAAAACTAACTTGAAACAAGTTTAAGCAATATCAATAATACATGCTAAAGGCACAACATGCATCCAACATGCAAGAACCATATGTAAACCACATATGCAAACCAAGCCTACCGACTCCATAATATTCCACATGCTTCAAGAACAAATACATAACCGTATGAGTTTACCAAGCTCATACGAAACCATAAGCGAATGAGTATACTAGCATCATTGACACGTTGCTCGGATAAGAGGACACCATGATGGCACAACCCCCATTAAGTCAGATGGTGAAACAACCCTCACCACAATCTCACTTCGGCTGGGATGCCACTACCCACATTGCCCGTTGGTGATAGCACAACCCTACCACTCGCATCACAATAGCACAACCCTATTGTGAAACCGAAGAATTTCTCACGTGCGAATTTTATAATTATAGTGCACTTCACATCCTATTGATCGATCAATCTATCCGATATAACCCATGTGTCAATATACTCATCGCAACATCGCAAACCACAGATTTCACTAGGGATAAACACCTTCCCAAACATATCCCAAAAGTCATAATCACAAGCTCAGGCATAGCATAAACTCAACGACATTTTAATAACTCACATGACATTCTCATGGGACAAAAAAATCATGCATTTAATGCATAACAACAGTAGAAACATCATTTAGGAAGACATGCTCATGATCAAGCAAGATCAAAATGTAAAATGGCAAAAAAGCCGAAACAACACAAAACTTACTCTTGAGCTTGGATTGTCCTAACAACTCAACCCAAACCCTTAAAACACTTCTTCAACCTTGATAAAACATTAAAATCATTTCCACTCACCAGCGATTACCAAAAATCAAGCCGAAACCCCTTTCTAGCTTTCCGGTTCACCCACAAAAGAATTCAACAATTCTGAATCTTCAATACCTGCCTCTAACCAACCCAAAATAGAGGATTAGAGATAATTTCAACACTCTAACTTGCTGGGAAACAGAGATTCAATAACTCAATCAAAACACCTATCGAAATATTTCTGATACAAGCCGTAATCATTGAAAAACCCAATTCGTACAATCTCCAGCAAAACCCAGCATAAGATATCATCAAAATACATGGATAAACATCTAAAAACATCAACCCAACATCAAATTATCACCAGCTATCAATTTACCTCAAAACTCACTCAAAAACCCATTTTTTCCACTTCAAACTTCAACACCAAACCCAAATTCGGGATTCCTATCATCCACCCAACATCTCAACTCAAAAACCACATCAAAACAAAGGTAAAATCATTATCAAACCCAACAATAACATATCCTACTCATGATCTTAGCCAAAAGCCCATTTTAGCACATTTTAGCCAATTTTCATTAAGATTAAAACAAGAAAACGTAACTTTTT
Organism: Hibiscus trionum; assembly: GCA_030270665.1. Taxonomy (NCBI): domain Eukaryota; kingdom Viridiplantae; phylum Streptophyta; class Magnoliopsida; order Malvales; family Malvaceae; genus Hibiscus; species Hibiscus trionum. The sequence continues at coordinate 44,988,345 of BSYR01000026.1, read as the reverse complement.
TCATTTAAAAGAATCAAAGCATGGGAAAATCAATAAATAACCTTACATTAGAGGAGAAATTCATTGCTCACCCCTAATGCTAGATATTTTCCCTTGTTTGGAAAAATTCTTTAAGAAAAACAATGAAATAAGCTTGTGTTTTAGAAAACCAAAGTAGGAAAATCATTTGGCAATATTAGATAGGTAAGAAATCACTTTTACCTTAAGAAAATCAAGCTCAAAGGCTGTTTGACTGAAGAGAGAAGATGAGAAAGCTTTAAAATGGGTTTTAACGTAAAATGAGGAAATAAGGAAAACTCTTTTAATTTTAATTATAAAACCTATTTTAAAATATTTGAATAGTCAAAATAAAGGCGATAATAACCATATTGGCCCAGCCAATTTAGCTCCTTAAAGATTCAATGGTTTGACTCTTTTATAAAATGGTCACTAAAAACAGATTTTGCAATCTTTACATTTTGGTCACTAAACCAAAATGTCACGGTTCGGAAAACATTTTTCCAAAATTATTTTTACCAAAACCTTAAAAATATTTATTAAGGATTTTAGAGATTTATTTCATATTTTTCCCAACATCCGAGAACCACATTCCCTGAACTCAATCACAACTCCCAAAACCGATCTTCCGGACCTCGAAACTTCACCGGATCTTCTAGACCCTAAACCAGTATGTTACATGTCACATGCTCTTGGTGTGCAATTCATCTGTGTTGATGTAGTACAACTGTCAGCCTTCACCATTGTTGGTTCAGTTCCTGAAAATTATGGAACGATAATATTTATACTTGAGTTAAATCTTCCAAAAGAATAGATATTCATCAAAACAATTGAAACAAAAATTCTTTAAAAGATAGGATAGAAATTCACCCAAACTTGCAATAAGGACAATGAAAAGTACAAAGGAAATAAAACTCTTCATTTTGACTTAAAAAAAATGATAATTTTAAAAGGAACTTTGGTGAGTATATATTATCTATATTTATATCTATATATAGTGAATGAGAGATAGAAAATATAGGTAGCGTTCAAGTGCCTATAAACAAGAATGGTAATGAAGCTTAATTTAGATATTGACAAAGAATTATTACGGAGAAATTAAATGTGGGTAGAATTTACATAGTTAGGATCATGAAAGATAATGAAGCATATTTGAAAATTCATTGTAAAATGTTTAATTGTAATTATATTACATGTAAAATTATATTTCACGACATAAATTTTGTTTTTATGTATATATATATAGACATGTTTAAATATTATATTACTTTCCAAATGAGGCAGATTTAATTCATTCATGTTTGTTATAGATCAAATGCTTTCATATTCAAATAAGATTTGAAAAAAGTGTTTATTAGAAATTTATAATATATGATAACATGGTTCTTCAACTCCACTTCCTCTGACCATACACACACTCAATCAAACATCGTTATAACACACAACATCCGACCTAGACTTTACGAACGAATATAGAATGTCACATTTGTTACAAAAATAAAACAAAATATTTTGTAGAATTTCATATTCAAACATAAATAAAATGTTGTCTAAATACATGCATGCCCAAGATTTAGTAAATAAAATCCTAAAACACACATAACATGTAAGCCTAATAGAAATAAGGTTTTTTATGTTTAGTAAGTGTGTGGGGGGGGGGGGGAGTTTTATCTCAAAATTCAAGTAAAGAACAAAGATCTCTAATATCTAGTCAAATTAGATTGAGTTTAGGTGAAACCCATGACCATCCATTGTTATGTTGTTGCCCATTGTTGTTAATTTATCAAATCTTTATCAAAACATATGGAGGAATATGGAAAATTACCATTGGTTTTATATTTTGTTTCGGAGGGAAATAGATGGAAAATTATAATTAAATTATAAATATGTTCAAATACTTATTTTAGGTATTTATTTGTAAGAAACTCATTTTTTGTATTTTTGTAAATGATATGGTATAGATCGTATTATGATTGTGTTTGAAAAAATGTAGAATTTTTTGGGAGATTTACAATTTAAACCTTTTAATCGATTAATTTAAGAATCCAAATAAAATTATATACATTATACATTTTCTTGCATTTGTGTGGAATTCTCATAGATGTTTGTTTCTTGTGTCGTGTACGTCCTAGAGCTTGGTAAATTTATATATCATATAATCGTGTTGAATCAATTATTAATAAAATTATGCAATATATAATTTATTATGTATTGTCATAGGTTATCATTTTCGTTGTGGTTATCATTAGTTGTATCGTTTGGTGAGCTTTTGAGCTATTGATATTTGGCCATTGAGAATGTTTGCCTTGGTCCAATACCCCTAATTTTGTATTCCTCACCTCGTGGTATTAATATTATTAAAAATAAAAATCAAAACTTATTTAGCAAATTTATTTTAAAATCATGTGAGCATACATGTAATTCATATATGATTGGGTGTATATATATCATTTAATAGCAGTAGGGGAATATAAGCCCCAAATTTTTTCATAAAAATCAGTTGAACCCCTTCCAAGAAAAATATACTCAATTGAGTCATAAAAGATGAAAATTTCATCAATTAAGCCTTTTGACTAGAAAAAAAACATTCTTTGACATTTATTATGTTATTTTTTATTGTTGACGACGTTGATATGGAATTCTACATGTGCATGATCAGGATTAGTTTCAGAATGTACCTCAAAATGTATGGGAATGGGAGCAGGAGCAGGAGCAGGAGATGATTGAGTCTGTATAGGTATATTCCTTCTCGAATATGTCTTTAGAGGACCAGCAGTTTCTTGAACATTGGGCTGAGAAACATTTCTGTTTGGTTGAGAAGTTTGAGGACTATTGCGTTCTGTTTGTAAGGGTTCTATTTGTAAGTACTGTGAAGGCGGCTGTATTTCTGCAGAATGAGAAGGAGGTAGATCAATGAGAGACAAAGGTTGTTGCTGAAGTAAAAACAGATATGCATCCTTATCTTCCCTAAAAGACATCTCCCCCTAAAGATAAGGAGCAGTGAAGTAACTCTCTCTTTCAACAAAAGTAACATTAGTAGTGACATAGACCTTTCTACTAGGTGGTTGATAGCATTTGTAGCCTTTTTTAGTAGAGTAATACCCAAGAAAAATGCATTTTACGGCCCTAGGATCAAGCTTACCTCAGTTTGGAGAATGAAGATGAACAAAGGCAACACAGCCAAACACTCTTGGCTGAAGGATAAGAGATAGGTTAAAATGTGGGCAAAATTTTGTAAGGGTTTGAATAGGACTTTGGAATCCAAGGACTTTAGTGGGTAGTCTGTTCATCATAAATGTAGTTGTTAAGACAGCTCCCCCCAATATTTTTTGGAACATTATTCTGAAATAAAAGGGCTCTGGTTATAGCAAGAATATGTCCATTCTTCCTTTCTGAAAATAGAACAGATTTGGACATGGATATGTACAGTCACACACATAAGTAGCAACACATCTCCCAACAGCTTTCTCTCCATGGTTAAAAGTGCAGAGCTTGTCACATACTCTTGGTGTGCAATTCATCTGTGTTGAAGTCGTACAACTGTGAGCCTCCACCATTGTTGGTTCAGTTCCTGAAAATTATGAAACGATAATATTTATACTTGAGTTAAATCTTCCAAAAGAATAGATATTCATCAAAACAATTGAAACAAAAATTCTTTAAAAGATAGGATAGAAATTCACCCAAACTTACAATAAGGACAAAGAAAAGTACAAAGAAAATAAAACACTTCATTTTTACTTTTAAAAAAAATGATACTTTAAAAAAAAACTTTGGTGAGTATGTATTATCTATATTTATATCTATATATAGTGAATGAGAGATAGCAGCTATAGGTGGCGTTCAAGTACCTATAAACAAGAATGGTAATAAAGCTTAATTTAGATATTGAAAAATAATTCTTACGGAGAAATTAAATGAGGGTAAAATTTACATAGTTAGGAGCATGAAAGATAATGAAGCATATATGAAAATTCATTTTAAAATGTATAATTGTAATTATATTACAGTGCAAAATTATATTTCACGAGATAAATTCTGTATTTATGTGTATATATATATATAGACATGTATAAATATTACATTACTTACCAAATGAGGCAGATTTAATTCATTCATGTATGTTATAGATCAAATGCTTTCATATTCAAATAAGATTTGAAAAAAAGTGTTTATTAGAAATTTATAATATATGATAAGGTGGTTCTTCAACTCCACTTCCTCTGACCATACACACACTCAATCGAACATCGTTATAACACACAACATCCGACCTAGACTTTACGAACGAATATAGAATGTCAAATTTGTTACAAAAATAAAACGAAATATTTTGTAGAATTTCATATTCAAACATAAATAAAATGTTGTCTAAATACATGTAAGCCCAAGATTTAGTAAATAAAATCCTAAAACACACATAACATGTAAGCCTAATAGAAATAAGGTTTTTTTTTAAGTTTAGTAAGTGTGGGGGGAGTTTTATCTCAAAATTCCAGTCAAGAACAAAGAGCTCCTAATATCTAGTCAAATTAGATTGAGTTTAGGTGAAGCCCATTAATTTTCAGGTCAAGTGTAGATCAACGAAAAGCTCGGCATGTCCGAACCCATGACCATCCCTTGTTATGCTGTTGCCTATTGTTGTTAATTTATCAAATCTTTATCGAAACATGTGGAGGAATATTGAAAATTACCATTTATTTTATATTTTGTTTCGGAGGAAAATAGATGCAAAATTATAATTAAATTATAAATATGTTCAAATAATTATTTTAGGTATTTATTTGTAAGAAATTTATTTTTTGTATTTTTGTAGATGATATGGTATATAACGTATTATGATTGTGTTTGAAAATATGTAGAAGTTATTTTGGGAGATTTACAATTTAAACCTTTTAATAGATTAATTTAAGAATCAAAATAAAATTATTTACATTATACAAAATAAGATTTTTAAAATTAAATACATTATGCATTTTCTTGCATTTGTATGGAATTCTCGTAGGTGTTTGTTTCTTGTGTCGTGTACGTCCTAGAGCTTGGTAAATTTTTATATCTTGTAATCGTGTTGAATCAATTATTAATAAAATTAAGTAATACATAATTTATTACGTATTGTCATAGGTTATCATTTTCGTTGTGGTTATCATTAGTTGTATCGTTTGGTGAGCTTTTGAGCTATTGATATTTGGCCATTGAGAATGTATGCCTTGGTCCAATACCCCTAATTTTGTATTCCCCACCTCGTGGTATTAATATTATTAAAAATAAAAATTAAAACTTAGCAAATTTATTTTAAAATCATGTGAGCATACTTGTAATTCATATATGATTGGGTGTATGTATATCAATTAATAGCATTAGGGGAATTTAAGCCCCAAGTTTTTTCATAAAAATCAGTTGAACCCCTTCCACGAAAAATATTCTCAATTGAGTCATCAAAGATGAAAATTTCATCAATTAAGCCTTTTGACTAGAAAAAAACACTCTTTGACATTTATTATGTTATTTTTACTATTGACGACGTTGATATGGAAGTCTACATGTGCACGATTGTTGACATAGTAGAGAGACATAATTGACTTAATAAACTTTTGGTTGAAAAACTCTTTGTGAATGTTATATTTTTAAAACAAATGTCTATCTAAATTTTTGGAAAAAATCGAATTGAACAATTTTAATAATAAAATTTAATAGAAAAATATATATCGTACTGATAAATTTAGTTTTTATTCAATTATCTTATCTGTCAACGAAAAAAAGGCATTCATCTTCTCAAAAAGCAATTGAAATTAAAGTAAATTAAGCCAGAGTTGGACATGGATATGTACAGTCACACAAAGAAGTAGTAACACATCTCCCAACAGCTTTCTCTCCATGGTTAGAAGTGCAGAGCTTGTCACATGCTCTTGGTGTGCAATTCATCTGTGTTGAAGTCGTACAACTGTGAGCCTACACCATTGTTGGTTCAGTTCCTGAAAATTATGAAACGATAATATTTATACTTGAGTTAAATCTTCAAAAAAAAATAGATATTCATCAAAACAATTGAAACAAAAATTCTTTAAAAGGTAGGATAGAAATTCACCCAAACTTGCAATAAGGACAATGAAAAGTACAAAGAAAATGATAATTTAAAAAAAAAACTTTGGTGAGTTTGTATTATCTATATTTATATCTATATATAGTGAATGAGAGATAGCAGCTATAGGTAGCGTTCAAGTGCCTATAAACAAGAATGGTAATGAATCTCAATTTAGATATTGAAAAATTGTAACACCCGAGTTTAGAGGTTAGGTGAAAATAATATTTTAATATTATTTGGGCTCGGGTTTATAATTAAAATGATCCTTTAAAATTTCGGGTTTCAAAATAAATATTTGAAATGGGACCAAATTGATTTAATTGCAAGTTGAAGAGCTTTTTAAAGAACAAGGGAATAGCCATTCATTAATGGCCTTTTGGTAATTTACCCAGTTTTCAATTTAAAACCCCTTTATACAAATAAAACACCCATTTTACTATTCATCCCCTTCTTCTTCAACGGGAAAAGGAAGAGCTCTCTACCAAACACTATTCCATTCAAAAAGCTCCTCCATTTCAACTCCATTTTGAAAGGTAACAACGTTTTTGACTTCCCCTCAACTCCCTCTCTTTAAAAGTACCGTTTATTTTCATTTTCATGGAAGTTTTGGAAAATGGAATTTTGGAATATTTTGATTAAAAATGGAAAATTTATGTTGTTAAGTTAAATGATTTGATTTAATATGGTTAGTTATGATGTATAGAAGTCAAATGGTATAACATATGTGAATTTTGAATGATTTTGAACAATTTTCGGTTTTGGGTAAACATGGGGTTTTTGGAGGGTTTTGGGTGAGTTTTGGGGGTTGGTTTAGGTGGAATGTGATAGGCTTTTGATAGTACTATGGATAGGGATTGAATTGGGATCATTTGTGGGTGTAATGGAAGTTGGAAACATGGTTTTTGGACATGGTTTTGGGGCTGTCCGAGTTGGTTAAAAATGGGATTTGTTCATAGCTTGCAACATGGTAAATTGTGATTGAATTGTATTCCGGGTTGGTCTTTTGGTGTTGGGCTGATTTGGAATTGTTTGAAATGTGTTTGAGGTTGTTTAGAAGCGGAAATTGGTGTTGGAGAAGCTTCGGGAAGAAATCCGGGATTGTGAGAGTGGTGGCTTGCTTGGCTTGGAGCTTGGAAGCTTAGGTGAGTGGTTAAACGTTTTACATGGTTTTTAAATGGTTGGTTCGAGTATGTGGACTAGGTTGGGCTTGGTAGACCCACCTAGAGTTAGGATTAGGGTGGTAGCCTAATCCTAAACTTGATCTAGAGCCTTTGGATGAATTTAAATGTATGGATGTTTATGCCTCGTATGTCTTGTGATATGAATGCTTATGTATATTGTGTTATACATGTGAGATGAGGCATGTTTTGTAATGCTTAAGGCATGCATGGTGATGGTTCATGATTGTGTTCATGGTGAGTGCGTGCTAAGCACGGAATTGATTGAAATGAGTAATGTGGAATGAGTAAAATGTTGGCACTAGTATGCTTGAGTACAAATGATCGATCATTAGGATGTTAGTGTGTACACATGAGTCAAAAGTCGCGCGTGGCCTTGGTGGCGTTGAGTCACCAAGGAGGAGTACGGGCTCGCCCGGAAATTGTATTTATATATAGTCGATGATGAGTGGAATCCCATCGACGGGGCGTGAGGATGAGTGGAATCTCCTCCGTGAGACCGGCGATGAGTGTAATCCCACTGTGAGGTAAAGTGGTTGTTGGATGTGAGTTCCAACGTGTTTATCCGCGTATTCTGGTCATAGCTAGGTGCCAATGTTGATTGATATGTGTACCAATGTGTTGAGATATGTGATCCTTACTTGGATGTTTATATGTGTTTACATATGTTGTGAAATAGAGCTTGTGGAGCATGACATTTAATTGAATATTGTTCATGCATCTTTATCTTTTGGCTCTTGAGGAACCTTGGTAATTATGTGTTTACCTTGGCTAAGATCGTGCTTGGGCCCTGCAATGTTGAGGTTTGTTTGTAAGAGCTTACCCTCACTAAGCATCATTGCTTACGCTCTCTTTTTTCAGCATTGCAGATCCTTAGTTCGTGGGTTGCTAGTGCAAGTGGAGGGCCTCCAAGTGTGGTTGTTGACTTGAGTTCATCAAGTATGAATTTTTATGTTTTGGACATGTAATAGTTAAGCAATGGGATGTATGCTTTGTTGGTCGTGTAGGAGCATGTTTGGACTCCTTTGTTATGATGTTTTGTGTGGCTTGTTAAAGCCTTGTGTGGATTGTTAACCATGCCTAAATTGCTTACCATGAATGTTGGCTATGTGCCTTTTGAGATTACCTTTGTGTTTGAATGCTTAGATGTCATCCTTGATCAATTGCATGATTTCCTTAATGTATGTACATGTTGGGTGCTTGTATGGTAAAATATTGATCTGATAATGTTGTATGAATGCTGGTTTGGGTCAAGGGAAGCCTTATATTGCATTTAGGTTCGAGTCTTGTTTGTTTTTGCTGAGTTTGGGAGTCTTGCAGTGCAGGGGTATCGATACGATTGGACCCGTATCGATACGGCCTTCTTGTTTCAGGCCTCGCGCTTCGATACGCGAGGGGGCGTATCGATACCTTTTTGGTCACTGGAGACACTGTCGATTTTGGTATCGAAACGGGCCCCTGGCGTATCGATACGGTCTTTTAGCGTTGACCGTGAGGAGTTGACCGTTGGAAGGGCGTATCGATACGCTCGAGGGCTGTATCGATACGGTCTTCCTACGTTGACTCTGAGTGTTGACTTTGGTCAAGGCGTATCGATACCCTCCTTGGGAGTACCGATACCGCCTGCAGTTTAAGTTTAAATTGGGCTGTCAAATGTTGGTTTGGATTCGTTTGATTGTCTCGTGTATGTTGTTCCGCTGTTTGATCACTTAGGACTTAATACTCCTCTAGACAAGATTAAAATGAAAGAAAAAAATAGGGTTGCTAATCGAGGGGGAACCTTAACGGGTTTCGCTTCGGTTTTCCCCGTGTGGCCCACTCGGACCGGTCATCCGACCAGACCGGGACGAGGGGGTTACACTTGTTGGTATCAGAGCCTAAGGTTACCGAGACCTTGGGCAGGTAAGTGAGGTAAGTTCAAGTTTCGTATTGATATGCACGGTGTTTGCTTGCTTTGTAAGTATGATTGCTTGTTTGACAAGTATGTTGATTGTTTTGTTTCAAAGCATGTTGTGTAAGAGTCCCATTGCTACTATTACATTGGAAAAATGATTTTTAAGTGAGGGAACGTACTTGAACACTTGGAAGCCTTACCTTGCTAACCCAGCTTGTATGTTTTGTTGTTGTGGTTGTAGTTAATATCTGTGAGAGCGATGTCTAGGCCGAGGGGTAGGCCGAGAGTGGTTCGTCAGGAACCACGGGTTGCGGCTCCTGTTGAGCCGGTGATTGGAGTGGAGGCTCATTTGGAGGGGCCTGAGGTTGCTGGAGTTGGATTACTTCCACCACCTCCACCACCACCACCTCCCCACCTGGAGATGGAGGCACGGATGGAGCTGAAGGAGAGGGACCTCAAGGTTGCCAAGGTGGCCAAGGTCCGGCCGGAATCGATATGACTCCGCTAGTGCAAGCTATAGCGGGAGCATTTCAGGCCGCAGTTGCGGGAGCTCAGGCTGCAGCTCAGCCTAGGTGTGACGATGCCAGTCTACCTTTGGAGAGGCTCCGTAGCTTGGGGGCCGAGGAGTTTAGGGGATCTACTCCGGAGAGGTCGGAGTTATGGTTGGAGAAGACAGTTCATATCTTGGCTCAGATGGGTTGTGCGGGCGCATGTAGATTGGGTTGTGTGATCTCGTTGCTTCAGGGTGATGCCTACACCTGGTGGGTCACCATTACTGTTGGGGTTCCAGAGGAAGAGATTGGTTGGGATTTCTTTGAGTCAGCCTTCAGAAAGAAGTATTTGGGACCGAGGTACTTGGATGAGAAGAAGCAAGAGTTTATGGCCCTTACTCAGGGAGATGCTTCTGTGATCGATTATGAGATCCGTTTTGTTCGTTTGAGTCAGTACGCTCCCGAGTTGGTTCCTACTGAAGTGGAACGCTGTAACCGTTTCCGCTATGGGTTGAACGAAGAGGTTAAGAGGTACACGCTAGCTTCTGACTACTCAGAATTTGATGTATTGGTCGCGAGGGCCAAGGACTTAGAGCATAGTTTGGGTTCGGCCAAACGATCTGGTGGTTCTAGTTCTGGCAAGAGGCATAACCACTTTGATGGTAGAGATGCCAAGAGGCATAGAAGTGGCGGACATCAGTTTGATCAGAGACGTGGCGGTGGCCACCATGGTAGGGGCCATCAGGGCCATAGAGGAGGAGGGCGCTTGCCCGAGTGTACACGATGTGGGAGACAGCACGCTGGTGAGTGTTGGGGTAACTTCCATGCTTGTTGGAACTGTGGTTCGAGGGACCACTTTAGGAGGGATTGTCCGCATCAGGCGGCACAAGCACCGAACATTGCTCAGGCTCCTGCGAGAGCGAATTATTTTCAGAGAGGCCGTGGGCGCGGTCGTGGCTACTTCCAGCCTAGGGCTGATGCACCTAGGGTAGATGCTCAGAGGAACCTTGCTCATGTTGTGGCAGTGCAGCCAGAGGCGGGAGGACCAGCGAGAGTTTATGCTTAGAGGGAGGCCGGGAACGACACTGATCTGATAGCAGGTAATTTCGAGTTACAGTCTATGTCTTTGCTTTCTTTGGTTGATTCGGGTTCTACACATTCGTACATTTTGAGTGAGCATGCACAGAAGTTAGATATCCATGTTGAGATCTTAGATGTAGGTATGCATGTTATTATTTCTTTTGGTGAGACAGTTGTGGTTAGACGTATGTATAGGAGATGTCCACTGAAGATTCAGGGTCATGTGTTCTCAGTTGATATGATGGAACTTCCTTTCTATGATTTCGATATTATTTTGGGTATGGACTGGTTGGTTGAGCATCGGGCTAGTGTGGATTTTGAGACAAATAGAATTTCCTTGAAACTTTCTGATGACTACGAGGTAGTAGTAGTAGGCGAGAACATTAAGTTCTTGTCTAATGTGGTGTCAGCTTTAGAGGCTCATAGGTTGATGGACTCCGGATGTGGGGCCTACTTAGCGTATGTTATGAATCCGAATATGAGTGAAGCTAGACCGAAAGATATCATAACAGTATGTGACTTTCCGGATGTGTTTCCTGAAGAGTTGCCGGGTTTGCCTCCTGATAGAGATTTTGAGTTTGTGATTGAGACAGTTTCAGGGTCTAATCCAGTTTCGATAGCTCCGTATCGTATGGCTCCGAAAGAGTTGAAAGAATTGAAGAGTCAGTTGCAAGAATTATTAGACCGTGGTTTTATTAGGCCTAGTAGTTCTCCTTGGGGTGCTCCCGTGTTGTTTGTGAAAAAGAAAGATGGTAGTATGCGCATGTGTATTGACTATAGACAGTTGAATCAGTTGACTGTGAAGAACAAGTATCCGTTGCCTCGTATATAGACCTGGCAAACTTGACCCGAGACCCGAAAACCGAACCGATTTACCCGAACCGAACCCGAAACCGAACCGAACATGCTTACCCGAAATTTGACCCGAAACCCGAAACCGAACCGAAACCGAACCGAAAATGAACTGATTTTTAGTTGAACCGAAATGGACCCGAACCGATAGACCCGAATCGAATGAAACCGAACCGAATGGACCCGAACCGAAGACAACCCGAAATAAATAAAAGATATTAATAGAAATAAAAAAAGATGAGATATGAACAATCGCACAACTCACCAAAAAGTTAAATATATTGGCTTTATAAAGCCATATAAAGGGTGTAAAAAAACTGACCAACCTAAAAACTTGATTAAAACCGACCGATCTCCCATCAACCAGAAATTGACCCGAACCGATCCGAACCGAACAGAACCGAAAATCAACTGAACCGAAAATCAACCGACCCGAAAATCAACCGAACAATAGAACCGAACTGGAACCGAACCGAACCGAACCCGAACCGAACCGAATCTGAACCGAATGATATCAGACCCAAAATAACCGAAACCGAAACCGAAATGACCCGAACCGAACCTGAACCGATTGACCCGTTTGCCACCTCTACTCGTATAGATGATTTGTTTGATTAGTTGAGAGGTGCTTCAGTGTTCTCGAAGATAGATTTGAGATCCGGGTACTACCAGTTAAAGGTGAAAAAGTGTGATGTTCTGAAGACAGCTTTTAGGACTAGATATGGTCACTACGAGTTTCTTGTGATGCCATTTGGGCTCACGAATGCACCTGCAACATTCATGGACATGATGAACAGAATTTTTAGAGACTATCTAGACCGTTTTGTAGTTGTTTTCATTGATGACATACTTGTGTACTCGAAGACAGAAGAAGAACATGATGAACACTTGAGATTTGTTTTACAGAGGTTGTTGAGCAATCAGTTGTATGCGAAGCTTAGTAAATGTGAGTTCTGGATTCAAGAGGTTGTATTTCTTGGCCATGTTGTTTCGGCCGAAGGTATCCGAGTTGATCCATCAAAGATTGAGGCGATTGTTGAGTGGAAACAACCTAAGTCCGTGACCGAGATTAGGAGTTTCCTAGGATTAGCCGGTTACTATAGGAGATTTGTTGATGGTTTCTCTAGAGTAGCTGCTCCTTTGACTAAATTGTTGCAGAAAGGAGTTAAGTTTGAATGGTCAGATGCAAGACAGAAGGCCTTTGAGAAATTGAAAGAAGCTTTGAAAAATGCTCCAGTGTTAGTGCAAACTGTTTCAGGTAAGGAGTTTGTGATTTACAGTGATGCTTCCTACGTAGGCTTAGGATGTGTTTTGATGCAAGAGAGAAGAGTTGTTGCTTATGCTTCTAGACAGTTGAAGGTTCATGAGAAGAACTATCCTACTCATGATATAGAGCTAGCCGCAGTTGTGTTTGCATTGAAGATTTGGCGTCATTATTTGTATGGTGAGAAGTGTATAGTTTACACCGTTCACAAGAGCTTGAAGTATTTGATGGCACAGAAGGAGTTGAACTTGAGACAAAGAAGATGGCTAGAGTTGCTAAAAGATTATGATTTGACCATCGAGTACCATCCGGGTAAAGCAAATGTAGTAGCCGATGCCTTGAGTAGGAAAGTGGCCGTAGAGTTGAGAGCTATGTTTGCTAGATTGAGTGTGTCCGATGATGGTGGTTTGATCACCGAGTTGCAAGTGAAGCCTTCTTTGATTCAGTCGATTAGAGAGAAGCAGTTGCAAGATGTGAGTTTAGTTCCTCATGTTCAAGACATAGCCGAAGGAAGATCGACCGAGTACAGTTTCAGTGGTGAGAACTTGTTGTGCTTTAGAGATAGAATTGTTGTACCAGAAGATGTTGAGTTGAGACGTCAGATTCTGAGTGAAGCACATTCGAGTCCCTTTTCTATGCATCCGGGTAGTACCAAAATGTACCGAGATTTGAAAAATGACTACTTCTGGGTTGGTTTGAAGAAAGATGTAGCCGAGTATGTGAGCCGATGTATGGTTTGTCAGAGAGTGAAGGCAGAACATCAGGTTCCTTCAGGTTTGTTACAGCCTTTGAAGATTCCGGAATGGAAATGGGAGAGAATCACCATGGATTTTGTATCAGGGTTGCCTTTGTCTCCTTCGAAGAAAAATTTAGTGTGGGTGATTGTTGATAGGTTCACTAAGTGTGCTCACTTCTTAGCAGTGAACACTACGGATTCCTTAGACAAGTTGGCAAACTTGTACATCCGTGAGATTGTGAGGCTTCATGGAGTTCCGAAGTCTATTGTTTCAGATAGGGATCCTAGATTTACTTCGAGATTCTGGGGTTGCTTGCATAGTGCTCTAGGTAGCCGTTTGCATTTCAGTACGTCATATCATCCGCAGTCCGATGGGCAGTCAGAGCGAGTGATACAGATTCTGGAGGATATGCTTCGTTGTTGTGTGATTGACTTCCAGGGTTCTTGGGAGAAGCACTTACCGTTAGTTAAGTTTGCTTACAACAACAATTATCAGTCTAGCATTCAGATGGCTCCCTATGAGGCTTTGTATGGTAGACGATGTAGGACTCTGATTTGTTGGGCTGAAACAGGTCAGAGATTGTTGCCTATGCCGGATTTGCTTAAGGGGATTACCGACAAGGTGAAGTTGATTTGTGATCGTTTGAAAGCCGCTTCCGATCGTCAGAAGTCTTATGCGGATTTGAAGAGGAAAGAGATTGAGTACTCAGTGGGTGAGAAAGTGTTTCTGAAAGTATCTTCGTGGAAGAAGGTAATGAGATTCGGCCGGAAGGGCAAGTTGAGTCCGAGGTTCATTGGTCTGTATGAGATAGTTGAGCGGATTGGGCCTGTAGCTTATCGTTTGAGGTTACCTTCTGAGTTAGAGAAGATCCATGATGTCTTTCATGTGTCCATGCTTAGGAGATATAGATCGGATCCTTCTCATGTTATGCCCGTTGAGGAGATAGAGTTAAATCCGGATTTGTCCTATAAAGAAGAACCCGTTGAGATACTTGCTTCTGATAGCAAGGTGTTGTGTGGCAAGACCATATAGTTGGTCAAGGTGTTATGGAGGTATAGAGGTGTGGAAGAGGCCACGTGGGAGAGGAAAGCGGATATGGTTGAGCAGTTTCCGTATTTGTTTCCATCAGGTAATTTCGGGGACGAAATTCCTTAAGTGGGAGAGAGTTGTAACACCCAGGTTTAGGGGTTAGGTGAAAATAATATTTTAATATTATTTGGGCTCGGGTTTATAATTAAAATGATCCTTTAAAATTTCGGGTTTCAAAATAAATATTTGAAAAGGGACCAAATTGATTTAATTGCAAGTTGAAGAGCTTTTTAAAGAACAAGGGAATAGCCATTCATTAATGGCCTTTTGGTAATTTACCCATTTTTCAATTTAAAACCCCTTTTATACAAATAAAACACCCATTTTACTATTCATCCCCTTCTTCTTCAACGGGAAAAGGAAGAGCTCTCTACCAAACACTATTCCATTCAAAAAGCTCCTCCATTTCAACTCTATTTTGAAAGGTAACAATGTTTTTGACTTCCCCTCAACTCCCTCTCTTTAAAAGTACCATTTATTTTGATTTTCATAGAAGTTTTGGAAAATGGAATTTTGGAAGATTTTGATTAAAAATGGAAACTTTATGTTGTTAAGTTAAATGTTTTGATTTAATATGGTTAGTTATGATGTATAGAAGTCAAATGGTATAACATATGTGAATTTTGAATGATTTTGAGCAATTTTCGGATTTGGGTAAACATGGGGCTTTGGAGAGTTTTGGGTGAGTTTTGGGGGTTGGTTTAGGTTGAATTTGATAGGCTTTTGATAGTACTATGGATAGGGATTGAATTGGGATCATTTGTGGGTGTAATGGAAGTTGGAAACATGGTTTTTGGACATGGTTTTGGGGCTGTCCGAGTTGGTTAAAAATGGGATTTGTTCATAGCTTGCAACATGGTAAATTGTGATTGAATTGTATTCCGGGTTGGTCTTTTGATGTTGGGCTGATTTGGAATTGTTTGAAATGTGTTTGAGGTTGTTTAGAAGAGGAAATTGGTGTTGGAGAAGCTTCGGGAAGAAATCCGGGATTGTGAGAGTGGTGGCTTGCTTGGCTTGGAGCTTGGAAGCTTAGGTGAGTGGTTAAACGTTTACATGGTTTTTAAATGGTTGGTTCGAGTATGTGGACTAGGTTGGGCTTGGTAGACCCACCTAGAGTTAGGATTAGGGTGGTAGCCTAATCCTAAACTTGATCTAGAGCCTTTGGATGAACTTAAATGTATTGATGTTTATGCCTCGTATGTCTTGTGATATGAATGCTTATGTATATTGTGTTATACATGTGAGATGAGGCATGTTTTGTAATGCTTAAGGCATGCATTGTGATGGTTCATGATTGTGTTCATGGTGAGTACATGCTAAGCACGGAATTGATTGAAATGAGTAATGTGGAATGAGTAAAATGTAGGCACTAGTATGCTTGAGTAAAAATGATCGATCATTAGGATGTTAGTGTGTACACATGAGTCAAAAGTCGAGCGTGGCCTTGGTGGCGTTGAGTCACCAAGGAGGAGTACGGGTTCGCCCGGAAATTGTATTTATATATAGTCGATGATGAGTGGAATCCCATCGACGGGGCGTGAGGATGAGTGGAATCCCCTCCGCGAGACTGGTGATGAGTGTAATCCCACCGTGAGGTAAAGTGGTTGTTGGATGTGAGTTCCAACGTGTTTATCCGCGTATTCGAGTCATAGCTAGGTGCCAATGTTGATTGATATGTGCACCAATGTGTTGAGATATGTGATCCTTACTTGGATGTTTATATGTGTTTACATATGTTGTGAAATAGAGCTTGTGGGGCATGACGTTTAATTGAATATTGTTCATGCATCTTTATCTTTTGGCTCTTGAGGAACCTTGGTAATTATGTGTTTACCTTGGCTAAGATCGTGCTTGGACCCTGCAATGTTGAGGTTTGTTTTTAAGAGCTTACCCTCACTAAGCATCATTGCTTACGCTCTCTTTGTTCAACATTGCAGATCCTTAGTTCGTGGGTTGCTAGTGCAAGTGGAGGGCCTCCAAGTGTGGTTGTTGACTTGAGTTCATCAAGTATGAATTTTTATGTTTTGGACATGTAATAGTTAAGCAATGGGATGTATGCTTTGTTGGTCGTGTAGGAGCATGTTTGGGCTCCTTTGTTATGATGTTTTGTGTGGCTTGTTAAAGCCTTGTGTGGATTGTTAACCATGCCTAAATTGCTTACCATGAATGTTGGCTATGTGCCTTTTGAGATTACCTTTGTGTTTGAATGCTTAGATGTCATCCTTGATCAATTGCATGATTTCCTTAATGTATGTACATGTTGGGTGCTTGTATGGTTAAATATTGATCTGATAATGTTGTATGAGTGCTGGTTTGGGTCAATGGAAGCCTTAAATTGCATTTAGGTTCGAGTCTTGTTTGTTTTTGCTGAGTTTGGGAGTCTTGCAGTGCAGGGGTATCGATACGATTGGACCCGTACCGATACGGCCTTCTTGTTTCATGCCTCGCGTTTCGATACGCGAGGGGGTGTATCGATACCTTTTTGGTCACTGGAGACACTGTCGATTTTGGTATCGAAACGGGCCCCTAGCGTATTGATACGGTCTTTTAGCGTTGTCCGTGAGGAGTTGACCGTTGGAAGGGCGTATCGATACGCTCGAGGGCTGTATCGATACGGTCTTCCTACGTTGACTCTGAGTGTTGACTTTGGTCAAGGCGAATCGATACCCTCCTTGGGAGTACCGATACCGCCTGCAGTTTAAGTTTAAATTGGGCTGTCAAATGTTGGTTTGGATTCGTTTGATTGTCTCGTTTATGTTGTTCCGCTGTTTGATCACTTAGGACTTAATACTCCTCTAGACAAGATTAAAATGAAAGAAAAAAAATAGGGTTGCTAACCGAGGGGGAACCTTAACGGGTTTCGCTTCGGTTTTCCCCGTGTGGCCCACTCGGACCGGTCATCCGGCCAGACCGGGACGAGGGGTTACAAAAATAATTCTTACGGAGAAATTAAATGTGGGTAGAATTTACATAGTTAGGAGCACGAAAGATAATGAAGCATATATGAAAATTCATTTTAAAATGTATAATTGTAATTATATTACGGTGCAAAATTATTTTTCACGAGATAAATTATGTATTTATGTGTATATATATATATAGACATGTTTAAATATTATATTACTTACTAAATGAGGCAGATTTAATTCATTCATGTATGTTATAGATCAAATGCTTTCATATTCAAATAAGATTTGAAAAAAGTGTTTATTAGAAATTTATAATATATGATAAGGTGGTTCTTCAACTCCACTTCCTCTGACCATACACACACTCAATCGAACATCGTTATAACACACAACATCCGACCTAGACTTTACGAAGGAATATAGAATGTCACATTTGTTACAAAAATAAAACGAAATATTTTGTAGAATTTCATTTTCAAACATAAATAAAATGTTTTCTAAATACATGTAAGCCCAAGATTTAGTAAATAAAATCCTAAAACACACATAACATGTAAGCCTAATAGAAATAAGTTTTTTTTTAAAAAGTTTAGTAAGTGTGGGGAGAGTTTTATCTCAAAATTCCAGTCAATAACAAAGAGCTCCTAATATCTAGTCAAATTAGATTGAGTTTAGGTGAAGTCCATTAATTTTCAGGTCAAGTGCAGATCAACGAAAAGCTCAGCATGCCCGAACCCATGACCATCCCTTGTTATGTTGTTGCCTATTGTTGTTAATTTATCAAATCTTTATCAAAACATGTGGAGGAATATGGAAAATTACCATTTATTTTATATTTTATTTCGGAGGAATATAAATGCAAAATTATAATTAAATTATAAATATGTTCATTTAACACCCCAAAACCCTAGATTTGAAAAACATCCTTAATTTAGAAACCTAATTTTGAAATCCCTAAATTCAAAACTCTTTTTATTTGAGAATTTTAATTCAAGAACCCTAATTTTTTTTTGAATGGACTAAATAAATTTTTTTATTAAACTTGAAAGTCAATATGAGATTTCTTAAAAGTTTAAGGACCCATATGAAAATAACCCATTGTTTTAAAAGAAAGTTTAATTTGAACTTTATTAATCGATTTATCTTATTATTATTATTATTATTATTATTATTATTATTATTATTATTATTATTATTAATTTACCATATTTATTTGAAATTCTAAACCTAACGCAATTGTAAATCCTACCGTCCAACTATATATATAAAGTTAAAGTTATACCTAAGGAGAAATAAAAAAAGAGTCGCATGTCCTTTTCCCTTTTCACAAACCTGTGAAAATCGTTTGGTTCTCTGCATCCTCTCATCACTAAAATTACACAACTTCGTGTAATCTTAAAATCAAGGCCATAAGTTGGAGTTAGGCTTTTGTGTAGATTTCAACAACGCCCGTACCTACTCTCGACTGTGCTCACACATTCTACAACCTTAGGCTTAGTCCGGTACCGAGACAATTGAATCTATTACTTCTGATTATGGAAAATCACATCATTCTATAGGTTGAGTATAGCTTGGCTACGGTGTGTTTTCTTCCGGTGCTATAATTAAATTATATGCTATTTTTCTATGTGTTGGTATTTTACTTCTTGTGTGATTATTTATATGTATTATGAATTTTATGGTTGACATCACATGCATAAGTTTTCAGAATATGTTTTTACTATGATTTACAAACCGTGATTTATGGACTACGATTTATGAACTATGATTTATGGACTATGATTTATGAAGTATGTTTACAGAATATTGGATTTATGAAATTTTGTTTATGAAATTTGATTTCTAAGCATCATACCATTGTATGAGCATGGTTGGGATTTGTTCGGGGAAGTTCAGTGGTTTCACCCTTCGGGCTGAATTCCACTTCGGATTGGCGGTTGTAGTGAGGAGTTCTGGGCAACTTTCCTCTTGGCGGATGTAGTTGGGTGCATTGCATTGTGCTTGTGATTTATGTGTTATGCTTTAAAGAATTTTAAGAAAATATTACTATATTTTTACGACTATGATTTTCTTGCACTTTAGAGACACACTAAGCTCTTTAGCTTACTCCCCCATAGTTTCCTCTTACAGATATCTTTGAGCTTTAGGCGACGTGGTACTTGGAGGATCTCAATTTTATTCGGTTATATTATTATTCAGTACGAGACTATTTTAGTTTAATCAAGTTTCTATTTATTATTTTGGGACATGAATGAAATTTTGGACTATTTATGTTTTGGGATTATTTTTAACATTCATTTACTATTACTTTAATTCAGAGATTTTATATAGATATTCAAATATTTATTATGATATTTATATTTATATTTATTATTAAATTTATGTTAATTTATTTTAATTAAAGTATAATTTTTAAAATTAGATTTCTTGAGGGAAAAGTTTTCAACGGTGACTTCCTAAATTTGGTCTTTTCTTCTAGGCCGGGTTTAGGGGGTTACAGTTCAATTAATTATTTTAGGTATTTATTTGTAAGAAATTTATTTATTTGTATTTTTTTAGATGATATGGTATATAACGTATTATGATTGTGTTTGAAAATATGTAGAAGTTTTTTAGGAGATTTACAATTTAAACCTTTTAATCGATTAATTTAAGAATCAAAACAAAATTATATACATTATACAAAAATAAGATTTTTAAACTTAAATACATTACGCATTTTCTTGCATTTGTGTGGAATTCTCGTAGGTGTTTGTTTCTTGTGTCGTGTACGTCCTAGAGCTTGGTAAATTTTTATATCTTGTAATCGTGTTGAATCAATTATTAATAAAATTAAGTAATACATAATTTATTACGTATTGTCATAGGTTATCATTTTCGTTGTGGTTATCATTAGTTGTATCGTTTGGTGAGCTTTTGAGCTATTGATATTTGGCCATTGAGAATGTTTGCCTTGGTCCAATACCCCTAATTTTGTATTCCCCACCTCGTGGTATTAATATTATTAAAAATAAAAATAAAAATTTACTTAGCAAATTTATTTTAAAATCATGTGAGCATACATGTAATTCATATATGATTGGGTGTATAAATATATCATTTAATAGCATTAGGGGAATATAAGCCCCAAATTTTTTCATAAAAATCAGTTGAACCCCTTCCACAAAAAATATTCTCAATTGAGTCATCAAAGATGAAAATTTCATCAATTAAGCCTTTTGACTAGAAAAAAACACTCTTTGACATTTATTATGTTATTTTTACTGTTGACGACGTTGATATGGAAGTCTACATGTGCACGATTGTTGACATAGTAGAGAGAATTAACTGACTTAACAAAATTTTGGTTGAAAAATCTTTGTGAATGTTATATTTTTAAAAACAAATGTCTATCTAAATTTTGGGAAAAAACCGAATTGAACAATTTTAATAATAAAATTTAATAGAAAAATATATATCGTACTGATAAATTTAGTTTTTATTCAATTATCTTATCTCTCAACGAAAAAAGAGCATTCATCTTCTCCAAAAGCAATTGAAATTAAAGTAAATTAGACCAGAGTTGGACATGGATATGTACAGTCACACACAAAAATAGTAACACATCTCCCAACTGCTTTCTCTCCATGGTTAGAAGTGCAGAGCTTGTCACATGCTCTTGGTGTGCAATTCATCTGTGTTGAAGTCGTACAACTGTGAGCCTCCACCATTGTTGGTTCAGTTCCTGAAAATCATGAAAGGATAATATTTATACTTGAGTTAAAACTTCAAAAAAATAGATATTCATCAAAACAATTGAAACAAAAATTCTTTAAAAGATAGGATAGAAATTCACCCAAACTTGCAATAAGGACAATGAAAAGTACAAAGAAAATAAAACTCTTCATTTTGACTTTTAAAAAAATGATAATTTAAAAAAAAACTTTGGTGAGTATGTATTATCTATATTTATATCTATATATAGTGAATGAGAGATAGCAGCTATAGGTAGCGTTCAAGTGCCTATAAGCAAGAATGGTAATGAAGCTTAATTTAGATATTGAAAAATAATTCTTACGGAGAAATTAAATGTGGGTAGAATTTACAAAGTTAGGAGCCTGAAAGATAATGAAACATATACGAAAATTCATTTTAAAATGTATAATTGTAATTATATTACGGTGTAAAATTATATTTCATGAGATAAATTCCGTATTTATGTATGTATATGTAAATATATATATATAGACATGTTTAAATATTATATTACTTACCAAATGAGGCAGATTTAATTCATTCATGTATGTTATAGATCAAATGCTTTCATATTCAAATAAGATTTGAAAAAAGTGTTTATTAGAAATTTATAATATATGATAAGGTGGTTCTTCAACTCCACTTCCTCTGACCATACACACACTCAATCGAACATCGTTATAACACACAACATCCGACCTAGACTTTACGAAGGAATATAGAATGTCACATTTGTTACAAAAATAAAACGAAATATTTTGTAGAATTTCATTTTCAAACATAAATAAAATGTTTTCTAAATACATGTAAGCCCAAGATTTAGTAAATAAAATCCTAAAACACACATAACATGTAAGCCTAATAGAAATAAGTTTTTTTTTAAAAAGTTTAGTAAGTGTGGGGAGAGTTTTATCTCAAAATTCCAGTCAATAACAAAGAGCTCCTAATATCTAGTCAAATTAGATTGAGTTTAGGTGAAGTCCATTAATTTTCAGGTCAAGTGCAGATCAACGAAAAGCTCAGCATGCCCGAACCCATGACCATCCCTTGTTATGTTGTTGCCTATTGTTGTTAATTTATCAAATCTTTATCAAAACATGTGGAGGAATATGGAAAATTACCATTTATTTTATATTTTATTTCGGAGGAATATAAATGCAAAATTATAATTAAATTATAAATATGTTCATTTAACACCCCAAAACCCTAGATTTGAAAAACATCCTTAATTTAGAAACCTAATTTTGAAATCCCTAAATTCAAAACTCTTTTTATTTGAGAATTTTAATTCAAGAACCCTAATTTTTTTTTGAATGGACTAAATAAATTTTTTTATTAAACTTGAAAGTCAATATGAGATTTCTTAAAAGTTTAAGGACCCATATGAAAATAACCCATTGTTTTAAAAGAAAGTTTAATTTGAACTTTATTAATCGATTTATCTTATTATTATTATTATTATTATTATTATTATTATTATTATTATTAATTTACCATATTTATTTGAAATTCTAAACCTAACGCAATTGTAAATCCTACCGTCCAACTATATATATAAAGTTAAAGTTATACCTAAGGAGAAATAAAAAAAGAGTCGCATGTCCTTTTCCCTTTTCACAAACCTGTGAAAATCGTTTGGTTCTCTGCATCCTCTCATCACTAAAATTACACAACTTCGTGTAATCTTAAAATCAAGGCCATAAGTTGGAGTTAGGCTTTTGTGTAGATTTCAACAACGCCCGTACCTACTCTCGACTGTGCTCACACATTCTACAACCTTAGGCTTAGTCCGGTACCGAGACAATTGAATCTATTACTTCTGATTATGGAAAATCACATCATTCTATAGGTTGAGTATAGCTTGGCTACGGTGTGTTTTCTTCCGGTGCTATAATTAAATTATATGCTATTTTTCTATGTGTTGGTATTTTACTTCTTGTGTGATTATTTATATGTATTATGAATTTTATGGTTGACATCACATGCATAAGTTTTCAGAATATGTTTTTACTATGATTTACAAACCGTGATTTATGGACTACGATTTATGAACTATGATTTATGGACTATGATTTATGAAGTATGTTTACAGAATATTGGATTTATGAAATTTTGTTTATGAAATTTGATTTCTAAGCATCATACCATTGTATGAGCATGGTTGGGATTTGTTCGGGGAAGTTCAGTGGTTTCACCCTTCGGGCTGAATTCCACTTCGGATTGGCGGTTGTAGTGAGGAGTTCTGGGCAACTTTCCTCTTGGCGGATGTAGTTGGGTGCATTGCATTGTGCTTGTGATTTATGTGTTATGCTTTAAAGAATTTTAAGAAAATATTACTATATTTTTACGACTATGATTTTCTTGCACTTTAGAGACACACTAAGCTCTTTAGCTTACTCCCCCATAGTTTCCTCTTACAGATATCTTTGAGCTTTAGGCGACGTGGTACTTGGAGGATCTCAATTTTATTCGGTTATATTATTATTCAGTACGAGACTATTTTAGTTTAATCAAGTTTCTATTTATTATTTTGGGACATGAATGAAATTTTGGACTATTTATGTTTTGGGATTATTTTTAACATTCATTTACTATTACTTTAATTCAGAGATTTTATATAGATATTCAAATATTTATTATGATATTTATATTTATATTTATTATTAAATTTATGTTAATTTATTTTAATTAAAGTATAATTTTTAAAATTAGATTTCTTGAGGGAAAAGTTTTCAACGGTGACTTCCTAAATTTGGTCTTTTCTTCTAGGCCGGGTTTAGGGGGTTACAGTTCAATTAATTATTTTAGGTATTTATTTGTAAGAAATTTATTTATTTGTATTTTTTTAGATGATATGGTATATAACGTATTATGATTGTGTTTGAAAATATGTAGAAGTTTTTTAGGAGATTTACAATTTAAACCTTTTAATCGATTAATTTAAGAATCAAAACAAAATTATATACATTATACAAAAATAAGATTTTTAAACTTAAATACATTACGCATTTTCTTGCATTTGTGTGGAATTCTCGTAGGTGTTTGTTTCTTGTGTCGTGTACGTCCTAGAGCTTGGTAAATTTTTATATCTTGTAATCGTGTTGAATCAATTATTAATAAAATTAAGTAATACATAATTTATTACGTATTGTCATAGGTTATCATTTTCGTTGTGGTTATCATTAGTTGTATCGTTTGGTGAGCTTTTGAGCTATTGATATTTGGCCATTGAGAATGTTTGCCTTGGTCCAATACCCCTAATTTTGTATTCCCCACCTCGTGGTATTAATATTATTAAAAATAAAAATAAAAATTTACTTAGCAAATTTATTTTAAAATCATGTGAGCATACATGTAATTCATATATGATTGGGTGTATAAATATATCATTTAATAGCATTAGGGGAATATAAGCCCCAAATTTTTTCATAAAAATCAGTTGAACCCCTTCCACAAAAAATATTCTCAATTGAGTCATCAAAGATGAAAATTTCATCAATTAAGCCTTTTGACTAGAAAAAAACACTCTTTGACATTTATTATGTTATTTTTACTGTTGACGACGTTGATATGGAAGTCTACATGTGCACGATTGTTGACATAGTAGAGAGAATTAACTGACTTAACAAAATTTTGGTTGAAAAATCTTTGTGAATGTTATATTTTTAAAAACAAATGTCTATCTAAATTTTGGGAAAAAACCGAATTGAACAATTTTAATAATAAAATTTAATAGAAAAATATATATCGTACTGATAAATTTAGTTTTTATTCAATTATCTTATCTCTCAACGAAAAAAGAGCATTCATCTTCTCCAAAAGCAATTGAAATTAAAGTAAATTAGACCAGAGTTGGACATGGATATGTACAGTCACACACAAAAATAGTAACACATCTCCCAACTGCTTTCTCTCCATGGTTAGAAGTGCAGAGCTTGTCACATGCTCTTGGTGTGCAATTCATCTGTGTTGAAGTCGTACAACTGTGAGCCTCCACCATTGTTGGTTCAGTTCCTGAAAATCATGAAAGGATAATATTTATACTTGAGTTAAAACTTCAAAAAAATAGATATTCATCAAAACAATTGAAACAAAAATTCTTTAAAAGATAGGATAGAAATTCACCCAAACTTGCAATAAGGACAATGAAAAGTACAAAGAAAATAAAACTCTTCATTTTGACTTTTAAAAAAATGATAATTTAAAAAAAAACTTTGGTGAGTATGTATTATCTATATTTATATCTATATATAGTGAATGAGAGATAGCAGCTATAGGTAGCGTTCAAGTGCCTATAAGCAAGAATGGTAATGAAGCTTAATTTAGATATTGAAAAATAATTCTTACGGAGAAATTAAATGTGGGTAGAATTTACAAAGTTAGGAGCCTGAAAGATAATGAAACATATACGAAAATTCATTTTAAAATGTATAATTGTAATTATATTACGGTGTAAAATTATATTTCATGAGATAAATTCCGTATTTATGTATGTATATGTAAATATATATATATAGACATGTTTAAATATTATATTACTTACCAAATGAGGCAGATTTAATTCATTCATGTATGTTATAGATCAAATGCTTTCATATTCAAATAAGATTTGAAAAAAGTGTTTATTAGATATTTATAATATATGATAAGGTGGTTCTTCAACTCCACTTCCTCTGACCATACACACACTCAATCGAAAATCGTTATAACACACAACATCCGACCTAGACTTTACGAACGAATATAGAATGTCACATTTGTTACAAAAATAAAATGAAATATTTTGTAGAATTTCATATTCAAACATAAATAAAATGTTGTCTAAATACATGTAAGCCCAAGATTTAGTAAATAAAATCCTAAAACACACATAACATGTAAGCCTAATAGAAATAAGGTTTTTTTTTTAAGTTTAGTAAGTGTGGGGGGAGTTTTATCTCAAAATTCCAGTCAAGAACAAAGAGCTCCTAATATCTAGTCAACTTAGATTGAGTTTAGGTGAAGTCCATTAATTTTCAGGTCAAGTGCAGATCAACGAAAAGCTCGGCATGTCCGAACCCATGACCATCCCTTGTTATGTTGTTGCTTATTGTTGTTAATTTATCAAATCTTTATCGAAACATGTTGAGGAATATAGAAAATTACCATTTATTTTATATTTTGTTTCGGAGGAAAATAGATGCCAAATTATAATAAAATTATAAATATGTTCAAATAATTATTTTAGGATTGTGTTTGAAAATATGTAGATGTTTATTGGGAGATTTAAAATTTAAACCTTTTGATCGATTAATTTAAGAATCAAAATAAAAGTATATACATTATACAAAAATAAGATTTTTAAAATTAAATACATTATGCATTTTCTTGCATTTGTATGGAATTCTCGTAGGTGTTTGTTTCTTGTGTCGTGTACGTCCTAGAGCTTGGTAAATTTTTATATCTTGTAATCGTGTTGAATCAATTATTAATAAAATTAAGTAATACATAATTTATTACGTATTGTCATAGGTTATCGTTTTCGTTGTGGTTATCATTAGTTGTAACGTTTGGTGAGCTTTTGAGCTATTGATCTTTGGCCATTGAGAATGTTTGCCTTGGTCCAATACCCCTAATTTTGTATTCCCCACCTCGTGGTGTTAATATTATTAAAAATAAAAATTAAAACTTTCTTAGCAAATTTATTTTAAAATCATGTGAGCATACATGTAATTCATATATGATTGGGTGTGTATATATCATTTAATAGCATTAGGGGAATATAAGCCCCAAATTTTTTCATAAAAATCAGTTGAACCCCTTCCACAAAAATATTCTCAATTGCGTCATCAAAGATGAAAATTTCATCAATTAAGCCTTTTGACAAGAAAAAAACACTCTTTGACATTTATTATGTTATTTTTACTGTTGACGACGTTGATATGGAGGTCTACATGTGCACGATTGTTGACATAGTAGAGAGACTTAACTGACTTAATAAACTTTTGGTTGAAAAAATCTTTGTGAATGTTATATTTTTAAAAACAAATGTCTATCTAAATTTTGGGAAAAAATCGAATTGAACAATTTTAATAATTAATAGAAAAATATATATCGTATTGATAAATTTAGTTTTTATTCAATTATCTTATCTCTCAACGAAAAAAGAGCATTCATCTTCTCCAAAAGCAATTAAAATTAAAGTAAATTAGACCAAAGTTGGACATGGATATGTACAGTCACACACAGAAATAGTAACACATCTCCCAACAGCTTTCTCTCCATGGTTAGAAGTGCAGAGCTTGTCACATGCTCTTGGTGTGCAATTCATCTGTGTTGAAGTCGTACAACTGTGAGCCTCCACCATTGTTGGTTCAGTTCCTGAAAATCATGAAACGATAATATTTATACTTGAGTTAAATCTTCGAAAAAATAGATATTCATCAAAATAATTGAAACAAAAATTCTTTAAAAGATAGGATAGAAATTCACCCAAACTTGCAATAAGGACAATGAAAAGTACAAAGAAAATAAAACTCTTCATTTTGACTTTTAAAAAATGATAATTTTAAAAAAAAAACTTTGGTGAGTATGTATTATCTATATTTATATCTATATATAGTGGATGAGAGATAGCAGCTATAGGTAGCGTTCAAGTGCCTATAAACAAGAATGGTATTGATGAGTGCTCAAATATGACATATTTCATTTGTTATTTTTCTAGTTGTTTGGACTTCTTGCTGCTTAATACATGCTGTTTTCGTTATATTTTGTGCAGGAATCCAATTCTGGAAATAGCAGTGAAAATGGGGCATTTCTGCAGTTTTTATTATAATTCTGTCATGACTGGCATCATGGGCACGACACCAGGCACGACGCGTCTGACGTGGCAGTGACGTGGCAATGACGTGGAGACTCCTAGAAGCTTCTGGAACGTTCTGAGAGATCTTATCAGCTTATCCGATTATATTCCTGCATTTAAATTTCAAAACATTTGAATTATTTATCTTTTGTTTATTATTTTAAATTATCTTATCATTTTATCTTTGTAAATCTAAAGCCTATAAATACCACCCTTGGTAAAGGCTTGGATCATTCAATTCATCTTCTGTTTTTGAGTTTTTACCTTTGTAAACATTTTTAGTTTTAATTCAAGTTCTTTTTCTTCATTTTCTTGTTTCATTTATTTTATGTTATTTAATTATTTTTTCAAAACCAAGTTAAGCATGATAATCAATATCATGCTTAGCTAAATTTCTTGAGCCAAGAGCTAGCTAAATCAATTCTAATCGTGAGAATTGAAACATTGCCTGTAACACCCGGGTTTAGGGGTTGGGTGAAAATAATATTTTAGTATTGTCTCGGGTTTCGATTCTAGTATTTTAATTAATAAAGTAATGGTTTGGGCCTCGGGTTTTAAGATTTGGACCAATTTTAAATTGAGCCCAAAAGCCATGGATGGCACCTATTGTGGTTTCCCTTTTTCTTTAAGGGCATTTTGGTCTTTGAACATTAAATTTAAACAATTATAAATAAAGGATGATTCATCATCTTCTTCCTCTCCCTTCCATTTTATTCCAACGACAAGAACACCTCTCCCTCTTCAAATACTATTTCATCTCCTTCCTCCCTCGTTTTGGCTCGGTTTTGAAAGGTAATTACGTTTTTGACTTGCTCTCAACTTCCTCTCTTCAAAAGTACAAGTAGTTTTCATTTTCATCCATGTTTTAGAAATTGGATTTTTGGGAGATTTGAATAAAAATGGTAGTTTTATGGTGTTTAACTTAAGATTTTGACTTGATATTGTTAGACATGATGTTTATGAACCAAATGGACCAACATATATAATTTTTGAGGTGTTTTATAAAATTTCCGAATTTGTGTTTTGGAGGGTTTTTAGGAGGGTTTTTAGTTGAGTTTTGGGTGTGGTTTGTGTTGGAAATTGAGGGTTGATGTTAGGGTATTGGTTGGGGGTCATTTTGGAAGCATTTGGAAGTGTTAAATGTGTTGGAATCATCGGTTTTGGACTGTGCTAAAGGGCTGCTCGGGAATGGCTTTTTAGGGGTTGTTCTTGGTTTGAAAAACAAGTGGTTGATGTTTGAATTTCATTCCGGGTTTGCTACGTTGTGTTGTGGACTGATATAAGGTTAATTTACTTGTGTTGAGATGATTAGGAGCAATGATTTGCATTGGTAAAGTCTCGGGATCGATTTCGGAAGTCATGAAGGCTTGAGTCGGCTTTGCTTGATTTGCTTACGGAAGTGAGGTGAGTGGTTAAATATTTCTAAATGGTTTTCAAGTGTTGGTTCAAGCATGTGAACTAGGTTGGGATTAGTAGACCCACCTAGAGTTGGGATTAGAGTGGTAGCCTAATCCCAAGCTTTAATTAGAGACTTTGGTTGCACTCTTTAATGGTCGTATATGCCTCGTGTTAAATTGTGATGGTGTTGGTTATATATGTTGTATACATGTATGTTGAGGCATGATGGATGTATTGTTACATGCATGTTGATGATAAATGTGATGGAAATATACATATGACATATGAGGTGATATTTGTGTTATTGAGATGCATGTAGTGTTGACATGTGTAATGATGTTAGGGGGTGATTGCTTGATCCGAGGATCATGGTGAGTACGTGCTAAGCACGGAAGTTGATAATAAATGATATTGTGGAATGTATTAGTATTGGCACTAGTATACTTGGGTACAAATGATCGATCATTAGGATGTTAGTGTGTACACATGAGTCAAAAGTCGCGCGTGGCCTTGGTGGCGTTGAGTCACCAAGGAGGAGTACGGGTACGCCCGGAAATTGTATTTACATTAGTCGGTGATGAGTGGAATCCCATCGACGGGCGTGAGGATGAGTGGAATCCCCTCCGCGTGAGATGAGGCGTGAGGATGAGTGGAATCCCCTCCGCGTGAGATGAGGCGTGAGGATGAGTGGAATCCCCTCCGCGTGAGATGAGGCGTGAGGATGAGTGGAATCCCCTCCGCGTGAGATGAGGCGTGAGGATGAGTGGAATCCCCTCCGCGAGAACGGTGATGAGTGGAATCCCACCGCCAGGTAATGGTTGTGTTGTTGGATGTGAGTTCAACGGTTATCCGTGTATTCGAGTCATAGCTAGGTGCCAATACAGATTGTAGTTATGTTGCCATTATATGGTTAATTGTGAGCTAATGAGATTTGTGATGTGTTGCTAACATGGTTTAATATATATGATTTCATGTATTGTGGTTTTAAACATGTTGAGCCTGACATGACATTGATTATATGTTCATGCATCATTTATGATCATGGCTCGTGTGGACCGGAGGTATGAACATGCATTTTATCTCAGTTGTATCTCGTGTTTGGACCCTGCATTGTTGAGGTTGTTTTTAAAGAGCTTACCCTCACTAAGCTTTTATGCTTACGCTCTCTTTTGTTCGACAATGCAGATAAATAGCTTGTGGGTGGCAAAGGCAAGGAAAGGTCTCCAAGTGTTGCTTTTGGTGAGCTCAATGTATGAGTTTTGAGTAATAGAATGTAATAGTTAAGCAATGGGATAGGTATTGATGATTTGAGTTTTGATGAATGTCGATATGTGTTATTGATTTAAATGCCTTGTTGTATGTTGAAGTGGTGTGGCTCTTGGATGCCTTGTTGAATTGTAAAGCTTGCTTATGATGCATGACTTGTATGCCTATATGTTTGGTTGCTAAGGCATGAAATCTTAAGTGCTTGTATGACCATATATGCATAAATTGCTCTTTTGTTAGAATGCCATGTATGAATGCTTTAATCCATGTTTGAGTGATTCCTCTGGCTTAAATATGTGTGCTTACATGCTTGTATATGCTTAGGTGAGTCGAGAATTGCATCTAGAGTCGTGTTTGAGGTCGTTTAGCTGAAAATTGTGGACTTACAGTGCAGGGCGTATCGATACGCCTAAGGGCTGTATCGATACGGCCTTGCTCAAAGGAAACAATTTTGGCTGGGCGTATCGATACGTGGGGCGTATCGATACGGTCAAAACTCTCTGAAATTCAGGTTAGGCTGGGCGTATCGATACACAAGGGTGTATCGATACCCTCTTAACTCTCTGTAATCTTGGGGAGTTGTGGAGTGCATGGCGTATCGATACGGTGTCCAAGCGTATCGATACGGTTCAACCTAGTTGACCAAGTGGTGTTGACCGAGAAGGGCGTATCGATACGCTCAAGGGCTGTATCGATACGGTCCTCTTATGTTGACCATAGGGTCTTGACCTTGGTCAAGGCGTATCGATACCCTCTGAAGGCGTATCGATACGCACTGCTTAAAAAGGATAAATGGGTTGTTTTAATGTGCTGATTTGGTTTGTCGTTGATATATCTTTCGTGTTTCCGCTGTCGTGCTTCACATAGGACTTAATAAGGCATCTAGGCAAGATTAATTAATGAAAAAAAATAGGGTTGCTAACCGAGGGAGAGTTCCTTAGGGAGTTTTCACTCGGTTTTCCCCGTGTGACCCACTCGGACCGGTCATTAGTCCAGACCGGGACGAGGGGGTTACATTTGTTGGTATCAGAGCTTAAGGTTTCCGAGACCTTGGGCAGGTAAGTGAAGTAAGTTGTGTTTTATGATTGATATGCACGGTGTTTGCTTTTCATGTAAGCATGTTGCTTGTTATTCGAGTATGCTATAATGAATGATTGCTTGTGTGACAAGTATGTTGGTTGTTCGTTTAAAACCATGTTGCTCGTTACCAGTGTATGTTGTGATGTGTGATTGTCTGATTGAGAACGTATGTTGTTTGATCGTACGCATATGTTTACTTGTTTAGCAAGTAAGCTTTGTTATACGCTTGGTTGAGCATGTATGGGTGTTGAATTGTTTGAAGCATGTTTAGTAGAGTCCCATTGCTACTATTACATCGAAAAAGAGATTTTTAAGTGAGGGAAACATACTTGAGCCACTTGGAAGCCTTGCCTTGCTAACCCAATCTTGTATGTTTTACTGTTGATATTGTTGTTGATTTAATTGCTTTCCGGTAAGTAGAAGTCGTAGTTTCTGAAAGGGTGGACGATGTTGAGGGAGTCCATCGCCTTAGTTAGAGAGGTGTGGTCGTACCGGAATTGAGGTACAATTTGTCCGTTTGAGACGGCGTGTATATGGGTTGATTCTTGTGGATGAGGGATGGTGTGATCAACTTTGGCATCAGTTGGTAAGAAGAAGTGAAGGCCTATGAGTGGGGGTCAGAGTAGTTTGATTGTTTTATCGAATGAGCCCTTGGTACAGTATCAAGTTGTTTCCTCCAGTTGATTCTGAATCTGTATCTCGGTACATTGTTAGCAAGTATGCAAGTGGAATATGCCTGGTGAAATGTTAGTTGGTGACCGTTGGGGTTCGGCCTACGATTTTAATGCAAGACAGCCGGTCAGTGTTCGTGAGTGGGAGCTAGTTTGTGTGATTGGGCCAGTGTGCGTCTGAGTTGTCTTTCAGTTAGAAGGAGAGATGAAGTCACTTCCGATATAGTCGAGTCGAGAAGGAAGTCTTGAGCTTTAACTCCAGATTGTTTGGTAGTGGGATGTTTTGAGCCGTCCGGACCAATGTTATAGAACAAGTCTAGCATGACTGTTAGTGTATGATCAGAATTGAATCTTGAAGTTACGAGATGCTCTAAGAACAGTTTAGAAGAGTCAGATTTTGTTGAAGAACCAGTCTGAAAACAAGAGGACTGAAGACTATCAGTTGTGCACAGGTGTAGATACCATTTCTTCGGATTTGTCCTTTTCGTGTGAGCATGCGAAGAAAATTTGATGTACGTGATGAGACCTTAGAAGTAGGGACACAGGTGACTAGACCTTGTGGTGAGATAGTGATGGCCAGGAAGATATACGGAAGATGTTTGTTGATGGTTCAGGGTTACATGTATGCAGTAGATGTGAAGTGATCGTCTTCCTACAGTTTGGAGGTACGTTTTGACAAGGTTTGGCTTGAAGAGCATAGAGTTAGTGTATACGTTGAGACAAAGAGAGAGTTGCCTTGAAGTTGCAGATTTCTGTGAACTGTAGTAGTAAGTGAAGATGTAAACTTCTTATCGAATGTTGATCCAGTTTAGAGATCAAAGGTTGATTGAGTTTAGTTGACAGACTTGCTTAGCAAGTGTAATGTATTTGATTTTTGAATGAAGATTAGACAGCAGAATGCTAGAATAGTTTGTGTTTATCTAGAAGTGTTTACAAGAATTACCCAGTTTGTTTCTTGACAGAAAAGAAGAGCTTATTATTGATACCGTCTCTGAGTTTGCTTCTGCTTTGATTTTTTTTTATGTGTCTTATGGTTCCTGAAAGAATTGAGAGTGTTGAAGAATCAATTATGAGTTTGTTAGACCGTAAGTTCATTAGGCCTAGTACGTCATCTTAGAGTATAACAGTACAATTTGTGAAGAAGAGAGAAGACAATACAAGAACGTGATTAGATTTCAGACAGTCGAAACAAGTGACAGTGAATGATTAGCATCAGTTTTCGAGTGTCAGTGAATTGTTGATCAGTTAGTGTGTGCTTCAGTCTTTTTGAAGATTAATTGGAGATCCGTTTACTACCAGTTGAAAGTGAGAAAATTTGAAGTACCGAAGACAGCTTTATGGGCGATATGTGATCACCTTGAGCTCTGAGTTATGCCGTTTTGTTTGACTAGTGTATTAGTTACCTTCATAGAGGTTGAACAGAATAATTCCCGAGTTCCTTGATCAGTTAGTAGTAGTTCTCATAGTTGACTCATGAGTATATTCAAGTACCGAAGAAGACCATGACAGGCTTTAGAATTAGTGTTGTAGATCCTATTAGAAAATCAGTTGTATGCCAAGTTGAGCAAACGTGAACTCTGAGTTAATGA
The DNA here is from genome assembly GCA_030270665.1 of Hibiscus trionum. Taxonomy (NCBI): domain Eukaryota; kingdom Viridiplantae; phylum Streptophyta; class Magnoliopsida; order Malvales; family Malvaceae; genus Hibiscus; species Hibiscus trionum. Next base: position 44,954,189 of record BSYR01000026.1, on the reverse strand, counting down.
GGATGTTCTCCTAGGACGTGTAGGTCAGTCGAGTGTATCAGAGTAAATCCCAAGTAGGCAGAAGAAGATGTGAGTCGGAAGAAACTGAAAACTGTGACATATATCTATAGTTCCTAGGTCTAGCATTTTTACTCTCAGAGAATTGTGAATAGTCTTTCGAAGATAGCTGCTCCCTTGAACAAGTTGCTACAGAAGAATGTTCAGTTGGTCAGATGCAAGACAATGAGCCCTTGAGAAACCGAAAGAACTTTGAAGAGAGCTTCGACCTTGAAATATTGGATGTTTTAGGAAGGGTTGAACTTGAACAGTATGAGTTGTTAGAATTGCTTGAAGACTGTAATCTCAAGCTTGAGTGTCATCCGAAGAGAGTTAACGCAGTGACCGATGCTTTGAGTTGTATTTGTCGATAGATTAGTAGCCGAGTTGCGAGCTGTGTTTGCCGGATTCAGTTTGGCAATGATAGTGGTTCTGTGGTCGAGTTCGGGTTAAACCTACTTTGAGTTAGATGCTTAGAGAGAAACAGTTGTAAGACAGGTTCTTGGAACCTCACGTGCAAGAATTAGTGAAAGGAGATCTCTAGAATACAGTTTCAGAGATGATAGAGCTTTGCAGTTCAGAGATAGAATAGTGGTGCCGACTAACATAGTGTTTTGAGACGTACTGTTTTGGCCGAAGCACATGGCAGTTCTTGTGTATTGCATCAGAATAGTGTGAAGACATATTGTAGGTTGAAGATGAGTACTCCTGGATTGAGTTGATGGATAATGTGGTCCTTTATACATGTTCAAGCTACTGGTACCGTGAGTAAGAGGACGGAGTTGTGTCTTAGCAAGAGTGTGAGTTGTGCAGTGTCTTACTTTCGATAGTGGACCATAGAGGTTCAAGATTTCAACTAAATTTTTGAAGATGTCTGCATAGTGTTTGGTTAATTGATGAAGACAGAGGATCAGTTAGAGAAAGTTATGAGTCAAGTGTTCAAGCAGTATTGTATGATTTTGTGAGTCGGGCTATTTCGGTTGTTTGTTTGTTGCAGTTACCACCATAGTTAGAAGGAAGTATGTAATGTGTTTTATGTATCTATGATTCAGAAATGTGAGTCAGATCTGTCCCGTACTATGTTTGTAGAAGAGATTGAGTTGAATTTAAATTGACCAGTTATGAAGAACCAGTTGAGGTCGTAGCATCAGATAGCTAATGTTGTGTGGGAAGACTACCGAGTTGGTTAGTATGTTATGGTGAGAAGGTAAGTGTGGAAAAAGCAGTTTCCATGGCTCTTCATGTTCGATGAATTTCGAGGACGAAATTTCCTTAAGTGGGGGAGAGTTGTAACACCCGGGTTTAGGGGTTGGGTGAAAATAATATTTTAGTATTGTCTCGGGTTTCGATTCTAGTATTTTAATTAATAAAGTAATGGTTTGGGCCTCGGGTTTTAAGATTTGGACCAATTTTAAATTGAGCCCAAAAGCCATGGATGGCACCTATTGTGGTTTCCCTTTTTCTTTAAGGGCATTTTGGTCTTTGAACATTAAATTTAAACAATTATAAATAAAGGATGATTCATCATCTTCTTCCTCTCCCTTCCATTTTATTCCAACGACAAGAACACCTCTCCCTCTTCAAATACTATTTCATCTCCTTCCTCCCTCGTTTTGGCTCGGTTTTGAAAGGTAATTACGTTTTTGACTTGCTCTCAACTTCCTCTCTTCAAAAGTACAAGTAGTTTTCATTTTCATCCATGTTTTAGAAATTGGATTTTTGGGAGATTTGAATAAAAATGGTAGTTTTATGGTGTTTAACTTAAGATTTTGACTTGATATTGTTAGACATGATGTTTATGAACCAAATGGACCAACATATATAATTTTTGAGGTGTTTTATAAAATTTCCGAATTTGTGTTTTGGAGGGTTTTTAGGAGGGTTTTTAGTTGAGTTTTGGGTGTGGTTTGTGTTGGAAATTGAGGGTTGATGTTAGGGTATTGGTTGGGGGTCGTTTTGGAAGCATTTGGAAGTGTTAAATGTGTTGGAATCATCGGTTTTGGACTGTGCTAAAGGGCTGCTCGGGAATGGCTCTTTAGGGGTTGTTCTTGGTTTGAAAAACAAGTGGTTGATGTTTGAATTTCATTCCGGGTTTGCTACGTTGTGTTGTGGACTGATATAAGGTTAATTTACTTGTGTTGAGATGATTAGGAGCAAGGATTTGCATTGGTAAAGTCTCGGGATCGATTTCGGAAGTCATGAAGGCTTGAGTCGGCTTTCCTTGATTTGCTTACGGAAGTGAGGTGAGTGGTTAAATATTTCTAAATGGTTTTCAAGTGTTGGTTCAAGCATGTGAACTAGGTTGGGATTAGTAGACCCACCTAGAGTTGGGATTAGAGTGGTAGCCTAATCCCAAGCTTTAATTAGAGACTTTGGTTGCACTCTTTAATGGTCGTATATGCCTCGTGTTAAATTGTGATGGTGTTGGTTATATATGTTGTATACATGTATGTTGAGGCATGATGGATGTATTGTTACATGCATGTTGATGATAAATGTGATGGAAATATACATATGACATATGAGGTGATATTTGTGTTATTGAGATGCATGTAGTGTTGACATGTGTAATGATGTTAGGAGGTGATTGCTTGATCCGAGGATCATGGTGAGTACGTGCTAAGCACGGAAGTTGATAATAAATGATATTGTGGAATGTATTAGTATTGGCACTAGTATACTTGGGTACAATTGATCGATCATTAGGATGTTAGTGTGTACACATGAGTCAAAAGTCGCGCGTGGCCTTGGTGGCGTTGAGTCACCAAGGAGGAGTACGGGTACGCCCGGAAATTGTATTTACATTAGTCGGTGATGAGTGGAATCCCATCGACGGGCGTGAGGATGAGTGGAATCCCCTCCGCGTGAGATGAGGCGTGAGGATGAGTGGAATCCCCTCCGCGTGAGATGAGGCGTGAGGATGAGTGGAATCCCCTCCGCGTGAGATGAGGCGTGAGGATGAGTGGAATCCCCTCCGCGAGAACGGTGATGAGTGGAATCCCACCGCCAGGTAATGGTTGTGTTGTTGGATGTGAGTTCAACGGTTATCCGTGTATTCGAGTCATAGCTAGGTGCCAATACAGATTGTAGTTATGTTGCCATTATATGGTTAATTGTGAGCTAATGAGATTTGTGATGTGTTGCTAACATGGTTTAATATATATGATTTCATGTATTGTGGTTTTAAACATGTTGAGCATGACATGACATTGATTATATGTTCATGCATCATTTATGATCATGGCTCGTGTGGACCGGAGGTATGAACATGCATTTTATCTCAGTTGTATCTCGTGTTTGGACCCTGCATTGTTGAGGTTGTTTTTAAAGAGCTTACCCTCACTAAGCTTTTATGCTTACGCTCTCTTTTGTTCGACAATGCAGATAAATAGCTTGTGGGTGGCAAAGGCAAGGAAAGGTCTCCAAGTGTTGCTTTTGGTGAGCTCAATGTGTGAGTTTTGAGTAATAGAATGTAATAGTTAAGCAATGGGATAGGTATTGATGATTTGAGTTTTGATGAATGTCGATATGTGTTATTGATTTAAATGCCTTGTTGTATGTTGAAGTGGTGTGGCTCTTGGATGCCTTGTTGAATTGTAAAGCTTGCTTATGATGCATGACTTGTATGCCTATATGTTTGGTTGCTAAGGCATGAAATCTTAAGTGCTTGTATGACCATATATGCATAAATTGCTCTTTTGTTAGAATGTCATGTATGAATGCTTTAATCCATGTTTGAGTGATTCCTCTGGCTTAAATATGTGTGCTTACATGCTTGTATATGCTTAGGTGAGTCGAGAATTGCATCTAGAGTCGTGTTTGAGGTCGTTTAGCTGAAAATTGTGGACTTACAGTGCAGGGCGTATCGATACGCCTAAGGGCTGTATCGATACGGCCTTGCTCAAAGGAAACAATTTTGGCTGGGCGTATCGATACGTGGGGCGTATCGATACGGTCCCAACTCTCTGAAATTCAGGTTAGGCTGGGCGTATCGATACACAAGGGTGTATCGATACCCTCTTAACTCTCTGTAATCTTGGGGAGTTGTGGAGTGCATGGCGTATCGATACGGTGTCCAAGCGTATCGATACGGTTCAACCTAGTTGACCAAGTGGTGTTGACCGAGAAGGGCGTATCGATACGCTCAAGGGCTGTATCGATACGGTCCTCTTATGTTGACCATAGGGTCTTGACCTTGGTCAAGGCGTATCGATACCCTCTGAAGGCGTATCGATACGCACTGCTTAAAAAGGATAAATGGGTTGTTTTAATGTGCTGATTTGGTTTGTCGTTGATATATCTTTCGTGTTTCCGCTGTCGTGCTTCACATAGGACTTAATAAGGCATCTAGGCAAGATTAATTAATGAAAAAAAATAGGGTTGCTAACCGAGGGAGAGTTCCTTAGGGAGTTTTCACTCGGTTTTCCCCGTGTGACCCACTCGGACCGGTCATTAGTCCAGACCGGGACGAGGGGGTTACATTGCCTAAATTCCTTCGGGAATACATTTTTATCTTTCGGTTTAGATAGTTTGGCAATCGGCCTTACTAAAGTTTTTAATCGTTTTTCAAATCAAAAAGAGCTCGTTGATCTGGAATCGTTTAAAACATAGTTGGGAGGAAGGATCGGCCTGTGGCAATTTCGACTTCCTGTGAACACTCTTAGCGGCGGTCCGCTAAGGAAAGATAAAATCAGAAGCGATTCTTTTTTAAGACAATTTCTGAGTCGGGCTTTTCCTGCTTTCAAAACTAAACACTTTAACGGCGATAGACGTGGCTAATTTGTTTAAGAATCAACCTTCGAAGATAGTCTTGGGAGGATTGGTTACTCGAGAGAGAAGCAAGTTGCGACGGGTTGGGCCTCGCAGACTGTAACCGACATGATCCCCGGAGTAAAAATCTATTTCAATGATCGAGGGAATTGACAAGGCTAGCTCGAGGCTAATTTGCATATTTGGTTTTTCCTACTATTTTCTTTAAATTCTTGCATTTTATCTTATTACTTCACTCAATATCAGATCACCCCCCCTTTTTTTATTTCCTTGTCTTTCAGATATTCCTGGGATTTCGGATTCAACAAATTCAAGTCGACAATTCCATCTAATCTCCCTGCGGATCGACCCTCTTTCCATATACTACTTAATTTCTTTATTTTATTAATTGTTGAAAGAGGTTAATTATTTATTTATTTTGACCGGTTAAACGACGACTTGTCAGGTATTGAAGCTTAATTTAGATATTTAAAAATAATTCTTACGAAGAAATTAAATGTTGGTAGAATTTACATAGTTAGGAGCGTGAAAGATAATGAAGCATATATGAAAATTCATTTTAAAATGTATAATTGTAATTATATTACGGTGCAAAATTATATTTCACGAGATAAATTCTGTATTTATCTATCTATATATATATATATATATATATATATATATAGACATGTTTAAATATTATATTACTTACCAAATGAGGCAGATTTAATTCATTCATGTATGTTATAGATCAAATGCTTTCATATTCAAATAAGATTTGAAAAAAGTGTTTATTAGATATTTATAATATATGATAAGGTGGTTCTTCAACTCCACTTCCTCTGACCATACACACACTCAATCGAACATCGTTATAACACACAACATCCGACCTAGACTTTACGAACGAATATAGAATGTCCCAATTGTTACAAAAATAAAACGAAATATTTTGTAGAATTTCATATTCAAACATAAATAAAATGTTGTCTAAATACATGTAAGCCCAAGATTTAGTAAATAAAATCATAAAACACACATAACATGTAAGACTAATAGAAATAAGATTTTTTTTTAAGTTTAGTAAGTGTGGGGGGAGTTTTATCTCAAAATTCCAGTCAAGAACAAAGAGCTCCTAATATCTAGTCAAATTAGATTGATTTTAGGTGAAGTCCATTAATTTTCAGGTCAAGTGCAGATTAGCGAAAAGCTCGCCATGTCCGAACCCATGACCATCCCTTGTTATGTTGTTGCCTATTGTTGTTAATTTATCAAATCTTTATCGAAACATGTGGAGGAATATGGAAAATTATCATTTATTTTATATTTTGTTTCGGAGGAAAATAGATGCAAAATTATAATTAAATTATAAATATGTTCAAAAAATTATTTTAGGTATTTATTTGTAAGAAATTTATTTTTTGTATTTTTATAGATGATATGGTATATAACGTATTATGATTGTGTTTGAAAATATGTAGAAGTTTTTTGGGAGATTTACAATTTAAACCTTTTAATCGATTAATTTAAGAATCAAAATAAAATTATATACATTATACAAAAATAAGATTTTTAAAATTAAATACATTATGCATTTTCTTGCATTTGTGTGGAATTCTCGTAGGTATTTGTTTCTTGTGTCGTGTACGTCCTAGAGCTTGGTAAATTTTTATATCTTGTAATCGTGTTGAATCAATTATTAATAAAATTAAGTAATACATAATTTATTACGTATTGTCATAGGTTATCATTTTCGTTGTGGTTATCATTAGTTGTATCGTTTGGTGAGCTTTTGAGCTATTGATATTTGGCCATTGAGAATGTTTGCCTTGGTCCAATACCCCTAATTTTGTATTCCCCACCTCGTGGTATTAATATTATTAAAATAAAAATTAAAACTTTCTTAGCAAATTTATTTTAAAATCATGTGAGCATACATGTAATTCATATATGATTGGGTGTATATATATCATTTAATAGCATTAGGGGAATATAAGCCCCGAATTTTTTCATAAAAATCAGTTGAACCCCTTCCACAAAAAATATTCTCAATTGAGTCATCAAAGATGAAAATTTCATCAATTAAGCCTTTTGACTAGAAAAAAACACTCTTTGACATTTATTATGTTATTTTTACTGTTGACGACGTTGATATGGAAGTCTACATGTGCACGATTGTTGACATAGTAGAGAGACTTAACTGACTTAATAAACTTTTGGTTGAAAAAATCTTTGTGAATGTTATATTTTTATAAACAAATGTCTATCTAAATTTTGGGAAAAATCGAATTGAACAATTTTAATAATTAATAGAAAAATATATATCGTACTGATAAATTTAGTTTTTATTCAATTATCTTATCTCTCAACGAAAAAGAGCATTCATCTTCTCCAAAAGAAATTGAAATTAAAGTAAATTAGACCAGAGTTGGACATGGATATGTACAGTCACACACATAAATAGTAACACATCTCCCAACAGCTTTCTCTCCATGGTTAGAAGTGCAGAGCTTGTCACATGCTCTTGGTGTGCAATTCATCTGTGTTGAAGTCGTACAACTGTGAGCCTTCACCATTGTTGGTTCAGTTCCTGAAAATCATGAAACGATAATATTTATACTTGAGTTAAATCTTCAAAAAAATAGATATTCATCAAAACAATAGAAACAAAAATTCTATAAAAAGATAGGATAGAAATTCACCCAAACTTGCAATAAGGACAATGAAAAGTACAAAGAAAATAAAACTCTTCATTTTGACTTTTAAAAAATGATAATTTAAAAAAAAAACTTTGGTGAGTATGTATTATCTATATTTATATCTATATATAGTGAATGAGAGATAGCAGCTATAGGTAGCGTTCAAGTGGCTATAAACAAGAATGGTAATGAAGCTTAATTTAGATATTGAAAAATAATTCTTACGAAGAAATTAAATGTGGGTAGAATTTACATAGTTAGGAGCATGAAAGATAATGAAGCATATATGAAAATTCATTTTAAAATGTATAATTGTAATTATAATACGGTGCAAAATTATATTTCACGAGATAAATTCCGTATTTATGTATATATATATATATATATATATATATAGACATGTTTAAATATTATATTACTTACCAAATGAGGCAGATTTAATTCTTTTTTTTTATCAGCAAGCGATGCATATTATTAATGAAAATATACAACGCAAGTCGAAACATGCGCCTCATCAAAAACCTCCCTAAGCCTAACGGAGGAAAAGAGTACGACATGTCGACTTAAAAGAAAACAAGGACCCCTCCCCCTACAAATCATCAGATCGAAGCATGAAATAAAGAGACCCGAGACACCCCTTCCTTTGCTAACGCGTCAGCTAACCCATTCGCCTCCCGAAAAATGTGAGAAAAGCACACAGATCCTAACGTCAAAGTAGCACGGTCGATCACACGGAAATACTCCCACAAACGCCAAGGGTGGCGCTCTACCTGCAACACCCACCCAATTGCCACTTTGGAATCTGACTCAACAATAAGAGGACGATCAGCCCATTTAGACGCAACAAAATAATCCAAAGCAAAAGCTATCGCCCGAATCTCAGCAACATTAGAATCAAGAGAACCAAGCGGCCCTGAAAACAATGCGAGGATACGACTCTGAGCATCACGCAACACTCCCCCGAAGCCCGCAGGCCCCGGCTTCCCACGAGCAGAACCATCCACTGAAAATTTTAACGTTACCCCGATCGGGGGTTCCCAACACACTCCCAATCGGACCATCGGTTTATCAAACCCTTCCCGATACAAACTCGGACAGTCCCACCAAAGAGCTTCACTGACCGACAATCCCTCCTTAAGGGTCTTCACCCAATAAAAGGAACGTAACTTTACCAAGAAACCTATTTCCGCTGCCGGGATAACCTTTCCATTAAACACAAAGTCATTGCGTGCAAGCCACAACGACCACAACAGTGCCGCGACACTCGACACCCATAGCTTCCTCAAAGTTCCTGTAAACGAACAATGCATATCCGGAAGAAGGAAATCCGCTAATGATTTAGGCAATGGCAAAGCAATCGCCCACCACCCTCGAAACCAATTCCACAATCCTTGAGCAAACGGGCATGAGTAAAACAAATGCTCAATGTCTTCCTCCCTCTCGCGGCACCAACTACACAAGCCTTGGTGTTCGCCCAAATCAATTCCACGAATCCGCAGAAACGGAAACGTAGGTAAGCGACGCAACCAAGCAAACCACAAGAACGCCTGAACCTTAGGGGGAACCAAGACTTTCCACGCAAAACAGTCCCCAAACTCACTTTTACCCGCCTTGTCCATCATAAGCAAATGGGACAGCCCTTTGACAGAGAAAATCCCATGCTTATCCGGCGTCCAGACAAGCATATCCAGCTCACCTTGTCGCAGCTGTACACGACACAACAATGACCAAAGATCCTGCAGTTGTCGCGCCTCAAAGGAACGTAGGCTACGACAAAACAAATCACCCCACCTATCATGTTGAAAATGCCCCTCGACAGCAATGTCCACAACTAGTGCTAACCGATCAACCACAATCGAGAACAGGCGAGGAAAAACATCTTTTAGCGGCTGCTCAACACACCAAGCATCAAACCAAAACAACACTCGTTCCCCCGAGCCCACCTTCCAAATAAACGGATTCTCACCCATGTGCTTTTGCACACCCTTCGAACTAACAGTCTGCACAATCCGTTTCCAAATCACAGACATCGGTCCCCTAACCGAATTATTAAACCTCCACCATTGAGCCGCCTCACCATACTTTGATACAATAATAGCTCGCAACAACGATGTTGCATCACTAGCATATCTCCACGACCAGTTTGCCAATGGTGCCTTGTTTCGAACCTCCAAATCAGCCACTCCCAATCCGCCAAGATGGCAGATTTAATTCATTCATGTATGTTATAGATCAAATGCTTTCATATTCAAATAAGATTTGAAAAAAGTGTTTATTAGATATTTATAATATATGATAAGGTGGTTCTTCAACTACACTTCCTCTGACCATACACACACTCAATCGAACATCGTTATAACACACAACATCCGACCTAGACTTTACGAACGAATATAGAATGTCACATTTGTTACAAAAATAAAACGAAATATTTTGTAGAATTTCATATTCAAACATAAATAAAATGTTGTCTAAATACATGTAAGCCCAAGATTTAGTAAATAAAATCCTAAAACACACATAACATGTAAGACTAATAGAAATATGGTTTTTTTTTTTAAGTTTAGTAAGTGTGGGGGGAGTTTTATCTCAAAATTCCAGTCAAGAACAAAGAGCTCCTAATATCTAGTCAAATTAGATTGATTTTAGGTGAAGTCCATTAATTTTCAGGTCAAGTGCAGATCAACGAAAAGCTCGGCATGTCCAAACCCATGACCATCCCTTGTTATGTTGTTGCCTATTGTTGTTAATTTATCAAATCTTTATCGAAACATGTGGAGGAATATGGAAAATTACCATTTATTTTATATTTTGTTTCGGAGGAAAATAGATGCAAAATTATAATTAAATTATAAATATGTTCAAATAATTATTTTAGGTATTTATTTGTAAGAAATTTATTTTTTGTATTTTTGTAGATGATATTGTATATAACGTATTATGATTGTGTTTGAAAATATGTAGAAGTTTTTTGGGAGATTTACAATTTAAACCTTTTAATCGATTAATTTAAGAATCAAAATAAAATTATATACATTATACAAAAATAAGATTTTTAAAATTAAATACATTATGCATTTTCTTGCATTTGTGCGGAATTCTCGTAGGTGTTTGTTTCTTGTGTCGTGTACGTCCTAGAGCTTGGTAAATTTTTATATCTTGTAATCGTGTTGAATCAATTATTAATAAAATTAAGTAATACATAATTTATTACGTATTGTCATAGGTTATCATTTTCGTTGTGGTTATCATTAGTTGTATCGTTTGGTGAGCTTTTGAGCTATTGATATTTGGCCATTGAGAATGTTTGCCTTGGTCCAATACCCCTAATTTTGTATTCCCCACCTCGTGGTATTAATATTATTAAAAATAAAAATTAAAACTTACTTAGCAAATTTATTTTAAAATCATGTGAGCATACATGTAATTCATATATGATTGGGTGTATATATATCATTTAATAGAATTAGGGGAATATAAGCCCCAAATTTTTTTCATAAAAATCAATTGAACCCCTTCCACAAAAAATATTCTCATTTGAGTCATCAAAGATGAAAATTTCATCAATTAAGCCTTTTGACAAGAAAAAAACATTGTTTGACATTTATTAGGTTATTTTTACTGTTGACGACGTTGATATGGAAGTCTACATGTGCACGATTGTTGACATAGTAGAGAGAATTAACTGACTTAATAAACTTTTAGTTGAAAAAATCTTTGTGAATGTTATATTTTTAAACACAAATGTCTATCTAAATTTTGGGAAAAATCGAATTGAACAATTTTAATAATAAAATTTAATAGAAAAATATATATCGTACTGATAAATTTAGTTTTTATTCAATTATCTTATCCCTCAACGAAAAAAGAGCATTCATCTTCTCCAAAAGCAATTGAAATTAAAGTAAATTAGACCAGAGTTTGACATGGATATGTACAGTCACACACAGAAATAGTAACACATCTCCCAACAGCTTTCTCTCCATGGTTAGAAGTGCAGAGCTTGTCACATGCTCTTGGTGTGCAATTCATCTGTGTTGAAGTCGTACAACTGTGAGCCTCGACCGTTGTTGGTTCAGTTCTTGAAAATTATGAAACGATAATATTTATACTCGAGTTAAATCTTCAAAAAAATAGATATTCATCAAAACAATTGAAACAAAAATTCTTTAAAAGATAAAATAGTAATTCACCCAAACTTGCAATAAGGACAATGAAAAGTACAAAGAAAATAAAACTCTTCATTTTGACTTTAAAAAAAACATTGGTGAGTATATATTATCTATATTTATATCTATATATAGTGAATGAGAGATAGCAGCTATAGGTAGCGTTCAAGTGCCTATAAACAAGAATGGTAATGAAGCTTAATTTAGATATTGAAAAATAATTCTTACGAAGAAATTAAAGGTGGGTAGAATTTACATAGTTAGGAGCATGAAAGACAATGAAGCATATATGAAAATACATTTTAAATTGTATAATTGTAATTATATTACGGTGCAAAATTATATTTCACGAGATAAATTCCGTATTTATGTGTGTCTATATATATATATATATATATATACATGTTTAAATATTATATTACTTACCAAATGAGGCAGATTTAATTCATTCATGTATGTTATAGATCAAATGCTTTCATATTCAAATAAGATTTGAAAAAAGTGTTTATTAGAAATTTATAACATATGATAATGTGGTTCTTCAACTCCACTTCCTCTGACCATACACACACTCAATCGAACATCGTTATAACACACAACATCCGACCTAGACTTTACAAATGAATATAGAATGTCACATTTGTTACAAAAATAAAAGGAAATATTTTGTAGAATTTCATATTCAAACATAAATAAAATGTTGTCTAAATACATGTAAGCCCAAGATTTAGTAAATAAAATCCTAAAACACACATAACATGTAAGCCTAATAAAAATAAGTTTATTTTTAAGTTTAGTAAGTGTGGGGGGAGTTTTATCGCAAAATTTCAGTCAAGAACAAAGAGCTCCTAATATCTAGTCAAATTAGATTGAGTTTAGGTGAAGTCCATTAATTTTCAGGTCAAGTGCAGATCAACGAAAAGCTCGGGATGTCCGAACCCATGACCATCCCTTGTTATGTTGTTGCCTATTGTTGTTAATTTATCAAATCTTTATCAAAACATGTGGAGGAATATGGAAAATTACCATTTATTTTAAATTTTGTTTCGGAGGAAAATAGATGCTAAATTATAATTAAATTATAAATATGTTCAAATAATTATTTTAGGTATTTATTTGTAAGAAATTTATTTTTTGTATTTTTTGTAGATGATATGGTATATAACTTATTATGATTGTGTTTGAAAATATGTAGAAGTTTTTTGGGAGATTTACAATTTAAACCTTTTAATCGATTAATTTAAGAATCAAAATAAAATTATATACATTATACAAAAATAAGATTTTTAAAATTAAATACATTATGCATTTTCTTGCATTTGTGTGGAATTCTCGTAGGTGTTTGTTTCTTGTGTCGTGTACGTCCTAGAGCTTAGTAATTTTTATATCTTGTAATCGTGTTGAATCAATTATTAATAAAATTAAGTAATACATAATTTATTACGTATTGTCATAGGTTATCATTTTTGTTGTGGTTATCATTAGTTGTATCGTTTGCTGAGCTTTTAAGCTATTGATATTTGGCCATTGAGAATGTTTGCCTTGGTCCAATACCCCTAATTTTGTATTCTCCACTCGTGGTATTAATATTATTAAAAATAAAAATTAAAACTTACTTAGCAAATTTATTTTAAAATCATGTGAGCATACATGTAATTCATATATGATTGGGTGTATATATATCATTTAATAGCATTAGGGGAATATAAGCCCCAAATTTTTTCATAAAAATCAGTTGAACCCCTTCCACGAAAAATATTCTCAATTGAGTCATCAAAGATGAAAATTTCATCGATTAAGCCTTTTGACTAGAAAAAAACACTCTTTGACATTTATTATGTTATTTTTACTGTTGACGACGTTGATATGGAAGTCTACAAGTGCACGATTGTTGAAATAGTAGAGAGACTTAACTGACTTAATAAACTTTTTGTTGAAAAACTCTTTGTGAATGTTATATTTTTAAAAACAAATGTCTATCTAAATTTTGGGAAAAATCGAATTGAACAATTTTAATAATAAAATTTAATAGAAAAATATATATCGTACTGATAAATTTAGTTTTTATTCAATTATCTTATCTCTCAACGAAAAAAGAGCATTCATCTTTTCCAAAAGTAATTGAAATTAAAGTAAATTATACCAGAGTTGGACATGGATATGTACAATCACACACAAAAGTAGTAACACATCTCCCAACAGCTTTCTCTCCGTGGTTAGAAGTGCAGAGCTTGTCACATGTTCTTGGTGTGCAATTCATCTGTGTTGAAGTCGTACAACTGTGAGCCTCCACCATTGTTGGTTCAGGTCCTGAAAATTATGAAACGATAATATTTATACTTGAGTTAAATCTTCAAAAACAAACAGATATTCATCAAAACAATTGAAACAAAAATTCTTTAAAATATAGGATAGAAATTCACCCAAACTTGCAATAAGGACAATGAAAAGTACAAAGGAAATAAAACTCTTCATTTTGACTTTTAAAAATATGATAATTTTAAAAAGAACTTTGGTGAGTATATATTATCTATATTTATATCTATATATAGTGAATGAGAGATAGCAGCTACAGGTAGCGTTCAAGTGCCTATAAACAAGAATGGGAATGAAGCTTAATTTAGATATTGACAAATAATTCTTACGGAAAAATTAAATGTGGGTAGAATTTACATAGTTAGGAGCATGAAAGATAATGAAACATATTTGAAAATTCATTTTAAAATGTATAATTGTAATTACATTCCAGTGCAAAATTATATTTCACGAGATAAATTCCGTATTTATGTATATATATTTCACGAGTATATATTATCTATATTTATATCTTGTAATCGTGTTGAATCAATTATTAATAAAATTAAGTAATACATAATTTATTATGTATTGTCATAGGTTATCATTTTCGTTGTGGTTATCATTAGTTCTATCGTTTGGTGAGCTTTTGAGCTATTGATATTTGGCCATTGAGAATGTTTGTCTTGGTCCAGTACCCCTAATTTTGTATTCCCCACCTCGTGGTATTAATATTATTAAAAATAAAAATCAAAACTTAGCAAATTTATTTTAAAATCATGTGAGCATACATGTAATTCATATATGATTGGGTGTATATATATCATTTAATAGCATTGGGGAAATATAAGCCCCAAATTTTTTCATAAAAATCTGTTGAATCCCTTCAACGAAAAATATACTCAATTGAGTCATCAAATATGAAAATTTCATCAATTAAGCCTTTTGACTAGAAAAAACATTCTTTGACATTTATTATGTTATTTTTATTGTTGACGACGTTGATATGGAAGTCTACATGTGCACGATTGTTGACATAGTAGAGAGACTTAACTGACTTAATAAACTTTTGGTTGAAAAACTCTTTGTGAATGTTATATTTTTAAAAAGAAATGTCTATCTAAATTTTGGGAAAATTGAATTGATCTATTTTAATAATAAAATTTAATAGTGGAATACATATCGTAATGATAAATTTATCTTTTATTCAATTATCTTATCTCTCAACGGAAAAAGAGCATTTATCATCCCCAAAAGCAATTGAAATTAAAGTAAATTAGAACAGAGTTGGACATGGATATGTACTGTCACACACAGAAGTAGTAACACATCTCCCAACAACTTTCTCTCCATGGTTAGAAGTACAGAGCTTGTCATGTCACCCCCTCGACCCGGCCTAGCCACCATATCGTATCGAGTAGGTCACACAGGACTAACCGAAGAAAGATTCGAAGATTTCCCTCGAATTAGCAACCCTAAACGCGTTGATTATTATCTTTTCTAGATGCTCGACTTAAACCTTATGTTTAAGAACACGCAGCGGAAGAAAGAACAACAAAACGAGCACCGATTCAACAAAAGAGTAACGATGGACCAAAATGCAAAACTAGCATAATATAAGGACCTATGATGTAATTAAGGTGACCTCTTTTCAATTAAACCCATTTCAAGCTTTCATGATGGAATGCAACACAAATCATGCACAAAAATAATCCACAAATAAAAACACCACAAATTAGGACCAAAACGCAAGAAAAATAACTTTAAAGATGCCTCTAACTAACTTCCAACGACCCCTATTTCGGAACGCATAAGGTCGTATCGGAACAGAGGTTTACAGTGAGCAAACGTTCTGAAACGGCTTGGACCCGTTTCGGCCCTGCTTAGATTGTTTCGTTACGCGTTCCGAAATGCCAAGGCCAAAATGAGGGTTGTTCCGAAACGTTCGTGCCCGTTTTGAAACACCCTGCTGCAGTAACAACATAACTACTGCACAAGCATCTCCAAGTTTGTTTTTCTTGGTTCCAATCCTCACACCCATCAAAGAAATAGCAAGAACAACATACATTCACCAAAAACAGCCATCAAACATGATCAAGAACAAGAGAAACTAGAACATGCTCAACATACGATTAAAAAGGAAATACTTTAAGATCCAACATATAAATAAACAAGGTATAAACATGACAACAAGGGCAACCAACATGCTATTAACTCAAGGAGTTTACAAACACTCCTAACAACAAAAACAAGGTTCACCCTCATTGCCACACACACTATTATCTAAGAAAGGTCATACTTGAGCTAAAGGCGGACACTTGGATCACCTCCCTTGCATCGTTGCCTTCCAAAAGATCTACGGATCTGTATTGTTGGAAAAGAGAGCGTACGCTATAAAGCTTAGTGAGCGAAGCTCAAATCCAAACTACAACAATGCAGTTTTGAAAACAACCTTCATTTCGGAAACCAAAACCATATCTTGAAAACCACTTTCACAAATTATTTCCCTTCAAAAACTAACTTGAAACAAGTTTAAGCAATAGCAATAACACATGCTAAAGGCAAAACATGCATCCAACATGCAAGAACCATATGTAAACCACATATGCAAACCAAGCCTATCGGATCCATAATATTCCACATGCTTCAAGCACAAATACATAACCGTATGAGTTTACCAAGCTCATACAAAACCATAAGCGAATGAGTATACTGGCATTATTGACATGTTGCTCGGATAAGCAGACACCTTGATTGCACAACCCCCATCAAGTCACATGGTGAAACAACCCTCACCACAATCTCACTTCGGCCGGGATGCCACTACTCGCATTGCCCGTTGGTGATAGCACAACTCCTACCACTCGCATCACAATAGCACAACCCCTATTGTGAAATCGAAGAATTTCTCACGCGCGAATTTTATAATTACAGTGTACTTCACATCCTATTGATCGATCAATCTATCTGATATAACCCATGTGTCAATATACTCATTGCAACATCGCAAACCACAGATTTCACTGGGGATAAACACCTCCCCAAACATATCCCAAAAGCCATAATCACAAGCTCAAGCATAGCATGAACTCAACAACATTTTAATAACTCACATGGCATTCTCATGGGATAAAAACATCATGCATTTAATGCATAACAACAATAGAAACATCATTTAGGAAGACATGCTCATGATCAAGCAAGATCAAAATGTAAAATGGCGAAAAAGCCAAAACAACATAAAACTTGATAAAACATTAAAATCATTTCCACTCACTAGAGATTACCAAAAAGCAAGTTGAAACCCCCTTCTAGCTTTCCGGTTCGCCCACAAAAGAATTCAACAATTCCGAATCTTCAATCTCTGCCTCTAACCAACCCAAAACAGAGGATTAGATATAATTTCAACACCCTAACTTGCTGGGAAACAAAGATTTAATAACTCAATCAAAACACCTATCGAAATAGCCGTAATCATTGAAAAACCCAATTCGTACAATCTCCAGCAAAACCCGGCATAAGATATCATCAAAATACATGGATAAACATCTAAAAACATCAACCCAGCATCGGATTATCACCAGCTATCAATTTACCTCAAAACTCACTCAAAAACCCATTTTTTCCACTTCAAACTTCAACACCAAACCCAAATTCGGGATTCCTATCATCCACCCAACATCTCAACTCAAAAACCACATCAAAACAAAGGTAAAATCATCATCAAACCCAGAAATAACAGATCCTACTCATGATCTTACCCAAAAGCCCATTTTAGCACATTTTAGCCAATTTTCATTAAGATTAAAACAAGAAAACATAATTTTTTCATT
This sequence comes from Hibiscus trionum, assembly GCA_030270665.1. Lineage (NCBI taxonomy): Eukaryota > Viridiplantae > Streptophyta > Magnoliopsida > Malvales > Malvaceae > Hibiscus > Hibiscus trionum. Next base: position 44,936,408 of record BSYR01000026.1, on the reverse strand, counting down.
TAAAAGAATCAAAGCATGGAAATATCAATAAAGAACCTTACATTAGAGGAGAAATTCGTTGCTCACCCCTAATGCTAGATATTTTAGCCAACCTACGTTAACATCGGTGTCGTTCCTGCCCTCTCTGTGTACATACACTATCGCTGGTCCACCTCCCTCCGGCTGAACTGCGACCACATGTGCCACATTCCTCTGACCTTCGTTCTGTGGCTGAAAATTCCCTCGGCTGTGTCCACGGCCTCGCTGGTACTCGACAGCGTGTGCCGGTGCCTAACCACTTCTAGCTAGCTGAGGACAATCTCGCTTGAGATGATCCTTCGATCCACACTGCCAACACGTACCATAGGTTCCCCAACACTCTCCAGGATGAGACCTTCCACACTTGATGCATTCGGGTGCACGATAAGCAAAACTTTGGCCTTGATGGCCATGTCCGGGATTACCACCCCCACGTCTATGACCAAAATGTTGCCTCTTGTTTTGTGCCCCTTGGCACGATCGCGATTCCACTCCGCAGGTCGTTTCCCTGAACTAGACTCGCCTCCTCTAGTAGACAAACCAAGACTATTCTCTATATCTTTGGCTCGAGCTACTAGCACATCAAAATCTGTATAAGCAGCAGCCAACATATAGGTCTTCACTCCCTTGGTCAAACCATACTGAAACCTCTCACAACGTTCCCTCTTAGTGGGAACTAGCTCAAAAGCATACTGACTCGGTCTAACAAATTGAACCTCATACTCCGAAACGGTCATGCTCCCCTAAACCAAAGCCATGAACTCACGTTTCTTCTCACCTTGATACCTCAACCCTAAATACTTCTTTCGGAAGGCAGAACAGAAGAAATTCCAAGTGATATCAGCAGTATCCATACTCGCGGTGATCGTAGTCCACCAGACATACACATCACCTTGAAGCAAAGATTCTACACAACCAAGCTTTCGTGCATCACTACACTCCATCTGACCCAAAATCCTGGTAGTACTCGCTAACCATGCCTCAGCTCCCTCGGGCGATAACCCACGATACTCTACTCCACCCAGACTACGGAGCCTCTCGAGGGGTAACCCTTCCCTCTGACCATGTTGCGGTGCAGCCGCCTGCAACCCAGCCAAAGTAGACTGAAAAGCCTCAGCAATAGCCTGAATCAACAGGCTCATATCAGCTCCGGCCTGTCCCTGGCACCACGTGGTTCCTCACCTCGCACATCAGCTCCACCACCTGGAGGAGGAGGAGGAGGTAACTCTCCCTATTGCGGATGCCCAACATCCCCAACCGGATCCTCTCGTGGCTCACCACCCACCTGACCACTTCTAGGTCTAGCCATAACAACAAAAGAAATGCTACAACAACAACAGATAAGACAAAAGGAAATGATTCAGGTCAGCAACGTCAAGGGTCCAAGGTGCTCAAGTATCATACATAGATTTTCCCGATAATAGTATGTGGCAACGGGTACCTTATATAGCAAGCAACTCCAACAAACAGGAAAACACCACAACAACACACTTAACTCACTTACCTTTCCGGTTGCACAACAACCAATGCAAGCCTTTCCAAATAAACCTAGGCTCTGATACCAACAGAAGTCACCCCCTCGACCCGGCCTAGCCACCAGACCGTATCGAGTAGGTCAGACGAGACTAACCGAAGAAAGATCCAAATATTTCCCTCCAATTAGCAACCCTAAACGCGTTGATTATTATCTTTTCTATATGCTCGACTTAAACCTTATGTTTAAGAACACACAACGGAAGAAAGAACAACAAAACGAGCACTGAGTCAACAAAAGAGCAAATAGGGACCAAACTGCAAAACTAGCATAATGGAATGCAACACAAAGCATTCACAAAAATCATCCACAAATGAAAACACCACAAACTAGGACCAAAACGCAAGAAAAATAACTTTAAAGATGGCTCTAACTAACTTCCAACGACCCTATTTCGGAACGCATAAGGTCGTATCGGAACAGAGGTTTACAGTGAGCAAATGTTACGAAACGGCTTGGACCCGTTCCGGCCCTACTTAGCTTGTTTCGATACGCGTTCCGAAACGCCCAGGCCAAAATGAGGGCTGTTCCGAAACGTTCGTGCCCGTTTTGAAACACCCTACTGCAGTAACAACAGAACTGCATCACAAGCATCTCCAAGGTTGTTTTCCTTGCTTCCAATCCTCACACCCATCAAAGAAACAACAAGAACAACATACATTCACCAAAAATAGCCATCAAACATGATCAAGAACAAGAGAAACTAGAACATGCTCAACATACGATTAAAAAGGAAATACTTTAAGATCCAACATATAAATAAACAAGATATAAACATGCCAACAAGGGCAACCAACATGCTCTTAACTCAAGGAGTTTACAAACACTCCTAACAACAAAAACAAGGTTCACCCTCATTGCCACACACACTATTATCTAAGCAAGGTTATACTTGAGCTAGAGGCAGACACTTGGATCACCTCCCTTACACCGTTGCCTTCCAAAAGATCTACGGATCTGCATTGTTGTAAAAGAGAGAGTAAGCTATAAAGCTTAGTGAGCGGAGCTCAAAGCCAAACTACAACAATGCAGTTTTGAAAACAACCTTCATCTCGAAAACCAAAACCATTTCTTGAAAACCACTTTCACAAATCATTTCCCTTCAAAAATTAACTTGAAACAAGTTTAAGCAATATCAATAATACATGCTAAAGGCACAACATGCATCCAACATGCAAGAACCATATGTAAACCACATATGCAAACCAAGCCTACCAGCTCCATAATATTCCACATGCTTCAAGCACAAATACATAACCGTATGAGTTTACCAAGCTCATACGAAACCATAAGCGAATGAGTATACTGGCATCATTGACATGTTGCTCGGATAAGAGGACACCATGATGGCACAACCCCCATTAAGTCACATGGTGAAACAACCCTCACCACAATCTCACTTCGGCTGGGATGCCACTACCCACATTGCCCGTTGGTGATAGCACAACCCTACCACTCGCATCACAATAGCACAACCCTATTGTGAAACCGAAGAATTTCTCACGTGCGAATTCTATAATTATAGTGCACTTCACATCCTATTGATCGATCAATCTATCTGATATAACCCATGTGTCAATATACTCATCGCAACATCGCAAACCACAGATTTCACTGGGGATAAACACCTCCCCAAACATATCCCAAAAGTCATAATCACAAGCTCAAGCATAGCATAAACTCAACGACATTTTAATAACTCACATGACATTCTCATGAGACAAAAAAATCATGCATTTAATGCATAACAACAGTAGAAACATCATTTAGGAAGACATGCTCATGATCAAGCAAGATCAAAATGTAAAATGGCAAAAAAGCCGAAACAACACAAAACTTACTCTTGAGCTTGGATTGTCCTAACAACTCAACCCAAACCCTTAAAACACTTCTTCAACCTTGATAAAACATTAAAATCATTTCCACTCACCAGCGATTACCAAAAATCAAGCCGAAACCCCTTTCTAGCTTTCTGGTTCGCCCACAAAAGAATTCAACAATTCCGAATCTTCAATACCTGCCTCTAACCAACCCAAAATAGAGGATTAGAGATAATTTCAACACTCTAACTTGCTGGGAAACAGAGATTCAATAACTCAATCAAAACACCAATCGAAATATTTTTGATACAAGCCGTAATCATTGAAAAACCCAATTCGTACAATTTCCAGCAAAACTCAGCATAAGATATCATCAAAATACATGGATAAACATCTAAAAACATCAACCCAACATCAGATTATCACCGGCTATCAATTTACCTCAAAACTCACTCAAAAACCCATTTTTTCCACTTCAAACTTCAACACCAAACCCAAATTCGGGATTCCTATCATCCACCCAACATCTCAACTCAAAAACCACATCAAAACAAAGGTAAAATCATCATCAAACCCAGCAATAACAGATCCTACTCATGATCTTACCCAAAAGCCCATTTTAGCACATTTTAGCCAATTTTCATTAAGATTAAAACAAGAAAACATAACTTTTTCATTTAAAAGAATCAAAGCATGGGAATATCAATAAAGAACCTTACATTAGAGGAGAAATTCGTTGTTCACCCCTAATGCTAGATATTTTCCCTTGTTTGGAAAAATTCTTTAAGAAAAACAATGAAATAAGCTTGTGTTTTAGAAAACCAAAGTAGGAAAATCATTTGGCAATATTAGATAGGTAAGAAATCACTTTTACCTTAAGAAACTCAAGCTCAAAGGCTGTTTGGCTGAAGAGAGAAGAGGAGAAAGCTTTAAAATGGGTTTTAACGTAAAATGAGGAAATAAGGAAAACTCTTTTAATTTTAATTATAAAACCTATTTTAAAATATTTGAATAGTCAAAATAAAGGGGTTAATAACCATATTGGCCCAGCCAATTTAGCTCCTTAAAGATTCAATGGTTTGACTCTTTTATAAAATGGTCACTAAAAACAGATTTTACAATCTTTACATTTTGGTCACTAAACCAAAATGTCACTGTTCGGAAAACGTTTTTCCAAAATTATTTTTACCAAAACCTTAAACATATTTATTAAGGATTTTAGAGATTTATTTCATATTTTTCCCAACATCTAGAACCACATTCCTTGAACTCACTCACAACTTCCAAAATCGATCTTCCGGACCTCGAAACTTCACCGGATCTTCTAGACCCTAAACCAGTATGTTACATGTCACATGCTCTTGGTGTGCAATTCATCTGTGTTGATGTCGTACAACTTTCAGCCTTCACCATTGTTGGTTAAGTTCCTAAAAATTATGGAACGATAATATTTATACTTGAGTTAAATCTTCCAAAAGAATAGATATTCATCAAAACAATTGAAACAAAAATTCTTTAAAAGATAGGATAGAAATTCACCCAAACTTGCAATAAGGACAATGAAAAGTACAAAGGAAATAAAACTCTTCATTTTGACTTTTAAAAAAATGATAATTTTAAAAAGAACTTTGGTGAGTATATATTATCTATATTTATATCTATATATAGTGAATGAGAGATAGAAAATATAGGTAGCGTTCAAGTGCCTATAAACAAGAATGGTAATGAAGATTAATTTAGATATTGACAAAGAATTATTACGGAGAAATTAAATGTGGGTAGAATTTACATAGTTAGGATCATGAAAGATAATGAAGCATATTTGAAAATTCATTGTAAAATGTATAATTGTAATTATATTACATGCAAAATTATATTTCACGACATAAATTTCGTTTTTATGTATATATATATAGACATGTTTAAATATTATATTACTTTGCAAATGAGGCAGATTTAATTCATTCATGTATGTTATAGATCAAATGCTTTCATATTCAAATAAGATTTGAAAAAAGTGTTTATTAGAAATTTATAATATATGATAACATGGTTCTTCAACTCCACTTCCTCTGACCATACACACACTCAATCAAACATCGTTATAACACACAACATTCGACCTAGACTTTACGAAGGAATATAGAATGTCACATTTGTTACAAAAATAAAACAAAATATTTTGTAGAATTTCATATTCAAACATAAATAAAATGTTGTCTAAATACATGTATGCCCAAGATTTTGTAAATAAAATCCTAAAACACACATAACATGTAAGCCTAATAGAAATAAGGTTTTTTTTATGTTTAGTAAGTGTGGGGGGGGGGGGAGTTTTATCTCAAAATTCAAGTAAAGAACAAAGATCTCTAATATCTAGTCAAATTAGATTGAGTTTAGGCGAAGTCCATTAATTTTCAGGTCAAGTGCAGATCAACCAAAAGCTCAGCATGTCCCGAACCCATGACCATCCCTTGTTATGATGTTGCCCATTGTTGTTAATTTATCAAATCTTTATCAAAACATATGGAGGAATATGGAAAATTACCATTGATTTTATATTTTGTTTCGGAGGGAAATAGATGCAAAATTATAATTAAATTATAAATATGTTCAAATACTTATTTTAGGTATTTATTTGTAGGAAATTCATTTTTTTGTATTTTTGTAGATGATATGGTATATATCGTATTATGATTGTGTTTGAAAATATGTAGAATTTTTTGGGAGATTTACAATTTAAACCTTTTAATCGATTAATTTAAGAATCCAAATAAAATTATATACATTATACAAAAATAAGATTTTTAAAATTATATACATTATGCATTTTCTTGCATTTGTGTGGAATTCTCATAGATGTTTGTTTCTTTTGTCGTGTACGTCCTAGATCTTGGTAAATTTATATACCTTATAATCGTGTTGAATCAATTATTAATAAAATTATGCAATACATAATTTATTATGTATTGTCATAGGTTATCATTTTCGTTGTGGTTATCATTAGTTGTATCGTTTGGTGAGCTTTTGAGCTATTGATATTTGGCCATTGAGAATGTTTGCCTTGGTCCAATACCCATAATTTTGTATTCCCCACCTCGTGGTATTAATATTATTAAAAATAAAAATCAAAACTTATTTAGCAAATTTATTTTAAAATCATGTGAGCATACATGTAATTCATATATGATTGGGTGTATATATATCATTTAATAGCATTAGGGGAATATAAGCCCCAAATTTTTTTCATAAAAATCAGTTGAACCCCTTCCACGAAAAATATACTCAATTGAGTCATAAAAGATGAAAATTTCATCAATTAAGCCTTTTGACTAGAAAAAAAACATTCTTTGGCATTTATTATGTTATTTTTATTGTTGACGACGTTGATATGGAATTCTACATGTGCATGATTGTTTACATAGTAGAGAGACTTAACTGACTTAATAAACTTTTGGTTGAAAACTCTTTGTGAATGTTATATTTTTAAAAAGAAACGTCTATCTAAATTTCGGGAAAAAATCGAATTAAGCAATTTTAATAATAAAATTTAATAGAGAAATATATATCGTAATGATAAATTTTTCTTTTATTCAATTATCTTATCTCTCAACGGAAATTTGTGAGTTCCCCTTTACCACCAACCTTACTTTTTATCTTTCCAAGGAGCCATCTGATTTGTATTTTACAGTGTACACCCATCTACATCCCACTGTTTTTTTGTCTCGTAGCAGCTTTACTAAATCCCAAGTCTTATTCTTTTCCAGTGCATCCATTTCCTCCTGCATAGCCTTTTTCCAGTTCTCATTATTTAATGCCTCGGCTACTATTTTAGGGATGACAATATTGTTTAAGCTAGTAAGAAAGGTTATGTGATTTGGGGACATATTATTATAGGAAATTCAAACTCAGAATTATAATTCATATCATTATGATCAGGATTAGTTTCAGAATGTACCTCAAAATGTATGGGAATGGGAGCAAGAGCAGGAGCAAGAGATGATTGAGTCTGTATAGGTATGTTCCTTCTCGAATATGTCTTTAGAGGACTAGCAGTTTCTTGAACATTGGGCTGAGAAATATTTCTGTTTGGTTGAGAAGTTTGAGGACTATTGGGTTATGTTTGTAAGGGTTCTATTTGTAAGGACTGTGAAGGCGGCTGTATTTCTGCAGAATGAGAAGGAGGTAGATCAATGAGAGACAAAGGTTGTTGCTGAAGTAAAAACAGATATGCATCCTTATCTTCCCTAAAAGACATCTCCCCCTGAAGATAAGGAGCAGTGAAGTAACTCTCTCTTTCAACAAAAGTAACATTAGCCATGACATAGACCTTTCTAGTAGGTGGATGATAGCATTTGTAGCCTTTTTTAGTAGAGTAATACCCAAGAAAAATGCATTTTACTGCCCTAGGATCAAGCTTACCTCAGTTTGGAGAATGAAGATGAACAAAGGCAACACACCCAAACACTCTTGGCTGAAGGATAAGAGATAGGTTGAAATGTGGGAAAAATTTTGTAAGGGTTTGAATAGGACTTTGGAATCCAAGGACTTTAGTGGGTTGTCTATTCATCATAAATGTAGTTGTTAAGACAGCTCCCCCCCAATATTTTTTGGAAAATTATTCTGAAATAAAAGGGCTCTGGTTATAGCAAGAATATGTCCATTCTTCCTTTCTGAAATTCCATTCTGCTAGGGAGTGTTTACACAGGATTATTCATGTAAAATACCTTTTTCCAAGAGATAAGGGGACAAGATTTGATTAAAATAATCCTTGGCATTATCTGATCTAATTCTTTTAATCTCGGCTCTAAACTAGGTTTTTATCATGGTGTAAAAGTTTTGAAAGGCAGATGCAACATCATATTTATATTTTAACAAATAAATACAAGTAAACCTAGTGTGATCATCTATAAAAGATACAAACCACCTTGCCCCAGTTATGTTAGGAACAGAAGAAGGTCCCCAAACATCACTATGAATAAGACTAAAAGGAATATTGGTTCTATTATCGCTTGCTAGAAAAGATGAACGTTTGTGTTTAGCAAGTTCACACACATCACAATGTAATTCCTCGACATCTAAGGTTTTACATAAAGAAGGAAACATAGTCTTTTAAGTTTAAAAGATGGATGACCAAGGCGAAGATGCTGGAGCCAAATTTGGTCTTTATTGTTTGTAGAATTAGATAAAAAAAAGATGAGGGTGTAGTGTTCAAGACTCTAACTTGTCCTCCAAGATTCTCAAGATAATAGAGTCCATTGATCTCCTTAGCACGCCCAATCATCTTCTTTGTATCCTACTCCTGGAAAAAACAGTGTGTAGAATGAAACAAAACACTGCAATTAGTAACCTTGACAAGTTTTGGTATTGAGATAAGACTGGTAAATAATTTTGGAACATGTAGAATGTTGAGTACATAAATGTTCTATATTTTAACCCTCATTTACCCATATTATTGATGCACTCAAGCATGTTTAGTTGCATTTTAGGATATATTTTGCATAAACATCACAGATGAATAATTATTACACAAATGCTGCTGATTTCGATTAATTCTTGTAGGTACTTGTCGTGGCAACATCCAGGGCAGCAGAGGAATAGAAGATATTTGCAGAGCTGGAGTAAAGGGTTGAAGCAAACTGCCCTATAACTCGCTGTCGTGACATCTGCCGTGACAGAGGTGGCGACAGTGAGAAAGAAGAGATGGAAAAATGTAAAGTGGAGTTTGACTGAGAGAGGATTTCAAGCCTGACTTTTGTAGACCACTTGCATTATTTTTGGAGCCCAGAAGCACAAGGAAGGCCTTGCCCAAAGTTTGAGGAGAAAGTCAAAGCAAGAAGATAGGACGAATTAATGGAAGTCTACTCAGAGATTTAGTCTTTAAATGAATTGTACTTTAATTCGAACTAGTATTCTTGGCCATTAAGAAAACTTACACCCAAGGCCTATATATGTGCTTTTAATTCGACCTAGAGAAGGACAATTGAGTTCCTAGCCGTCTTCCATCATAAACCCTAGATTTTCCCTTCTTCACCATGTTCTAAACTTCCTCAGGGCAAATGGTTGATCTTGTAAAGTAGTTGTAAGGGTTAAACTGTTTCTTAGGATTTTATGTTCAATTAAATAAAACTTTAAGTTTATTTACTCTGGTTTTCATATCTCATAAGAGTATCGGTAGAGCATTGTGAGGTTATCTATTTACTTGATATCGGGAAAGTTAAGTATATGAAAGGAGTAAATACAAGTTTTCCAATTTATGGTTAAACTATCTTGGCCTGGGGATAGGTACAAGGTTAAGTGGCTAAAGAAGAATTCACAAACATCAGTGTTCATCCTTTGATTCACGCCGGGAGGTATCATCCAAGACGTGTTCATCGATAGAACTTGGACCTAGGGACAATACAAGTCACAACAGGGGTTCTTGCCAAACTTGAAGTAACAGAGTTGTTGTTCGCTGCTGCGACATCAACAGACCGCTGCCGCGACAGGCGCGACGACATACACAACAGGAATCCTCTGAACAGTGCAACACCTGAACTACTGAGCAAATCAATACCAACCTACTTTCTCAATCTAATTTCTTCATCTACTTTAGTTTACTTTCAAGATTATTCAAAACTCTTTGTTAAATTTATCTCTTTTCTTGTGCAGGCTTTTAAAGTTAGAAGTATTTACAGTACCTGTGGAGACGATATCTGATACTTCGTATCACTATATTACTTGCGTCGTGTATACTTGCACTCAATTGCGATAACCTTATTTACACGCAACATAGAACTTTTCTAAGCAAATTTTTTTACTAATGGCAACATCTCCTTCACCAGCAACTGTTATCATGGTACCATCAGCAACTATAATTTCATATTGCTAGGGCATGGTGTATAATTAAGAAAGTTGATAGAGGAATTGGTCATGTGATCTGTTGCTCCTGAGTCTATTACCCAAAAGGTTTGAGTAGGTATGGAGGATTCCAAGGCATTAGTGTTTTGAGAAGAGGAAGAGGATATACCTGAGAAAACTAGATTACATGTACCAGCAATTGATGATTCTCCTTAGGACTCCAGTAGAGTCTTCAACTTCTCTACTTCCTCTTGATTCAACTCAACAAATTGTTCAATGGATTCCTTGGATACTTCTCTAGTTGCATAGGCTCTGCTCTGCCCCCTCGTTGATCCTTCCCTTTCTATGAAGTTTTTGTTCGTGGACTGAGGCTTCCCGTGTAACTTCCAACACCTCTCTCTAGTGTGTCGAGGTTTTTTGCAATACATACACCACATGGAATCTTGATTCAATGCCCTTGTTGTTTCTGATTTTCTTTCAAAACTTTCCAAACGTGTTGGTTTTTTAGAAACTGTTTGAGTCACTAGAGCCGAGCTTTCTACTTGATTATTTCCAATCATCATTACTTCTCTTTTTCCTTCATCAGCCCGAACATAAGCAATGGTTTCATTTAATGAGGGCAGATCTTCTTTCCCCAAAATTTGGATTCTCACTGCATAAAATTCAATATTCAGTCCAGCAAGAAACGTAAATCCTTTCCTTTTCAACAAACCTTTTCAGAACTGCTGCATCCTCACTGCATTTCATTTGAATGCAATGATAATGGTCCATTTCTTGCCAAAGATTTTGCAGCAGATTAGAGTATTCTGTGATTGATTTGCTTCCTTGTTTTGTGGTTGAAATCTTACTCTTGATCTCATAAATCTGGGAAGCATCATGAACCTTTGAATAGGTTTGCTTTAAAGATTCCCATATTTCCTGGGTTGTGCTGAGAAACATACAAGTGTCACTGATCTCGGGCATCATTGAGTTCCACAACCAAGACATAACTAATGAATCTTGTTCATCCCAAGCTTTAAATTTAGGGTCTCCTTCTTTAGGGCCCTTTCCAAGAAGATGACTGAGTTTTCCTTTTCCCTTTAGAAAGGTTCGAACCAATTGGGAACATTTAAGGTAATTCTTGCCATTGAGTCTATAAGCGACATGAATGTTCTGTAAGTCATTCATCTAACTAGAATGACTTCCTTCATTTTTCATATCTCCTTGGGCAGTCGCAGAACTGCTGGAATCAAATGTGTCGGCCATACTTTTCTAAGGGAACAATAAATCAAACAAATACTGTCTTACAGAACAGTTAAAGCCTAAAGAAAAAGAGGCTCTCATACCATGTCGAAAGGCTGATCAAAACTGATCTTTTTTATTATATTTCGACTGTTAAATTGCTACTGATTTACAGACTAAATATATAGACTATTGCCTTAGCTAAGGAAACTCCTAACTAGGAAAGAAACTAATTCTAGTAAAGAAATACAATCCCTTATAAATAGAGATTCTAATAAATAACAAAATATTTACAGATCTTCTGAACTTTAGGAAACAATCTCTGACAATAGGGTTTGAAATATTATATGTTAATTGTTAACATATTCAATTTGGAGTTTTAGGGTTTTAGATGTTAAGTGTTAACATACGCGAGTTATAGTTACATATTAGACTAATGGTTAGTCTATAGATTTCGTGCGGGAAAGTAACAAGAGTTGTTTTATTAAAAATCTCGTGAATTTTAAAATCCTGAAAAACGCGATAATGTTGATAAAAGTTATCAAATCGTGAGGTTTTTACACATTAATTAAGATGTTGATCTTAAAAATTTCCCCGTCGATGATCGTGTATCGGCAACCCCGCTAATAGTTGCAGGCCCACCAGAACCTTGCAAGGGGCTTCGCCCTTTTAAAACCTCGTATGGGGCTTGACTCTTGCATAGGAACAATCTGGTAAGACCTTAATAACAAACCGCGTCGTTATTATGTTTGATATGCACGATGTTTAGAATGCATGGTTATAGCCCAATGAACCATTTAGTTTTATTTATAAGGTTTTATAAATACAACCTACGTGTCGTGCCTTTCTCTACTTCTATTATAATTCCTTTTTCATCTTACTCCCTCGTATGTAAAATGAGTTTCTGAAATTGTAATCTATACGAAGAAGCATGGACTTGAGGAACTGAAGTGTAGGTCGACAGAAAGATGTTTGAGAAGTGCTTTTATCCTAAGAATAATTTGATTCTCCCATTTGGATTGGGACGGGCCACCTTAGGATATGGGCTATAACTATTGCATTCATATTTACTGTATTTCATGCATGTGATAAAATGAATGTATGGGGCGCATGCTAGTTAATTGATAAGATCAAATGTTAAATGGTGAGATAATAATAACAAATTCCCTCAATAAAATATTAAGTCTTTTATTGCTTCCTAATGTTAACCCTCGTTAAAGTCTAGATTGATACAATGTAGGTTCCGCTAAAGCGATGTACTTGTATCTATCTTGGCCAGACGCGAAGAATAAGCAAGTGATATTCGTTGGTTGTAATATTGGTTAAAGACTTAACTAGGTTACTCTAATATGATTAGAAAACCTAAAAGTTAGTTATTTGGATAATCATAAGAAGATTATGAACAAAAGTTTTTCACCAAATGAAGGAGTTACATGAGATGTAATTAGCAAGTACTGCTTACCTGGATAGACCATAACCTTAAGAGAAAAGCCAAAGCTGACTTAAGAGAATGTAAAATTTTGATCCTTTCCCACTAGAAAAACTTTACATAAAGTATTTTCGAAATTAATATTTGAGAGTTATTAATTTTAATAAAAATGGTGGGAGTATAAAGACCTTTTATAAACAATCTTGGTAAACGTACTCAAAATTCATATTTTATTGTTGTAGACTTATTATGGAAAATACAAATTTGTTATCATTGCGATTGGTCCTTGAGAAGCACAAGGTGAACGGCGTAAACTACATTGACTGGTCACTCGAAGGAAAGTGTTTCCATTGTAATAAGACATGTCATTGTAAAAGGAGCTTTCCCATTTATCTTGAAAAAGTCAAGAAGGCAAATGAAAGTGGAGCGTCCGCCTCGAATATTTATGTTATTGATATTAATTTATGAACACCTACTTCTTGGGTATTGGATACCAGTTGTGGCTCTCATATTTTTACATTTGTATAAGGACTACAAAAGAGTAAAAATCTGAGAAAAAATAGAGGTGGACCTACGGGTTGGTAATGGAGCAAGAGTTGTTGCATTAGCTATAGGAACATATACTTTATCGTTGCCTAGTGGACTTAAATTATGTTTACAGGATTGTTATTTTGTGTCTAGTTTGACTAAAAAACATCATTTCGATTTCTTATTTAGACAAGATTGGTTTTGAGATAATTATTAAAAATAATTTTTGTTCTTTTATCTCGATAATGTTTTCTATGGTGTGACACAATTAAAAATGACCTATATATTTTGGATCAAGAGAATTCAATTTACAACATAAATACGAAAAGATCAAAAACAAGTGACTCTAATCAAACTTATCTTTGGCATTGTCACTTGGGTCACATAAGTGAAAAATGCATTTCAAAACTCCATAAAGATGGATTTTTGGATTTATTTGTTTTAGAAAAACTTGATTATGCGAGTCTTGCTTATTGGGAAAGATGACCAAAGCTTCTTTTAATGATAAAAGTGAGCGAGCAAGTGCTTTATTGAGATTAATATATAGTGATGTATGAGGACCAATGAATACACAAGCCAAAGGAGGGTTTCAATACTTCATTACTTTCACAAATAACTTCAGTAAATATGGGTACATTTACCTGATGCATCATAAATTTGAAGCCCTTGAAAAGTTCGAGGAATTTTAAAATGAAGTAAGAAACCAACAAAGAAGTTGCAAAAGATAGTGTTTGGATCAAGAAGTTCATATCTGAACTAGGGGTTGTGTTGAGCATATTGAATGTTATAAATCTACGTTGTCATAACAACTTAGTTATCGCACAAGCAAAAGAACCCAGATCTCACCAACGATCCAAACACATACTTAGGCGTTACCATCTCATTCGAAAAATTATAGATCAAGGAGATGTGAAAATATGTAGAGTACCAACAGATGATAACATTGTCGATCCATTAAAAAAGCCTATAACACAGCAGAAGCATGATCGTCACACTAAGTCACTCGGTATTAGATACATGAGTGATTGGTCTTAGTGCTAGTGGGAGATTGTTAGAGTATGCCCAAAGACCAATCATAAGATGATTGTAAATGACATTTTTTACCTTGTTTATTTATAAAGAGACATTGCCATTATTATTTTCAGTTACAATTCTGTGTGCATAAATAAACTGAATTATAAGAAAGTCCTTAGAATACTATGGTTATTCTAAAATGTCCTTAGTCGAGTATTATTGTGGGCATGGACAACAATAATGCATTAAGACTAATATATAGTTGATTGATAACAAAGTGTTTCCATTGACATGAAGATGTAAAAATCAATACATAAGTATGTATTAGAGAACGACATACTGGATTGACCCGATATGAGCATGTTTCATGGATTATTATGTGACAGTCGCAACATTTCTCATAGTGATAACTACATGTATGATCCTCAAACTTGAGATCATCATTATTTCAACATCGTGAGTGACATATTTTGATACGGTCAAACGTGTGTCGTAACTAACTACACCCAAAAGACTGATATTAGATATATGTAGTGGAATATGGTTGATCAAGATAGGATTTGTCCCTCTGTAATACTCGTTGATGCTCGCGTAATAGTGCCACGAAATAGTGCAAGTGTACATGTCTCAAGTAATATAATGATAAGTATATCGAGTATCGTCTCCATAGGGATTGAGCTAGCCTTTTGGTCTTACTTTCTCGCACTACAAAACAATTAAAGTAAAAACACAAATGAGTTGGGTTGTTTGAATAAACTAAAATACTAAAACTAAAATAAGCCAGGAAATAAACTAAAGAGAAAATCAAGTTGAGAGAATGGGTCGTATTAGAATGCGTCGTAGCGTGGAATCCTATTGACTTGTCTTTGTTCTTGAAGAAGCAACACAAAATTGTCGTGGCAGTAACCTAAGTCCCTACAGCGGCTGCAAAGATTGAGTCTCTGCCGTGACAATCTCTTGCACTTGGGCAGATGCTGTTAAGGTTCGGCAAAGTGTCCTTGAATGATTCCTCCTTATCACTAAGCTCAGAACACTGTTGATAGTTGAACTTTGACCATACCTCTCGGCGTAAACCAAAGACAAACACCAACCAATCACACGCTTCTCTTAGCCGCTGAAACTCATAACCTATCACTAGGTCGACTTAGTTAACACCTCGTGGGATGAAAACTGTGCTTAATCATTTCTCGAGTTCAACTCTCTCGATATTGAACAAATAGATAATCTCATAAACTCTCTCTCGATAAGTATGCAAAAATGATTAAAGCCAAGAATAAGCAAACCTTAACTTATTTGCATTAAGAACTTAAACAAAGTACAATAGTCTTCACACGTCTACTAAACAAACTAATCCTAACCCTAAGGAAAATTAGAACATAATGAATGGAAAGAAACACAATCTAAATCCTAAGCACTCTCGTCTCTCTTCACGACGTCCCTTGATGATTGTGGCAAGCCTTATTTATATAGGGGAAGGTGTAGGCACAAATCCTTCTTGGAGAGGAAGTTAAGTTGGACTTGGACTTAACTTTATTAAAGAGGTGAATCTCTTTAATTTAATACATTATTCTCTTTTGGCTAAAAGTCTAACTTTATCCTTCCTTCCATGTTTTCGTCTTCTTCTTGAGCTCCAACTGTCATGCAAAGTATGTAGAAAAATTCAGCGTTTTATGCTCTTCAAATAGACTACCACTTTGCATATTTTGTCCTCCGGCAAGTTTTGTTGTACAATGCCTTGGCATTAGATGCTGCATCGGCAGTAGATGCTGCCTCGGTAGAGGTCTGTCAATTGGTTCTACTCTGCAAGGCTTTATCTTCATGGTTCAGCTTCCTTCAGTAGAAACTGTCATCTTTGGCTAGCTTGATTTTGGCCTTTCAAGAGCTTGTTCTACACCATTCTCCATTTTCTTCATTGCCCACGCGGCATCACCTGTCGGGGCATCACCTGCAAGGGCAGTGAGTAAATCTGCACAAGCACTAAAATGCATCAAAACAATACCTTTTTCATTAAATAAATCAAATGTAAGGATCAAAGATAGAAACAATGTAATTAATGCATAAAAGGCCATAATGCAGTTCAATTGGGTATAGGTTGAGTGATAGTTGCCATGTAAAAGGGGTAAAAATATAGGACTTTTGGGCGCTTATCACACCCCCAAACTCGAACTATTGCTTGTCCTCTAGCAATGTGAACCATCAATTGTCAAACCTTAATTTTGATAAACCATCTCTTTGGTCTTACTTTTCCTTCTCTCTCCAAACCATAGCAAAGAATGCTCGGCCCTTAAGTCTTTGGATGCCTTAGGAATTCCCTAGAATCAAACTATAAGATTTGTGAGTGTTTGCATGCATTGTGAACAAGATGATTATAAGGATTCTAAGCAAACACTTAAGCATTAACCTACTTAACTTAGGCAAATTCTTTTTTTATATAAGCAATCTAACCTACTAGAGCCAGTTTCTGGCACCTCTAGTGATTAGCCTAGAGACGGTTTCAGGCACATCTAGGGCTTCCTTAAGCTAGAGCCAGTGTTAGGCACCTCTAACTTTTTACCCAAAATTTTCTTTCGAAGCAAGTCTCTGCCCTAAGTGTACTAGAACTCCTTAAATCATACAAGTCACAAAGGTTGTTTTTTAAATCTAATCTCATAATATGATCATAAGTTGTCTTCCTTAAGCATCCTAAAATTAAAGGCTCTAAACAGTTCTAAACTATGGTAAGAAGAGAGAGTTCTATTGCCAAGTAAGAAGATTTAATTAAAATTAAACTAAGGCAATTGATAGAAAGTATTGCCGAGGCATAAGCAAAATTCGATTAAGGCAATGTAGTAAAAATTTTGGACAAATAAGAAACAGAACAACATGGTAATTATATTAGAATGTCGCGGCATGGCCTTGCCTTGGGGGCAACTGGACCTACACCCAAAACACGAATCAAGCATTGCCCTCAATGCTTACATTGCATACAATAATATAGGCAAAATTAGCACAAAAATATAAGGGCATTAAAAATAAACGGCATAAAGAAGAGGAATTTAAATGGATGATGATTTTGAAGATTCATCTTCCTCGTCATTGTGGCTCCGTAAGATCAGCCTCTTTGGTTTTGATGTCGTGTGCTTGACTCGTTTGGATTCTCGGGGTGGCTGGATGCGTGATGGTGGGGTGGGCTTTGTTGCCAGCACCGTGACTTCTTTCTCTTCCTTGGTTCTAGTTTTCCATCCTAAAAACAAATAATAATAAAATTTTATTCCTAAAAATGTAGAAAATTGTAATTAACTAAAATTAAAAACTAAAAACTAAAAATAAAATAAAATAAAAATTTTTAGAGAAAAGATTAGAACACTAAAGGAGTGCATGTGGATGCATCTCCTAAAGTGTTTATTACCGTATCCCTCATCACATGTGATCCCTTGTGAGGTAGCAGATGGTGTCCAGGATCTCCCGTTAGTGTGCCACGGTAGTTGTCCTGGCAGAGTCCTACATGTTTGTCGTGGCATTGTGCAGCTTCTATGCCGGGACAGGTTGGTTCATTGTTGAGGCCTGGTTCCCTTGTGGCCTAGAGTGCTTGACAGTTTTCTGAATCTTCAGCATGTTTCCTTGTGTTTAGTACATGGAGTTTCACATGCTCGCCGTTGATTCTCATTGTTAGCTCTCCCTTTTCAACATCAATTATTTTCCTTTCAGTGGCAAGGAATGGTCGTCCCAGAATGAGTGGTGCTTTCTCATCTACATCGCAATCTAAAATGAAGAAATTAGTAGGGAAAATAAATTTATTTACTTTTATCAGTATGTCTTAAATTTTCCCTTTAGGTTGCACATGGGATCCATCAGCAAGCTATAGCATTATAGTTGTCGGTCTGACCATCTCAATCCCTAATTTTTGGAAGACTGACTTAAGCATGATGTTTATGCTTGCCTCTAGATCACAGAGTGCCCTCTACTCGTAATGATTCTCGGTTGCACATGGTATGAGAAAGCTTCCAGGATCCTGTAGCTTAGGTGGTGCTCCGTTATGTAGTGCGGCCATGCATTCCTCTATTACGACCACCGTCTCGAATTCCCCAATCATTTTCCTTTTTGAAACGATGTCTTTAAAGAATTTGGAATATTTTGGGATCTCCTTGATTGCCTCCACCAAAGGTAGATTAATGTGTACATGTTTTAGGATGTCCAGAAACTTCTTAAACTGGTATTCTTGCTTCTGTTGTTTTAGCCTTTGTGGGAATGGTGGAGTTGGTGTATTGTTTCTGGGTTCTGTCATGAGTGCTGCCACAGGTTCTGCCGGCACAACATTGTTCTTGGTTTCTGCCGCGACCTCGTTTTCTTTGGATTGTGCTGTGACAGTTGGCTCCTTTGGTTTCTTCTATTTTGGCTGCTTGTTCTGAGGCCCCTCAAGTTGGGTACCGCTCATTGTGGTTACGGCATTGCGCTGCTCATATGATGTCCCCTTAGCGGCTTCATTGTCGCTGGGAAAACCTCCTACTGGCCTAATGTTCAGAATCTGCGCGATCTTCCCCATTTGTGTTTCTAGGGATTTCAACGTTGCCTCGTTGTTCTACAGCCTCATCTCAGTCTTGTCCATAAAATTTTCAGTCTTTTTTATGAACTTGTCAGTGTTTGCCATATATGCACTAGTCTGAGTCATAAAAGCATGAAGAGTGTCTTTTAAAGAACTAGACTGCATTGGTTGTTGTGGCGGCATGTGTTGTTGTTGCGGCATGTTCTACCGTAGCATGTTTTGTTGGAATCCTGCTGCTAGAGCATTTTGATTTTGCGGATTGAGTGCATTGTTGGGGTTGCTCCAGGAGAAGTTGGGGTGCTTTTTTCAGGCTGGGTTGTAGTTGTTGGACATCATGTTTTTGTTGCGATTGAAATTTCCAACATAACAGACCGACTCTGGGTTCTGCGGGCATTCAGAAGAGACATGGTTACCTCCACAATGTTCACAAAATAAATCCATTACCTTGACTTCCTGATGATTGTTTTGCGATTGCATATTCATGAACAGTTTTTTAAAGGTGGCAATTTGAGCTGAAATTGAGTCTGATGACCCTATTTCGTTTACTGTGGTTTGACGTCGAATTCCTCCTCGTCTGGCCGTTGGGAACTGATAGACGTTCTTGGTCGTCCTGTTTAGAATATTCATCGCCTCTTCTGGCTCTTTGTTTAGGAGTATGTTGTTTGTCGAGGCATCGAGCATCATCCTAGTTGTCGTGTTGACCGTGTTATAGAACATAGTCACCTGCGTCCATAATGGGAATCCATGCAAGGGGAATTTGTGTAACAGCTCTCTGTATCGCTCCCAAGCCTCGTGCATGGATTCATCGTCAACCTGTCGAAAAGAAGTGATTTCGTTACGCAATCTATCAGTTATATTTGTATGATTAAAATGCGCTAAGAAATCACGACATAAATCAATCCAGGATCCAATTGATCCTGCTAGAATATTGTTGAGCCAGGTTTTTACCCTATCCCTTAGTGAATAGGGGAACAATTTTAATCTCAAAATGTCCTCATATACTCCTTGTATTTTAAACGAATTACAAATCTGAAGGAAGGATTTGAGGTGCTGTCTGGCATCTTCAGTTGTTGAGCCGCCAAATTGCCCCATGGTATTGATCATGTTAAACATCACGAGCTTTAGTTCAAAGTGGGCGGCCTCTATTTTTGGGGTAACAACTCCAGGATTTAGTCCGTTCAGGTTCTCTTCAAGGTAGTCTCGGACATTTGGGTTTCGTACAGGCACGAAGTGCAATGGCGGGTTGTCTCGATTGCTTGCTGGGATATTTTGCTGCCCATCGGCAAGTTGCTGCCCGTCGGCAGGTGACTGTCCAATGGCATTATTTGCCAGGGAACCTTGGTTGTTGCCTCGACCTCGGCCTCGGCCTTCAGGTTCCTACATTGCAGCTACGACCTTTCGTCTAAGCTTTAGGTAAGAGCGTTCAATTTCTGGATCTAAGTCTCACATTGGGGTGCTTAGGTTCGCAATGGTCATGCACCAAAACAAAACAAAGTTTTATTCGTACTAGAACAAAAAATAAATAAACTAAATAAAAATAAAAAAATAAAGAGTGCAAGAAAATAAAAACAAAAGTTGTCAATCCCCGGCAACGGTGCCAAAAACTTGATGCTCGCGTAAAAGTGCCCGCAATAGTGCAAGTGTACACGTCTCGAGTAATATAATGATAAGTATATCGAGTATCGTATGCACAGGGATTGAGCTAGCCTTTTGGTCTTACTTCCTCGCACTGCAAAACAATTAAAGTCAAAACACAGATGAGTTAGGTTGTTTGAATAAACTAAAATACTAAAACTAAAATAAGCCAGAAAATAAAGTAAAGAGAAAATCAAGTTGAGAGAATGGGCCAGATTAGAATGCGTCGTAGCGTAGAGTCCTATTGACCTGTCTTTGTTCTTGAATGCAGCAACAAAAAACTGTCGTGGCAGTAACCTAAGTCTCTGCCGCGACTGCAAAGGTTGAGTCTCTGCCGCGGAAATCTCTTGCTCTTGGGAAGATGCTGTTAAGGTTCGACAAAGCGTCCTTGAATGATTCCTCCTTATCACTAAGCTCAGAACATTGTTGATGGTTGAACTTTGACCATACCTCTCGGCGTAAACCAAAGACAAACACCAACCAATCACACGCTTCTCTTCGCCGCTGAAACTCTTAACCTATCTCTAGGCCGAGTTAGTTAACACCTCGTGGGATGAAAATCGTGCTTAATCGTTTCTTTAGTTCAACTCTCTCAATATTGAACAAATAGATAATCTCACAAACTCTCTCTTGATAAGTATGCAAGAATGATTAAAGCCAAGAATAAGCAAACCTTAACTTATTTTCATTAAGAACTTAAACAAAGTACAATAGTCTTCACACGGCTACTAAACAAACTAATCCTAACCCTAAGGAAAAATAGAACATAATGGATGGAAAAAAAAACACAATCTAAATCCTAAGCTCTCTCGTCTCTCTTCATAACGGCCCTTGATGATGGTGGCAAGCCTCCTTCATATAGGGGGAAGGTGTAGGTACAAGTCCTTCTTGGAGAGGAAGTTAAGTTGGACTTGGACTTAACTTTATTAAAGAGGTGAATCTCTTTAATTTAATACATTATTCTCTTTTGGCTAAAAGTCCAACTTTATCCTTTCTTCCATGTGTTCATCCTCTTCTTGAGCTTCAACTGCCATGCAAAGTATGTAGAAAAATTCAGCGTTTTATGCTCTTCAAATCGACTACCACTTTGCATATTTTGCCCGTCGGCAAGTTTGGTTGTACAATGCCTTGGCATTAGATGCTGCCTCGGCAGTAGATGCTACCTCGGCAGAGGTCTGTCAATTGGTTCTGCTCTGGAAGGCTTTATCTTCATGGTTCAGCTTCCTTCATTAGAAACTGTCATATTTGGCTAACTTGATATGGGCCTGTCGAGAGCTCGTTCTACACCATCCTCCCTTTTTTTTATTGCCTACGCGGGATCACCTGCCAGGGCATCATCTTCTCGGCATCACCTGCAAGGACATCAGCTGCCATGGTAGTGAGGAAATCTGCACAAGCACCAAAATGCATCAAAATTTTCATTAAATAAATCAAATGTAAGGATCAAGAATATAAACAATGTAATTAATGCATAAAGGGCAATAATGCAGTTCAATTGTGTGTAGGTTGAGTGATAACTGTCATGTAAAAGGGGTAAAAATATAGGAATTTTGGGCACTTATCACCCGTATTTTGTCCGGGTACCAGTATATATTAGTAATTCGATATAAATAAAGCCAAATAAAAATAAAAATAAAGCCCAATGTTAATAAATAATAGAGTCTCAAAGTCCATAATAGTTCATTTAC
Organism: Hibiscus trionum; assembly: GCA_030270665.1. NCBI lineage: Eukaryota > Viridiplantae > Streptophyta > Magnoliopsida > Malvales > Malvaceae > Hibiscus > Hibiscus trionum. The sequence continues at coordinate 44,914,159 of BSYR01000026.1, read as the reverse complement.
ACCACAAGATCCATTTATAAATCCTAAAGCCCAATCTTTTGTCATCCTAATACCCAAACAAATAAAAAATCAGCCCAAATTCCAGCATTCCCGCTCAAATTTAGCCCAAACTAGAACAGATGTGCTTTCTCAGCCCGCCAAAACAGTCACGTGGCACGCTGCCATTGGCCAAAACCCCTTTCACGCGAATTCTCGTCTCTGCTTACATCAGTCGTGCGCATACTATAAATAGAGGAGAGAGAGTAATTAATAGGAAAATGATTGCACAATTATTACAGACATAATTGAAGAGAGATGAGAATCTGAAAAATCTCCCTAGAATTCGAGAAGACTTCGAAAGTTGAATCGGACGCCGTCGACGACGACCAGAGCCACCGTGCCATCACCTGAGGTCGCCAGAAGGTAGCTCCTCTTTTCCTCTTTCCATTTCCTGCATTAAAACACTAAACAAATCAGATCTAGGCTCTAAAATTGAAAAAAAAAACAGTAGCTCAAACATAAGTAAACCCTAGATCTAAGACCTAAATGAAATCAATGCTTAAAGGAGATTCCAATCACTTATCTGAAAACGGAGTTGGTTCAAGTGTTGCTGGAATGTTTATATAGAGGTCTGAGGTTAGGATTTTGGCTGGAGTCGAAAATAATAGTGGATTTTGGTTCGGGTAGGTAGTTTAGGACGGGGAAGATGGGAGTTTCTAACGAAACGGGTACTAGAATAGGCATTAGGACGAAAAGGCAAGATTTTCGAGAGATTTTAGGGTTCTGGCACGGTGGCCAGAAATTGCTCCGGCGGCGGAACATGGCGGTCGAAAGTAGCAGAGGCGGCCGAGAGTTGTAGGGTTTGGTCGGAGTAGGTGATCGGAAAAGTTCCAGTGATCGGAAAAAGGATAGGGATGACTGGAGATGACGGCCGGTGGTCGACGTCACCTCCGGTGGCCGATAAACAAGTTAGGCTAGTTTTTTGAGTCGGTTGAAGATTAAATGAAGAAAATGGAAGAAAACGTTTGTGTTCTTGTAGAAATGATGGGTTTGATCGAAGAGAAACTCGAATTGGTGAGGTTTAGATGTTCGTAATGGATTAAAGATGGAAAAATGACGGATTTAGAAAGAACAAGGGGCAAAAAATGAGTTTTGATTTGATGTAAATAGGAATCAAAGGTGTTTTGGTGTTTGTGATCAATCAAAATGCAAAAAATGAAGAACATGGGAAGAACGAAGGTGAAATGGGAGAGTTTGATCGAAAAATGTGGGGAGATTTAGGATTTTGGTGTTTGTGGTCGAGAGGGTAGAGAGAGAGTGGAATGAGAGGAGATAGGAATTTTGGTTCGAATTACCGAGTTAGCTCGTTAGACGGGTATTTATACCCTGGGTCAAACGGTGCCATTTTGGCACCGAGTTGGCTCGACCCGCGCGAGCTATTCAGATCCGGGTAGAGGATTCACGTCCTTCTCCTTTTTCTTATATTTCAGGCTTCCCAGTTTTGTCTCCCTTACGATTTGGTCTCCAAATTCTTGTAATTTGATCACCTAGTTCACAATTTAATACAATTTAGTCCTGAAATCAGTTTTAATCACTTTTTTTAATGGTTTTAATTTAATTTATTTAATTTATATTGTATGCATCCTTTTTAAATATGCATGTAGTATATTTGTTTAGGAGAATTTAATTCACCTAGTGTAATTAAATTAGAGCCTTTTAGGACTAAGTTCACTAATTAAATCTAATTAATTTGTTAGGGAAGGACACTATAGAAAATAAATGAACATTGAATAAAAGCTCAAATATCCTAAGTTGACTAGTATCACATTGTAATGTGATGTTAATCAAAGGGGTATTTGGGTAAGAGATTCAATAATTCATTTAAACATAGAAAATGGAAATTACATGTAGTTAGTTTAATAAAATTGGAACTAGGATTAAAAAAATAGTTACATTAACAATAGGGATATTATTAATTTAGGACAAATATGGGTAGCGCCCAAATCTATTGGGTGTTATCACATAAGTCCTAAGTTTGATAATATTCATAGATTTTAATTAATTAAATTAATGGAGACTAAATTAGGGTTTACTTAAAATGGACAATAAAATAATTGGACCTGCATTAAACATTTTGTGTTGAAATACATTTTGAATATAAATTGAAGCGTCCTAATGTATTTGGATGTTTCAAATTTTATATTCGCCCAAAATGTATTTTCTTATAAAAGGGTATCCCCATTTGAAATGGAATCCGTTTAATAATTAAAGATTTAATTAAATTCAGATTAATGTACGAAATGCCAAAATGCCACGTTGAATTAATAAGGTAACGATAACGGGCGTTTGTAACCCTTCCCTACACGCAACTGACTCCCGAACCCGAATTTTATTAAAAGAATCTATGGTTCGCTTTTTATGGTGTTTGGTCTACCAAAGTAACCGGTGGCGACTCCAAAACGATTTTTAAGAATCAATAAAGGAAATTTGAATTAAAATTGAAAAACTCTTAATTTCAAGATCAAATTAAAATGAAAAACCCTGATTTCCAAAACCCTAATCATCAGGCTATTTTTCCACAAACGGGTTTCAAAAACGGTCGCGACACCCTCCTATATAATAGGAGTAATATCGTAGGCCACTTGATTAAGTGTGACTAGAAATGCATGGCCATGCTCGAATAAGTTGATATGAGATATCATAGTTATTAGTTTATAATAGTCTACTCAAGATATCAATAAATATTAGATGGATTATACAAGTGTGGTTGTTCCATGACTTGTGTCTAATCTAGATTAAAGGATAAAATGATGTAATACATAAATAGAGTTAATCACGAAAAGGTTATGTCGAATCATGATTTCTTGTAACTTAGGTGATAATGACATATTGCTAGATGTTACTCATTGTTTGTAATATTAGAAATTTTATAATATTTTCTACTAACGTTACATGAACCTACAGGGTCATACCCACAGTTGAAATGAACATATATTTAACGAATTATATATGTACAAATTCGTTGTACACAAATCTATATGACATTCATACATCTCATGCATGTTTTGTTACTCAAGATGAAAATGATGCATGGTTATGGCATAGGAAACTAAGATATGCTAGCATTAGTGTTTTAGAAAAATTAGTTTCCCTAAATCTAGTTAGAGGTTTACCCAAGATCAAGTTCTCAAATGATAAAATATGTGATGCATGCTCTAAGGCTAAACAACAAAGATCATCTTTTAAATCCATTAATGATGTTTCTACAAGTAGGTGCTTACAACTAATTCATATGGATCTATTTGGGCCAATTAAACAACTAGCTTGGGTGGAAAATCATATGCTTTTGTGCTTGTCGATGATTACTCTAGATATACTTGGGTTCTCTTTTTAAGCACCAAGGATGAGGCTTTAGAAAACTTTATCACATTTTCAAAATTAACCCAAAATGATCTTGAACTTAAAATTTCACATATTAGAAGTGATCATGGAACGGAATTTCAAAATATGGGTTTTAATGAATTTTGTAATGAAAATGGGATCAGCCATAATTTTTTGGCTCCTCGAACTCCTCAACAAAATGGGGTAGTTGAGAGGAAAAATAGAACTTTAGAAGAAATGGCTAGGACTATGCTTTGTGAAAACAATTTAACTAAGTATTTTTAGGCGGAAGCCACTAACACCGCTAGCTATATTATAAACTAAGTAATGATTGGGCCTATCTTAAAGAAAACTCCTTACGAGATTTTAAAATTAAAAAAAAACTAACATTAACTATTTTCACCCTTTTGGTTGCAAGTGTTTTGATTTAAATAATAGAAAAGACAATTTAGGTAAATTTGATGCAAAAAGTGATGAAGCTATTTTTCTAGGTTACTCTTTAAACTCTAAAGCCTATCGTGTGTTTAACAAAAGAACTTTAGTTGTGGAGGAATCTATTCATGTGGTTTTCGATGATAACCTCCTTCCGAGGAAGGAATCTTGTGATGATGATGATGTAGGAATCCTTGATGCCTTTGATGGAGGATAAATTTTAAAGGAGGGTGAGATTCCAACTAAAGAAGAAGATGCACAAGATCCACCTCTTGAAGCCTTGAAGGACTTGGCTCTTGAGGAAAAGGAAGTGAGCTACTCAAGGGAGTACAACTATGTCAAAGGTGGTGAAATCTTGGGTGATCCATCCAAGGGGTAACTACTCGCTCTTCTCTTAAAATGCTTAATCATGTTGCCTTTATCTCATGCATTGAGCCTAAGAATATTAAAGAAGCTTAAAAAGATGATTTTTGGATTATGGCCATGCAAGATGAGTTAAATCAATTTGAGAGAAGTAAAGTGTGGACATTAGTTGAAAGGCCTAAAAATTAATCTACTATAGGAACTAAATGGGTATTTAGGAATAAACTAGATGAGAGTGGTAAAATAGTGAGAAACAAAGCTAGGTTGGTTGCTCAAGGTTACACTCAAGAAGAGGGAATTGATTTTGATGAAACCTATGCACCCGTAGCTAGAATGGAAGCTATTAGGATGTTGCTTGCATATGCATGTTATCATGATTTCGAGCTTTTTCAAATGGATGTCAAGAGTGAATTTTTAAATGGCTTTATAAATGAAGAAGTGTTTGTGGAACAACCACCGGGTTTTGAAGATCCATTTTTCCAAACCATTTTATAAATTGCCAAAAGCTTTATATGGTTTAAAACAAGCTCCTAAAGCTTGGTATGAAAGACTATCAAGTTTTCTAGTTGGAAAGGGTTTTGAGAAAGGAAAGGTGGACACAACACTTTTTATTAAAAACAATGTCAAAGATATATTAGTAGTTTAAATTTATGTTGATGATATTATATTTGGTTCAACTAATGAATTGCTTTGTCAAGATTTTTCTAAGTTGATGCAAGGTGAATTTGAAATGAGCATGATGGGGGAGCTCTCATTCTTTTTGGGACTCCAAATCAAACAAATGAAGGATGGCATATTCATCAATCAAGCTAAGTATATCAAGGATATGCTCAAGAAGTTTGGCTTGGAGAATGCAAAGCCTCAAGCCACACCAATGAGCTCATCTACAAAGCTTGACAAAGATGAAGGAGGTAAGTGTGTTGACTCTAAGCTTTATCGCTCTATGATTGGATCTTTGATTTACCTTACCGCAAGTAGACCGGATATATTGTTTAGTGTTTGCTTGTGTGCTAGGTTTCAAGCTAGTCTTAGAGAGTCTCACCTTATAGCCGTTAAAAAGATCTTTAGGTACCTTAGAGATACTTCTTGTTTAGGTCTTTGGTATCCTAGAGACTCAACCTTTAACCTTCATGCTTATTCGGATGCGGATTATGGGGGATGTAAAATTGATAGGAAAAGTACTTCGGAAACATGTCAATTCTTAGGTAGTATGCTCATATCTTGGTTCTCTAAGAAACAAAATAGTGTAGCTTTATCTACCATTGAAGCTGAGTACATATCCTTAGGAAGTTGTTGTGCTCAAGTCCTTTGGATGAAGCAACATGTAACCCCCTTAACCCGGTCTAGACGGTTGAACCGAATTAAGAAGTTTACACGGGGAAAACCAAAGTCAACCCGAAAGTCAACCTTGATCAACGACCCTTTTTTTCTTTTTAATCTTATCTAAATGCACATTAACCCTAGATATGTTCATACAATCGGCATACTCAGAGATCAGCGCATTCGGAAAACATTTAGGGACTTAATTGCACAACATACAAGTTTAGGGACCAAAATGTAAATTCTAGAAATTATAAGAACTTAACCCACTTTTGAGTTACCATTATGAAATTAGTCATATTTCATGCTTCTCTGTCAAATTTCAACTCAAACGGACATCTCAAACTCATTCAATTGCATAAACAAGATTCAGGACCAAAACGCAAAGATTTCAAAACATAAAACCGTCAATTTCAGTGCCCAACGGTCGGGTGTTTCAGAACAGGGATGATCCGTTCCGAAACGCGTTGCGCAACAGGGCCTGGCAGTGGCAAAACTGTTCCGGAACGGCTCTGCCCGTTTCGAAACGCCTAGGCCATTTCAGGCCCTCTGTTCCGAAACGGCAGCACCTGTTCCGAAACAGGCTGCCCAGAAAGCAGAATTTTAGCTAGATTATCACACAATTAACCCATCAAACATGCTCCAAAGGCAACCAAATTATATCAGCAAGACATTACATGCATAAGGAACATAATGGCATCAACAATTCATAAACGTGGCATCAAACAAGAAAAGCCCCAATTCTATAGGCATGCATCCTATATTGAAAGACCATTCAAACACCAAATCATCAAACAATCCTCATAATGGCCATTTACAAGTTCCAACAATATCAAAAGCATAAACCAACTTAAGGAGTCCAAAACATCTCCCAAAACAACAACATAGGTTCCCCATTGCCAAATGCCAAAAGCTAATAGTGTAAAGAAACTTTCACCATACAAGAGCTTAGTTCTTCACTTGGATTCTTGACCCCCTTGCTGCCCTTAAGCACTTCAATGCTCTGCATTATTGGTTTAAGAAAAGAGAGAGCGTAAGCACATAGCTTAGTGAGGAATGCTCATTTAAAACAACACAATAATGCATTTATAAAACACCTTTATAAACCTCAATTCAAAACAACCTTTAACCATGCACAAAAGCATTTAAAACAAGCATACATGCTTCAAATTATTAACATGTCATATTGGCCACAAGTGATAATCATAATCTTTCCATTTCCATACAATCAACATAAGATTCACACATGGACTTTTAAACACCATTGTGATCTTACAATTCACAAGGACCACACATGGACTTTTAACCACCATTGTGTCCTTAGCACAAGAATCACCCATGGACTTTTAACCACCATGGTGTTCTTAAAATTCACAAGGCTCACACAAGGACTTTTAACCACCTTTGTGACCTTAACACAAGAATCACCCATGGACTTTTAACCACCATGGTGTTCTTAAAATACACAAGGCTCACACAAGGACTTTTAACCACCTTTGTGACCTTACAATACACAAGGCTCACACAAGGACTTTTAACCACCTTTGTGACCTTAGCACAAGAACCAATCATGGACTTTTAACCACCATGTTGTTTTTAACACAAGAACCACCTATGGACTTTTAACCACCATAGTGTTCTTAACCTTTCTCGAAACATCACTTGCCAATATGCATCATTTAACAACAATAATCCATTGTTTTAAAGCATTTAACAAAGCCATTAATCATCATGCATCCTTATGCAACAAAACCACATTTTATCAAATGTTCTAAACAAGGATCTCTTACCTTGAGCATCCTTCAACACATGGCTTATAAAACCAGCAAATAAACATGCTAAGTATGCTTTCAAAACAGAATTTAAAACATGCAAACAATCACATTGCACTCAACCAACTCATGGTTCATCAACAAGAGAGTTTTTCCGAAAACTTACTCTTGAGCTTAGCAAAGTTGTTTAGACTTAACTAAGCTCCCAAACCTTCAAAACATTGGTTTCAAAGCTGAAAACCAAAATCCACTCACCGATTCCGTTTCGCCACTTGCCGAAACACCAATCAAGCTTCCGGATCAACACCACAAGGATCCGAAGATGTCTCCCCTGTTTTAAACACATCAAAACAGTAGATTAATGCACCATCATGCATTAATATCCTCAACCAAGACATCTAAACTCGCTGCTCACATCAACACTCACATTTCGGCTACCAAACACAACCGAAATCACATCCAAACATCTCCACAACACTACCCAGCCAAGATCCATCAATTCCAAACATTCATAAACCTCAATTAGCATCCAAAATGGATCTCATCACGTCCTTATACCTCCAGCTATAGCAGAACATCAAGATCACTCCAAAAACCACCCAAAAACTTAAACAAAACTTAGGAAAATCAACCTATTCGGGATTGCATTGATTAAACCTCAATTTCTCATCAATTATACATCCATTTTACATCAAAAACACATCTCAAAACAATGCCCAATCAGATCATACGAATTTCATCAAAATTAAAGCAAATCTTGCATTTTAAAGCCAAGATCAAGAACTCAATTGCAAAACCTTTAACAAAACATAATTCAAGGATTGAGAACTTGGGAATTTCAGTAAAGAACTGAGAATTTAGAGGAGAAGGACGTTCATACCTCTAAACTTGAGTTTCTCCCTTTTTGGAACCAAGATTCTTGAAAATCCAATAAGCAAATGCTAAGGTTTTGTTGTAGAAATGATTAGAGATCAAATGAGGATTGAAATCTCATCTTTTATTTTCAAAATCAGAGGGAAATTTGCTGGAGAAAAGTGTTTGGGTTGAGAGAAAAGTTGAGAGAAAAGAAAATGGAAAATTTGAGAAAGTTAGTTAAAATGACAAAATATCTTCTTCCCTCCTTTTTTTACCTTAATTAAAACCATTAATAAATTGATTAATATTAAGAAAAATCTGGAGAAACTCCTTTGGGTAAATAGCTCCTTAAAGATTCAAAGTTTCAATCCTTTTTAAAACAGTCACCCAGTTTTCAAAAATTACATTTTGGTCACTAACCCAAAATGTCACTCTTCCAAACCTCATTTTGTAAAATTGATTTCTCCTTTCCCTTATATATAATAAAAGAGGATTTTAAGACATTTTTCCATATTTTTAATGCAACCCGAACTAAGCTTTCCTAAATTCACCCTTTAATATTCGAACCGCAACCCGACCGGTGCGGTCCAAACCCAAAACTTCTAAGCCCAAAATTGGGGTGTTACAACTCTCCCCCCCTTAAGAAATTTCGTCCTCGAAATTTACCTGAAGGAAAGAGGTACGGAAACTGCTTCAATATGTCATCCTTCCGCTCCCACGTGGCTTCTTCAACACCACGATGTTTCCACAACACCTTTACCAACTCGATGGTCTTGCCACGAAGAACCTTACTATCCGAATCCAGAATCCTCACCGGTTCCTCGTCATAGGTCAAATCCGGATTCAATTCCACTTCTTCCACAGGCATCACATGTGAAGGATCCGATCTATACTTCCGAAGCATAGAAACATGAAACACATCATGGATCTTCTCCAACTCTTGCGGTAACCTCAACTTGTACGCAACAGGACCCACACGCTCAACCACCTCGTATGGTCCAATGTACCTAGGGCTCAACTTACCCTTTCGACCAAACCTCATCACCTTTTTCCAAGGCGAAACCTTCAAAAACACACGGTCACCCACCGCGTACTCAATCTCCTTACGCTTCAAATCCGCGTAAGACTTTTGCCGATCAAAAGCTGCTTTCAAACGCTCACAAATGAGCTTCACCTTCTCGGTGGTTCCTTTCAACATAGCTGGCATCGAAACCAACTTTTGACCCGTTCAGCCCAACACAGAGGAGTCGTACACTTCCTCCCGTACAAAGCCTCATAAGGTGCCATTTGAATACTCGCCTGATAACTATTGTTATAGGCAAACTCCACCAAAGGCAAATGTTTCTCCCATGAGCCCTGAAACTCAATCACGCAACACCTCAACATATCCTCCAAAACCTGGATAACACGCTCGGACTGACCATCCGACTGCGGATGATAAGATGTACTGAAATTCAACCGTGTACCCAAAGCTTGATGCAAACACTGCCAGAAACGCGATGTAAACCTCGGATCCCTATCCGACACAATCGACTTAGGCACACCATGCAGCCGCACAATCTCAGCAATGTACAGCTCCGCAAGCTTATCCAAAGAATACGTAGTATGCACAGGCAAGAAATGCGCACACTTCGTCAAGCGATCCACAATCACCCACACCGAATTCTTCTTCGATGGCGACAAAGGTAACCCAGATACAAAATCCATAGTAATCCTTTCCCACTTCCACTCAGGAATTCTCAACGGTTGCAACAAACCTGACGGAAACTGATGCTCAGCCTTAACTCGCTGACACACCATGCACTTGCTCACAAACTCAGCAACATCCTTCTTTAGACCCACCCAATAGTACTCATCACGAAGATCACGGTACATCTTAGTACTACCAGGGTGCATAGCAAAAGGACTACTATGACCTTCAGTCAGAATAGCACGCCTCAAATCAACATCATTGGGCACTACTATCCGACTCCCAAAACACAACACTCCATCATCACTAAAACAGAAATCCGAAGGCCTACCCTCCGCAATATCCTGAACATGCGGTACCAAGGAATCATCCAACAATTGCTCTTCCTTGATCAACTGAACCAAAGATGGTTTCACTTGCAATTCAGCCACAAGACCACCATCATGCGAAATACTCAAACTGGCAAACATAGCCCTCAACTCAACAGCTACCTTCCTACTCAAGGCATCCGCTACAACATTAGCTTTTCCAGGGTGATACTCAATCGTCAAATCATAATCCTTGAGCAACTCCACCCAGCGTCGATGTCTAAGATTCAACTCCTTCTGAGACATCAGATACTTCAAACTCTTGTGATCCGTGTACACAGTACACTTCTCACCATACAGATAATGTCTCCAGATCTTCAAAGCAAAAACCACCGTAGCCAACTCGATGTCATGCGTAGGATAATTGCGCTCATGCACCTTCAACTGCCGTGATGCATAAGCTACCACCTTACCCTCCTGCATCAACACACATCCCAAACCAACATAGGACGCATCACTATACACCACAAACTCTTTCCCTGATTCAGGTTGAACCAAGATAGGAGCTTGTGTCAAGGCTGCCTTAAGCTTCTCAAAAGCCTGATGTCTCGCTTCCGTCCACTCATACTTAACATCCTTCTGCAACAACTTTGTCAAAGGTGCAGCAATCTTCGAAAACCCATCCACAAACCTTCGGTAGTATCCTGCCAAACCAAGAAAACTACGAACTTCATGAACAGACTTAGGAACCTTCCAATTCATCACCGCCTCAATCTTCTGAGGATCAACACGAATCCCTTCAGCAGAAACCACATGACCAAGAAACACCACTTCTCTAAGCCAGAACTCACACTTGCTCAGCTTAGCATAAAGTTGATTCTCCAACAAAGCTTGCAGCACAATTCTCATATGCCCTTCATGCTCCTCCTCAGTACGTGAGTACACGAGGATATCATCAATGAACACCACAACAAACTTATCCAGGTATTCATGAAATACACGATTCATCATGTCCATAAAAGCTGCAGGAGCATTTGTCAAACCAAACGGCATCACAAGGAACTCATAATGCCCATACCTCGTCCTGAAAGCTGTCTTTGGCACATCCACATCCTTCACCTTCAACTGGTAATACCCTGACCTTAAGTCAATCTTAGAGAACACAGCTGCTCCCCGAAATTGATCAAAAAGGTCATCAATTCTCGGCAATGGATACCGATTCTTGATAGTCAACTTGTTAAGCTGACGGTAATCAATGCACATTCTCATAGTGCCATCCTTCTTCTTCACAAACAAGACCGGCGCACCCCAAGGTGACACACTCGGCCGAATGAAACCACGATCAAGCAACTCTTGCAATTGCGTCTTCAGCTCTTTCAACTCTTTAGGTGCCATTCGATAAGGAGTAATGGACACTGGAGTTGTGTTTTCATACAGCTCAATCCCAAACTCCACCTCACGATTAGGAGGCAATCCAGGCAACTCCTCCGGAAACACACCAGGAAACTCTCGCACAATCCTGATATCTTGCACACGCAACTCCTTAGAGCTAGGATTCATCACAAAGGCTAGATAAGCTTCACAACCTTGCCTCAGCATCCGGCTCGCCTCTAATGTAGACACCACATTGGCAAGAAACTTCACATTCTCACCAACCACAACCACCTCATAATCATCCGCAAGCTTCAACGAAACTCGCTTATTCTCACAATTCACTACATCACGATGCTCAGCAAGCCAATCCATACCCAGGATTACATCAAAACCATAGAAAGGCAATTCCATAAGATCAACATGAAAAACATGATCTTGCACAACCAAAGGACATCTTCCATAAAGCTTTCGAGTCACAACAGTCTCACCAAAAGAACTAGTGACACGCATACCAACATCCAAAGACTCAACAGGCAAACCAAGCAATTCCGCATGCTCACGCAAAATGTATGAGTGCGTAGATCCAGAATCAATCAAGGAAAGTAATGACAAGGACTGCAAAGTAAAAGTACCTGCAATCACATCTGCGTCATTCCTCCCCTCCCTCTGAGCAAACACTCTTGCCTGGCCACCACCCTCAGGCTGAACAGCTACAACATGAGCCACATTCCGACCACCCTCTTCTCTCCGCTGGAAGTTACCACGGCCGCGCCCACAACCTCTATATGGTGCAACAACTACAGGAGCACGCCCTTGGCCACCAGCCAACATAGGACACTCTCTCCTCATGTGATCCGTAGATCCACAGTTCCAGCACGAATTACCAGCTGCCATAACAGGAGCTTGCACCTCCCTCACAGCTCGAGGACAATCACGTTTCATATGGCCACGCGATCCACATGTCCAACACGCGTTCGGTTCAGCTCTTGCCTTGCCTCCCTGAGCAGGCGCACCACCACCTCGCTTAGCCGAAGGCTGATACTTCTGATCACGTCCCCTCTTGTTCCGTCCACCACCGGAACTATACTCAGCAACTCGCTTACCAGCACCAGAACTAGCACTTCTAGATGATAAACCCAAATTCATCTCAATGTCCTTTGCTCTCCCAACCAGCACATCAAAATCATTATACTCAGCAGCTAGCATATACGTCTTTACTTCCGTCACCAAACCATAACGGAACCTTTCACACCTCTCCCGCTCATCAGGAACAAGCTCAGGTGCGTATTGACTGAGTCGGACAAACTGAACCTCGTACTCAGCTACAGACATGCTCCCTTGGGTAAGAGACATGAATTCTCTCTTCTTCTCATCTAGGTACCTCACACCCAGATATCTCCTCTTGAACGCGTTCTGAAAGAACGTCCAAGTTACATCAGCCTCCTCCATTCCAGAGATAGAGGTTGTCCACCAAGTGTAAGCATCGTCCTGCAACAACGATACCACACAGCCCAGCTTCTGCACATCAGTGCAATTCATTTGCCCCAAGATTCTCTTGGTACTTTCCAGCCAAGACTCAGAACCTTCAGCAGACAAACCCCTGAACTCAGTCCCTCCCAGACTGCACAAACGCTCCAAAGGTAGTCTAACTCCAGCATCTCCCTGATGCCCAGCTCCTTGAGCTCCAGCTACCGCTGCTCGAAAAGCTCCAGCAATGGCTTGAACGAGCATTGTCATGTCAGGAATAGCTTGTCCCTAACCAGCTTCAGGTCCAGCGACCCCAGCATCAGCACCAGCAGCAGCTCCTTCACCCCCAGCACCACCACCACCAGGCGGAGGAGGTAAATCCACCATATTTTCAGCATTCTCCTCATTCTCATTTTGAGCCATAGCTCGCGTATTAACCCTCAATTCTCTACGAGGTGCCATTCACTAAACAATGCAATCACAATGCAATAAACAAAGTCAGGCTCAGCAAGGTAAGCAATCCAAGTACTCAAGCTCATTTCCAATTAAAAACAACATCATTTCATTAGCTTTGATTTGGCAATGGGTCCCTCTATCACGCTTCACCACAACATACATCACAATTGTAACATACTTACAATTCACACAACATGATGTCATTCAACAAGCATACAAAGCATACATACATTAATCACCCACATAACCATTCCTAATTACCCGAGAACTCAGCTCTAATACCACCAAATGTAACCCCCTTAACCCGGTCTAGACGGTTGAACCGAATTAAGAAGTTTACACGGGGAAAACCAAAGTCAACCCGAAAGTCAACCTTGATTAACGACCCTTTTTTTCTTTTTAATCTTATCTAAATGCACATTAACCTTATAAATGTTCATACAATCGGCATACTCAAAGATCAGCGCATTCGGAAGACATTTAGGGACTTAATTGCACAACATACAAGTTTAGGGACCAAAATGTAAATTCTAGAAATTATAAGGACTTAACCCACTTTTGAGTTACCATTATGAAATTAGTCATATTTCATGATTCTCTGTCAAATTTCAACTCAAACGGGCATCTCAAACTCATTCAATTGCTTAAACAAGATTCAGGACCAAAACGCAAAGATTTCAAAACATAAAACCGTCAATTTCAGTGCCCAACGGTCGGGTGTTTCGGAACAGGGATGATCCGTTCCGAAACGCGGGACCGTTCCGAAACGCGTTGCGCAACAGGGCCTGGCAGTGGCAAAACTGTTCCGGAACGGCTCTGCCCGTTTCGAAACGCCTAGGCCATTTCAGGCCCTCTGTTCCGAAATGGCAGCACCTGTTCCGAAACAGGCTGCCAGAAAGCAGAATTTTAGCTAGATTATCACACAATTAACCCATCAAACATGCTCCAAAGGCAACCAAATTATATCAGCAAGACATTACATGCATAAGGAACATAATGGCATCAACAATTCATAAACGTGGCATCAAACAAGAAAAGCCCCAATTCTATAGGCATGCATCCTATATTGAAAGACCATTCAAACACCAAATCATCAAACAATCCTCATAATGGCCATTTACAAGTTCCAACAATATCAAAAGCATAAACCAACTTAAGGAGTCCAAAACATCTCCCAAAACAACAACATAGGTTCCCCATTGCCAAATGCCAAAAGCTAATAGTGTAAAGAAACTTTCACCATACAAGAGCTTAGTTCTTCACTTGGATTCTTGACCCCCTTGCTGCCCTTAAGCACTTCAATGCTCTGCATTATTGGTTTAAGAAAAGAGAGAGCGTAAGCACATAGCTTAGTGAGGAATGCTCATTTAAAACAACACAATAATGCATTTATAAAACACCTTTATAAACCTCAATTCAAAACAACCTTTAACCATGCACAAAAGCATTTAAAACAAGCATACATGCTTCAAATTATTAACATGTCATATTGGCCACAAGTGATAATCATAATCTTTCCATTTCCATACAATCAACATAAGATTCACACATGGACTTTTAAACACCATTGTGATCTTACAATTCACAAGGACCACACATGGACTTTTAACCACCATTGTGTCCTTAGCACAAGAATCACCCATGGACTTTTAACCACCATGGTGTTCTTAAAATTCATAAGGCTCACACAAGGACTTTTAACCACCTTTGTGACCTTAACACAAGAATCACCCATGGACTTTTAACCACCATGGTGTTCTTAAAATACACAAGGCTCACACAAGGACTTTTAACCACCTTTGTGACCTTAGCACAAGAACCAATCATGGACTTTTAACCACCATGTTGTTCTTAACACAAGAACCACCTATGGACTTTTAACCACCATAGTGTTCTTAACCTTTCTCGAAACATCACTTGCCAATATGCATCATTTAACAACAATAATCCACTATTTTAAAGCATTTAACAAAGCCATTAATCATCATGCATCCTTATGCAACAAAACCACATTTTATCAAATGTTCTAAACAAGGATCTCTTACCTTGAGCATCCTTCAACACATGGCTTATAAAACCAGCAAATAAACATGTTAAGTATGCTTTCAAAACAGAATTTAAAACATGCAAACAATCACATTGCACTCAACCAACTCATGGTTCATCAACAAGAGAGTTTTTCCGAAAACTTACTCTTGAGCTTAGCAAAGTTGTTTAGACTTAACTAAGCTCCCAAACCTTCAAAACATTGGTTTCAAAGCTGAAAACCAAAATCCACTCACCGATTCCGTTTCGCCACTTGCCGAAACACCAATCAAGCTTCCAGATCAACACCACAAGGATCCGAAGATGTCTCCCCTGTTTTAAACACATCAAAACAGTAGATTAATGCACCATCATGCATTAATATCCTCAACCAAGACATCTAAACTCGTTGCTCACATCAACACTCACATTTCGGCTACCAAACACAACCGAAATCACATCCAAACATCTTCACAACACTACCCAGCCAAGATCCATCAATTCCAAACATTCATAAACCTCAATTAACATCCAAAATGGATCTCATCACGTCCTTATACCTCCAGCTATAGCAGAACATCAAGATCACTCCAAAAACCACCAAAAACTTAAACAAAACTTAGGAAAATCAACCTATTCGGGATTGCATTGATTAAACCTCAATTTCTCATCAATTATACATCCATTTTACATCAAAAACACATCTCAAAACAATGCCCAATCAGATCATACGAATTTCATCAAAATTAAAGCAAATCTTGCATTTTAAAGCCAAGATCAAGAACTCAATTGCAAAACCTTTAACAAAACATAATTCAAGGATTGAGAACTTGGGAATTTCAGTAAAGAACTGAGAATTTAGAGGAGAAGGACGTTCATACCTCTAAACTTGAGTTTCTCCCTTTTTGGAACCAAGATTCTTGAAAATCCAATAAGCAAATGTTAAGGTTTTGTTGTAGAAATGATTAGAGATCAAATGAGGATTGAAATCTCATCTTTTATTGTCAAAATCAGAGGGAAATTTGCTGGAGAAAAGTGTTTGGGTTGAGAGAAAAGTTGAGAGAAAAGAAAATGGAAAATTTGAGAAAGTTAGTTAAAATGACAAAATATCTTCTTCCCTCCTTTTTTTACCTTAATTAAAACCATTAATAAATTGATTAATATTAAGAAAAATCTGGAGAAACTCCTTTGGGTAAATAGCTCCTTAAAGATTCAAAGTTTCAATCCTTTTTAAAACAGTCACCCAGTTTTCAAAAATTACATTTTGGTCACTAACCCAAAATGTCACTCTTCCAAACCTCATTTTGTAAAATTGATTTCTCCTTTCCCTTATATATAATAAAAGAGGATTTTAAGACATTTTTCCATATTTTTAATGCAACCCGAACTAGGCTTTCCTAAATTCACCCTTTAATATTCGAACCGCAACCCGACCGGTCCGGTCCAAACCCAAAACTTCTAAGCCCAAAATTGGGGTGTTACACAACAACTCTTAGATTATAGAGTTAAAGTTAAAACCATACCCCTTAAGTGTGACAACACTAGTGCTATATGCCTAACTAAAAATCCCATCCAACACTCTAGAACTAAAAATATAAAAATAAGACATCATTTCATTAGAGATCATGTCCTTAAGGAAGATGTTGTTTTAGAGTTCGTAGACACCTTAAATCAACTAGCGGGCATCTTTACAAAACCTCTAGATAAGGAGCGTTTTTGGTCCCTTAGGAGAGAGTTAGGTCTAACTAGCCTATCTTGACCTTTTAGGAGCTTTTTATGCTTAAATTGCTTGATTTCTTGCTCTATTCCATGCTTATGTGTTTTTGTTCCTAATTTCATCCATGCTTATAGTTAGGGGGAGTATGTTTGTGTTTTAACATGTAATTCCTGCTCATTCATATCATTCATGCATCTAGGACTTCGTAAAATTCAATTTTTCTGCAATATTAAAGCCTTATCTTCACCTCCAGGCCTACACGTATCGAAACGGGTCAATCTGTTTCGATACGGGTGCCTTAATAGAATGGTCTATGACCAAGGTGTTTCGAAACGCCTAAAAGGGTTTCGAAATGTTTTGCCTCTAACAAGAATTGTATCGAAATGACCCAAAAGCGTTTCGATACGGGTTACCACGTGGGATTCGATACGGTCAAAGCCATATCAGAACGGTCAACAGGATTCAAAATGTCAGTCAACGTTTCAGTACGCACGTTTCGGAACGATCGTGCCTGTTTCGAAACACCTCTGCGGACAGCTTTTTAAAGGGCTTTAATTGCAAAGTTTGCTTTTCATTAAAACTCCTAAAAATCCTAAACCCGATTTTTCCTATAAAAACCCTCTAAACCTCATTGTTTTTCATCAAATCTTGAGGGCTTTTACTCATAAACTTAAGTCTAAGCAAGCTTCAACAAATTGGTGCAACTTCTTCCATTCATTCATCAAAAATCCCTATTTGAGGTATTTTTCATATTTTTCTTTTTCCTTTGATTTTATTCAAATCTTAGGTTAGAAAATCTTAATTTTGTATAGATTATATGTTTTGCAACTTGGGTTCTTCGAAACTTGAAAAAAATTTCAAAATCTTAAAAAAATTTATTCGAATATATTTGTTTTCACACGTATTTTTTTTACTGTTTTTCAAAAGTTGTTTCTTTTTCAAAAAAAAATTGTTATATATATATGTTTTTAAAGTGTTTTTTTTTAAAAACAAAATGGGATTTGTCATTGGATTGAATTAAGGATTAATATGCATACATTTAATTTTTAATTGCTTGCTTTATGTTTTTAGGAATTTCATGGAAAACATTAACAAGAAACGCAAGACGACTCAAATGGGTGAAGCTTCAACCCAAGCGAACATCCGTCCTAACGTTACCCTTCTTTTTCAAAAGAGTCTTTGGAATCAAGAGACTAAGGACCGTTTCAAAATCATCAAAGATATAGCCGTTCGCCGAGAGCGTGTTGTGGATATCGAGTTCCTTGACTCCGAGCATTTTGAATTCCGCTACCTAGCTCTCTTGCGAGAATGGAGCTTCTTGGCCTTTTTGAGCATTCTGGATATTGTCTACAAGCATACGGTCCTCCTTTTCTAGTCCAATGTCGCTCTTATTGATAACGAAGATCATACCGAGGTGATTGCATTGAGTCGTAACTTTTGGGGAGGAAGTTCACCATTAATATATTCATTTTAGAGAAAGCTCTTGGGCTCAAGGATGAAGGCATTGAGGATGAGAACCACTTTGGTTCTCACAACGGATCCATTCTCTCATTGGACGCTCATGATCGGTTCCTCCATTTGATAATTTCTTGGTTAATCCTCCCTTCCGGAGGAAAATTCTCCCATGTTCGTCAAGTTGACAATTTATGGTTAGAGTGCTTTCACCAAGGACAACAGCCAAATCTTGTCAAAATCATGTTCGCCGAGATGGTCCATAATGTGAAGATTCACAAAACTGATGCTCTTACACCTTTCACTTATGGGGTTGTTTTGTTCTATGTCTTTGGTACCCTCAACATTGATTGCTCCTATGATTCTCCGGAACCCCGCAAGAACAAGATTGGCGAATCTTCTCTCCGTAAGTCTTGGTTCCGCTATACTCTTGGTCAATGGGTTCGTGTTGATAGGCAAGGTCCGCCACCTCAAGTTGAGCCACCACCTCAAGCTTCGGCTCTTAACAATGAAGCACTTATGACTTTCCTTACCGAGCGGTTCAACTCGATGGATACGAGCATGGCTTCGGGATTTGGTTCTATCAACACTCGTATGCAATCCTTGGAGGATCGTGTTCTTGGAAACGAGAATCATCTCACCGCTCTTGAGAATCAACAATCATCTATGGACTTGTCTTTCTCCACATTCTATGGTGATTGGAGGAACTTTCGTCGTGCTCAAGCTAAAAACGATGATGATTTTCTTGATGATGATGGTGACGATGATGACGAGGCTTAGGATCTCCATTACATCTCATTTTAGTCTATCATATTTGGAATAAGTTTGCACCTTTCAATTTTTTATGCTTTAAAAACCTATGCTTTGCTTATGTTGTTTGGGATTGAGATTAAACTCTATTGCTTTAAGTATTTATGTTTGGTTATTTATTTGTTGCTCTTAATTCTATCTATATTATGTTTTTGATTTCATGCTTTTAACCTTGTTTCTTCTCATGATTAGCCTTGATTATCATTCTTTTTTATCTAACAAAAAGGGGGAGAAGTAATATAAGAGACAAATTTTTAAGTTGGTTTTGAGTTTCAAACACTTGAATTTTAAATCTCTTTAAAACTTTAAAACCCATCTTACATTGAGGGGGAGTTAGAATGTCTTCAAGATTTTAAAATTCTTAAAAATTCAAACTTGGTTTTGTTATATCAAAAAGGGGGAGATTGTAAAACTAATAAATTGATTTTGATATAACAAAGGATTTAATGACTAAATTGAAAAAAAGAAAATGAATTTTTAAGTCCTCAAAACCTCTATATGTGTTTAAAGAAAAATGTACAAGTCCAAACCTTAACTTATCAAATATTTTCTAAGTTTTTACCAAGCCAAAACAGTGATTTTCGAGTCACCGTTTCGGAACGGCCTTTGGGCATTTCGGAACATTTTGAAACTGTTAACCTTTGTTTCGGAACTAGCTTTCCCAATTCGATACGGGTGTATCGAAACAGCTATTTGTGTTTCGAAACGGATGAAGAACAATAGAACGGTTTGAACAGTTTCGATACGGCAGTATCGAAACGACCTCAAACGTTTCGAAACGGATTTCAAACTTTGTTTCAAAATATGACCGTTGAAGTTTTATAACTGATTTTAAAGATTTAGTTAAGGTGTATCGAAACACTTCTAAGTCGTTTCGATACAAGTTTTGACAGTGGCAAATTGTTTCAAAACGGGCTTCAACACGTTTCGGAATAGACTCTTAGCACATCGAAACGATAGTGTCCATTTCGGTACGGCCTATTAATTACACCCCAACGGCTATTTCTACTTTGGTCTATTTCGAAACAGGGTCGGGCGTTTCGGAACGGGTAGTTGCAGGCTGCATTTATGGAGGGAAAATAACATCCCAACGACTATAATAATGAAGGCAACAACCCCAACGGCTAGAATTCAATGAGAGTGTATAAAAGGGACCTCTAAAAGCACCAGCAACAACTATTGATCCCAAAAGAATTATCCAAACATCAAATCCAAGCAATTGTGCTAAAATCCCATATTTTATTGCAAACCCCAATTGTAGAACTTTATATTTCCAATCTTATTTGTCCAATCTTATTTGTATTGAGAGATATTAGTCTTTAGCCTTAAACTTCTTTGTATTACTTGAGTGAGGATTGGGTCAAATTTTGGGTAGAAAATTTGACTGGTATTGTAAAGGTTACCTCCTAAGCCTAGAAAAGGGGAAGAGCAATTAGTGGATTGTTGGAAAATCCTTAGTGGTAGCTAAGGTAGTGGATGTAGAGTTCAATTGGAACTTGAACCACTCTAAATCTCTTGTCTAGCAAATTTTCATTTTCCACTCCACCACCAAAAAATTCTAAAAATCCAATTCACCCCCCCCCCCTCTTGGCTTATATCGATTCTTCGATCCACTCAACAATTGGTAACAGAGCCTACCTCTTTGAAGGATTAACAACCATAAGAGGAGTTCCTAGGAGAGTGATCTATTCTAAAGACAAGTCATGGCATCTACTTCAACCTCCAACCTCTATGAGTCACAATCAACCACTAAACCACCCTTCTTCAATGGGGACAACTACTCATATTAGAAGAATCGGATGCGTCTCTTCATCAAGTCAACAGATTACATGGTGTGGGATGTAGTGGAAGAAGGCCCCTACATTCCGGTTAAGAGAACCGATGAAGGAAGACTAGTTCCGAAGGTAATGTCGCAGATGACCGAGGAAGATAGACGGAAGATGCAAGTCAACAAAAAAGCTCTACATATCATATTTTGTGCACTTAGTATGGATATCTACTCAAAGTTTTCATCTATCAAAAGCGCAAAGGAAGTGTGGGACACTTTGGAGATGACTTATGAAGGCACTAGCGATGTGAAAGATATGAAGATTGGGTTGCTAAACTTGAGCTATGAGAATTTTAAGATGGGCCTCGATAAGAGTGTCTCAAAGATGTTTGATCGGTTTTCGATCATCGTCAATGGCCTTAAAAGATTCGGTGAAGTAATTCCCGAAGATAAGCTAGTGAGGAAGGTTTTATACTCTCTCACGGAGACTTGGGATGGTAAGAGGACGGCCATTATTGAAGCAAAGAATTTGAAAACTTTGAAGCTTGATGAGCTTGTTGGGTCTCTTCTTACACGCGAGATTATGAACCAAGGAAGAGAGGAAGAGAGGAAGAAGAAAGAGAGAAGGATAGAGAATCATGAGGTAGAAAAGAAAAAGAAGCTAGGAGTTGCTCTCAAAGCCTCTCTACATGAGGAGTGCTCTTCTAGTAAGGAGGAAGACTTTGAGGAATTGGCTATAATAGCCAAACGATTCTCACGGTTCATGAATTCCAACCGAGGGAGAAAATTTCAAAGAAAGATGGACTTCAAGAACAAAGGCAAAGAAGAAGAGAGGGACCAAATCATTTGGTTTGAGTGCAAGAAGCCGGGTCACATACGTTCTGATTGCCCTCAACTCAAGAAGAAGGGCTTTGAGAAGAAGAAGAAGCTCAAAGCCAAGCTTGCTACTTGGAGTGATGAGGAGTCATCCGAGGATGAGGAACATGAAGTGGCCAACCTTTGCCTCATGGCTCTTGAGGAGGATTCTTCTATGGTAACCTCTAACTCATCTACATTTGATGAACTTCAAGATGCTTAAGATGAGTTGTAAGAGGTATATGATGAGTTGGTTGAGAAATACAAGGAGTCGGTTTTAAAAATAAGAAAATGATTTCGGTTTTAAGGACCCAAAATGACTCATTTTCTAAAACCAACTCAGAATTAGAAAAGAAGGTCTTGGTTTTACAAAATTCCTCAAATGAGTTTGAAAAGAAATCAAATGATTTAAATGACCTTCTTGAGAAATACCATGTTTACCATCAAGAGGAGGTGAGTAAACTCAAAACTTCTCTAACCAATTTTGGGAAAACCGTTTTGAAAAAGCATCTTCTTCAAAATCCCAACATGTGAAGAGAAACTTTGTTGACCACAAAAAAAGAGGCTCCCATAAGTATCATAAGAACAAAAAGGTTAGAAGTGTATGGGTTCCTAAGGAACTTGTAGTTTCTAACAATATTGTAGCCATTTCATCTTGGATTCCTAAGGGAACCAAGTATTTGGGAACTAATACTCATGGACCCAAAATGATTTGGGTACCAAAAATCAAAGTTTAACTCTTTGTTTGTAGGGGGAGGATTGCTACAAGGCCAAAGCACAAAGCCAAAACTCATGGTACCTTGATAGTGGATGCTCGAGGCACATGACCGGAGACAATAGTCGATTCATGGATCTAAAGCCAAAAAGTGGAGGAGTAGTGACATTTGGTGACAACTCCAAATGCCACATTGAAGGTATTGGCTCCATAGGTAATCACTCTACTATACTTATTGAAAATGTTTTGTATGTCAATGGTCTAAAACACAATTTATTGAGCATTAGTCAATTGTGTGATAAAGGGTTTAATGTCTTGTTTGATAAAAATGGGTGTAAAATTGTTAACATTAAATCAAATAAAATAACGCTCATTGGTCATCTCATAGGTAACATTTATATGGTGCATCTAGATGACATTTGTAACCCCCTTAGCCCGGTCTAGACGGTTGACCCGAACTACGAAGATTACACGGGGAAAACCAAAGTCAACCCAAAAGTCAACCTTGATTAACGACCCTTTTTTTCTTTTTAAACTTCTCTAGATGCGCAATAAACCTATGTGAAAGCCCAAGAACCTTGGAAGAGAAAAACACAGCGATCGGAAACGTTTAAGGACTCAATTGCAAGAAATACACTTTTAGGGACCAAAATGTAAATTTTGGAAATTAAAAGGACTTTCAAGATTTTAGTTTTACCAAACCTCAATTAATCATATTACAAGCCTCTCTGCCAAATTTCAGCTTAAAAAGACATCTCAAGCTCAAGCAATTGCAATTACAACTTTCAGGACTAAAATGTAAAGCATGCAAAAACTGTCCAACGGTCACCCGTGTCGTACGCCCGTATCGAAACGGGGTTGACCGTTTCGATACGCGGTTATGTTCTGAAACTAGTTCAGAAACAGACACCTCCAGTAGCCAAAGTGTATCGAAACACCTCTAGCCGTTCCGAAATGCCCAGGCCATTTCATGCACCCGTTTCGAAACAGTCAAGGGTGTTTCGATACACCCTGCCCAGAAACAGCAGAAAATTCTGGTTTTACACATCCAAACACCATCAAACATACTTTAAACCATTCCTCAACATATCAACAACATGCCAAGCATTATAACTACCGAATTGCATTAAAAATTAGATACAAATCAAACATTAGGTGCACCAACTCATTTATCACATCCAACGCATGATCTTGCTTTTAATCAAAGAGCATAACATATCAACTTGTGAAGAAGATGATTCAAATATGGCAAAGCGATCAACAACAAAGTTCAAACCATAAACCGAACATGGTCAATATACACAAACTCATTACACGTCAATATAAAAGACTCTCCCCCCATTGCCTTTATTATCTATAGTTATAAATCAAGACATACTTCTCAAGTGGAGCTCTTCTTGAATCCCTTGCTTCTTGCTGTCCCAACTTCAAATATCTGCATTGATGGACAAAAAGGAGCGTAAGCACATAATGCTTAGTGAGGAATGCTCAAAACCAATACACCATCAATGCAGCGAATCATAAAACCTTCTTAAAATGTAGATACAATTCAATGAACCCAAGCATTGTTTGAAAACCTCCTTTGAAAACAACATTGCTTTAAATCATGCATTGCTCAACATGAAAACCAACCTTTAACTCTAAAATGCTAAACAACTCACCCCAAACCACATTCTTGCAAATACTATCCTTTAAACCTTTCCATGCATGATCGCTTCATGCAAAGTTTAACTCAATTTCCTTGGAAATCACTTCCACTTCACACCACACTTTTCTCATGCTTGATGATCATTTCAAAGCAAAATACCTTTTGAAAACCAATTGTTCCTACTATATATCCCATGCATTCAACAAATGCAAAACACATGAACTACAAAAGCAACATTTGCATTACATGCCTTTTTAAAACAAGCCTTCACAAGACTTCAATGCACTTAAGAGATTCTATGCACATATGCACCATTCACAATAGAAGATATACATTTGCTCATGCTTAACAAGTATCACATGCATTCTTGCATCATTTACATATTTCCCATGCAACCTTGCATCATTTTCAAGCATCTCTCGCTTCATTACATTCAAATACATTATATTGGCTTTCAAGTGATAGTTCACAAACCATTTCAACACAAGACACAATCGGATACGCGGATTACAAGCGTTGTCCCACACGCTTCATACACACTACCGGCTTACAAGGTGGAGTTTATCGGTACAATCACAACCCCTCAACACCCGTGATGGAGTTTAACGGTACAATCACAACCCCTCAACATCACTCATCGGTAGTTGTATAACCCACTAACGAGAGTACGGGACACATAACACAAGATCCACAAACGGACTTTTAACCACCGTTGTAACCTTAACAAGATCCACACACGGACTTTTAACCACCATTGTGACCTTAACAAGATCCACACACGGACTTTTAACCACCGTTATGACCTTAACAAGATCCACACACGAACTTTTAACCACCGTTGTGATCTTACCTCTCTCGTTAGGATACTTGGATGGAGTTTACGGTACAATCACAACCCCTCAACATCCAAGGCGACTTTACTTACGGTGCACCCAATCCTATAGTCGGCTAACTATATCCGATTCAAGTACTCTAAAACCATTTCATCATTTGCCAATATACATCAAAGACCATCATCAATTCACTGTTTTAAAGCATTAATCAAAGCCACTTACCATCATGCATCTCCATGCAACATAACCAAATTAATAACATGTCAAACCAAGGATCTCTTACCTTGAGCATCCTTCAATACACGGCTTTCAAACCAGCATTAATAATGATAAAATATGCTTTCAAAACAGTAATTAAACATGCAATTCAAAACCAATGCATCAAACCACAACATAGCACATCCGAAGGAGTTTTTCCGAAAACTTACTCTTGAGCTTAGCTAAGTTGTTTAGACTTAAACTAAGCTCCCAAAACCTCCAAATAATCGTTTCAAAGCTGGAAAACCATCTCCACTCACCGATTACGTTTCGCACGCTTGCCGAAACACCAATCAAGCCTCCGGATCAACTCCAATAGTGTCCGGAGATTTCTCCCATGTTTTAAACACATCAAAGTAGAGAATTAATGCATCATCATGCATTAAAATCTCCAGCCATCACACCTAAACTCGCTACTCTACCCAAAACCAACATTTCGGCTACCAAACACAACCGAAATCACCTCCAAACTCCTCCAAAACTTAACCTAGCCAAGATCCATCAGTTCTAACCATTTCTAGACATTAATCAACATCCAAAATACACCTTAACTCGTCCTTATACCTCCAGCTATAACAGAACACCAAAAACACCTAAAAAACCACTATTTTCATAAGCAAAAACTTAGGAAATTCAACCTATTCGGGATTGCATTGATAAAACATCATTTCAACATCATTAGACATCCAAAATACATTAAAGAATTATCTCAAAACAGAGTCCAATCAATCACATCGAAATTTTTTCAAGATTTCTTCCAAATCTTGAGTTTTAAGCCAAAATCAAGTTTCTAACATTAAAACCTTTTACAAAACTTAAATTAAGGATTGAAAACTTGGGAATTTCAGTAAAGAACTGAGTATTTAGAGGAGAAGAACAATCTTACCTCTAAATGGTGATTTCTCCTTGATTTGAGCCAATTTCCTTGAAAATCAATGAGGAAATCAAAAGGATTTGATGCAAGATTGATTAGGAATTAATTGATGATAGAAATCTCATCAATTGAAGTGAATATCAATGCAAAAGTTGCTGGAGAAATAGTGTTTGGATGATGGAATTTTGAGAGAAAAAGGAATGAGAAAAAAATTTAGGGAAAGGTAGTTATGAAATTCCAAAAAGTAGTTTCCCTTTTCATTTAATTAATTAAAACATTAATTAATTCACCCAAATTAAGGAAAAATCTGGAGAAATCATTTTTGGGTAAATTATCTCCTTAAAGATTCAAAGTTTCAATCCTTACAAAACAGTCACCGCTAAACTTTTCAAAAATCGCATTTTAGTCACTACACCGAAATGTAGTATTTCCAAACCTTATTTTGCAAAATTGATTTCACCACTCTCTTATATATATTAAAATAGGATTTTTAAGTATTTTTCCATATTTTTAAAGCATCCCGAACTAGGCTTTCCGTAAAACCCCCTTTTATATTCGAACCGTTTCTCATACCGGTCCGGTTCAGACCCTAAACTTCTCAGCCCAAATTTGGGGTGTTACAACATTCATAGATCTCATGCATTTTTTGTTGCTCAAGATGAAAATGATGCATGGTTATGGCATAGGAAACTATAACATGCTAGCATTAGTGTTTTAGAAAAATTAGTTTCCCTAAATCTAGTTAGATGTTTACCCAAGATCAAGTTCTCAAATGATGAAATATGTGATGCATGCTCTAAGGCTAAACAACATAGATCATCCTTTAAATCCATTAATGATGTTTCTACAAGTAGGTGCTTACAACTAATTCATATGGATCTATTTGGGCCAATTAGAACAACTAGCTTGGGTGGAAAATCATATGCTTTTGTGCTTGTTGATGATTACTCTAGATATACTTGGGTTCTCTTTTTAAGCACCAAGGATGAGGCTTTAGAAAACTTCATCACATTTTCAAAACTAACCCAAAATGATCTTGAACTTAGAATTTCACATATTAGAAGTGATCATGGAACAGAATTTCAAAATATGGGTTTTAATGAATTTTGTAAAGAAAATGGGATTAGCCATAATTTTTCGGCTCCTCGAACTCCTCAAAAAAATGGGGTAGTTGAGAGGAAAAATAGAACTTTAGAAGAAACGGCTAGGACTATGCTTTGTGAAAATAATTTACCCAAGAATTTTTGGGCGGAAGCCACTAACACTAGGGGTGAGCGTTCGAGCGAGTCGAATCGAGTCAAAAAAATTTTGAGTTATTCGAGTTGACGCGTCATATTTTACGACTTGAACTTAATTTGAAATTTTTTCGATTCGAGTCGAGTTTATGAAATTCGAGTCGAGTTTTCGAGTTTCTATACAAATTTAATTGTAATTATTTACCATGTTATAGTACGATTTGATTCCAATTTAAACGACTTTCTCTATTCATATAAGATATGCATATATATATATATATATATATATATATATATATATATATATATATATATATATATATATATGGGTTTTATTTTGATGCACAAGCTGTGTAAAAATTTTTTACACAACCCTTTTATAAAATTTAAAATTTAAATTACAAACCCTAGCAACCTAAAACCTAAACCCTAAGCCCTAAACCCTAAACTCTAAATTCTAACCATAAACCTTAAATTATATACCCTACATACTAAACCCCTAAACCATAACCTAAAATCTTAAACCCTAAACCCTAAAATTAAAGGGCTTGTGTAAACTAAAGTTTACACAAGCTTGTGCATCAAAGTATTTTCCATATATATATTTCTTCATATTATTTTTCACATGCATAAGTAAGATTTGTAATGTTATTTAATAAAAAAAATATCATCTAAACTTCTAAAATATATTTATAATATTATTTTTAAATAAGGAACTTTTGAGGATAAAGTACTGATGGGGGTATAAATGAGTCAATGAATTGATGTAAAGAAAAAAATTACAAAAAATTCAGTTGAATGATCAAATTGAATAAAATATAAAGTTAAAGGGCTAAATTAAAAAAAGAATAAATTTGTTAAAAATATGAATTGAAGTTATATAGATATTATATGGTGTTAGTGAATCATGTGGTTTAATTTTGGTAAAAAATAGACTTAAAGCGAAAGAGAAATTAAAGAAATGGGAAACATTCAAAGTTGAGGGGCTAAATTACAAAAGTAGGAAATTTAATTTAAAAATATGAATTGAAGCTAAATAGGTATTCTAGTTTCTACATTGGTTTAGGAGCATGTGGTTCAATTTTGGTCAAAATTGACTTAAAACGAAGGAGATATTGAAGAAATGAGGAAATCATACAAAGTTAAGGGGCTGAATTGAAAAAATATGAAATTTATTTTCAAAAATATAAATTGAAGATAAATACGTATTCTACGCTGGTTTAAGAATACGTGGTTCAAATTTGGTCAAAAATGGACTTAAAATGAAGGAGGAATTGAAGAAAAATGAAATTAGTGACTAAATTGCAAAACTGTAAAATTTGGTTTTTCGATTTTTCGAGTTGGGCAATTTCCAAACCGACTCGAAATCGAAATTTTTTCGAGTTGACTCGAATAACTCGAAATTGAAAAAAAATATCGATTTTCTCGAGTCGAGTCGAGTTTTGCTCACCCCTAGTCTTTGGTATCCTAGAGACTCAACCTTTAACCTTCATGCTTATTCGGATGCGGATTATGGGTGATGTAAAATTGATAGGAAAAGTACTTCGAGAACATGTCAATTCTTCGGTAGTATGCTCATATCTTAAAAAGTTGGAAAAAAATTCAAAATCTTAAAAAAAATTATTCGAATATATTTGTTTTCACTCGTTTTTTTTTACTTTTTTCAGAAGTTGTTTTTTTTTTCAATTTTTTTTGTTATATGTGTGTGTGTGTGTGTGTGTGTGTGTGTGTGTGTGTGTGTGTGTGTGTGTGTGTGTTTAAAGTGTTTTTTAAAAAAAAACTAAATGGGATTTTTCATTGGATTGAATTAAGGATTAATATGCATACATTTAATTTTTAATTGTTTCCTTTATGTTTTTAGGAATTTCATGGAAAACATTAACAAGAAATGCAAGACGACTCAAACGGGTGAAGCTTCAACCCAAGCAAACATCTGTCCTAACCTCACCCTTCTTTTTCAAAAGAGTCTTCGGAATCAAGAAACTAAGGACCGTTTCAAAATCATCAAAGATATAGCCGTTCGCCGAGAGCGTGTTGTGGATATCGAGTTCCTTGACTCCGAGCGTTTTGAATTCCGCTACCTAGATCTCTTGCGAGAATGGAGCTTCTTGGCCTTTTTGAGCATTTCGGATATTGCCTACAAGCATATGGTCCTTCTTTTCTACTCCAATGTCGCTCTTATTGATAACGAAGATCATACTGAGGTGATTGGCATTGAGTCGTATCTTTTGGGGAGGAAGTTCACCATTAATATATTCATTTTAGAGAAAGCTCTTGGGCTCAAGGATGAAGGCATTGAGGATGAGAACCACTTTGGTGCTCACACCGGATACGTTCTTTCATTGGATGCTCATGACCGGTTCCTCCATTTGATGATTTCTTGGTTCATCCGCCCTTTCGGAGGTAAATTCTGCCATGTTCGTCAAGTTGACTATTTTTGGTTAGAGTGCTTTCGCCAAGGACAACAGCCAAATCTTGTCAAAATCATGTTCGCCGAGATGGTCCATAATGTGAAGATTCACGAAACCGATGCTCTTACATCTTTCACTTATGGGGTTGTTTTAAGCTATGTCTTTGGTACCCTCAACATTGATTGCTCCTATGATTCTTCGAAACCCCGCAAGAACAAGATTGGTGAATCTTCTCTCCGTAAGTCAGGGTTCTGCTATACTCTTGGTCAATGGGTTCGTGTTGATAGGAAAGCTCCGCTACCTAAAGTTGAGCCACCAGCTCCTAACAATGAAGCACTTATGACTTTCCTTACTGAGCGGTTCAACTCGATGGATACGAACATAGCTTCGGGATTTGGTGCTATCAACACTCGTTTGCAATCATTGGAGAATCGTGTTCTTGGAAACGAGAATCGTCTCACCGCTCTTGAGAATCAACAATCATCTATGGACTTGTCTTTCTCCATATTCTATGGTGATTGGAGGAACTTTCGTCGTGCTCAAGCTAAAAATGATGATGATTCTCTTGATGATGATGGTGACGATGATGACGAGGCTTAGGATGTCCATTGCATCTCATTTTAGTCTATCATATTTGGAATAAGTTTGCACCTTTCAATTTTTTATGCTTTAAAAACCTATGCTTTGCTTATGTTGTTTGGGATTGAGATTAAACTACATTGCTTTAAGTATTTATGTTTGGTTATTTATTTGTTGCTCTTAATTCTATCTATATTATGTTTTTGATTTCATGCTTTTAACCTTGTTTCTTCTCATGATTAGCCTTGATTATCATTCTTTTTGATCTAACAAAAAGGGGGAGAAGTAATATAAGAGCCAAAAATTTTAAGTTGGTTTTTGAGTTTCAAACACTTGAATTTTAAATCTCTTTAAAACTTTAAAACACATCTTACATTGAGGGGGAGTTAGAATGTCTTCAAGATTTTAAAATTCTTAAAAAATCAAAATTGGTTTTGTTATATCAAAAAGGGGGAGATTGTAAAACTAATAAATTGATTTTCATATAACAAAGGATTTAAGGACTAAATTAAAAAAGAGAAAATGAATTTTTAAGTCCTCAAAACCTCTATATGTGTTTAAAGAAAAATGTACAAATCAAAACCTTAACTTATCAAAAAATTTCTAAGTGTTTACCAAGCCAAAACATTGATTTTCGAGTCACCGTTTCATAATAGCCTTTGGGCATTTCGGAACATTTTGAAATTGTTAACCTCTGTTTCAAAACTAGCTTTCCCATTTCAATATGGATGTATCGAAACAGCTATTTGTGTTTCGAAATGGATGAAGAACAACGGAACGGTTTGAACCGTTTAGATACGGCAGTATCGAAACGACCTCAAACGTTTCGAAACGAATTTCAAACTTGGTTTCAAAATTTGACCGTTGAAGTTTTATAACTGATTTTAAAGATTTAGTTAAGGTGTATCGAAACGCTTCTAAGTTGTTTCGATACAGGTTTTGACAGTGGCAAATTGTTTCGAAACGGGCTTCAGCACGTTTCGGAACAGGCTCTTAGCGTATCGAAACGATCGTGTTCGTTTCAGTACGGCCTATTAATTACACCTCAACGGCTATTTCTATTTTGGTATGTTTTGAAATAGGGTCGGGCGTTTCGGAACGAGTAGTTGTAGGCTGCATTTATAAAGGGAAGATAACATCCCAACGGCTATAATAATGAAGGCAACAACCCCAACGGCTAGAATTCAATGAGAATGTATAAAAGGGACCTCTAAAAGCACCAACAACAACTATTGATCCCAAAAGAATTATCCAAACATCAAATCCAAGCAATTGTGCTAAAATCCCATATTTTCTTGTAAACCCCAATTGTAGAACTTTGTATTTCCAATCTTATTTGTTCAATTGGGTTGAGTGCTTGTAAAAAGGGCTGCATTTGTATTGAGAGATGCTAGTCTTTAGCCTTAAACTTCTTTGTATTACTTGAGTGAGGATTGGGTCAAATTTTGGGTAGAAAATTTGACTGGTATTGTAAAGGTTTAGTCCTAAGCCTAGAAAAGGGGAAGAGCAATTAGTGGGTTGTTGGAAAATCCTTAGTGGTAGCTAAGGTAGTGGGTGTAGAGTTCAATTGGAACTTGAACCACTTTAAATCTCTTGTCTAGAAAATTTTCATTTTCCACTCCACCACCAAAAATTTCTAAAAATCCAATTCAACCCCCCCTCTTGGCTTATATCGATTCTTCGATCCACTCAACAAACTCCTTATAAGAGATTGGGATAGGTGTGAAAGATTGTCTTCCTGTGTTGGTCTTCAATGACTTGGGTTCTTCTCGTTGTTAACCCAAAGAAACTGTTAAGGGTCTCGAATACCCCATGAGATATACGAATTGTGGTGAGGATTGATAGTTAGAATATGAGCCCTTGTCATGCCCCACCATGTTGACTTCAGTTTCCCTTTTCTTAAGATTTGCTTTCTTGGAAGCTTCAAGATCATTAAGTTTTCCACTTTTGATGGCATGTTCAATCACTTCACCTACTGCAACCAGATCAGCAAAGTCTCTAGTAGTGCTACAAATAAGCTTGGCATAGAACGTGGGTTCAATCACCAAAGATTTGATGAAAAGAGTCGTCGTTTCTTTCTCAAGTAATGGTAGTTGGATTTGTACAGTCATGTTCCTCCACCTTTGGGCATATTCACGAAAAGATTCTTTGTCCTTCTTTTCTATATCTTGAAGCGACAACCGATCGGGCACCATGTCTAGGACATGTTTGTACTGTTCTTTAAAAGAATGTGCCAGATCTTCCCATGTGCTTACTTGCGTCTTACTCAGTTGGTTATACCATCAAGTAGCAGACCCAGTTAGGATTTTCTAAAAGCAATGGATTAGCAATTTATCATCATTCCTATGCCTCGTCATTTTGCGATAAAACATGGTGAGGCGGGTGTTAGGGCAGCTTGTGCCATCAAACTTCTCGAACTCTAGCATTTTAAAATTCAGAGGTAAGATCAAATCAGGAACTAAACTTAACTCCATCACATCGGTTCCAATGAAGGCATCAATACCTTCTATGGCTTTAATCTTCTCTTCTAAGTATTTGAACTTGTCATCAGCTATATCTGAATATTTGGGTTGCCCCAACCTCAACTTTTCAAGCTCCTATAGATCATCCAGATCAGGCACAATGTCATACTCTAAACCTTGGCCTAGAAGTATGTTACCACTTTGATTGTAATTCAAATTGAATTAAAGATAACTTTTTCATTATCAATTGAATTAATTAAGGACCAATTAAGAGTTTTTGAAAGTTTGATAACAATTTTTGAGTGGCTAAATCGAGAACCTTGAATTATCAAAGGTTTGCATGCAAGCATAATAGGTCTTTTGGGACATGTACACATAACAAGCCCTTAGGAGAGCTTGCGCATGACTCACGACCAAGGGGAGGAAGATGAAGAAAACATTCTCCATCTTCCCCCCCAAAAAATCGATTTACCATAAGAAAAAGAGAGAATTGTGAGATAACCATGGAAGCTTGAGTTAAAGCTTTGATTTTACTTAATTCATGGAGTTTTGTTGATCTTGCTTGAGGAATGAGGTAATATGTTCTTCCTTTTCTTCCTAATTATTTTTCTATTTAAGAATTTAATTAGAAATTACCTTGGTCCATTTGTTACTAGTTTTAGTTGAAGCTACTAAGTTCATGGCTTGATTTGGTAGTTAATTATGCATTCACTCTTTTTTAGTTCCCAAAATTACTTTTTAATTTCTTCATTTTTAAATCAATCGACGGTACGTTGGGAAATAATTTAATAAATGGGTACAATATCTTTTTACATTCATTAGTTAACCTTATTAATAAATCACATGTGGATCTATCTTGTAAGTAAGAACTGTTCGTCGGATTTTCATTTAAAAATGGTTATAATAGAGATTAAAGTGACTATTCAATCAACGTTAAGGACGAATTTTAATATTATACCAGGTATCATCAGTTTCGACATTCAAAATTAAATCAAACCCAATTAACCAGTAACAACAGATCATAGCAACTGAAGAAAAACTAAACCATGGTACCTACCTAAAAAGATCAAATTAATTCGATTCGGTCAGTTTTTTTTTAGTTCCTCCGACTTTTGCTTCGTCCTGGTTAGGGGTGAAGAATTATTTTAAGGGGAGCCAGAATGAAATTGTAAAAATTTGGAAATCAAACTGTACTTTTTTTCACTTGACCAAGGCCACTGCTTATGCTTCCGGTAGGAACTGTGGTGAGATTAAAACAGTGAAATGAATCTCACTATTTGCTACCCAAAGTGCAGCGAGGAAAGAATATTCCTCAATATTAATTCCATCTCATCATGGCTACTTTTGAATCCAAATTTCTTTTTTTTTTTCTGGTAGGATCCCTAAGTTTTTCGTTTGAGGGATAGACCGAGAGAGTTGGAGAATAGGATCGCCTTTAAAATTTAAAATTCTTATATAATTTAAGAAAACTATCGAAAATTTATTTTAACCCCTAAAATTTCATGAGTATGCCCCTAAAATTTTATAAGTTTATTTCTTAACATAAAATTATGCATCTTCGTGTCACTATTTTAGATCTTACATGATATTTTACATAGAATAAAGAAAGAAGCTATTACAAAAAAGGCAGAAGTTTTCTAATGATCTTGGATTAATCACTATAAATCAATTTCCCCATCGGAACTTTGAAAGTAATAAGCAGCATGTTTCCAGGGTCAATGACACTTTCTTTAGATTCAAGCATAGGGCGAGTCGGTGGGCATAACCAAAGGAAAGGTTCGAGATATGCCATGTTCCTGCAATTGCGAATCCGCCTAATTATCAAAAAGGATAAATTATAAATTTCATCACTAAACTTTTTTCTTATTCTTAATTTGACCACTAAAGTTTAAACAATTTTCAATTTAATCATTAAACTTTTGGTTTGCTCTTATTTCGGTCACTCAGGCGTTAAATCAAAAATAAAAGAGTGACATAACAATCATGTGTGCTGATGTGGATTGTTTTTTACTGATATGGCAGCAACGTGTCACCCACATCATTTTTCTTTTCTTTTTTATTTTATTTTATTGTATCTTCTTCCCCCAAAGATGAAAGTTTTACACTTTCATTCATGTTTCACACCGATGTTGGAATGACCATTTTCTGATCACTCGAGATACGACGAACTCATCTCATCGTCTTCTACCTCTCTATTAGTTTAGATTTCCCCGAAATCACTTTAAAACTAACGAACTCAACTTAAAACCTAAAACTCACAAAACCCCAAATCACTATGATCTACGATATCTATCATCCGGTCAATGTGAAATCAAGATATACTTCTCGTTTCCTCCTTCTCTACCGTTGGGATTCTGAAGAACATTGTCAATCTTCGAGAAATCAAAGGTAATCTGAGATTAGGGGTTTGTTCACAAAAAAATGATGAAAATTTTGGGGTCATTCCATATTTTTCAAAAGGATGGATGTCTAGTTATAACATTGTTAAATATTAAACGACGGAGTGTCTAAAATAGGGGCAAATCAAAAGTTCAATGATTAAATTGAAATTTTTTAAACATTAATGACTAAAATAGGAGTGAGAAGAAGATTAAATGATGAAATTTAAAAAAAACTTACTAAATTCAAACTTGTGCAGCCAACGTTAGGCCGAAACCCACTTCAGGAACGTGTTATGACTCTAGTGGGTTTGAAGTTTGAATAGTTTACGTTCATCCCCCCGTTTGGGTTTTACGTTCCCAAATCACACCAAGGGCGCAGCATTCATGCCTTCCATGCCGTGCTCCTCAATATATTCAACCTTTTTCACTCCATCACGCTGTTAGAACCTTAAGTGGATGAAAAGTCAATTTGTTAGTCCACATAGCACGAAACTTGCAACCCTCCATGCTTTGTATCAAAGGAAACGTATTGATTTGAATCCTGCAGCCCCTCCCCTTTCATAACATAAACTACTCTCTCCACAGGAACCAACACATGACAATGAAGCCTTCCTCGAGATCATCCGACGGGAAACGCTTCGTTCTCTCATGTCTCACCTTCATCTTCTTCCTCTGTGCATTAGCTTCCATCAACGAAATCAGATTCGACAGCTTCTTGAGGTTCGGGAGGTGCGCTTTTTCCGATGTCCCTCCCGATTCGTCATTAAAAACTTCCCTTGCATCGAATGCAACGTCTGACGACATTCGGATTCTGATCGGGATCCTGACGCTTCCCGATCAGTACCATCGCCGCCATTTCCTTCGTCTCATATACGGTACGCAGTCCCCCGTGGGGGCGCAAGTAGATGTGAAGTTCGTTTTTTGTAACCTCACCAAGGAAGACCAGAAGGTGTTGGTTGCACTCGAGATAATGCGGTACGATGATATTATAATACTCGACTGCAAAGAGAACATGAACCAGGGCAAGACATACACTTTCTTTTCTAGCTTACCGGAGATATTCAACTCCTCGGAATCGGATCGGCCGTACCCGCCTTACCATTACGTGATGAAAGGAGACGACGATACGTACTTGAGGTTGGAGAGCTTGGTGGAGTCCTTAAGGCCTTTGCCAAGACAAGACTTGTACTATGGCTATGTGATTCCATGCCCCAGCATGGACCCTTTTGTTCATTACATGTCTGGCATGGGATATTTGGTGTCATGGGACATTGCCGAGTGGGTTAGAGAATCAGACATCCCTAAAAACCATTTGGAAGGCCCCGAGGATAAGGTGTTCGGTGAGTGGCTCCGAGACGGGCATAAAGCTAAGAACAGGTTCAATGCTAAGTGGTCGATGTACAATTATCCCGAGCCGCCTACCGGGTGCACGCATGAGCTCTGGCCGGACACCATCGCGGTGCATCTGTTGAAGAATCAAGAGAAGTGGATTCACACCTTGAAGTATTTCAATGTTACCAGCAATTTGAAACCATCCAAATTATATCACATACCCTAGTTACCTTTCATTATTCTTTTGATTTGTCCACACATAAATTTTGATTTTGTTCATCCATTCTTCCGGTTTAAATAAAGAAAACTGAGATTTGATTCGAATAATGCCATTTGGGTTGAATTAAAATTAAAAGAAGATCGAACATAGGATATCACATCTAGACATGGTAAGAATTATGATACTCGTTGGATTAAAGAATTTAGTGAATTTTGAATCTACTTTGGTCAGTAGATTAGAATTTACTAAATTCTTAAAAACTTTATTCGATCATTATCGTCGATGATGGTAGATGCTCCGGCGTCGAAATGGATCACACACATTTTGGCATGACTTGCGAATCGATTCGTGTTGAACACAATTGATATTTAAAAGAAACCCATCGGAAATATTCGCCGCTGAGATTAAGACAATACCCCAACTTTCTTCCAAGCTTTCATTGATGAGGAAAAGGTAAACCCTCAAACACCCACGTAGAAGATGAGAAGAGGAGTAACAATTTTTTTAGGTTTACGGGTATAAAAAAGTTTTTAAATTTCTGAAAAAAAAATAATTAGATTCTAATTTCCTTTTTGCATTCAATTAAGCCCTTCAACTAAGAAATTGAATCAATTAAATTATTAAACCAAAAAAATTGAATCAATTAAGTTCTTTGACCATTAAATCTTGACAGTTTTTTTCAAAAGTTCAAGGGTTTCTTACACCCTTAAGCCATTTTTTAATTAAAGTGTGTTTCGTTTTTAATTTAAATAAGTAATCGTTTTCTAAAACAACGTCACGTGTCATGTATATATTGGTTAAATTATTTTTTTAACAAATCGATAACTATTTTAATTAAGACATAATGTCAAAATATGCATGTAATGTTTCAAAGAATAATTATTTTGGTCCCTGTCTTTTTTGAAGCACTTTAAATTTTAACATTTCATTTGTGGTCAAAATCGTCGTTCATTGGACATAAACTATTAGTTGACTAACAGTCAACGTATCTCACTGACTAAATAAATACATGTGTATTGCAATGATGACGTGACCAGGGGCGGATTTTAATATTCAACTTTAAAAGAGCCAACTACAAAATTAAAATAATTTTAAAAATTTTGATTCATTAAGATAAATTTTAATTTTTTTTGGAGCCATTATATATGCAAAGAGAAATATTTAAAATTTTGCAAGGTCTTAAAACAAAATTTTCAAAATTTAGGGAGCTATTATATACATATATAAAGAAATTTTAAAAATTTAGAGGACTACAATATAATTTTTTTAAATGTTGGGGGAGTCAAGGCTCCTATAGACTATAGCACCACAGAGTCTATATATCCATAAATGAATTTATGATGTGATATTATGTCACAACATTAAAAGTTATTCTTTAAAAGATTAATTAGAAATAAATATTTATTAAACTAATAACAATAATCATATAATTACACTTGTCATAATTAGTTAAAATTGCGACTGTGTAAAGCCAAAGGATAATTTTATACAAAATATAATATATACTAATTACTAAAGCTGGATGTTCATTAATTAAAAGAAACAAAGATATTTCTGTGGAAAAAATAAGACGTGAAGTCAAAAGATGCCTTGATGTTTGACTTTATGACTATTTTAGCTTTTATTTTTGGATAATCTTCATCAGTGGTCCTTTTCGTTTAGGGTGTGCTATATTTTGATCACCAAAATTTAAAAAAAAATTATTCTGGTCACTTACGTTTAGAATCGTTTCTATTTTAGTCCCTTGGCCGTTAGTCTATGTTACTTAAAAAATTAGTTTCTAATTTAACCCCCAAACTTTCAAAATTTTATTTTTCACCATCTTCCCCAAAATTTATAAAACTAAAACCCCAGAAAATTAATTCAAACTCCTAACCTCATTTATTTTAATTGTGTAGGATCTATTAACATGACTTCACCAAACATTGATCCAATGTTGCCAAGTGATCCTCAGTTTGAAGATTGTAATACAACATTCATGAATGCATATGGTAATCCATTGCTGCTTCTTCAAGCTCCTTTTAATCCTATGGAGGGAATGAGATCATCGAGGAAGCAAACACAAACAAAGTTAAGAGTCTATCACAACACACTATTTATTCCCCGAATCTGAGCATCTGATGTTCAACTCAACAAATTTATCTCACAATGATAATCGGAGTAATGAATGTAAAAGGAGGCGTCGTCAGCCACGTCGGAATTCGCTGCGCATGTTCGGTGTGAGAAGCTCTAGTTACCGAGGAGTTAGCAGGTTGTGATGCCCTATCCATCTTCATTTCAACTTAATATTAATCCTACTATTTTTCCATTGAAACTGAAAGATGCCATTGAATTCAACGCAGATACACCGGTCGATACGAGACATTTTGTGGGACAACACCGATCCGATAGAAAAACCAAAGACCGGTCTTTACATCATCTTCTTTTGTCTTCTATTTTTCTACTTTCTGATACATACATATTTCCTGGTTATCATCATTATCTCATTCATAGCTAACCATATTGATGTTGTTTTCTCCGCACTGTGCAGTTTATATAGCTCAGTGATCTCATCCGGTTCCACTTTTAAATTATGTATACAATTCAATTATGTTACTCCAGCATATTATCTGTAACTATATGAATTGGTTACGCAGGTGGATACGATGATGAAGTATCGGCAGCAAGGGTTTATGATTTAGCTGCTCTCAAATTATAGGGCGAATTAGCGCCGCTGAATTTCCCAGTATGTTCTCTCTTTCACCTTATATGTATTTACAAGATTCCATCAGTCAATGATTAATCAACAGCTATGTTTGTTCATGCATCACTAGATTAGTAACTATGCGTCAGATTTGGTAGAGATGAAGTTGTGTACCAAACATGAATATTTTCGCAACATAAGACGGTAAAATCCTCAACCTACTTCCGATTTGAAGTATATTCCTGCATCTACAACTGATTAAATTGTTCTCCTTTTTCCTTTTGTGCTCAATGATTCATTCATACAACTAAACTAAAAATTTCAGAAAAAGTAGGGGCTTTGGAAAGGGTGCATCCATTTATCGTGGAGCTTCCAGGTAATACATACATATAATCTCCTTTCCCTGCATGTACTGTACTTTTTTATGCGTTTTCAATCACGAGAGATTACTCACCATCTTCTTCATTTAGGTGTGATTTTTTTATGTTCTTTGTGTGTAGTGAATTTATAGGGGAGGGAGGTAGATGTTAGGGTTTTGAATTAATTTTTGGGGGGTTTAGTTTTATAATTTTTAGAGAAGATGGTGAAAAATAAAATTTTAAAAGTTTGGGGGTTAAATTAAAAACTAATTTTTAAGTAACGGAGACTAACGACCAAGGGACCAAAATAGAAACGATTCTAAACGTAAGTGACCAGAATAATCTTTTTTTGAATTTTGGTGACCAAAATAGAACACACCCTAAACGAAAGGGACCACTGGTGAAGATTACCCTTTATTTTTAAGCAATTTAATCGCTTAATATTTTATGTTAAAACGTCTTATTTACGGATGAAAATTGTTAATCAACTAACAGTAAATGACTTGAAATAGCGTGACAAATCTACATGACAATGCACGCTGACATGACAGATCATATAGACAAATGTGTGACTTGAAAGAATGTCACACCAGTAAAAAATAACTATATAAAATTATTTTCTGATGACGTATCACTCTATCAAGTCATTTTCAGATTGTTTACCATTAGTTGACTAACAATTTTCATCCGTAAATGGGCCATTTGACCCAAAATAAAACGTGGAGAGTTAAATTGCTTTTAAAAAAATAGGGGTCAAAGTGACTATTCAATCAAATGCTAAGGGGTATTTTTGGTATTGTGCAAAAAATAACGAGTTTCGATCTTTCTTTATAATGATATTGATAATGATTATGACACGCAACTTAAAAACTAATCCACTAATTACTAAAAATTTCAAGTTATTTGAACTCCTATTTTATAACTCAAACTTTATTTGAATATTTTTAATCGATTCAAATTTATGCAACTATAATTTGAGTTTAATCGAATCAATTATTTTGTGGCAAGGGGTAAATGAGGTTGTCAATAGGGCAAAGGAGAAGTAAATTAAAGGTGAGATGCAAATAATGTCCAAGGTGAATGGGCTAAAAGAGGTTGTCAATATGGAAATTGAGAAGCAAATAAAAGTTGAGGAGAAATTGGATAGTATGAGGGGGTAGATGATAAGAAGTTTGGAAAGAAATTGAGTTTTTTTTTGAAGACGTCGCAGACGTGCGGGCCAACATAACCTTCTTGAAGCAGAGCTTGGTAGAGAAGATAAACGATGTTGAAGTCAAAGTCGACGATGTTCATTAGGATGTTGAAGCGTATTTGTACGAAATAAAAGGTAGTTTGCGGCAGATGTCAAGGGATATAGAGGCTGATAGTGCAAATATTGTGAATGAATTTAATAGGATTATTTTTCATAATTTAATGGGGGAGACGTCACAGATAGCAGAAAATACTCCATCTTCTAAATTCAAAACATCCGAAGGCGGAGCTAGGCGCTGGTTAAATTTAAATGAAAACTATGACTGTCCAGCGCTGTAACACCCGTGTTTTGGGGTTAGGAGTTAGTCGTGTGAGTTGGTTCGAGTCATCAAAACCCATTTAATTTAATTTGACCTTTCTTGAGCTAATTGAGTTTTAAATAAAGAGGAGGGGTCTTTTTAGTAATTTAACCAAAATAAAGAAAAATTGGACAACCTTTTTCAAATCAAAAAGAAAGAAAAAGAAAAAAAAGGTTATCATCTCCCCTTTTCCCTCTCA
Source organism: Hibiscus trionum (assembly GCA_030270665.1). Taxonomy (NCBI): domain Eukaryota; kingdom Viridiplantae; phylum Streptophyta; class Magnoliopsida; order Malvales; family Malvaceae; genus Hibiscus; species Hibiscus trionum. The sequence goes on along the minus strand of BSYR01000026.1, from coordinate 44,872,396 downwards.
CCCGTTGGAAACCCCCAAACCCATCCAAAACCCCTATTTTACTATTCCATTTGATTTCTTCATCTACTCAAGGGCATTTTCAAAGGTAATTATATATTTGCACTCTTCTCATCATCCTCTACATTTGCATAGTCTTAGATTTCAAAACTACCATTTTTTGTGATTTTCAAGTTTAGGGAAAGTTTGAATTTTTAAGGGGTTTTCCAATTGATTTTGATTTATTAAGTTGGGTTTTGGTTTAGTCTCATTAAAATACACATAATATGTTAAAATGGGTGATTTTGGGTGAAAACCCGAAGTGGGTCCTTGTGGCCATTTTTGAAGTGTCAAAAATTGGATTTTTGGTGTGTTTTAGGGTTAGGTTGAAGGGCTGATGGTTTATGGATGTTATGGAAGTGTTTTGGGACCATTTAGATGTCATTTGGGTGGTTGAAATCATGGTTTTCTGCTGGGTAATAAGGGAGCACGAAAATGGGGAATTTGGTGATTGTTTGGGTTGGAAATTGTTGAAGTTTGGCTTGTACTTATGGGTTGGAGTTGGTGACTGAAATTTAGCATTGATTTGTGAGTAATGGTTGTGTTTGGATTGGCTAAAAACAAGAGGAGACATTAGAGGAGCATCGGGATCGAATTCGGGCATTTAGGAGGCTTGCTTGCTCACTTGGGTTGCTAAGGAAGGGTGGTGAGTAAAACTTTAAATTGTTTTAAAGTTGGTTCAAGTGTGTGTAGTGGATGTGTGGGAATGAGCTTGGTAGGCCATTCCTAGGTGGGAGTTAAATTGGTAGTTTAACTCCTTGATTTCCTATTGATAAATGATATGTCATTGCCTACTTGTTCTTGTGAAATGTGGATTGATTTGTATGTGTGTACCTTGATATGTATATGTGATGAGTATGTGATATAAATGGTGGATGTGTGATGTGGTTAAAGAAATTGGCACTAATTAACTTACCGGGTGTAAATGATCGATCATTTGGATTAGTGTGCACACGATTGAGTCAAAACGTACGTGGCCTTGATGGCGTTGAGTCATCAAGGAGGAGTACGGTGATGTAATATTCCACCAGAAATTTATTTATATTCTACGTGATGATGAGTGGAATCCCATCCGTAGGGCATGTGGTGATGAGTGGAATCCCGCCCATGCAAGGTCCGGTGATGAGTGTAATCCCACTAAGGTAATGTTGTTGTTGAGATTTAATCCGCACATCCGGGTAAACTAATAGTGGCCAATGAACTTGATATTATGATTATGATGTTGTGATGTTGATATACATTGTTGAGCTTAGTATGATGTGAGATGCCATATTATGACTCTTGAAAGACTAGCTAGGTTGACTTGTTGATAGCTATGTATGTTGTATGTGAGGTTGAGGATTCGCATGCTTGGACCCTGCATTGTTGTTGTTTTTGATTTTAGAGCATCCTCACTAAGCTTTTATCTTACGCTCTTGTAACCCCCTTAACCCGGCCTAGACGGTTGACCCGAATTAAGAAAGTCACACGGGGAAAACCAAAGTCAACCCGAAAGTCAACCTTGATTAACGACCCTTTTTTTTCTTTTAACCTTGTCTAGATGCACTTTAGACCTAATTGTGATCACACAAACATCATACCAAAAGATCACAAACATCAGAGATCAAACAGGGACTTAATTGAACAAAAAACAACTTAAGGGACCAAATTGTAAATTCTGATAATTATAAGGACTTAATCCAAATTAAAGTTACCATCTTGAAATTAATCATATTTCATGCTTCTCTGTAAAATTTCAGCTCAAAAGGACTTCCCAAACTCATACAATTGCACAAACAAGTTTCAGGACCAAAACGCAAACATTCTAAAACATATAACTGCCAATGTCAGCCCCCAACGGTCACCCGTTCCGAAACAGGCATAGCCCGTTTCGAAACGGAGGTCTGGCAGTGGCCTTTCCGTTTCGGAACGGCCCCTCCCGTTTCGGACGCCTGGGCACAATTAAGGCACCCGTTCCGAAACGGTAGGTGCTGTTCCGAAACACCCTGCACAGATTGCCTAAAAATGCATACTTAAACATGCAATTGACCAACCAATCATGCTCCAAATGCCACCAAACTTTGCCAACATGCAATTCAACATATATGAGACATACTTGCATCAACAATTCATCAAAACAACATCATAAGCAAAAAGCCCCAAATCTATAGGCATGCTTCCTACACAAGTAAGCCATTCAAGCATAAACTTCCAATTCAAGCATAAGAAGGCCAACCACAAAACCAGCATTCTCAACAACATTCAACATACTTAGGGAGTTCAAAACATCTCCCAAAACATACACGTTGGTCCCCCATTGCCAAATTACCAAAAGCTAAAATGTACTTAGAAAACCTTCCATACTTAGAGCTTTGTTTCCACTTGGATGCTTGCCCTCCTTGCTGCCCTCAAGTACTCTAATGCTCTGCATTATTGAATTAAGAAAAAAAAGAGAGCGTAAGCAAAAGCTTAGTGAGGAATGCTCAATAAAACCATCCAATAATGCATTTATAAAACACTTTATAAAACATGCTTCGAACCATCATTTACACATGCTCAAAAGCATACTTAAACATGCATCTCATGCATCAAATCATAACATGTCATATTGGCACAAGTGATAAATTCCATTTCTTTAAAAACAAGTTCATCAACTTTCACCCCAAGGACTTTTAAACACCTTGGCCTATGGACTTTTAAACACCATAGAATGTATCACATCAAGGACTTTTAAACACCTTGATCCCAAGGACTTTTAAACACCTTGGCCATGGACTTTTAAACACCATGAAATGTATCACATCAAGGACTTTTAAACACCTTGATCCCAAGGACTTTTAAACACCTTGGCCTATGGACTTTTAAACACCATGAAATGTATCACATCAAGGACTTTTAAACACCTTGATCCCAAGGACTTTTAAACACCTTGGCCTATGGACTTTTAAACACCATAGAAAGGACCACACAAGGACTTTTAAACACCTTTGTGTCCGTAACAAGAACCATCCAAGGACTTTTAACCACCTTGATGTTCTTAAGTAACAAGGCTCACTCAAGGACTTTTAACCACCTTAGTGACCTTAACCTTTTCAAAACATCACTTGCCAATATACATCATCTTCATCAATTAATCCACTGTTTTAAAGCATTAAACCAAGCCATATTCATCATGCATTTAAAAGCACCAAACCACATTTAATCAATGTTCAAAAACAAGGAACTCTTACCTTGAGCTTCCTTTAACATATGGCTTATCAAAACAGCAAATACCATGCTAAATCATGCTTTCAAAACAGTAATCAAAACATGCAATAAACCACATTGCATCACAACAAAATCATGGCCACCACTAGAGAGAATTTCCGAAAACTTACACTCGAGCTTAGCAAAGTTGCTTAGACTTAAACTAAGCTCCCAAGACATTGGTTTCAAAGCCGAAAACCCAATTTCACTCACCGATTCCACTTCGCCTCTTGCCGAAGCACCAATTCAAGCTTCCGGATCAACAACTCTTGGATCCAAAGATGCCTCCCCTGATTAAACACATTAAAGCAGAGATTTAATGCATCATCATGCATCAAAAGCTTCAATGAAAGCACTCAAACTCGCTGCTCTCATTCATACTCCAATTTCGGCCACCAAACACAACCGAAATTGCATCAAAACCACTTCTCAACAAAGCCCAGCCATAAACCAGCAAAACCTAACATCCAATAACACCATTTAACATCTAAAAACAACCTATAAACATCCTTATACCTCCAGCAACATCAGATCCACAAGATCACCACAAAAACATCCAAGCATCACAAGCTAAACTTAGGAAACACAACCTATCCGGGATTGCATTAATCAAAACTCATTTCCTTATCAAATTAACATTCATTAATCATCATTTTAACACCTTAAAACACTGCTTAAACAGATCCAACGAAATTTCATCAAAAACACACCAAATCTTGCATTTTAAGCCAAGATCCACTAAACAATCTTAAAAGCCATTTAAAAAACATCAATTAGGGATTGAGAACTTAGGAATTTCATTAAAGAACTTGAAGTTCAGAGGAGAAGGACGTTCTTACCTCCAAACTTGAGTTTCTCCTCTTTTATAGCCAAAAAGCTTGATGAATCAAGTAGCAAATACAAAGGTTTTGATGAGAAGATGATTAGGAACCAAATGAGGATTGAAAAGAAGTATTTAGGTGATAAAAATCAGAGGAAAAGATCTGGAGAGAATGTGTTTGGTTTGAGAGAAAAGATGAGAGAAAATGAGAATGGAAAAATTTAGAAAGTTAGTTAAATGACTAAAAATATCTTTCCCTCCTTTTTACTTTTATTTTAAACCATTATTAAATCATTTAATATTCTAGAAAATCTGGAGAAACTCCCCTTTGCGTAAATAGCTCCCTAAAGATTCAAAGTTTCAATCCTTTTTAAAACAGTCACAAAACTTTCAAAAATTACATTTTGGTCACTAGCCAAAATGTCACCCTTCCGAAACTCATTTTCCAAAATTGATTTCACAGTTCACTTAATTATATTAAAAGATGATTTTAGAACATTTTTCCATATTTTTAATGCAACCCGAACTAGGCTTTCCTAATTTCACCTCTTTAGATTCGAACAGCACTTTGACCAAACCGGTCAACGCCCAAAACTTCTAAGCCCAAAACCGGGGCGTTACAGCTCTCATTTTCAACAATGCAGATCATTAGCATGGTGTTAGCAAGGAGCAAGGTGGAGGGGCTTTCCAAGTGTAGTTGCTCAAGTATGATTTTGCGTTAAAGTGGTAGTTAGCAATGAGGCTACTTTATGTTTTATATGAGCGATATATGACTCATAAATGTGGTTGATGTTCATGTTTTGACTTGGTTTGTAAAACATGTTATATCTTGTTGCATGCTTGTGTGTGATGGCATGCCTTTTGGATGTTTAGGTTGCTTGGTTGTATATGCAAACCTCATATGTGGTAACTTGTGCCTTATGGCCTTTGAACTCTTAAGTATGCCTTTTTTTATGAAATATTGCCCTTTGTGTGAGTGCCATGTATGGATGCCTCATGTTGTGTTTTGTATGATTTGGGTAAGTTTTGCCATAGGATCCATGCCTCTAGAACATGCTTGAAAGTGATGTATGTTTGGTTGGAGTTGTTTAGGGCCTTTGGGATCGATTAGAGACACTTAAAGATGGTTTTGGGAAATTGCAGACAGCTAGTGTTTCGAAACGGGCTGGGCTGTTTCGGAACGGGTATGGCTCTAGGGACCCCGTATCGGAACTCGTTTCGATACGGTTTGGCCACTGTGAACCCCTGTTTCAAAACAAGTTTCGAAAAACTTTGGCCACTGTGAACCCCTGTTTCGAAACAAGTTTCGAAACACTTTGGCTACTGGAGGTGCCTGTTTCGAAACAAGTATCGAAACGCCTAGGCAGAATTAGGGCCCTGTTCCGAAACGGGGTAGATACGTTTCGGTACGGGTACCTGGCCTTTTTAACTAAGCCCGTGTTTCGAAACGGGTGATGACTGTTTCGAAACGGGTAGCTGGAAATGGGTTTTTTGGACTTCTCTAATGGGTCTCAAGGGTTGGGCTTAGGCCCGGTTTGTGGTAGGGATTTTGTGGGCCCTGTTTTTCCGCTATCGTGATCACTTAGGTGATTAAATGCCTCTAGACAAGACGTAAAATGAACAAAAAAAATTTAGGGTCGCTAACCGAGGTGGAACCTTCACGGGTTTCATGTCGGTTTTCCCCGTGTAGCCTACTCGAACCGGTCAGCCGACCAGACCGGGGTGAGGGGGTTACATTTGTTGGTATCAGAGCCTAAGGTTACCGAGACCTCGGGCAGGTAAGTGAGGTAAGCTTGATGTGTTAAGTAATTGTATTGCTTGATGTATGCTTGCCATGAAATCTCGTTGTTTGATTATTCACATGATGGTTTGAAGCATGAATTGTTGCGTTTGGTGTTGAGTCGAGTGCCCATATCTACTATTGCTTAATTTAAAAAGGTTTTTGTGTAAGGAAATACTTGAGCACTGTTGGACCCTTACTTTTGCTAATGTAATCCTTATCTGTTTGTTGTTGTTTGTTGTAGTTATTATCTTGCTAGTCGTATCATGAGACCACGTGGGATGCCTAGGATGGTTCAGCCGGAACCACGGACACAAGCTCCGGGGATTGAGCAGATTGGTGGGGCACAGGCTCCTCAACCTCGTCCACCTCCTCCTCATCAAGAGGGAGGTGAGGCGGGAGCCGAGGGTGTTGGACCTCAAGTAGGCCAAGGACCGGCCAGAATTGATTTAGCTCCCTTAGTTCAGGCGATAGCTGGAGCTTTCCAGGCTGCAGTGGCTGGGGGTCAGGCAGCGGCACAGCCTCAGGGAGAGGGTACCGGGTTGCCTTTGGAGAGACTCTGCAGTTTGGGAGGTGAAGAGTTCAGAGGATCGACACCCGAGAGGTCCGAGATGTGGTCAGAGAATATCGTCTGTATCTTGTCACAGATGGGATGTACTGGGGGACGCAAGTTAGGGTGTGTTGAGTCCTTGCTATAGGGTGATGCCTACACTTGGCGGGTCACCATCACTACGGGTATGGATGAGGCCGAGATTACTTGGGAGTTCTTTGAGTCAGCATTCCGTAAGAAGTACTTGGGTCCGCGATATCTCGACGAGAGGAAGAGGGAGTTTATGGCTTTGCTTCAAGGGAGTATGTCTGTGACCGACTATGAGATTCGATTTGTTAGACTGAGTCAGTATGCATCTGAGCTTGTTCCTACTGAAGTGTAACGTTGTAACCGTTTCCGATATGAGCTGAATGAAGAAATCAAGAGGTATACTCTAGCTTCGGACTACACTGATTTTGATGTCTTGGTCGCGAGGGCCAAGGACTTGGAGCACAGTTTGGGCTTGACCAAACGGTCTGGTGGTTCTAGTTCTGGCAAGAGGTCTAGTGATTTTGATAGAGGTGATGCCAAGAGGCATCGGGACAACCGGAATCACTATGACCATAGGCGTGGTGGAGGTAACCACGGTAGGGGCCAACAGGGCCAGAGGGCTGGTGGGAAGTTGCCCACGTGTGCTACTTGCGGGAGGAACTACACCGGTGAGTGTTGGGGGAATTTCCACTCGTGTTGGAGTTGTGGAGCTAGGGACCATATTAGGCGTGACTGTCCACATTAGGTGGGGCAGACACCAGCTCAGGCTCCAGCTAGAGCCAATGACTTTCAGAGAGGCCACGGGCGCGGTAGAGGTAACTTCCAGCCGAGGAATGATGGTCAGAGGAACATAGCATGTAACCCCCTCGTCTCGGCCTGGCCGAATGACCGGTCCGAGTGGGCTACACGAGGAAAACCGAAGCGAAACCCGTTAAGGTTCCCCCTCGGTTAGCGACCCTATTTTTTTCTTTCATTTTAATCTTGTCTAGAGGAGTAATAAATCCTAAGTAATCTCGACAGCGGAAAACATCCATAAGAAAGTTACATTCGAATCACAACCACACATTTCAGTCCATTTTAAGCTTATAAGGAAGGCCGTATCGGTACACCAATTAAGGGTATCGATACGTCCTGACCAGGTCAACCCAGATAGTCAACTCCGAGAAGACCGTATCGATACAGCCCTTGAGCGTATCGATACGCCCTTCTCGGTCAACACTTCTTGGTCAACGAGGTAGGACAGTATCGATACGTGTAAACCCCGTATCGATACGCCCTACACTTACCCACTTCTCAGGATTCCAGAGAGTTGAGAGGGTATCGGTACACCCCCGTGTATCGATACGCCCAACACTTCCTGAATTCCAGTGAGTTGGGACCGTATCGATACACCCCCGTGTATCGATACGCCCAGCTAAATCTTTGGCCTTTGGGCAAGACCGTATCGATACGACCCTTAGGCGTACCGATACGCCCTGCACTGCAATTCCTTAAATCTTAACTAGACGACCCCAAACATGACTCTAGATGCATTTTTGGACTCCCCTATACCCATACAAACATTTAGACAACACTTTACGACCAAGAGAATCAATCAAGGTGGATAGCAAGTCAACTATTCATGGCATTCATACAAAGGGCAATATTTCATAATAGGCATGCTTGAAGACTTAAAGCCAAAAGGCACAATTCATCACAATATGGTTTGCATGTCATTCAAAGCAACTTAATCATTCATAAGGCAATTCTAACACACAAGCATTTGGTAAGTCATAGCATGTTTACAAACCAAGTCAAATCATAAACATCAACCGCATAAATGAGTCATACATAGCTCATACAAAACACTCTTGCCACATTGCTAACTACTACATAATTGTTTAATCGTACTTGAGAAACAAAAACTTGGAAAGCCCTTCTTGCCTTGCTCCGAGCCAACACCATGCTAATGATCTGCATTGTTGAAAATTGAGAGCGTAAGCTAGAAGCTTAGTGAGGATGCTCTAAAGTCGAAAACATCAACAATGCAGGGTTCAAGCATGTATTCCCTAATTCTCCTTTCTATCATGCATAGGTAAATTGACAGTAAACCTAGCTAGTCTTTCAAGAGGCATAATATGACGTCTTACATCATACTAAGCTCAACATCACATATCAATATCACACATTACAATTAATAGAACAAGTTCAATTGGCCACTATTAGATTACCCGGATGTACGGATTTAATCTCAACATTCACATTACCTCGGTGGAATTACACTCATCACCGGACCTTGCATGGGCGGGATTCCACTCATCACCACATGCCCTACGGATGGGATTCCACTCATCATCTCGTAGAATATATATAAGTTTCCGGTGAAATATTACATCACCGTACTCCTCCTTGATAACTCAACGCCATCAAGGCCACGTACGTTTTGACTCAATTTGTGTGCACACTAATCCTAATGATCGATCATTTACACCCGGTAAGTTAATTAGTGCCAATTTTCATTTACCACATCACTTAATCCATCAACCACATCTCATGCTCATCACATATACATATCATGGTATACATGTTCAAAACAACCACATATCACAAGAGCATAAATAGGCAAACACAAAGCATTTAATGTAAATCAAGAGCTTAAGTTATCAATTTAAATCCACATGGAAATGGCCTACCAAGCACATTTCAACTCATACATTACACACACTCGAACCAAACTTTAAAACACATTTAAAGTCACTCACCACCCTTCCTTAGCAACCAAAGCAAGCCTCCTACAAGCCCGGATTCGATCCCGATGCCTCTTCAACGTCTCATCTTGTTTCTAGCCAATCAAAAATACATCCATTATTCTCAATCAATGCTAAAATTCAGTCAACACTCAACTCTTGAGCTCAAACCAACTTCAACAAATTTCCCAATCAAATCAATCCCTCAAAAATGCCCATTTTCGTGCTCCTTCAAACCCTAGCTGAAAATTCCATTTTCAATCATCCAAATGACCCCCAAATGGTCCCAAAACATCCTCCTAACATACATAAACCATCAGCCCTCTAATTTCAACCTAAAACCCACCAAAAACAAAGTTTTAGACCCCTTAAAAATTGCCTCAAGAACCCATTTCGGGTTTTCACCCAAACCCTACCATTTTAACATATGTTAAGCATTTTAAGGTGGTTAAACCAAAACCCAACATTATATTTCAAAACAACTTGAAAATCTCCATAAAAACTCAAACTTTTATCAACCCCTAATTTTCAAAAGTTCATGGTTTTAAATTCTATGACTATGTAGAGATAGAGGATGAAAAGGAGAGTTAGGAAATGTCATTTCCTTTGAAAATGGCCTTGGAATGAAGTTGGAAATTAATGGAATAGTGATTTTTGTGTTGGGAGAGTTTGGGGAGATGGGTTTCACGTTGGAAAGGGGAGAGGGTAGAGAAGATGATAGCTTTTTAAAAGTTGTCTTTCTTTTTAAATTCTTTTGGGTAAAATCACCAAAGTGGTCCCTCCCCTTTATTTTAAATTTCAATTAACTCATGACGTGGCCAAAATGATTTAATTTAATTTACTGACTCGGACCACTAACCCGACTAACTCTTAACCCCAAAACACGGGTGTTACAACTCTCTCCCACTTAAGAAATTTCGTCCCCGAAATTACCTGACTGAAAGAGATACGGAAACTGCTTTTCCATATCCTCCTTTCTCTCCCAAGTGGCCTCGTCCACACCCCGACGTTGCCACCGCACCTTTACTAGCTCAATCGATCTACCCCGCAACACCTTACTGTCAGAAGCTAAGATCTCAACTGGTTCTTCCTCATAAGTCAAATCCGGATTCAATTCAATCTCCTATACAGGCATTACATGTGATGGATCGGACCTATACTTACGGAGCGTTGAAACATGAAATACATCGTGTATCTTCTCTAGCTCGGATGGCAAACGCAACTGATAAGCAACTGGACCAACCCTCTTCACAATCTCATACGGTCCTATGTACCTCGGACTCAACTTCCCTTTTCGGCCAAATCTCATTACCTTCTTCCACGGAGACACTTTCAAGAACACCTTCTCACCCACTGAGAACTCAACTTCCTTCCTCTTCAAATCGGCATAGGACTTTTGCCTATCCGAAGCAGCCTTCAAATGATCACAAATCAATTTTACCTTATTAGTTGTCCCCTTGAGCAGATCTGGCATAGGCAACAACTTTTGTCCTACTTCGGCCCAACAAACTGGAGTTCTACACTTTCGGCCATACAAGGCCTCATACGGAGCCATCTGAATGCTCGACTGAAAGCTATTATTGTAAGAAAACTCTACTAGAGGCAAGTGCTTTTCCCACGTACCCTGAAATTCAATGATGCAACAATGCAACATATCCTCTAAGATCTGAATAACTCTCTCTGACTAACCATCTGACTGAGGATGGTAAGACGTGCTGAAGTTCAAACGGGTACCCAAAGCTGTATGCAGACACTCCCAAAATCGAGAAGTAAACCGCGGATCTCTATCTGACACGATGGACTTCGGCACACCATGCAGTCTAACAATCTCACCAATGTACAAATCGGCCAATCTATCTAAAGTGTAAGTAGTGTTGACTGCCAAGAAGTGAGCACCCTTCGTAAAACGATCCACTATCACCCAAACTGAGTTCTTCTTCGTAGGAGTCAAAGGCAAGCCCGAAACAAAATCCATGGTGATGTTCTCCCATTTCCATTCCGGAATTCTCAACGGTTGCAACAAACCTGAGGGAACCTGATGTTCCGCCTTCACTCTCTGACACACTAAGCACTTACTCACAAAGTCGGCTACATCTCTCTTCAAGCCAACCCAAAAGTACTCATTCTTCAAATCACAGTACATCTTCGTACTTCTTGGATGCATAGCAAACGGACTACTGTGGGCTTCAGTCAAGATCGTACGTCTCAAGTCACTATCCTCTGGCACAACTATCCTATCTTTGAAACACAAAACCCCATCGGTACTGAAACTGTAGTCTGAAGATCTACCTTCGGCTATATCTTGCACGTGAGGTGCCAAAGATCTATCTAAGAGCTGCTTCTCTCTAATTAACTGACCTAAGGTTGGTCTAACCTGAAGCTCGGCTACCAAGCCACCATCTCCGGACAAGCTCAATCTAGCAAACATGACTCTCAAGTCCACGGCTATCTTTCTACTCAATGCATCGACCACCACATTGGCCTTACCCGGATGGTACTCAATGGTAAGATCATAGTCCTTTAGCAACTCTAACCACCTACGTTGTCTGAGATTCAAATCTCGTTGAGTCATAATGTATTTCAAACTCTTGTGATCGGTGTACACTGTGCATTTCTCACTGTACAAATAATGCCTCCAAATCTTCAGAGCAAACACAACTGCAGCTAACTCTATGTCATGGGTCGGATAGTTGCGCTCGTGAGTCTTCAACTGTCTTGAGGCATAAGCCACCACTCTCTTGTCTTGCATAAGGACACAACCTAGCCCTACATAAGAAGCATCACTGTAAACTACATAGTCCTTCCCGGACTCTGGCTGAATCAAGATCGGTGCTTGGGTCAAAGCTTCTTTCAATTTCTCGAAGGCTCTCTGTCTTGCATCTGTCCACTCAAACTGAACACTCTTCTGAAGAAAATGTGTCAATGGAGCGGCTAACTTAGAGAAACCCTCTACGAATCTTCTATAGTATCCAGCTAAGCCTAGGAAGCTACGTACCTCTGTTACAGACTTCGGTTGCTTCCATTCAACAATGGCCTCAATCTTCTTCGGATCAACTCTAATCCCATCGGCTGATACTACATGTCCTAAGAAGACTACCTCTCGGATCCAGAATTCACACTTGCTCAACTTTGCATACAACTGATGATCTAGCAAAGTCTTCAATACTAGTCTCAAGTGTCGGTCATGGTCTTCTTCAGTTCGCGAGTACACCAAGATGTCATCTATAAACACGACTAAAAACTGATCTAGGTACTGATGAAAAATCCTATTCATCATATCCATAAAAGCAGCTGGTGCATTAGTCAACCCAAAAGGCATGACTAAAAACTCGTAGTGACCATACCTAGTCCAAAAGGCCGTCTTCAGTACATCAACCTCTCTTACCTTTAGCTGGTAGTAACCCGATCTCAAGTCAATCTTCGAAAAGACCGATGCTCCTCTCAACTGATCGAACAAGTCATCAATTCTAGGCAACGAATACTTATTCTTCACGGTCAACTGATTCAACTGTCTGTAATCTATACACATTCTCATGCTTCCATCTTCTTCTTCACAAACAACACTGGTGCACCCCAAGGTGAAGAACTAGGTCGAATGAAGCCTCTATCTGTTAACTCTTGCAACTGAGTCTTCAACTCTTTTAGTTCTTTCGGTGCCATGCGATACGGAGCAATCAAAACAGGAGCTGAATCAGAATAAGTCTCAATGGTGAACTCTACCTCTCTGTCCGGTGGTAACCCTGGAAACTCTTCCGGAAACACACTAGGAAAGTCACATATTGTCCGGATGTCTTGAGGTCTAACCTCACTCATGTTAGGGTTCATCACATACGCCAAGTATGCTTCATACCCCAACTCAACTAACCTCTTAGCCTCTAGAACTGAAACTACATTGGACAAGAACTTCACGTTCTCACCCACCACTACAATCTCATAGTCATCTGTGAGCCTCAAAGAAATCCTCTTAGTTTCAAAATCTATCCTAGATCTATGCTCCGTGAGGCAGTCCATACCCAGAATTACATCAAAACCATAGAAAGGAAGCTCCATCATATCCACTGGAAACACATGTCCCTGAACCATTAACGGGCACCTTCTGTACATCTTTCTAACTACTACCGTGTCCCCAAATGAACTAGTAACACTAACTCCTACCTCTAACATTTCACAAGGCAAATTCAAAGACTGTGCATGCTCACTCAATATGTAGGAATGTGTAGACCCAGAGTCAATCAAAGAAAGCAAACCCAAAGACTGTATCGAGAAGTTACCTGCGGTCACATCGGTGTCATGCTGATCCCCTCGCTGAGCGTAAATTTTAGCCTGTCCTTCGCCCTCCGGCTGGACTGCAACTACATGTGCTATATTTCTCTGGCCATCATTCCTCGGCTGGAAATTACCTCTACCGCGCCCGCGGCCTCTCTGAAAGTCGTTGGCCCTAGCAGGAGCCTGAACTGGTGCCTGTCCCACCTGATGTGGACAGTCACGCCTAATGTGGTCTCTAGCTCCACAACTCCAACATGAGTGGAAATTTCCCCAACACTCACCGGTGTGGTTCCTACCGCAAGTAGCACATGTGGGCAACTTCCCACAAGCTCTCTGGCCCTGTTGGACCCTACCGTGGTTACCGCCACCACGTCTATGATCGTAATGATGCCTATTGTCTCGATGCCTCTTGGCATCACCTCTATCAAAGTTACTAGACCTCTTACCCGAACTAGAACTACCAGACCGCTTGGTCAAACTCAAACTGTGCTCCAAGTCCTTGGCCCTCGAGACCAAGACATCAAAATCAGTGTAGTCTGAAGCTAGAGTATACGTCTTGATCTCTTCATTCAGCCCGTAGCGAAAACGGTTACAACGTTCCACCTCAGTAGGAACAAGCTCAGGTGCATACTGACTCAGTCTGACAAATTGAATCTCATAATCGGTCACGGTCATACTCCCCTGAAGCAAAGCCATAAATTCCCTCTTCCTATCATCGAGGTATCGCGGACCCAGATACTTCTTACGGAATGCTGACTCAAAGAACTCCCAAGTAATCTCGGCCTCATCCATACCTGAAGTGACGGTGACCCACCAAGTGTAGGCATCACCCTGAAGCAAGGACTCAACACATCCCAACTTGCGCTCACCAGTACATCCCATCTGAGCGAGGATACGGACAGTCTTCTCAAGCCATAACTCTGATCTCTTTGGAGTAGAACCCCGGAACTCTTGTCCCCCTAAACCACGGAGTCTCTCTAATGGCAAACCAGTGCCCTCACCCTGATGGTGTGCTGCTGCCTGACCCCCAGCTACTGCAGCCTGAAATGCCCCGGCTATCGCCTGAACCAAGGGAGCTAAGTCTATTCCGGCCGGTCCTTGGCCACCTTGGCCTCCTTGAGGTCCCTCTCCTTCAGCCCCGGCCTCGCCTCCTTCTCCAGGTGTAGGAGGTGGTGGTGTTGGAGGTAGTGGAGGAGCTCAAACTCCAACCACAGGCTCTCCCACTTGAGCCTCAACTCTGAATACCGGCTCGACTCCCGGAGCCGCTGCCCGTGGTTCCGGTCGAACCATCCTAGGCCTCCCACGTGGTCTGATGGTACAGCTAGCAAGGTAATAACTAAAACAACAAACAAATAAGGATTACGTTAGCCAAAGCAAGGGTCCAATAGTGCTCAAGTACTCCCTTTACCAAAAATCTTTTTAAATTAAGTAATAGTAGCAATGGGTACACACTCTAAACCAGACGCAACAATTCATGCTTCAGAACATCATACGAATAGTCAAACGTTAAGATTTCATGGAAAGGCATGCATCGAACAATACAAGTACTTAGCGCATCAAGCTTACCTCACTTACCTGCCCGAGGTCTCGGTAACCTCAGTCTCTGATACCAACAAATGTAACCCCCTCGTCCCGGCCTGGCCGGATGACCGGTCCGAGTGGGCTACACGGGGAAAACCGAAGCGAGACCCGTTAAGGTTCCCCCTCGGTTAGCGACCCTATTTTTTTCTTTCATTTTAATCTTGTCTAGAGGAGTAATAAATCCTAAGTAATCTCGACAGCGGAAAACATCCATAAGAAAGTTACATTCGAATCACAACCACACATTTCAGTCCATTTTAAGCTTATAAGGCAGGCCATATCGGTACACCAATTAAGGGTATCGATACGTCCTGACCAGGTCAACCCAGATAGTCAACTCCGGGAAGACCGTATCGATACAGCCATTGAGCGTATCGATACGCCCTTCTCGGTCAACACTTCTTGGTCAACAAGGTAGGACAGTATCGATACGTGTAAACCCCGTATCGATACGCCCTACACTTACCCACTTCTCAGGATTCTAGAGAGTTGAGAGGGTATCGGTACACCCCCGTGTATCGATACGCCAAACACTTCCTGAATTCTAGAGAGTTGGGACCGTATCGATACACCCCCCGTGTATCGATATGCCCAGCTAAATCTGTGGCCTTTGGGTAAGACCGTATCGATACGACCCTTAGGCGTACTGATACGCCCTGCACTGCAATTCCTTAAATCTTAACTAGACGACCCCAAACATGACTCTAGATGCATTTTTGGACTCCCCTATACACATACAAACATTTAGAGAGCACTTTACGACCAAGAGAATCAATCAAGGTGGATAGCAAGTCAACTATTCATGGCATTCATACAAAGGGCAATATTTCATAAAAGGCATGCTTGAAGACTTAAAGCTAAAAGGCACAATTCATCACAATATGGTTTACATGTCATTCAAAGCAACTTAAGCATTCATAAGGCAATTCTAACACACAAACATTTGGCAAGTCATAGCATGTTTACAAACCAAGTCAAATCATAAACATCAACCGCATAAATGAGTCATACATAGCTTATACAAAACACTCTTGCCACATTGCTAACTACTACATAATTGTTTAACCGTACTTGAGCAACAAAAACATGGAAAGCCTTTCTTGCCTTGCTCCGAGCTAACACCACGCTAATGATCTGCATTGTTGAAAATTGAGAGCGTAAGCTAGAAGCTTAGTGAGGATGCTCTAAAGTCGAAAACATCAACAATGCAGGGTTCAAGCATGTATTCCCTAATTCTCCTTTCTATCATGCATAGGTAAATTGACAGTAGACCTAGGTAGTCTTTCAAGAGGCATAATATGGCATCTTACATCATACTAAGCTCAACATCACATATCAATATCACACATTACAATTAATAGAACAAGTTCAATTGGCCACTATTAGATTACCTGGATGTGCGGATTTAATCTCAACATTCACATTACCTCGATGGAATTACACTCATCATCGGACCTTGCATGGGCGGGATTCCACTCATCACCACATGCCCTACGGATGGGATTCCACTCATCATCCCGTAGAATATATATAAGCTTCCGGTGGAATATTACATCACCGTACTCCTCCTTGATGACTCAACGCCATCAAGGCCACGTACGTTTTGACTCAATTTGTGTGCACACTAATCCTAATGATCGATCATTTACACCCGGTAAGTTAATTAGTGCCAATTTTCATTTACCACATCACTTAAATCCATCAACCACATCTCATGCTCATCACATATACATATCATGGTATACATGTGCAAAACAACCACAAATCACAAGAGCATAAATAGGCAAACACAAAGCATTTAATGTAAATCAAGAGCTTAAGTTAACAATTTAAATCCACATGGAAATGGCCTACCAAGCACATTTCAACTCATACATTACACACACTCGAACCAAACTTTAAAACACATTTAAAGTCACTCACCACCCTTCCTTAGCAACCAAAGCAAGCCTCCTACAAGCCCGGATTCGATCCCGATGCCTCTTCAATGTCTCCTCTTGTTTCTAGCCAATCAAAAACACATCCATTATTCCCAATCAATGCTAAAATTCAGTCAACACTCAACTCTTGAGCTCAAACCAACTTCAACAAATTTCCCAATCAAATCAATCCCCCAAAAATGCCCATTTCCGTGCTCCTTCAAACCCTAGCTGAAAATTCCATTTTCAATCATCCAAATGACCCCCAAATGGTCCCAAAACATCCTCATAACATACATAAACCATCAGCTCTCTAATTTCAACCTAAAACCCACAAAAACCAAGTTTTAGACCCCCTTAAAAATTGCCTCAAGAACCCATTTCGGGTTTTCACCCAAACCCTACCATTTTAACATATGTTAAGCATTTTAAGGTGGTTAAACCAAAACCCAACATTATATTTCAAAACAACTTGAAAATCTCCATAAAAACTCAAACTTTTATCAAGCCCTAATTTTCAAAAGTTCATGGTTTTAAATTCTATGACTATGTAGAGATAGAGGATGAAAAGGAGAGTTAGGAAATGTCATTACCTTTGAAAATGGCCTTGGAATGAAGTTGGAAATTAATGGAATAGTGATTTTTGTGTTGGGAGAGTTTGGGGAGATGGGTTTCACGTTGGAAAGGGGAGAGGGTAGAGAAGATGATAGCTTTTTAAAAGTTGTCTTTCTTTTTAAATTCTTTTGGGTAAAATCACCAAAGTGGTCCCTCCCCTTTATTTTAAATTTCAATTAACTCATGACGTGGACAAAAAGATTTAATTTAATTTACCGACTCGGACCACTAACCCGACTAACTCCTAACCCCAAAACACGGGTGTTACATAGCACATGTAGTTGCAGTCCAGCCGGAGGGCGGAGGTCAGGCCAGAGTTTACGCTCAGCGTGGGGATCAACATGACACAGATGTGATCGCATGTAACTTCTCGATAGAGTCTTTGGGTTTACTTTCCTTGATTGACTTCGGGTCTACACATTCTTATATATTGAGTGAGAATGCACAGTCGTTGAATTTGCCTTGTGAAATGTTAGAGGTAGGAGTTAGTGTTACTAGTTCCTTTGGGGACACGGTAGTAGTTAGAAAAATGTACATAAGGTGTCCGTTGATGGTTCAGGGACATGTGTTCCCAGTGGATATGATGGAGCTACCTTTCTATGGTTTTGATGTAATTCTGGGTATGGACTGGCTCACTGAGCATAGAGCTAGGATAGACTTTGAAACTAAGAGGATTTCCTTGAGACTCACAGATGATTATGAGATTGTAGTGGTGGGTGAGAACGTGAAGTTCTTGTCCAATGTAGTTTCAATTCTAGAAGCTTAGAGGTTAGTTGAGTTGGGATGTGAAGCATATTTGGCCTATGTGATGAACCCTAACATGAGTGAGGTTAGACCTCAAGACATCCGGAAAGTGTGTGACTTTCCTAGTGTGTTTCCGGAAGAGTTGCCAGGGTTACCACCGGATAGAGAGGTAAAGTTCACTATTGAGACTTATTCTAATTCAGCTCCTGTTTCGATTGCTCCGTATCACATGGCACCGAATGAACTGAAAGAGTTGAAGACTCAGTTGCAAGAGTTAATATATAGAGGCTTTATCCGACCTAGTTCTTCACCTTGGGGTGCACCAGTTTTGTTTGTGAAGAAGAAAGATGGAAGCATGGGGATGTGTATAGATTATAGACAGTTGAATCAGTTAACAGTGAAGAATAAGTATCCTTTGCCTAGAATTGATGATTTGTTCGACCAGTTGAGAGGGGCATCAGTCTTTTCGAAGATTGACTTGAGATCCGGCTACTACTAGCTAAAGGTAAGAGGGGTTGATGTAACGAAGACGGCCTTTAGGACTAGATATGGTCACTATGAGTTCTTAGTCAAGCCTTTTGGGTTGACTAACACACCGACTACTTTCATGGATACGATGAATAGGATTTTTCATCAGTACCTAGATCAATTCGTAGTTGTTTTTATAGATGACATATTGGTGTATTCGCGAACTGAAGAAGACCATGACCGACACTTGAGACTAGTTTTGAAGACTTTGCTAGAAAATCAGTTGTATGCGAAGTTGAGCAAGTGTGAGTTCTGGATCAGAGAAGTAGTCTTCCTAGGGCATGTAGTGTCAGCCGATGGGATTAGAGTTGATCCGAAGAAAATAGAGGTCATTGTTGAATGGAAGCAACCGAAGTCTGTAACAGAGGTACGTAGCTTTCTAGGGTTAGCTGGATACTATAGAAAATTTGTAGAGGGTTTCTCGAAGTTAGCCGCTCCTTTGACACAGTTACTTCAGAAGAGTTTTCAGTTTGAGTGGTCAGATGCAAAACAGAAAGCCTTTGAGAAATTGAAAGAAGCTTTGACCCAAGCACCGATCTTGATTCAGCCAGAGTCTATGAAAGCCTATGTAGTTTACAGTGATGCTTCCTATGTAGGCCTAGGTTGTGTTCTCATGCAAGACATGAGAGTGGTGGCTTATGCCTCAAGACAGTTGAAGACTCACGAGTGCAACTATCCGACCCATGACATAGAGTTAGCTGCAGTTGTGTTTGCTCTGAAGATTTGGAGACATTATTTGTACGGTGAGAAATGCACAGTGTACATAGATCACAAGAGTTTGAAGTACATCATGACTCAGCGATATTTGAATCTCAGACAGCGTAGGTGGTTAGAGTTGCTAAAAGACTTTGATCTTACCATTGAGTACCATCCGGGTAAGGCCAATGTAGTGGTCGATGCATTGAGTAGAAAGATGGCCGTAGACTTGAGAGTCATGTTTGCTAGATTGAGCTTGTCCGGAGATGGTGGCTTGGTAGCCGAGCTTCAGGTTAGACCTACTCTAGGTCAGTTGATTAGAGAGAAGCAGCTCTTAGATAGATCTTTGGCACCTCACGTGCAAGATATAGCCGAAGGTAGATCTTCAGACTACAGTTTCAGTACCGATGGGGTTTTGTGTTTCAAAAATAGGATAGTTGTTCGAGAAGACAGTGACTTGAGACGTATGATCTTGACTGAAGCACACAGTAGTCTGTTTGCTATGCATCCTGGAAGTACGAAGATGTATCGCGATTTGAAGAATGAGTACTTTTGGGTTGGCTTGAAGAGTGATGTAGCCGACTTCGTGAGTAAATGTTTGGTGTGTTAGAGGGTGAAGGCGGAACATCAGGTTCCCTCAGGTTTGTTGCAACCGTTGAGAATTCCGGAATGGAAATGGGAGAACATTACCATGGATTTTGTTTCGGGTTTGCCTTTGACTCATACGAAGAAGAACTCGGTTTGGGTTATAGTAGATCGTTTTACGAAGTGTTCTCACTTCTTGGCAGTTAATACCACTTACACTTTAGATAGATTGGCCGATCTGTACATTGGTGAGATTGTTAGACTGCATGGTGTGCCGAAGTCTATTGTGTCCGATAGAGATCCGAGGTTTACAGCTCGATTTTGGGAGTGTCTACATACTGCTTTTGGTACCCGTTTGAATTCAGATGGTCAGTCAGAGAGGGTTATACAGATCTTAGAGGATATGTTGCGTTGTTGCATCATTGATTTTCAGGGTACTTGGGAGAAGCACTTGCCTCTAGTTGAGTTTGCTTACAATAACAGCTTCCAATCGAGTATTCAGATGGCTCCGTATGAGGCCTTGTATGGCCGGAAGTGTAGAACTCCAGTTTGTTGGGCCGAAGTGGGACAGAAGTTGTTACCTATGCCGGATTTGCTCAAGGGGACAATTGACAAGGTAAAATTGATTTGCGATCGATTGAAGGCTGCTTCGGATAGACATAAGTCCTATGCCGACTTAAAGAGAAAGGAAGTTGAGTTCTCCGTTGGTGAGAAAGTATTCTTGAAAGTGTCTTCGTGGAAGAAAGTAATGAGATTTGGCCGAAAGGGGAAGTTGAGTCCGAGGTACATAGGACCGTATGAGATTGGGAAGAGGGTTGGTCCAGTTGCTTATCAGTTGTGTTTGCCATCCGAGCTAGAGAAGATACACGATGTATTTCATGTTTCGATGCTCCTTAAGTATAGGTCCGATCCATCTCATGTTATGCCGGTAGAGGAGATTGAATTGAATCCGGATTTGACTTATGAGGAAGAACCAGTTGAGATCCTAGCTTCTGACAGTAAGGTGTTGCGGGGTAGATCGATTGAGTTAGTAAAGGTGCAATGGCAACGTCGAGGTGTGGACGAGGCCACTTGGGAGAGGAAGGAGGATATGGAATGGCAGTTTCCGTATCTCTTTCAGTCAGGTAATTTTGGGGACGAAATTCCTTAAGTGGGAGAGAGTTGTAACACCCGTGTTTTGGGGTTAGGAGTTAGTCGTGTGAGTTGGTTCGAGTCATCAAAACCCATTTAATTTAATTTGACCTTGGCTTGAGCTAATTGAGTTTTAAATAAAGAGGAGGGGTCTTTTTAGTAATTTAACCAAAACAAAGAAAAAGTGGACAACCTTTTTCAAATCAAAAAGAAAGAAAAAGAAAAAAAGGTTATCATCTCCCCTTTTTCCCTCTCACTCGTTGGAAACCCCCAAACCCATCCAAAACCCCTATTTTACTATTACATTTGATTTCTTCATCTACTCAAGGTCATTTTCAAAGGTAATTATATATTTGCACTCTCCTCATCATCCTCTACATTTGCATAGTCTTAGATTTCAAAACTACCCATTTTTGTGATTTTCAAGTTTAGGGAAAGTTTGAATTTTAAGGGGTTTTCCAATTGATTTTGATTTATTAAGTTGGGTTTTGGTTTAGTCTCATTAAAATACACATAATATGTTAAAATGGGTGATTTTGGATGAAAACCCGAAGTGGGTCCTTGTGGCCATTTTTGAAGTGTCAAAATTGGATTTTTGGTGTGTTTTAGGGTTAGGTTGAAGGGCTGATGGTTTAGGGATGTTAGGGAAGTGTTTTGGGACCATTTAGATGTCATTTGGGTGGTTGAAATCATGGTTTTCTGCTGGGTAATAAGGGAGCACGAAAATGGGGAATTTGGTGATTGTTTGGGTTGGAAATTGTTGAAGTTTGGCTTGTACTTATAGGTTGGAGTTGGTGACTGAAATTTAGCATTGATTTGTGAGTAATGGTTGTGTTTTGATTGGCTAGAAACAAGAGGAGACATTGGAGGAGCATCGGGATCGAATCCGGGCATTTAGGAGGCTTGCTTGCTCACTTGGGTTAGGTTGAAGGGCTGATGGTTTAGGGATGTTAGGGAAGTGTTTTGGGACCATTTAGATGTCATTTGGGTGGTTGAAATCATGGTTTTCTGCTGGGTAATAAGGGAGCACGAAAATGGGGAATTTGGTGATTGTTTGGGTTGGAAATTGTTGAAGTTTGGCTTGTACTTATAGGTTGGAGTTGGTGACTGAAATTTAGCATTGATTTGTGAGTAATGGTTGTGTTTTGATTGGCTAGAAACAAGAGGAGACATTGGAGGAGCATCGGGATCGAATCCGGGCATTTAGGAGGCTTGCTTGCTCACTTGGGTTAGGTTGAAGGGCTGATGGTTTAGGGATGTTAGGGAAGTGTTTTGGGACCATTTAGATGTCATTTGGGTGGTTGAAATCATGGTTTTCTGCTGGGTAATAAGGGAGCACGAAAATGGGGAATTTGGTGATTGTTTGGGTTGGAAATTGTTGAAGTTTGGCTTGTACTTATAGGTTGGAGTTGGTGACTGAAATTTAGTATTGATTTGTGAGTAATGGTTGTGTTTTGATTGGCTAGAAACAAGAGGAGACATTGGAGGAGCATCGGGATCGAATCCGGGCATTTAGGAGGCTTGCTTGCTCACTTGGGTTGCTAAGGAAGGGTGGTGAGTAAAACTTTAAATTGTTTTAAAGTTGGTTCAAGTGTGTGTAGTGGATGTGTGGGAATGAGCTTGGTAGGCCATTCCTAAGTGGGAGTTAAATTGGTAGTTAAATTGGAAGATAACCATTCAAGTTAATTTGGAATAATTATGTTGTGTAGTAATTACCATTCAATAGAATGGTAAGCGTTGGTTGTGTTTTAGTGTTGTAATAGCAAATGGCGGTTGCCATATGCATTGAACATGATTGGGCCTTTTGCCCATCGAAGTGAACATTGGAAATTAGATTGTTTTTGGCCATTAAATGTTGTACCTTAATGGTTATGCAATTATTATTTTTGGTGACATAATTTATGATTTTTGTTGTTGTCGTCATACTTTTCAATCTTTGTTTTGAAAGGTTGAGAATGAGTCAATAGAACTTCCGTATGTTGTACTACATGATAGGCTTCATGACGAAGAATGGGCCTACTGTAATTATTTATAGAATACCCCGTTGACGCAAGAGTAAGCCTTCAATTCTAAAACTTAACGTTGTCATATTATGAAATATAAAATAAAAGACATAACACAATGTTTTTATGCAACTATGTGGTTATTAAATTCAAAAACATTTGTTGTATTGTTAGAGAAATTGATACGTTACGACCCAATTAACAGCCCGGCGAAATAGTTAGTGTAATAAATAGCATGTATGGCTTGAAATTATATGAAACATTTGTAGCCTATTTTGCTAAGTGATCATTATTGTTTTGTATATTTGCAAGATTATTGACATGGTGTCAGAGTGCGAGGCTCGCAAGGAGGTGATGGAAAAAAAATGTTGGGCCTTTATGCCTTGTTATCTTGATGTATGTTTTTTTTTGTTACCATCTTATATAGTGTTTATGCCATAGGTCATTTTCGATAAATTGTTTTTGATTGTAAAAATAAAAAACATTATTAATTGTTGTGTACCCAGAAACGAGAGGCATTGCATACCACAACATCATCGCTTACAGAGTCTTATGCTGGTACAATGAAGTATTATGAGAACTTTGATGGCGCTGATGTAGAAAGTAGAAATGGGTTAAAGGATTTAGTTGTTAAATGGGTTATAGGTTTTACAATTTGTTTGAGGATAAGGTAAATTTTAATTTAGTTGAGGAGAAAATATTTTACAGGTATTCATCCCCATGAAAGATTTATGGGATTGATACTTGTGTGTCTTGCATATGGCACGTGGGGAAGTTTGGGTACTAGATAGCCTACCGTATACTAATGGGAGGCAACGTAGGGAGAAAGCAGTTAGGAAATGGTGAAAAAATGTCCATTTGCCATGTTACCTTGTTAGTTGTTAGCATTGTATGTTATTAACGTCTATGAATGAATTTTGTACTATGTTTTCACTATTGTTCAGGTAGGCACTTTTGTAGAATTTACTAAGCATGAAGACTTCGTGAAGGTTCTTGGCA
The DNA here is from genome assembly GCA_030270665.1 of Hibiscus trionum. Taxonomy (NCBI): domain Eukaryota; kingdom Viridiplantae; phylum Streptophyta; class Magnoliopsida; order Malvales; family Malvaceae; genus Hibiscus; species Hibiscus trionum. Next base: position 44,848,162 of record BSYR01000026.1, on the reverse strand, counting down.
AACTGAAGGTGGCTTTCGAGAAGCTAAAATTTGAACGTCCCAAAGTAAAAGAAGAATGGAGGTATTCAGATTTCCATATATCATGTATTCTTATCATGAGATTAGTAATTAAATGAGTAGAACCGCAACGAACTTGATAGAGAGGACAGTGGTATGCTCGACATTACATGGATTAAAAGCATACGAGCAGGTACCCAAATTACTGATTTGCCGCATATAGTAAGTGAATGATTATCAATCTTGTTTCATTTATAATCAAACGTTGAATGCTTAAGATGAAAGGGAATTGTGTACAAACATATTTACTTATTTTCCAGTATAGGGACTTAGAGAATGTGACAGGATGCAGTTGCTATACCAGCTATGTGTACATGAAGCAAACGCGAACATGTTTGTGTTGCACTTTGATGTGGAAGAACATAAGAAATCGATAGAGGGAAATGACTTGGGAAAGAATGCAAAACATCCGATAAGTATTACTCGACTTTAGTATTCGCGCGAAACCATAGAGGAATGTGTTAGGTTCATATCTAAACCATTATCTTTGCACAATTATATCATGTTAATTCGATATGCAATCATAGTTATTGATTTCTATTATGGACTAACAAAATTGGGTTTTTGGATAATTTATAATATGAGTTGTGCGACTTGGTCCCTATTTCTGCTTGAATTGACAGCATATTTTGCATTGATTTGTAACCCTCGGACAACTTTTTGTGAGAAATTTTTATCGGTCCCATCTTGACGGACTATAAGTTTAAATTTTAAAAAATGTTAGTGCCAACTAATCGTACTTAATTCAGGCGATCTTATGCTTGCAAGCAGGTTTGTGCAGATGTACGAATTGTGAGTGGTCAATCTTGGTTGGTGTGGATCTAGCAGCACCCCCTTTTGTGAGAAAAAATATTGTTGTATTGTACATCCCGTACAAAGGTTTTATGTATTTGTACACTAGTTTCGAACACTACACCCCACATTTAACATATTATGACTTTTAATGTTCGTAACTATAGATGCGGGTATGCAAAGTTGTAAAGCGAAAGTTAAACTAGAATCTTTAGGAAATCATGTTATATTTGAGGTTTGACGTGATACATTCGCTAATGTATTTGCAAACGTTCGATACGTGTGGTGTTATAAGGAAATGACACTCCAAATGATTTTTGCAAGACAAGTTTGTGCATTACTAGTAACGTCCTACCCTCAAGTGCCATCTAAAACAATTCTTGAACTACAACCTTATCTCCTATCCATGAAAAAACCAATTTGGTAAAAGAAAAACAAAACAAAACAAAGTCAGAACCCAAGCAATCCTTTCGTTTCTTCTTCCCCTACCATTGGCCTGGACTTTCCTTAAGAGTCCAAGAATAAGTACATGTGTGCGCGAACTTATAGGTGGTTCATACCACTTGAAAAAATTACATGACTTCCCGGATTGTTATCTGACCAGGATGTCTTCAACACAGCAAGCTTTCTATAGCTTCAGGTCAGAATTTCGTTCACCTCAAAGACAGAATCCATCTATCCACTTTTGTTTCTTCCTTCTTCTTCACGTATTTTTAGCGGACAGAGGGACCTTGAGGTTTTTTTATGTTGAAAGTTGAATTTACGGTTTGATATTTTAAGGGTATTTAATTGGGATGTTTGTAGTTGAGGCTATTATTTATAAATGAGAAGACAATTTCGGGCGGGAACCAGAATTTAAACTTAAACTAAAATCATCTGGCAATTAAACTAAGACGACAATGTTGTGCTTAATGGTACAACTGATAAAACTTATCTACTAGTGACGCATCGAAATGGGAAACAGAGATTCAAAACCGACACTTAAAAGACGCTTGCTTATTTTTAGTATGCTTCTTTGTATATGTAGAAAAGTTGTGAACACCGGATACAGAACTCATAAATACATGTTTGGTACTAATGACCTAAAACTAAAAATGTGAGAAGAAAAGTAATAGTTTAGGTTGAAAGTTGAAGAGTTTTGAACGAAGTTAATGTTGTGTCGATACTGCGAAATGAATCAACAACTTTCAAGAGTAAGTCATGGCTCGGCACGTTCTAGTCTATAAATACCCTCACAAAGTGTATTGTAATTCATCTTATTTCTTCATCTATTTTGAGAGATCGACATGTGTTCGGTTGCACGTATTCGAAATGATTTCCATCCTAATGCCTTGGAGAATTGTAGAGTGTTGGGATGTTCTCTAAATATGAGCGCAAGTGCACACTCTTGTCAAGTTATAGTATAAAAGATATCGTCTCCCACGAGGATTGAACAACTTATTCGAATTGCAATTCCCGCACAAGGAAAATTAAATGCACAAGTAAATTTTAGTTTATAAAAGAATAAAAAGTAAATAAACACAAGTAATTTGATAGAAGAGATCAGGGTGATAGAATGGGTTAGGTCATGCTGCTCAGTAGTGTGAAACTGCGTTGAATAGGTTAAGTTGTCTTGTACTGCCAGACTTTGCTGCCTCGGCGGAAGATGGCAGGTTGGTACTTTGACGCTTTCGCTGCCTCGGCAGGTGGAACGGACAATTGGCTCGGCGGCAAACTCAACAGTCCTTCAAGGCTCGACAGAACACTTCGATAATGATCCCGCTTATGTCTAATTCAGAATATTGTTGTTGCCCACTGCAGATGATACTCGTCGGTGTGAATCTTACAATGAACATCAACTTTTGGTTCGTTCTTTTTTAGCCACCTTAAACCCTAACCTATATCTAGGCTGGATTGATCAACACCTGGTATTGATGAGATCGTGCTTACTTCTTTCGTAATTTTGACTCTCTCGATACCAAACAAATGGATTGCTCCCAATCGATATTTCGAACTCAATTGACAACAATGAATAACATGAAATAAGCAAACCTTGAATTTATTGCAAAAACAAACTTGAACCTAAACAACCGTTCTCACAACTACTTTACAACACAACACAAACCCTAGATGTTGAGTGGATCGAAAGATCGATATGAACCAAGATGGGGGTGAATTGGATTTTTAAGAGTTTAGGTAGTGAAAATTGTAAATTAAAAGGATGGACAAGGAATTTTAGAGTGGTTCAAGTTCCAAATGAACTCTACATCCACTACCTTAGCTTCACTAAGGATTTGCAACAATTCCACTAATTGCTCTTCCCCTTTTCTAGGCTTAGGAGGCAACCCTTACAATTTCGGTTAAATTTTCTACCCAAAATTTAACCCAATCCTCACACAAAGGTAACAAAGAGTTTGATGGCTAAGATAGTATCTCTCAATACAAATTGTAGCCCAATTACAAGCACTTAACCCAATTGAAAAAGATAAGAATTAAAATTACAATTGGGGTTTCTAGACAAATTTGGGAATTTAGCACAAATGCTTGGATTTGATGTTTGGATGTTTGCTTTTGGATCAATAGTTGTTGCTGGAGCTTTTAGAGGTCCCTTTTATACCTTCTCATTGATTTCTAGCCGTTGTGGTTGTTGCATTCATCAATAGAGCCGTTGGGGGTGTTATCTCACCTCCATAAATGCAGTCTGCAACCACCCGTTTCGGAACGCGGGAACCTGTTTCGAAACGGACCAAAATAGAAAGAGTCGTTGGGGTTGCATTTAAGAGCCCGTTTCGAAACGTGTTGAAACCGTTTCGAAACACTTTTGCCACTGTCAAGGGTCATTTCGAAACAGCTTGAGCCCGTTTCGAAACACCCTAACGGTTTCCAAAGAATCAGTTGAAAACATTGTAACGGTCATAATTTTCAAATCAAAATGAAGAACCGTTTCGAAACGTTTAAATCCGTTTCGATACGGGTACATATGTTCTAAAGTCGTTTCGATACGCGTTTCGGAACATGGGTCGACAGTGGTGAAAATGTTTCGAAACGCCTTAGGCCGTTTCGAAACAGGGGACTTGAAAAACACTGTCTAGGCTTTAAAACACTTAGAAAATATTTGAGAACTTTGGTTTTTAACTTTGGCATGTTCTTAAAATTATATGGGGATGTTTGAAGACTTAAAAATTCGTTTTGACATTTTCAATTTAGTCCTTAGGTTCTTTAGTTATATCAAAATTAAAATATCGGTTTCACATTCTCCCTTTTTTTATATAACAAAACCAAAGTTAGAATTTTTAAGAGTTTTGAAAATTTTGAACATATTCTAACTCCCCCTTAATTTAATATAGGTTTTAAAGTCTTAAAAATGTTTTAACTTTGAAATTCAAGTTTTAAAACTTAAAAACTCTTTAAACATTTAAAACGAATTTTTGTGGCTCTTAAATTTCTTCTCCCCCTTTTTGTTAGATCAAAAATAATAAATAGGCTCATAGAGAAGAGAAAGGATTAGTACCAATAAGCATGAAGTAATAAGCAACAATAATATTAATTCATAAAATTAAAATATCCAAAACATAAATCAACATTAAGTTCAAAACATAATCCCAAATAAGATCAAAAGCATAGGTTCCTAAAACATAATGAAACATAAAGATGCAAACTTAAACCTAAAATGCATAGATAATATGATATGATATGATATGAATATCCTAGGCCTCGTCACCACCATCATCATCATCCGAAGTCTCATCATCGCTCTTGACTTGAGAACGGCGAAACTTCGTCCATTGGCCATAGAGAGTAGAGAAGGACAAGTCCATGTTCAAGTGGGAAGCCTCAAGGGATTGGAGTCGATCCTCCACATTTTGCAAGCGAGTGTTGATGGCACCAAAACCCGTAGCCATGTTAGTGTCCATGGCATTGAACCGCTCGGTAATCAAAGCCGTGAGAGCATCATTGTTTGCAACTGGAGCTTGAGGTTCAACGGGAGGAGGAGGAGGAGGTGCGGCTCTATCAACACGTTCCCAAACATGGTTCACATAGTGAAAACCGGACTTGCGAAGAGAGGACTCACCAATCTTGGACTTGCGAGGTTCCGGAGAGTCGTAGGAGCAATCAAGACCAATCTTGCTAAAGATGTGACTCAAAATCGTGCCATAAGTAAAGGACTTCAAGGCATCGGTGTCAATAAGCTTAACATTATTAACCATCTCGGAAAATATGATCTTAGCGACATTAGGGCGCTCACCACGACGGAAACATTCAAGCCAAAAGTAATCAACTTGACGGATATGAGAATATTTACCTCTAGAGGGGCGAAGGAGCCATGATACCATCAAGTGAAGAAAACGATCGTGCGCATCCAAGGTAAGCACTTGACCGGTGTTAGTACCAAAGTGACGTTCATTCTCAATTCCCTCATCCTTAAGGGAAAAAGTAGACTCCAAGAGTTCAACATTAACAACAAATTTCTTTCCCAAAATAAAAGATTCAATCCCAACAACCTCGGTATTAGTTTCATCATTAATAAGACGAGCATTGGAGTAAAAGATGAGTACCATGTGTTTGTAGCGAATATCCGGGATGCTCAACAAAGGAAGAAGATTCCATTCGCTGAAACGCTCAAGATAACGAAAAAGGAATCGCTCGGAGTTAAGAAATTCGAGATCAATGACGCGCTCACGACGAACTTCGAAATCCTTGACATATTTGAAACAAGCACGCATCTCTAGAGTTCGAAGGGATTTTTGAAAGAGCTGAGCGAGATTCGGACGCACACTCGAGTCACTGGATTGAACGGACTTACGCTTTTTGCTAACATTATCGGACATCCTTAAAACATAAGCAAGCAAGGGAAAAATTTAAGTGTATGCATAGATTTCGTAATTCAATCCAATAATAAATCCCACTTAGGTTAAAAAAAAATTAAAATAGTAAACAACTCAAAAAAATAGAAAACAAAAAAATTTAGAGAAAACAGTAAAAAAAATACGACTGAAAATTTTTATATTCGAATCAGAAAAATTAAGATTTTGAAATTTTTTTACAAGATATTGAAAACCCAAGCATAAAAACATATAAACTATACAAAAATAAATTTTTCTAACCTAGGATTCGAATAGAAATTGAAGGAAAAAAGAAAAAAGGGGAAAAATACCTTAGTTTGGGATTTTGAAAGAATGGAGGAAAATCCTTGCACAATGTTGATGAATCTTGCTTAGACTATTGTTTTAGAGAAAAACCCCTCAAGATTTGGTGAAAAACAATAAGGTTTAGAGGGTTTTATAGGGAAAAAGTCGGTTTAGGGTTTTTAGGGTTTTAAGGAGTTTTAATTAAAAGAGAACTTTATCATTAAAAGCCTTACTTAAAGCTGTCCGTGAAACCGTTTCGGAACGGTCCTGACCGTTCCGAAACGCGAGGAAGAAAGTTTGACCGTTTAGAGAATTTCAGCTGACCATTTCGATACGGTGTTGACCGTATCGAAGCCCCGTTGACTCGTATCGAAACTCGTTTCGATACACCCTTGGTAGTAGCAAAAACGTTTCGAAACCCTTTTGAGGCGTTTCGAAACGCCCTTCTCTCAGACATGATTTTAAGGTATCCGTATCGAAACAGGTTGACCCGTTTCGATACACCTGGGCCTGGAAGTGCAGATGAGGCTCTAAAAGTGCAGAAAATTGAGTTTTTCTAAGGCCTAACTTGCATGAATGACATGAATGAGCAGGCAAAACATATGCAAACATAAACATACTCCCCCTAGCTATAAGCATGGATGAAATTAGGAGTCAAAACACATAAACATGGCATTTCACAAGATCAAGCAATTTTAAGCACAAAAGAGGTCCTAAAAGGTCAAGATAGGCTAGCTAGACCTAACTCTCTCCTAAGGGACCAAAAACGCTCTTTATCTAAAGGTTTTGTAAATATGTCCGCTAATTGATTTAAGGTGTCTACATACTCTATAACCACATCTTCTTTAAGAACATGATCTCTAATGAAATGATGCCTTATTTCTATGTGTTTGGATCTAGAGTGTTGGATGGGATTTTTTGTTAAACATATAGCACTAGTGTTGTCACATTTTAGGGGTATGGTTTCAACTTTAATTCCATAATCTAAGAGTTGTTGCTTCATCCAAAGGACTTGAGCACAACAACTCCCTAAGGATATGTACTCGGCTTCGGTGGTAGATAAGGCTACACTATTTTGTTTCTTAGAGAACCAAGATATGAGCATACTACCTAGGAATTGACAAGTTCCCGAAGTACTTTTCCTATCGATTTTGCAACCCCCATAATCCGCATCCGAATAAGCATAAAGGTTGAAGGTGGAGTCTCTAGGGTACCAAAGACCTAAACAAGGAGTATCTCTAAGGTACCTAAAGATTCTTTTAACGGCTATAAGGTAAGACTCTCTAGGACTAGCTTGAAACCTAGCACACAAGCAAACACTAAACAAGATATCCGGTCTACTTGCGGTAAGGTAAAGCAAAGATCCAATCATAGAACGGTAAAGCTTAGAGTCAACACACTTACCTCCTTCATCTTTGTCAAGCTTTGTAGATGAGCTCATAGGTGTGGCTTGAGGCTTTGCATTCTCCAAGCCAAACTTCTTGAGCATATCTTTTATGTACTTTGCTTGATTGATTAAGGTGCCATCCTTCTTTTGCTTGATTTGGAGTCCCAAAAAGAATGAGAGCTCCCCCATCATGCTCATCTCAAATTCACCTTGCATTAGCTTAGCAAACTCTTGACAATGACATTCGTTAGTAGAACCAAAAATAATATCATCAACATAAATTTGAACTACTAAGATGTCATTTTTATACATTTTTATAAAAAGTGTAGTGTCCACCTTACCTTTTTCAAAACCTTTTTCAATCAAAAAGTTTGAAAGTCTTTCATACCAAGCTCTAGGAGCTTGCTATAAACCATAAAGAGCTTTAGTGAGTTTGAAGACATGATTTGGAAATTTTGAATCTTCAAAACTCGGTGGTTGTTCAACATACACTTCCTCATTTATAAAACCATTTAAAACGCGCTTTTAACATCCATTTGAAAAGCTTGAAATTATGATAACATGCATATGCAAGCAACATCCTAATGGCTTCCATTCTAGCTACGGTTGCATAGGTTTCATCAAAATCTATTCCCTCTTCTTGAGTGTAACCTTGTGCTACAAGTTTAGCCTTATTTCTCACAATGTTACCACTCTCATCTAGTTTGTTCCTAAAGACTCATTTAGTTCCTATGATAGATTGATTACTAGGCCTGTCAACTAATGTCCAAACGTTACTTCTCTCAAATTGATTTAACTCCTCTTGCATAGCCATAATCCAAAAGTCATCTTTCAATGCTTCTTTTATATTCTTAGGCTCTATGCATGAGATAAATGCAACATGATTCATTAATCTAAGAGAAGATCGAGTGGTTACCCCCTTGGATGGATCACCCAAGATTTCACCATCTTTGACATAGTTGAACTCCCTTGGGTAGCTCACTTCCTTTTCCTCAAGAGCCAAGTCCTTCAAGGCTTCAAGAGGTGGATCTTGTGTGTCCTCTTCTTTTGTTGTTGGAATCTCATCCTCCTTTGAAGTTTGTCCTCCATCAAAGACATTTATGATTCCTACATCATCATCATCACAAGAATCCTTCCTTAGAAGGAGGTTATCATCGAATACAACATGTATAGATTCTTCTACTACTAAAGTTCTTTTGTTAAATACTCGATAGGCTTTAGATGTTAAAGAGTATCCTATGAAAATGGCTTCATCACTTTTTGCATCAAATTTACCTAAGTTGTCTTTTCCATTATTTAAAACAAAACACTTGCAACCAAAAGGGTGAAAATAGCTAATGTTAGGCTTTTTAGATTTTAAAATCTCATAAGGTGTTTTCTTTAAAATTGGCCTAATCATTACTCGATTAACAATATAGCAAGCGGTGTTTGTGGCTTCCGACCAAAAATATTTAGGTAAATTGTTTTCACAAAGCATAGTTCTAGCCATTTCTTGCAAAGTTCTATTTTTCCTCTCAACTACCCCATTTTGTTGAGGAGTTCGAGGAGCCGAAAAATTGTGGCTAATACCATTTTCATTCAAAAATTCTTCAAACCCTAAATTTTGAAACTCGGTTCCATGATCACTTCTAATATGTGAACTTCTAAGTTCAAGATTATTTTGGTTTAGTTTTGAAAATGTGATGAATTTTTCCAAAGCCTCATCTTTAGTACTTAAAAATAGAACCCAAGTAAATCTAGAAAAATCATCAACAAGTACAAATGCATAAGACTTACCACCCAAGCTCATAGTCCTAATTGGCCCAAATAAATCCATATGGATAAGTTGTAAACATCTACTAGTAGAAACATCATTAATGGATTTAAAGGAAGACTTATGTTGTTTACCCTTAGAGCATGCATCACAAATTTTATCATTTGAAAATTTAACCTTGGGTAAACCTCTAACTAGATCAAGGGAAACTAGTTTTTCTAAAACACTAATGCTAGCATGTCCTAGTTTCATATGCCACAACCATGCAACATTTTCATTTTGTGCTACTAAACATGCATGAGATGTATGAATGTCATCTAGATGCACCATGTATATGTTCCCTATGCGATGACCTATGAGCATAATATTATTAGATTTAATGTCAACAATTTTGCATCCATTTTTATCAAATAAAACATTAAATCCTTTATCACACAATTGACTTATGCTCAACAAGTTATGTTTAAGACCATCGACATACAAGACATTTTCAATGAGAATAGTAGAGTGATTACCTATGGAGCCAATACCTTTAATGTGGCCTTTGGAGTTGTCACCAAATGTCACCACTCCTCCACTTTTTGGCTTTAGATCCATGAATCTACTCTTGTCTCCGGTCAAATGCCTTGAGCATCCACTATCAAGGTACCATGAGTTTTGACTTTGTGCTTTGGCCTTGTAGCAATGCTCCCCCTACAAACAAAGATATTAAGCTTTTGTTTTTGGTACCCAAATCATTTTGGGTCCATGAGTGTTAGCTCCCAAAACCTTGGTTCCCTTAGGAATCCAAGATGACATAGCAATAATGTTATTAGATTTTACAAGTTCCTTAGGAACCCATACACTTCTAATTCTTTTAGCTCTACTATGTTTAGGAAAGCTACCTTGTTTGTAGTAGTTAGTCTTTTTCTTAGGTTGGTTTGTTCTTGAAGATTCACCTATTTCATGTTTGACACTACCAACATTTTTAAAAGACTCTTTGAGCTTATTTAGCTCATCTAACACCTTTTGGTGTTCACTATTACATTGAGACAAAAGATTATTAAGGTCAACATTTTCATCTTGAAAAAATTTTAGTTCATCTTTCAACCCTAATATCTTTTTCTCAAATTTTGAATTAGCTTGAGAAAGTGAGTCATTTTTCTCATTTAGTTCCAAAAAAAATTTCTTATTCCTAATGACTGACTCCTTATATTTCTCAACTAATTCATCATAGACCTCTTGTAACTCATCATATGCATCATTCAATTCATCATGTGTAAAATCTAAAGTTGATGAGTTAGAGATTACCATAGAGGAATCTTCCTCAAGTGCCATGAGGCAAAGGTTGGCCACTTCTTGTTCGTCATCCTCCGATGACTCCTCATCACTCCAAGTAGCAAGCTTGGCTTTGAGCTTCTTCTTCTTCTCAAAGCCCTTCTTCTTGAGTTGAGGGCACTCCGAACGTATATGGCCGGGTTTATTGCACTCGAAGCAAATGATTTGATCCTTTGCTTCCTCTTTGTTCTTGCCTTTGAAGTCCATCTTCCTTTGAATTTTTCTTCCCCGGTTGGACCTCATAAAGCGTGAGAATCGTTTGGCTATCATAGCCAATTCTTCTAGCTCATCATCCTCACTAGAAGAGCTCTCCTCAAGTAGTGAAGCTTTGAGAGCTATTCCCATCTTCTTCTTCTTTTCAACCCCTAGCTTTTCTACTCTCTTCTCTTCTTTCTTCTTCTCTTCTTCCCTTCCTTGCTTCATAATCTCAAGTGTAAGGAGAGAACCCACAAGCTCATCAAGCTTTAAAGTCTTCAAATTCTTAGCTTCTATGATGGTGGTTCTCTTCCCATCCCATGATTCAGGAAGAGAATAGAGTAGCTTCCGGACAAGCTTGTCTTCCGATATGATCTCTCCAAAACCTTTGAGCCCATTGACTATAATGGAGAACCGATCAAACATCTTGGACACCGTCTCATCGGGCTCCATCTTGAAGTTCTCATAACTAAGATTGAGAATTCCAATCTTAGTTTCTTTGACATCGTGGGTTCCCTCATAGGTAGTCTCAAGAGTGTCCCACACTTCTTTGGCACTCTCAATGGATGACACTTTAGAATAGATGTCCGGACCGAATGAACAAAAGAGCATGTGGAGAGCTTTGTCATTTACTTGAATCTTTTTCCTTTCTTTTTCACTCATCTCCACCTTTTTCTTCAAGACCATCTTGCCTTCACTATCTTGCTTCAATGGAATGTAAGGGCCATCTTCAATGACATCCCACACTAAGAAGTCATTGGACTTGATGAATAGACGCATTCTATTCTTCCAAAAAGAATAGTTGTCACCATTGAAGAAGGGAGGCTTTGTAGTGGATTGAGACTAATACATGCCCGAACCGGAGGTTGAAGCCATCTCTTGATATTTGATGATCACACTCTTCCTAGGAACTCCTCTTGCGGTTGTTAATCCTCAAAGAGGTAGGCTCTGATACCAATTGTTGAGTGGATCAAAAGATCGATATGAACCAAGAGGGGGTGAATTGGATTTTTAAGAGTTTAGGTAGTGAAAATTGCAAATTAAAAGGATGGACAAGGAATTTTAGAGTGGTTCAAGTTCCAAATGAACTCTACATCCACTACCTTAGCTTCACTAAGGATTTGCAACAATTCCACTAATTGCTCTTCCCCTTTTCTAGGCTTAGGAGGCAACCCTTACAATTTCGGTTAAATTTTCTACCCAAAATTTAACCCAATCCTCACACAAAGGTAACAAAGATTTTGATGGCTAAGATAGTATCTCTCAATACAAATTGTAGCCCAATTACAAGCACTCAACCCAATTGAAAAAGATAAGAATTAAAATTACAATTGGGTTTCTAGACAAATTTGGGAATTTAGCACAAATGCTTGGATTTGATGTTTGGATGTTTGCTTTTGGATCAATAGTTGTTGCTGGAGATTTTAGAGGTCCCTTTTATATCTTCTCATTGATTTCTAGCCGTTGTGGTTGTTGCATTCATCAATAGAGCCGTTGGGGGTGTTATCTCACCTCCGTAAATGCAGTCTGCAACCACCCGTTTCGGAACGCGGGAACCTGTTTCGAAACGGACCAAAATAGAAAGAGCCGTTGGGGTTGCATTTAAGAGCCCGTTTCGAAACGTGTTGAAACCGTTTCGAAACACTTTTGCCATTGTCAAGGGTCGTTTCGAAACAGCTTGAGCCCGTTTCGAAACACCCTAACGGTTTCCAAAGAATCAGTTGAAAACATTGTAACGGTCATAATTTTCAAATCAAAATGAAGAACCGTTTCGAAACATTTAAATCTGTTTCGATATGGGTTCATATGTTCTAAAGCCATTTCGATACGCGTTTCGGAACATGGGTCGACAGTGGTGAAAACGTTTCGAAATGCCTTAGGCCGTTTCGAAACAGGGGACTTGAAAAACACTGTCTAGGCTTTAAAACACTTAGAAAATATTTGAGAACTTTGGTTTTTAACTTTGGCATGTTCTTAAAATTATATGGGGATGTTTGAAGACTTAAAAATTCGTTTTGACATTTTCAATTTAGTCCTTAGGTTCTTTAGTTATATCAAAATTAAAATATCGGTTTCACACTAGAGAATTTAGAACTTACTGGTGACAAGAAAACACAAGCGGAACTAAGCTATGCCGACTATGAGTTGTTTTAAAATACAAGGAATGATCGGATATATATATATATAGGGCATGGCCTAGGGTAAGTCCTCCTTGGAGTAGAAGTCTTCTTCATGGTAAAGTGGCTTTTGCATTGAGTGCATCCTTTAAATTCTGACTTCTTTAACTTGAAGTTGGACTCCTTATGCCACAAGTAAGCTTAAGTCGCCTTGGATAATTTCCCCTTGGGCGGCTCTGGCCGCTGTTTCCGGCATCAGTAAGTTGCGTGGATGGGCTCATTGGACTCAGGAAATTATGCTCCATCAATCGCACTCCAGTTCACCAATTCCTTGGATTGCTGCCCTGGGCGGCAGATATGGCGGCGGCAGCTACTCAGCAGCACTTTTCTCTGTGTTAAGCTGCTTCAGTACAACTCCTTGACTTGCTGCCTCAGCATCATCTCCTCATCTTTCTCTATCCTTCTAACAACTTCTAGCACCTGAAACTAAAATTAAACTAAAACAATATCTTTTCTTACCAAATCAAAGATGTTCAATAAAAATAAGGCAAAGCAAAGAATACTGTAAATAATGCATGCATGCACCTAATTATGCCTAAAATGTACTTAAGAACAACAATAATATAAGATGGGATGCATACAAAATATAGGACTTATGAGCACTTTACACACCCCCAAACTCGAACTATTGCTTGTCCTCAAGTAATGCAATCATAAACATATTTGCCCTTGCACTAATGAGAAAGAAAATTTTGTTTTAAACTTGATTTAGCACCTCAAGGCCGTGGCACCTATCATTAGATTAGTGAAAGAAGAATAGCATGAATTACCTCAGAATAAGACTACAATGCCAGTGTAGTGTGTGCAGAAACTGTGTACGGGCTGAATCTGAAGAAATTCTAAGTAAACAAAGATGCTATCATGGTATATAAGGTTGATGCCGAGGCAGCATAGTTAAGCACAATTTATAATCATGGCAGTAAGGGCTTCAACTTATCACAACTACTCTTTAGGTTTGAAATTAAGATAGGAGCAAACTACAAAACCCCGAACCCATTGAGTAGAGTCATCCCGTGAAGACTTTCATTCACTCATGTTAATTTGTTCGTCACTTCAAAAATTTTCAGATACATGGACTTTGATAGTAGCGGAGTGTCCTTGCACATGATTCTTCCTAGAGCCGGTTTCGGGCACCTCTAGGGAAAAACAACATCGATATTTTTTCGTTCATGTCGTGGCAGTGCTTTTCTTTTTTTGTTTGTTGCATGTCGTGGTAGCTTCCTACAACCATGTTAGAATTTTACAAATAATTAAAGTAGGCAGTGTTTATTAGAAATTCAATTAAATTCAGCAAGTAACAATAGTGTTTTTAATTTTTGGCATTTATAGAAAAATTCTAAGTTGTCTTCATGCTTTCTTCAAAATTAAGTTCATTTTTTATGGCGCAAAAAATTTAAAATCGGCTATCCTATCATAGGCACAAGTTTTAACAATTTTTTTCTTTTGATTAACTTAAAGGCAAGTATATATGCAACTAAATGATCTAAGTATGCCTAAACATAGATGAGTGCTGACCCCCCCCCCCCAAACTCGAGATGGGTATTGCCCTCAATGCACACAAAAAATTAGAACTGAAACTAAAAAATAAACATGAGACAGGGAAAGAAAACTTAGACTTAGTTGTTGTCAGATGGTGGAGATGATTCGGATGAGTTATCTGTTATGCCGTCAATTGCGGGTTGTGGCAGCTGACTGAGTAGTGCTGCCCTCTGTTGTGCGCGACAGCTTAATTTTTTAGAGTCTGAATCTGGATAAATAGTTTTGAGATGGGAACAAATAGTAACAACGCAGCTAAAAATAAAGTCTAGTCCTAAGTAATTAAAATCTACTCCTAATTAGATAAAACAATAAATATGTGGAAAAATAAAAATCTTAAAAAAAATTGTTACTCTAGGAGTGCTTTGGTATGCATTTCCTAAAGTAACTACTCCCTTATCGGTTTGAGCTTAAGAGGGTCATTTCTGATACTTCTTGTAATCCACCCACACCTTCCATTGAGTGATTATTCTCATGGTGGAGGAGTCATTCTTCCTCGTTCCCTTGTAGTCCATGTGAACCTTCCTCCTTGTTTCTATTCCTGAAGGCATGAACATGTATTAGGAAAAATTATATCACTATCTAACCATGTACTTACCTTATCTTTGTCGAAGTTCGTTATGGTGGAAAGTTGCTTTTGCTGCCGAGACAGCTGCTGCGACAACCAGTTGTTGAGACAGTCTTCTGTCATGATGCTATACAGGTCAAGGGAAAACTCAATTTTCGGAAAAGCTTCATGACTCCCAACATCGTTTTCTTTATGCCCCTCGAAAATCTCCATCAGTAGAGATTTTGATGGCTTTAAATCTGCCAGCATTGACTCCTCTTGATATATATAGTCCATAGTTGTCGAGGCGGGCGTCGTTGTCGAGGCATGTGATGTTGTCGTGGCACCATCAATTCTTTTGTCGGCCTCACTAGGTTTTGCTGTGGCATTGCTTTGTTCAAGTGTTGTCTTTTCACTGCTCAGTTCGTCTTCAGGGCAGGGTTCTAGGTAGCTGCCAAAACAGTTGTCAATCTTGCTGTCCGTGCAGTGTTTTTCATCCTCTTGGCTTGGAGGTTCTAATTTTTCCTCACACATCGGAGATCTTTCTTTGCATTTCTCTTCGTCCTCTTATCCTGGGAGATCAGTATCCCTCAAATTTAATTGTTGGGGATCACTAGTTGACGAGGCAGAAGTTGCTGAGACATCATGTTCAGGTTCATCTATGGCATTAATGAGGACCGAATTGCTTACAAGTGCATCCATCTTAGCGATGTTGGCGTCCATAGCAGTTGACACTTTATGCGTGAGTAAGAGGAAAGTTTGAAGTGTGTCCTCCAAGGATTTTGATTGCTCTTGAGGATAACTATATTGCCAGGGCATGTCGATTTTTGCAGCAAAACTGTTATGGTAAATTTTTTTTGAGATTCTTGCTTATACCATGAAAAATCTTGATGCTGCGGCGGCAACTGCGGCATCGGCATCTGTTGTTCGTATTCAGACATCAACTCCCGAGTGGTTTTTCTCGACATGTCTGCTGCAAAAAGATGAGGGCAGCTTTCGAACGTGTGATTGCCTTCACAATAATCGCAAGAACTTTCCCACATGTTCATGCTCTTGACTTGTAGTGCACCTTAATATTTTTTTGAATAAAAAGGAAAACTAAAAACTGAAATTAAATGCAGTAAAATAAAAGTGCAGAAAAATAAAGACGAATTTATTGTTGTCAATCCCTTGCAATGGCGCCAAAAACTTGTAGAGCGTTAGGGTGTTCTCTAAATATGAGCGCAAGTGCACACTCTTATCAAGTTATAGTATAAAAGATATCGTCTCCCACGAGGATTGGACAGCTTATTTGAATTGCAATTCATGCACAAGGGAAATTAAATGCACAAGTAAATTTTAGTTTATAAAAGAATAAAAAGTAAATAAACACAAGTGATTTGATAGAAGAGATCAAGGTGATAGAATGGGTTAGGTTATGCTGCTTAGTAGTGTGAAACTGCGTTGAATAGGTTAAGTTGTCTTGCGCTGCCAAACTTTGCTGCCTCGGCGGAGGATGGCAAGTTGGTACTTCGACGCTATTGCTGTCTCGTTAGGTGGAACGGACGATTGCTCGGTGGCAAACTCGCCAGTCTTTCAAGGCTCGACAGAATGCTTTGGTAATGATCCTTCTTATGTCTAAGTCAGAATACTGTTGTTGCCCACTGCAGATGATACCCGTCAGCGTGAATCTTACAATGAACAACAACTTTTGGTTCGTCCATTTTTAGCCGCCTTAAACTCTAACCTATGTCTAGGCTGGATTGATCAACACCTGGTATTGATGAGATCATGCTTACTTCTTTCATGAGTTTTACTCTCTCGATACCAAACAATTGGATTGCTCCCAATCGATCTTTCAAACTCAATTGAAAACAATGAAGAACATGAAATAAGCAAACCTTGAATTTATTGCAAAAACAAACTTGAACCTAAACAATCGTTCTCACAACTACTTTACAACACAACCCAAACCCTAAAGAATTTAGAACATAGTGGCGGCAAGAAAACACAAGAGAAACCTAAGCTATGCCGACTATGAGTTGTTTTAAAATACAAGGTATGATCGAATATATATAAGGCATGGCCTAGGGTAAGTCCTCCACGGTGTAGAAGTCTTCTTTATGGTGAATTGGCTTTTGCATTGAATGCATCCTTTAAATTCTGACTTCTTTGACTTGAAGTTGGACACCTTGTGCCACAAGTAAGCTTAAGCTGCCTTGGATAATTTCCCATTGGGCGGCTCTGTCCGCTGTTTTCGGCATCAATAAGTTGCGTGGATAAGCTCATTGGCTCAGGAAATTATGCTCCATCAGTCGCACTCCAAATCACCAATTCCTTGGATTGCTGCCCTGGGCAGCAGATATGGCTGCGGCAGCTACTCGGAAGCACTTTTCTCTGTGTTGAGCTGCTTCAATACAACTCCTTGACTTGCTGCCTCGGCATCATCTCCTCTGCTTTCTCTCTCCTTCTAACAGCTTCTAGCACCTGAAACTAAAACAATATCTTTTCTTACCAAATCAAAGATATTCAATAAAAACAAGGCAAAGCAAAGAATATTGTAAATAATGCACGCATGCACCTAATTATGCCTAAAATGTACTTAAGAATAGCAATAATATGAGATGGAATGCATACAAAATATAAGACTTATGAGCACTTTACAAGAATCCACTTGTAGCTCCTTATCCGCTTTCTAGTAAACATCCCTCTGTTACAGTGTAATATGCGCAAAATTTTCGTTTTCAGGCATTTTATAATTATCATGATTCAGCTTTAGTAATGGCAGATGTCGACGACTGTTCGTATCATTATCAAATTCAAATGGTTGCACCTAAAGGCAACCCTTATGAAGGGCATAATTTTGAAGTTAGTATTTTCTTCCCACCGCATTACCCTATGAATCCTCCTAAGGTTATATAATTAGCATCCAAGATTGTTGTTATAGCATGTCCGCTTTTTTATGCTAGAAGCATTTCAAATAGTAATGTTATATGTTTATGTAGGTTGTTTTAAAATTTGAAGGGGACTTATTCCATCCTAACATCATTGAAGCTGGCGCAATTAGGCTGGACTTCCTCCATGAAAATTGGACCCCTGCTATCAGAGTTGTTGAGATTCTTGCGCGTATATTAGGTTTGCTACTTGTTCGAAACCCAAATGACCGTCACCCGGATTGTGAGGGTGTTGCTCTGATTTACAGTAACAATCCCCAACGCTTTGCAAACTATGCGAGGAAGATTATGGGTTGAAATGCATTGGCCACACTTGCTTGTAATATTCTTTTTTTATGTTTATGTATTGGTCACTAATGCTAATTAAAGGTTTAGTATATTTTAAACTTTTGGTCAAGTTCTAAAACTACAACTAATATTGATCAATAGAGAATGTGACGATTTCCGTTGATATTTTAAGTCTTAATCCTACCGTAAAGAAACATTCTCGTCCTATTTAAATGACTTTTATGACGGGAACTTAAACTTAAAATGTTAGGAGACAATATAATTAACATGTTTGCAAATAAAAGTTCGATGCTTTATATGGGGAAGTCCGGTACTTGTCGAATTTATCAAAAGATCGTTTATTTTTTTTCAATTTTTTTAAAACACGAAAAGACAGTTTAGAAGAAATTTTACAACTTTGCTAAATGATATGTTGGGTTATTTTTTTTAAAATTTGAAAATATGAATATGAAATAAACTTTAGTTTTGGTAAACTTCAGTAGGCTCATTTAAGGAAGAAAATATTGTTTATAAATGAGTTGGTACTAATTACAAATAGGGAATGACTTTTTTGACAACATTTAATGTATGAACTGAAAAGAAATACATACATATATATATATATAACCATATGGGAAGTTGAAATGATTTCAACTTTAAAATTTTAAGAGATTCGTCGAAATATGAGAAGTTTAAATAATAATGATACGAATAATCAAGTAATAATTTTTGGCGTCATATGGTTGAATTTTTTAATACTGGAGAGGTGGTTCCCTGATGATGATGATGATGCCCTTGCCTTTGTCTCGGCCGGAAGTGGGTTTCTTCGTAGGGTGAGAGGTGGCACCAACATTATTATCTGGTTGTTGTCCCTTCCTGAGGCTGGTAGGGGACTTGGTGGTGGCAGGTGTAGGTGAAAGGACTTTAGTTGGTAGTGTAGGGAAGTCCTTAGCTGAGAAAGTGCCTACTTCGTCAAGTTTTCCCAATCCTTTAATGAATTGGACCCGTTGGGGGGAGCCATCTAGTTGTATCACCAGAGGTTGCCATATTCGATTTAGGAGATGATAGAGGAGAAGGCCAAGATGTCGGACTAGGCTTCCTCACTATTCGAGGAGGCTGGTTGCTGTGACGGGTTACTATGAGTCGTCGGACCATGATTTCTCAATAAGGAGAGGGAGATGAGTGAAGCATGCATGGGGAAGTGAAGGCTACCTAGTAGTAGGGGTGTTCACGGTTAACCGTTGGTTAACCATTAAGAATGAGTCCCTAATTTTCTATGCATTCTTAGGCACATTCTCTATGTATTTTCCCTCTAATTACATTAAGAACATATAGCTTTTGCACTAAGAACATAATTTATAGGTTAACCGTTATAGTATTTTGGTTAACCGCGAACACCACTACCAGGTAGATTTTCTTGTGCAGTTGTGTTGTATTTAAAAGAAAAATATCATAGAACTGGAAAGCCAAAATACTAGAGTAATTTGGGGAAACTGAGACATCATTTATAATGGTAATTTGATATGAATTGGCGTGTATTTTTTACCTCCATTTCACATTTATTTTTCATCACCCTAATTTTGTAAAATGAAGTAATTATGGTGAAATTTCTTTTTATTTTAGCCACGGTGTGGTATATTTCATCTCGGGAACAGGTGCCTTCTGAAATTAGAATTCCATAGAACCTGAAAATGAATATTTTATTTTTTTCAAAACGCCACAATAACTTTTTACGCGTTCTCAGTAACGGTTGGTGTTGGGGTTTTTTTGTATTTATGGAAAATTTAATATTGCAACGGAAAAGGCGGTTCGACACGGCACCAACATAGTTAAACAAGTTTTGAACCAAATATAATGGTTTTGGAGATGTACCACGGTACTAATAACCTAAACTTAAATCTTTACTATAACGTTTAAAATGTTAGGTTTAACGTGGAAGGTTCAAAACTGTAAATACACACGTTTGATACTCGTCATTGTGTATTTTAAGTTTAACTTTAAAGGTTCGAAACTGTAAATACACACGTTTAATAAAATAATTTGTATATTCAGTGGTCATGCAATCATGGTGTCGCGGCACCGACACTCTCACCGCCAAAGGGTGTCTAACAACAATAGCGTCTCGAATGGCGATGACCGATGAAAATAGTTACATGTCTTTTAATTTTTTAAATTGACTACGTTTCTAATTCGATCCAATTATTAATAAAAATATTAAAAATAGTATATACGTGGAAACTAATTTAAATAATTTTTTACAAAATACTTATTAATTATATGTTGAGTCCTTCAAATTTTTAATATTCATTAAGCAATTTAATGGTGTTCAGCGTTAGGGGTGTTCAACGATGTTCGTTTCACGTTGTAGATTTTGCAATTTCTTATTCCTTTTAGGAAAATACTTTAAACCACAAGCTTTTCTAAACTTTATTTTACACAAGCCTTTCAATTTTAAATTATAGGTTTTATAGTTTGGTGTTTAGTGTCTACGGTGTAGAATTTACAGTTTATGGTTAAAATTTTGTGTTTGAGGTTTATGGTTTAAGATTTACGTTTTAGGATGCTAGGGTTTGGGATTTAGTTTTTAATCATACATTCCCACCAAATAAACCAAACAACGTAATCGGACCCCTAACAACATTTCTCATAATCCTTATTAAAAACACACCTAAGGAAAGAAGAAGATTTCTAAATCGTGCAACCAAATTTCGGTACTATTAGATTTAAAGATAAACTTAAAATGTAAGAAAAAATACTTAAATTGTAGGTTTGTTAATTAGTTTCGATCCTAAATAAATGACATATGTTGTAGTGTTTGCTATGAAAGTAATGGAATTGGTATATAGGTTGCAAAACCTTAAAATTATTTGAACTTTGAATTATAACATTTTAAGTTACAAACTAAACAGGTATAACCTTTTCGCTTTCCATTCCCGCTTAATTTTTCATTAAAAGTAGCGATACTTATGCCCTAGTTCCGTTACTTAACGTGGAATATATATATTGCAAAGCTGGACGGTCACCCTCAAAAGAAAATTAAAGCCCTTCTCACTCAGTTGTGCGAACCGATTGGATTCCTCCTTTCCTTCTCTTCACAAACTTTAAATTGGGACTTTTCACTTTTTTTTCTTTCACCCATTACTCCTTCTAAACACCATATGCTCATCCCTTCGTTTTCAATTTCAATCTACAGGATTCGAAGGTATTCCTGGAAACCCCAGATTTTTTTAAATAGCCTTGCATTTTCTTTTGTTTTCATTTACTTTCCATGGCTGACAGTTTATTTTGAAAATATGGTTGCTACTATTGATGGGTTTTATCAGATTTCGCGATAATTTTGTTTTTTTATAGGAACCCTAAACCCAGTTCACTAAGAGACTACTTCCAGCACGCAAAAGTATATTTCTGGAATCCCTAACTCCGTTGAAAAACCCCTTGTTTAGTTTGGTTCTTCTTTGGTTTTCATTTACTTTCCATGAATGACAGTTGTTCTTGAATATTTGGTTGATATAATCCCATGGTTTTCATTTACTTTCCATGCATTCCAACCCTAATTCTTTCCATACCTTAGCTTTGAATTTTCCTCTATTTTCAAAACACAGTTCATATAACTCTCCGGTTCCTATGAATTTTCTTATGTTCTCATATATTATTCATTGATGGAGTTGGCCGAATTCTTAAATTTGTGATGTTGATCAACTTCCAAACAATTACTTTATTTCTTTCAGGGTCTCTAAACCCAAATCTCACCGAACTCCTCTTCACTCAACCCATTAACCATGCAGCATGCAACCAAACGTCAACGAACCGATGACCCAACACCCTCTTTTCATAATTCTTGTTTTAGATACCCTGATGCAAAGACCAAATATTATAGGCATTTCTACAGCAGACAAATTTGTAAAGAACGTGTTGTGGCCATAAATTTCCTTTAGAACGAAACCTTCAACTTTAAAATGCAGTCAACTTTCAAGAAATGGGGTTGGAATGCTTTTCTTAAAATCCAACCTCAGGTTTGTGAAAGACTTGTACGAGTCTTTTACTGTAATGCCACAACTGTAAAAGACCCAAATTCATCTGAGATCATTGCCATTAACTCTTTTGTTATGCGCAATGAACTCTCTATCACCCCAATCAATTTCAAATAATTTGGGTATTCAAAATACAGGCCCTTACGATGAAACTGATACCACATCTATTCAAAAGTGCAAAAGGTATAGCCCTAAAAATCTTCCTTTTGAAGAGAGAATCTTTCACCTTATCGTGTCATGGTTTTTTCGACTGTGCAGTGGAAAGGCAGGAACAATCTGAGCGATTGATAAATGGTGGCTTAACCAATATCGAACTTGTAACCCCCTTGACCCGGTCTATTCGCTCTACCGACTCAAGCGAGCTACACGGGGAATATTGAAGTAAACCGGTGAAGTTTTACCTCAATAAACGACCCTATTTTTTCTTTTATTGATATGGTCTCGTGTACCGATGCGGTTCTTCTGTTTTCCATTTAGCCATATCGATACGGCCTACCCCGTATCGATACGGTATACCAGTTTTGGCTATATTGTACCGATACGGTAGCCCGCGTATCGGTACGCATAGGCCTGTAGTGTCATATTTTGCTTGTTTTACATATCCAAACACATCAAATATCAATCTAGCATGTTAACAAAGCATAAATAATCACTTAGGTCATGATTCTAAAGGCAAATATCACCAAGGCATGCTTTCAACATGAACACAACATATTTAGCAATCTATAGGCATGCTCCCTAAGCATAATAGCCATTTAAATACCAAAATGCAAATCAAACCAAATACCAACAATAAAAGGCCATTTACAAGTCTATTAAGGCACTACAAAATTGTGCCAAACCAGGGAGTTCACTACATACACTCCCAAAACATCAAGGTAACCTCCCATTGTCAACTTATTACTAATGATTTGTTTAAAAACCATACTTAAACTATGAGCGACGCTTGGACTTCTTTACTTGCTTCCTCGCTGCCCGTTCAATCTACTTTTCTGCATTTTTAAGAAAATAGAGCGTAAGCAATACGCTTAGTGAGGGATGCTCAAATCAAAACCATTAACAATGCCTTTTTGGAAACCCCTTTTTAGAAATAAACCATTTCTCATCATGCTCAACAAAGTCTCATGCTTTAAAACACATTAAAGCAAAACATTTAACTTTAAAACACATGTATCATTTGACTCATGCATTGATCCCAATGCAAATCTCAAAATAGGCTTCACATGCTTTAACTTACAAAACATACTACAAAATAGAGTATCATGTATAATGCTCATTATACAAAACCATTTAAATCAATGATACATGTAATCTCATATATTGGCATTCAAGTGACCCATATGGTTACCATCCCATCCTAAACACATGGTGTGGCTACTCCCACCATAAAACAACTCAGATATGCGAATACACCTTATGGTGTGGCTGCTCCCACCATGAGAAAGGCAGAACATATGGCGTGGCTGCTCCCACCAAAATTTTCACAAGGTGCGGTTGCTCCCACCTTAATGCTCGTAAGATGCGGTTGTACTCATCTTACGGCTTACATGATGCAGCTGCACTCATCATGTTTTAGGCTCACGTACGTACGAATTTTGCTACTTTTTATAGTGCACTCTCATCCTATTGGTCGAGCAATTATATCTGATTATTAAATGCTTCGTCACTTGCCAATATACACTTTAAAACCATGTTAACCTATTGTTTTTTATTGTGTCATCACAAACCATAACTCATCTCGTTTTAAAACATAAATCAATGCACAACATTTTCTCATCAAGATATAACTTCTTGATAACCATAAATCAATCTCATGGGATAGCATGAATCATTCCTCAATTCATAAAAACATGCATAATAGTAGGTAACAAATCACTTTCTAAAACATGAGCATTTTCAATCAAAACAATGGAAAATGCCGAGAACTGAGAGCGTAAACCACCATACTTACTTTCGAGCTTATATTAGCATTTCAAGCTTAATCTAAACCTCCAAACCTTGCTTTTAAACCTTTGAAAAGCTTTAAAAACCAGTTTCACTCACCGACAACACCTCGCTTGCTTTGCCAAAGAGAAATCAAGCTTCCGGATCAACCGCAACTATTTCTGAAGCTAACGAAACAACATCCCTTGCTTCTAACCAAAGAAAAACAGAGAATTAATGCACAACCTTGCATCAAAATACCTAGCAACAGAAAACCACAACATCGCCTAATATTGATTAAGCTTTCGCCACCCGAAAACTACCGAAAACACTGGTGAAACCTTACTAACTAATCTCCAGTCATTACCCAGCGAGATTAACATCAAAACAACATAAATTTACATCTAAAAACACCTTCTCAATACCAAAGAACCTCCAACAACCAAACAACCACACTATCAAGCCAAAAACTCAAAGATTCCAACCTACGAATCAACCAACTCATCTAGTTTCGGGTTTCCTAAATTAAAATCACTTAATCAACATTTCAATACATCATAATCATGATATAATCTCATTATAAACCCAGCAAAACAGATTCGAAACAAAGATTTCTTGATTTAATCAATTAAACATCATTTAAACCCATTTTCCACAATTGTAACATCAAAACCCAATAGAAAAACACTCATAAAAGATCAAGAACTTGGGAATTTCAATAAAGAACCTTTCATTGGAGGAGGAGAATGAAACCTTACCTCTAATGATGACTTTTCCCTTCAATTGTAAAGAATTACATGAGAAAACAAAGATAAAACCATAAGATTTTGATATGAAAATATTAGGAAATCATTTTTTGTTAAAAGATAAATCAATTCAAGTGTTTACCTCAAATCTTTGAAGAAGAAACTGATATTTGGCTGGAGAAAATTTGAGAGAAAATGATCGTGAGCAAAGGTAGTTACGTGAAATATATTTTAAGAGACAAATGCCAATTCAATTCCCTCCATCTTGTTTTATTAATTAAAACCACTTTAAAATTGACCAATTAAAAGGGAAAATGTCTAAATTAGACTTGGATCAATAGCTCCTTAAAGATTCAAAGTTATGATCTTTTACAATTTAGTCTCTAAAAACAATTTTACGATCTTTACATTTTGGTCACCAATTTCCAAAATGTCAAACCTCCAAAATCCATTTTTCAAAATTGATCTCACCAAAATCACATATATATATATATATATATATATATATATAATCATTTTTAAACATTTCCCCATACTTTACCAACCTCAAAAACCCTTTAAAATAATTAAATTCCAAAACTAGTCTAAGTTGTTCGAACTGGTTCTCCCGAACCATCTAGCCTAAACCCGGCTAACTCCTAAGCCTAAAATCGGGGCGTTACAGAACTGAGGCTTCTCCTAACATTGCCAAAATCATTTTCCTCCAGATAGTATTTTTTGTCACTAAGGGCCTTGGGGCCTCAACCTCTCTTCCATATGCTTGTGTCCTTACACACATCTTTTAGAAGAATGATTTCGATTTTCTTTTAACACCCATGTCCCTTTAAAAGAAAAGATCGATAAACATTCAGCCCACAAATGCGGATACCACTTTGACGAAAGGGAATAGTGTTGGATTTATAAGGACACAAATGATGCCGCCAATGTAGAAAATGAGGAAGAACATTCCCCTTCGACTTCTGAACAAAAACTACAATTATAGAGGATGTTATGATGAAGTCACTGCTTGAGTACATGGTTAATTGTCGTGACCATGTTGATTTGCAGTTAGCTAACCTTCGTAACCATGCTGATTCGCAGTTCGCGTAGCTTCAAAACCATGTTGATTCTTAGTTTGCTGAGCTTCGTAAGCATGTTAATTCTCAGTTTGCTGAGATTCGCAAGGAAATGACCTCCATTTGTCAAGAATTCAGTACTCGCACGTTAGATTTTTTGTTAATATCATGACTTTTTTCAACTTGTTAATATTTCTTGAAATTTCATGCGGATTTTTTATGGACGAATTATTTTATTTCACTTACATTTCTGCAAATTTGCATTGTTATTTTAATTTATTTTACTACCCACATTTACATATTATTGTTATGCTCCTCTCCACTTCCATCTTTGTTTCAGTTTTTTCTCCATGTGTACTGAAACTCTGGAAGTTCTAAATCACGTGCCCAAGAAAATATTGTTCTCTGTTGTTGTGTTAAGTTTGCACTTGAGTTTTTAAGTAATAAGCGTTATTGTTCTAGTGTTTCGATTAAGGTGTTATTCTACATATTTGTAGACGTCACTTAAAAACTGATCCACGAATTACTAAAAATTTTAAATTATTTGAACTCATATTTTATAACTTAGATTTTATTTGAATTTTTTTAATCGAGTCGAATTTATGCAACTATAATTTGAGTTTAATCGAATCAATTATTTTGTGTCAAATAAAATAAAAAAATTGATTTTTTTCTAATCGAATTGAGTCGAATTTATACAACTACAGTTTGAGTTAAATCGAATCAATTATTTTGTGACAAAGCGTGTGCAGCAGGCCCATAACATGTTAACCTGGGAAGGCCAGATCAAATGAGATTCGCATCACTGACCTAGAAAAACCTGGCCGTCAAAATTTTCCAAATTTTTTTGAGGCTTGGGCTTTCAAAAATTTCCAACCCAGAAAATCCAAGAAACTAATAGCTTCCTCTGAAGCGCTGTTGGTAGCAGCCGCTGCGCGGTTTCATCGTTCATCATCCCTTCTCTTCTCGTCCCTCAATCTTTGTTGTAAGTTCTTTCATCCTTTCCGATTATTGAAGTTTTTGTTTTAATTGTTCTGATGCTAAAGTATTGAACTAAATCTAGGTGACAATGTTAATCGAAACCTTATTTTCTCACCAAATTTTGCATCATTTATTAATATAAGTCGTCGTCTCCTCGTTTTTTTTCCTGGAACTGTTCGGTTTCTTTGCTTTTATTTATTTATTTTATCAGCATTTCGGCCCTGAAATGATTTTGGAACTAGGGAATGTTCTTTATTATCTTCCCATATGCATTTGCTCTGTGATCTGTTCCCCCATTTTTCTTTTCCTCTGAAGTAGTAGGTTTCCTTTGCTTAAGTGATGATGTTATTATCTTTGTGGTATTTCCAGGCTTTGGTTGATTGTCCTTCTATCAAGATGGTTGGTCCAGCACCATTTGTAGATATGGGCAAAAAAGCCAAAGGTATTAGTTGCATTATCCTTTACTTTTTTCTTGTTTGGTATTGCGTTTGATATTCTTGCACTTGCCATGGTCTTTCTAGAAATTACTGTTTATTGGCAACTCAAACTGATAAGCCGCATTTCAGAGGCTTGGTGATGGTTGGGCAGAGAAATTGAAAATGCTAACGCAGTTAGATTTTTAAAAGTACTTAATAAACCAAAGAAAATGATTATATTTATGTGATAGATAACCAAAATAAGTTGTTCGTTAGTCTGTCATGTTACAAAACAGAGACTTCGATACCTGCTTTCTTATGCTTCTATCTTTCATAGATTCTAATAATTTCTAATCATGTTTATACAGACCTCCTGACAAAAGATTACAACTTTGACCAGAAGTTTACTCTTTCAATGCTGAGCTCCACTGGAATGGTAGTGTTTTCCCAATAGAACTTGTTGACCCTTTTTATTGAGCTACATGATTGTAATGTTTGGACAGAGCTTGATTACTCTACTTGAAAATTTGAATTCTGCTTTGCCATGCCCATGATTTTATATGCCATTGATGCTATGGCATGAGTATAGTTTGTTAAATATTAGCAGAGTGATTATCTGTTAGGTTCTCACATATGAACATTATGCTCATAGGATGGTTCGTTTGTCTGTGATATTAATTCCTTTCTCTTAAGCAATCTTCTGCCGCAAATTACTGGCAGAAATTGTTTGCGCAATGCTATATTTGAGATGTAGGGAAAAACAATGTATTCTCAGCTAGATTTTCATGTACATTGAATTGATTTTGGAGTGATGTTGCTTTTTGCTACACCTTTGTTTTGTTCTTGTTGTGCATGTATATCTGAAGGAATCCACACAGGATGCCCCAAATATCATAATTATTTAAAATTTTCTTGTGTTAAACTGGATGAAACTAGTAATTTGTGTTAAACTGGACGAAACTAGTAATTATGACATTATGTGACCATGGGTTGTCGAAGTTTTCATTGAAATGGATGATGGCACACTTAAAGATTTGTGTGGCTGTAGTAACAATAACCACCTATGTTCTGTCCTTTCAATTTCCCTTTCTTTGATGCCTCAGCTTTCTGTTTGCTTTCTTCCAGTATGAGCTGAACTAGTCAGATATACTCTTCCTTGTATTACATTGCCCAACCTTCATTTTCCCTTTAGTACTCACCAGTGTTAAAAGGCTGGACTGGACAGGTCAACTGGGAACCAGTGGTCTGTCCATTCTGGTACATATAAGAAACCTGAGCCTGTGGTGAACTAGTAGAGAGAATCAGTTTAACTGATAAAAAATTAGCAAAAACAGGTTTATATTGTGATCTTTTTATTTTTACACTTTTGCATGTGTTGATATTTTAACCTTTAACCCTTGGTGGTCATGTATTGAAGACCATACCATACCACTAAACCAAATGCATATTTTTTTTATCGAATTACCTTATATAATTCTTATTGTTTATCAAAAATTCAAAATCTTATACCTAATATTTAATAGTTAATATATTCTTTAATTTAACAATCCTGTTTTCTATTCACTGGTATTAATTTCCATCACATATTTGACAGGTACGGCTTTCTGCCTCCAAATGGTAGGAAAAAGTTTAGAAAAATATGTGTTGAACATTTTATTAAGCTTAGAATAAAACAAAGTTGGAGAACCAGGGAGAGCAGGAGACATGGAGGGTAGAGGGGGTCAAATTGGGAGGCCTAAAAGAACTAAATACTTATTTATTTTATTGATTGTTTTTTATAAGTAGCCTAAGAGCACTTGAAGATGGAAAAAATATTTACTTTCAAGATTTTGACATCTTATTCACTTTTACCATCAATAGATTCTAACATTGTCAAAAAAAATGTACTGCTGATAACTTTCCTTAGAATTGAAGAGAGCTCTTATGGATTATTTTGTTTTTTTAAAATACTATGTTGATCTGTGCTCGAATTTGATTGTTATGTCATCTAATGTCATTCTTAAAATGTTTTCCAGGGACTTACAGCCACAGGGCTCAAGAAGGACCAAATTTTTTTTGGAGACATAAATACTGTGTATAAGAGTGGAAATACTACTGTGGATGTGAAAGTTGATTCCTATTCTAATGTATAGACGATTTCTCTTTTCCAATTTTTTATTTGCGACTTCTCCATATTTGTGATTCAGTTAAAAGTACCACCTTTTTGTATTTGGAGGTTGTAAAATCCTGATTGTGTAATCCCCAATAACCTTGTCCCTTTTCCTCTATTTTTCTTTTGTTTTTCTGCAGGTGTCCACAAAAGTGACTGTCAATGATGTCTGGCCATGTTCCAAAGCTGCTCTAAGTTTCAGGATACCTGATCACAAGTCTGGCAAGGTCAGTGCATGCATGTTAACAGTATATATGTAAAATGACAGTTGCAATTTCTCATAGTAACCAAGGTATTCCCCATCTTCTTCTTAATTTGCTAGCCATGCACTTTTCATGTGGTGCGGTTGTGTTTATGCTCTGTCGATCATTCCTATTCTCTTGGTTACTACATATTTACCAAGGCTATAGTTGATATGAGTGTTGTTTTGTTATGGCTCCTTTTCATGTTTGGTACCTAGTTATACTTTCTGTGTATCATTGTCTGGACTCTGGAAAAATGTTAATTTGTGAAAGTAAATCAGTTTGGTGGAAAATTATGCTCCAATTCTCTTGTTGATTCAAAAGAAAGATCATTGACAGCCACTTTTGTAGAAAATTATATCAACAAACACTTCAACCAAACGGTTAATGGCAGTAAACTAGCAATTTCTTGAAGTGTTGGTAATGTAATTTTATGTTCGAGAAACAGAATCTTTGACTCTTTATATGCTTCACATCTCAGTTAGATGTCCAATATCTTCATCCTCATGCTGCCATCGATTCTAGCATTGGCCTGAATCCAACTCCCCTATTGGAGCTTTCGGCAACAATCGGCAGCAACGAGCTTTATTTGGGTGGTGAAGTTGGATTTGATACGGCTTCTTCTTCTATTACCAAGTACACTGCTGGGATCAACTTGAACAAGCCAGATTTCTCTGTTGCTCTTTTGTTGTAAGTATTTCAAGATCATCTACCTTAGGATATATTTTTCCTTTTAGGTGCACATCTAGCTGTATCTTTTTTATGCTAACATCATCAGGCTTCAGTTGGGTTGACAAGTTCTGCATCATAATTAGTTTATAACATCTTGTCAACATTTTACAAAATCTAAAGTTGGATTAAGATGATCCTAAATGTTGTTTGCATATGTTATATGATCCTAACCATTAATAAAGTTTTCGGGCAAACCTCATACTTTAGATTTTGGTAGTCTACCGATAGTAATTGGGATCCTCAAAATTATTCTTGATCTCTAAACTTGATTTCTACCCACAGGTACCACAAACTTTGTATGTCATAAAACCCAGTATTTCACCTTATCTTTCTGCAAATACTTGTCACACAACTCTTTTAGGCAAAAAAAAAAAATTCTTGGCTGAATCTGAAATGGCCAACCCCCTAAAATACTTGTCACACAACTCTTTTAAGTCTGGTAGCTCATACACGCCCAGTAATCATTGCAAACATTTTCAAAGAAACACAAGCAATTGAGCAAAATGCGTAGAGAGAGCAATAATTGAACAATTAGAATTAAGGGGAGCACAGTTAGTTAAGGGTGAACAGATTTGAGAATGAACAAGTTTAGGAAGAAGAATGATTATTGTTATTTCTTCTAATCTGAATACAACCTTTTAAAGAAGAGAAAAGCAGAAAAAAATAAAAAAGAAATTCCTAGAATTAAGGCAGAAAATCTGCTTAATTTAAGGGATTCCAACTAAGGCAGATTTTCTGCCTTAATTTAAGGGATTCCCACTAAGGCAGAAAATCTGCTGATTTTAAGGGATTCCAACACTCCCCCTCAAGCTGGTGTGTAGATATTCATCAAACCCAGCTTGCCAATAAAATCTTCAAACATGTTCTTACTCAGACTTTTAGTTAGTAAGTCTGCAACTTGTTGCTTAGTAGGAAGATAGATAATACAAACTTCTCCTGCATTGACCTTCTCTTTGATGAAATGACGATCTATCTCCACGTGTTTAGTACGATCGTGATGAACTGGGTTATGTGCTATACTGACAGCAGCTTGATTATCACAGTATACCTTCATAGGTTTAACATAGGAAGCTTTTAGTTCCTTCATTAATCTTTGTAACCAAATTCCCTCACATATACCATGAGATAAAGCTCGGTATTCTGCCTCTGCACTGCTACGAGCCACAACGGACTGTTTTTTACTTCTCCATGTCACAAGATTACCCCACACATAGCTACAATAACCACTTGTAGATCGTCTGTCGCTCACTGATCCTGCCCAATCTGCATCAGTGTAAAGCTCTATGTCACGACTGGTGTTTTTCTTGAAATGCAGACCTTTACCCGGTGTTCCCTTCAAATACCTTAGTATCCTGTAAACTGCCTCTAAATGTTTTTC
Organism: Hibiscus trionum; assembly: GCA_030270665.1. Classification (NCBI taxonomy): domain Eukaryota; kingdom Viridiplantae; phylum Streptophyta; class Magnoliopsida; order Malvales; family Malvaceae; genus Hibiscus; species Hibiscus trionum. The sequence goes on along the minus strand of BSYR01000026.1, from coordinate 44,816,440 downwards.
CTTTGGAGCATGCATATACTGACTGATGACACTCACACCAAATGCAATATCAGGTCGGGTATGAGATAGATAAATAAGTTTTCCCACAAGACGCTGGTATCTCCCCCTGTCCACTTCTTCCCCATCATCTTCGGTGCCTAGCTTCAAATTGAACTCCATTGGGGTCTCGACAGGTTTACAACCCAACATGCCAGTTTCAGCCAATAAATCAAGAACATACTTTCGTTGGGAAATAGAAATACTTGTCCGAGTCCTTGCTACTTCCATGCCAAGGAAGTATTTGAGATTACCCAAATCCTTAAGCTCAAATTCTGTGCTAAGGAAGTCTTTTAAGTTCATCAACTCACTCGAATCATCCCCTGTTAGGATAATATCATCAACATAAACGATGAGAATAGAGCATTTACCATCCCCCGAGTGTTTGTAAAACAGTGTGTGATCTGCTTGCCCTTGGGTGTAATTTCTGCTGGTCATAGCCTTGGCAAACCGACTGAACCAAGCTCTTGGGGACTGTTTTAGTCCGTATAGTGACTTCTTTAACCTGCATACTCGCCCTTTTTCTTCTTCAAAACCTGGTGGAAAGTCCATATATACCTCCTCATTCAAGTCTCCGTTGAGGAATGCATTTTTTACATCAAGTTGTGTCAAGGACCAATCAAGATTAACAGCTAAGGAAAGAAGAACTCGAACGGTATTGAGCTTTGCAACGGGGGCAAATGTTTCATCATAATCGAGACCATAGGTTTGAGTAAAGCCTCTTGCCACAAGTCGGGCCTTGTGCCGATCAATACTCCCATCAGGCTTGAATTTTGTGGTAAAAATCCATTTACAGCCCACGGTTTTCTTCCCTTCTGGCAGATCCGTAACTTCCCATGTCCCATTATTTTTGAGAGCACTCATTTCTTCAAAAACAGCATGTCTCCATTCAGTTGATTTTAGAGCATCTTTCACATTCCTTGGAGTCACTACACTGTCAATATTAGTTACAAAAGTTTTGTAAGCTTTAGACAAATTTCCATAGGATACAAACCGAGATATTGGATGCTGTGTGCAGGTTCTTGTGCCTTTACGAATAGCAATGGGAAGGTTCGTATTAGACGAACCAGGAGACAAATCTGGAACAGGACAGTCCTCGGAGTTGGATGAATTTGGCACTGCTGTTGTGTCTATTTCAGAAGGGGAATGTCGCCGTGAATAAACAAGGAGTTCTGGAGGTTGTTGCTGGTGTTTTTCAGAGGGATTAGGCTGCGGAAGCTCAGTTTCAATGGGAATTTCATTGCTGGTAAGTTCATTCCTCTGCAGTGGAACACTCAAATCTGGAATTATGACTACAGAGTTATCTTGTGTGACAGTGGTGTTAGGGGTAGGCTCTGGAGGTATAATGAGAAGTGTATGAAGAGTCTCATCTTCACTAAGAGTCTCCCCCTGAAGATGAGTGGCAGAAAAATATGAATCGTTTTCAAAAAACGTGACATCACGGGAAATAAATATGCGACGCAAGGTGGGTGAGTAACATTTGTATCCTTTTTGTGTGGATGAGTAGCCAATAAAGACGCATAGGTGTGCTCGGGGATCAAGTTTGGATTGATTAGGTTGGTGATTATGTACAAAAGCTTTACAACCAAATATCTTGGCTGGTAGGATAGGAACACGAAATAGAGGGAAGGTTTTTTGTAGGACATGTAAAGGTGTTTGGAGATTAAGGACTCTAGAGGGCATGCGGTTTATTAAATAGCATGCAGTAAGGACAGCCTCCCCCCATAGGTTTTTTGGAACTTTCATGGTAAACATTAAGGCTCGAGCAACAGCTAGTAGGTGTCTATTTTTTCTTTCTGAAATCCCGTTTTGTTGAGGTGTGTCAGGACAAGAGCTTTGATGAATGATACCTTGTTCAGAGAGATAGGAGCTTAAAGCAGAATTGAAATACTCTCTTCCATTATCAGTTCGAAGCGTGTGTATGTTTGAGTCAAATTGGGTTCGAATCATGGAATGAAAATTCTGAAATACTTTTGGGGTTTCTGTTTTTTCTTTGAGAAGATAAACCCAACATACTCTAGTATGGTCATCAATAAAGGTTATGAACCATCTAGCACCTGTGATGTTTTTAACACGACTAGGCCCCCATAGGTCACTATGAATCAAGGAGAAAGGTTGGGATTGTATATAAGGCTTCAAAGGATACGGAACACGGGTATGTTTTGACAATTGACAGATTTCACACTTCAAGGAATTGACTTTTTTATTTCGAAATAACATAGGAAGCAAATGCTTCAAATATAGGAAATTTGGATGTCCTAACCTACGGTGCCACATCATGACAATGTCCTCGTTTGAAGCAGATAGAGCAAATACTCCCTTTTTATTCTTATCCTTGTAGTCATCCCATATATAAAGTCCATCATCAACCTTAGCAGTGCCAATCATCCTCCCCGATTTCTGTTCCTGTATAATACAACCATCAGCAAAAAATTCAGCACAAACAGCCTTGTCTTCAGTAAGTTTACTTATTGACAGTAAATTGCAAGATAAATTAGGAACATGAAGGACTTTCTCGAGCGAGAAGTCCTTAGTGAGTTGAACAGCTCCGATCCCAGCAACAGGTGAGTATGAACCATCAGCTATCCGAATTTGAGATTGGTTGTGGCAGGGGGCATACGTATGGAATAGTGATAAATTACCTGTCATGTGATCGGATGCTCCTGAATCTAGAATCCAGGATGGCTGATTACTAGACTCAGAAGTAATATTAAAGGCAGTACCTTGAATAGCCAAGGAACCATGGCTTATTTGAGCACCAAGTAACTTGTGAAGAGTTTCAAGTTGGGACTTTGTTAGGCGAACATCCTGGACGACTTCAGCAGGTGCAGGGGTGGCAGTGGATGAGTTGCCCAAGGACAAAAGAGCCTTATTTTCCTTCTGAATTTTTGTTGTACCAGGGTAACCGTGGAGCTTGAAACATTTCTCCTTTGTGTGACCAGTACGGTTACAGTAGCTGCACCAAACTCGATCTACTGAGCGACTTTGTCCTGAATCATTCCCTACTCGATTCTTCTGAGATTGAGGGGCCCTTGAGACCAGGGCAGATGATTCAGTAGGACGATGACCAGAACTGGTCAAAAATTTTGGTTCCTTAAAATCTCCCATCATTACTCGGCGACGATTTTCTTCTCTCCGAACCTCTGCAAATGCTTCTCCAATGGTTGGAAGAGGGGTCCTACCCAGAATACGGCCACGAACTTCATCTAAGTCTCGGTTTAGCCCTGCTAGGAACTCATAGAGCCGTTCTTTGTTGAGATGTGAAATGAACTTGGTGTGCTCCAAGCCTTCACCCCAGTCCACTTCATAGTACATATCGAGTTCCTGCCATAGGATCTTCAAGTTGTTGTAGTACTGTGTAACTTCAAGAGTTCCTTGCTGAATGTCTTTTAATTTCAGCTTGATTTCAAAGACTTGAGAAGCATTTCCTAGATCAGAATAGTTCTCCTTGACTGCATCCCACATTTCTTTTGCAGTATTGAATAAGAGGTAGGTTCGGCTTATGTGGCTCTCCATTGAGTTGATCAGCCAAGCCATGACAATAGAATTATTGAGTTCCCACGTAGCATACGTAGGATCAGTAAGGGAAGGACGTGGAATTTCTCCATTGATGTACCCTAATTTCCCACGGCCTCGAATCACCATGAGTACCGATTGGGACCACTGTAAAAAATTCTTCCCATCTAATCGGTGATTAGTGATTATGAGGGATGAATTAACATCACCATAAGATGGTGCTTGATTGACATTCTGAGTTACTTGTGAAGTCTCAGAATCAGAAACATTTCCAGCATTGTTTGCCATGATAGGAAGGCAAGACAAGGTAGAAATCTAAAGAAATAGAATGGATCGAAAAAAATATCCCTATAGCTCTGATGCCATGAACAGATTTGAGAATGAACAAGTTTAGGAAGAAGAATGATTATTGTTATTTCTTCTAATCTGAATACAACCTTTTAAAGAAGAGAAAAGCAGAAAAAAATAAAAAAGAAATTCCTAGAATTAAGGCAGAAAATCTGCTTAATTTAAGGGATTCCAACTAAGGCAGATTTTCTGCCTTAATTTAAGGGATTCCCACTAAGGCAGAAAATCTGCTGATTTTAAGGGATTCCAACAAAGGGGCTGCTGGAGTAAGGAACATTGATTAGTTTCAAGGGTAAAGGGTGATCCTATTTCCAATATGTTTTGGGTTCTTAAAATCAAATGTCAATTGTCATATGAGTTTGCATGTAGGATCCACTTGTAAGTAACTGGGACTGATATGTATTGATATTGAAGAAGAAGAAGAAGAAGAAAAAAGGAAAGGAACATTGATTAGTTTCAAGGATAAAGGGTGATCCTATTTCCAATATGTTTTGGGTTCTTAAAATCAAATGTCAATTGTCATATGAGTTTGCATGTAGGATCCGTATGGATATTGAAGAAGAAAAAAAGGAAAGGAAAGAATAGCGTACTACCTATTGGCATTGAGTTGAATGCTGACTGATGTGTCTGCCATATCAACTCTGTGTTTTTCTTTGTAATGCCAGAGTGACTTATTCCTTGCATATTGAGAATTTCAGTGACCTAATTTTTATTAATGGAAGCTTAATGATTCAGATGGAGCTTTGAAACTTAGTGAGTACCACAATGCCCTTTTAGATGCCTTTGAAGTTGATTCAGAATTTTAGTGACCTAATTTTCTGCATCATGGAGATTGGAGAGATAGCTGTAGAGAATGTGCTATCAGTATTGATATTTCATGTGTTGCATGGAATTTTGAGAAGGGTTTAATGACATTACGTTCATTATTATTTATTTATAGATATAACTATCTTTATTATGGGTAAACCATAATTTTATGCTCTTTTTCTTGCTGTTTTATGTTCTTTCCCTCTGTCATGAAGGCCTTGCTTTAAATTTTTGAATGCATGTTTTCTGTTTTTAGGACCGATAAAGGACAGGCATTGAAGGCATCATATATCCATTCTGTCAACCCCTTCACTTCTGTTGCTGCTGAAATGGCTCATAGATTTTCCACCTATGGAAGCACTTTCACCATTGGAAGTTCTCATGTTGTGGACCCTTTTACCGTGGTAAAAACACGATTCTCTGACAATGGGAAGGTTGGAATGCTCTGCCAACGTGAATGGAGGCCCAAGTCACTCGTAACATTTTCAGCAGAGTATGATTCAAAGGCCATGAATTCATCCCCTAAGATGGGACTTGCCCTGGCTCTCAAGCCTTGACCGTGAAGATCTCATTTTGGATTTTCCATAATTTTAAATTTTGATATGGTTTTTCCCCGAATCCCTGTGGGAGTTGTCATCTACCCGGATTATTTGGTATTGAAGGATTATAAAAGCAAAGTGTTCAGATAATGAGTTGATGGATGTTTTCACCACAACTTTGGTGGGGGAATTGAACCCGAATTTGCCAAAATTTATAAATGATAACAGCACAGCAGTTTTTCTTGCTGAATGCTAATAATGTTCAAGTTATGTGATAGGGGGTGCTTTCCCAAATAATGTCAACTGTGCCTTTGTCTCTTCCAAGTTGAGGTACCATTATAAACCTGGCATTGAAGTTTCTTATCGAAGCACTGCCTTTTCTGCCTTAAGTGGCTTTGATTTTCCGTTCTCAAATGGTAGCCATTGAAAAGCAATGGGAAGACAGGAGGAAGCTTGAAAGAAACCTGGTACACTTGTACAATGTCATTTTTCTCACATAATTGTAAAGAAAACGTTATTTTGATTTATTTATTTTGGTACTATTGCTAAAAAAAAAACGGAACACATTGTCACAAAATAAGGCATCATATCTAGGGCCAGCTAACGGAGTTTTGCAAAAGCTGCACTGTTGGTAAGGTTCCTTTTGAATTGCAGATTTGGCGGTTTGCCCTATTGAGTTTCATTTCTTGCAGTTTCCATTCCACTTTCGATACTGCTGCTCTGTTTTGTATCAGTGTTGAGAAACCTGCATTGTTTGGTGTGTTGTTCTTGCAAATACTCCTGCTGCAATTCTTGGATAAACACAATCCCAGTTTCCTTTTTCCACTGCAAAAGCATACTCCCACCAGCAATGTCTTTCTGCAGGGCTGCAGAATGCATTGATGTCATGGCAAAACGAATCATTAGCTCTGGTGTAAGGCTGGGCTTAGATTTGTTAAACAGGGCATCATGCAAGGAAATCTTGTATACAATTCTAGCTTTGGTACACTCAATGTCTTCCACTTGCAACCATTCTGGAAGCACGCTAAGCTAGAACCGATTAATTCTAAAGCATAAGCAGAGACCCGAACCCCATTGCTCCCTGTTACCTGGGTTATTCATTTTCTGCTGCCCCTCTTCTATCATGCACATTTTACCTCTCCAATATGCACCATGGTCCATGCTTCCATTACCCGGTGATCTGCCAACAAACACCGGCTCCCACTTCGTGCATCAACATATATCTTAGTCTTCATCATTGCTAATGGGGACAAGTTGCTATTCCCGAGTTCACCTTTAGTACGGAAGCAATTGTTGCAAACCAACAGTGCGTGCAACTCATTAGTTTTACACTATTTATAGACAATTACTGTTGACATTATTCACTTCTCTTAATTCTCAAAAGTCTTTTAATATTTTAAAACAATCGAATAAGACCTAAGGTTTTTGAATTTGTTCAAATAATATCTTAATCTTTCATAACAGTCAAATTAGAGTCTAATGTTTACATATCTTCTCAAATAATGACCTAACTCTTTCTATAACCATATTTATCTTTTTATTATTGAATAGTTTCCTAAATTTGATATCCTTAAGCAAGCACAGTTTGGCCAACTATCATGGGTTCTATACCTATTAAGAGCACTCTCTTCCTTCTCTCAGAGTCCTCCATTCTCTCCAGGTAGAATTAGAATTAGATAAGATTTGTCAAAATAAAGAGAAGATAATTTTATATCCTTATTTAAACATATTAAAAAATTAAAGGGTTAACTACTAGAATAGTCACTTATGTTTTCTCCCAGTACAGAGTTGGTCACCGATTTTGAAAAACGACCAGTAAAGTCACTTACGTTTTCGGGGCGTAAACTTTTGGTCAATCAGCCATTTGTTGCCGTTAAACGTTGGCGGCTTGCTAACCTGACAGTGAAAAAATAAGGGTAAACTACTGCAATGGCCACTAACATTTATACCATGTATATTTCTGGTCTCCGATTTTAAAAAATAAATATTATGGTCACTACTGAAAATGTTTCTTTCTAATTTCACCCTTGAATTTTTAAAAATTCATTTTTCAACCCTAAAACTTTGCAATCAATTAGTACAATAATATTATAAAGGCTTAAATGAAAAATAGGTATCCAAAGTATACCCTTTTTGAATTTTAGGTGCCCAAAGTTCTAAAAGTTAGAATTTTAGGTGCATGGCCGTTAATGAGTGTTAAAAAATATATTTAACCAATCAATGCTTGACACGTGGCACTAATTTGATTTTTTTTAATTTTTTAAAGAACACCCAAAAATTTCAATTTTTTTTTATAAAATCCCGAAAATTTGAAAATTTCACAAAACAGTCTCCAAATCCCTAAAATTACCTGAATCGTCGCCGCTTCTACGCCGATCGCCGCACTTGAGCACACCCCTTTGATCGCCGGACCAAGGTGATCATTTCCCTCAACACAGCGTCGCCGGAAACGGCGAACGGCGTGCAGCCGAACATTGAATGCAAAATTGATGTTCAACTGGCACGCCGTTTGCCGTTTTCGATGACATCGTGTTGGGGGAAATGACCATCTTGGTCCGGTGACCAAAAGGGTGTGTTCAGGTGCGTGCGATCGGCGGTAGAAGCGGCGGCGATTTGGGTAATTTTAGGGATTTGGGGATTATTTTGTGAAATTTTCAAAATTTCGGAATTTTATAAAAAAACTGAAATTTTTGGGTGTTTTTCTTAAAAAAATTAAAAAAATAAAATTAGTGCCACGTGTCAAGCATTGATTGGTTAAATATATTTTTTTAACACCCATTAACGGTCATGCACCTAAAATTCTAACTTTTGAAACTTTTGGCACCTATTTTTACAAAAAAATACCTTGGGCACATAAAATTCAAAAAGGGTATATTTTGGGCACCTATTTTTTTATTTAAGCCTTTATAATATTATTGTACTAATTGATTGCAAAGTTTTAGGGTTGAAAAATGAAGTTTTAAAATTTAAGGAAGAAATTAGAAAGAAACATTTTCAGTAGTGATCATAATGTTTATTTTTTTTTAAATCGATGACCAAAAGTGTACATGGGATAAACGTTAGTGGCCATTGCAGTAGTTTACCCTTATTTTTTCGCTACCAGGTCAACAAGCCATCAACGTTTAACGGCAACAAACGTCTAAGTGACCAAAAGTTTACGCCCCGAAAACGTAAGTGACCTTACTGGTCGTTTTTCAGAATCGGTGACCAACTCTGTACTGAGAGAAACAGGAGAAACATAAGTGACTATTCCAATAATTAACCCAAAATTAAACCCTTATCCAACTCTGTTAAATATTAGACTTTGATTCAAGTATTTCGAAATATTAGACCCATGCTAATAATTTATGAAAGACTAGACCTTAATAATAATCAATAATTAATGAATGACAATCTCCAAATAAATAAAAAATTGCAAATAATGACAAAAATGGGTAAACTACATAAATGATCCTCGACTATGACCTAATTCCTTTTTGAGTCCCTTGACTAGCAGAAGTTACAAACTGGTCCCTCGACTTAAAAAATAACAAATAGGTTCGATGCCGTTAAAAATGACGTGGAAGTTAACAAAAAGTGGCATAATAACACATTTAGTCCTCAAAATTTACAATTTATTTTAACTTGGTCTTAATTCTAAAAAATAACCCTTAATATTTCAAAATTTTATCAATTTAGTCATTTTCTTTCTCTCCACACAATCCTAAACAAAAATCACGAAAATTCTCAATACCTTTCTCGCCTAACAGAGGCAAACTAATATAAAATCCAAATTCAGAACTCAACTTTAGATTCCTTAAAACATAAATATCAACAAGGATCCATCATGAAAACACCCTGCAGATTTCTTTCGAAGTTAGAACTTATAACAATAAAAAAGGAACTAAAAATTTTAAAAAATAACACAAAAAAATCAGTATGAAGAGAACTCCATTTCCATGATTCACTTACAAGAGAAACAACCAAATATAGAATAGAAAAAAAGGCACAAATAAAACTAAAAAATGATAACCCAACAAAAAAAAACATTAAAACGAAGCAAACCCAGAAATATTTACCGGTAAAAAGAAGATTTTTGAGTTTTTCATTTCCTTTCAAAGTTTTTGACTTTACACCCCATCAAATTTTACACAATAATATAAAAATTTAGAGTATTAAAAAATATAAACATTTAGAGTATTAACAAACAAAAATCAGACATGAAACTAAAGAGTTAAGGGTTTTTTTAGGATTTCAAGTAATCACAATTTGATTTTTGTTTTAGATAGAAGACCGATTTTGTTTAGGATTGTGTGGAGATAATCAAAAAAAATATTAGTGATTAAGTAAGCGATGTTTTATGGGCGTTTTGGGGTGCTAATCTTTCCCCACACATAACTTTGCTCCCAAACTCAAGATATTGGATTTTTGGTTTCCTTTAGGTTGCCGATCTACCTAATCAAAAGATCAGTGACTATTCCAATATATTTTTATTTTACGTGGAGTCTTGACCGCGACGGCTTGGCGACTGCACTGGGGAAATTCGATTTTATGTTTTAATTATATAAGTAATTTTTAAGTGAAAAATTTTAAAACGGGCGACGCACACCGCTGAACACCACTAACGCAACCGTTGAACACCATTAGTTTTTTTAATAGATTAAACGATTATCAAAATAAAATTAAAAAATTATTTCATAAACCATTCTCACCACCTCATCCATGATCCTACCCAGTTAAATAAAACAACATTATCTTTATTTTTCACGTAATATTTTCTTATAAATGAAAACTTACAAATCTCCATCTTCTTCCTCATACCTCATATATTAATTCTAATATGTTAATGAATAAAATCCTTATAATAAAAAACACCCCAAAATCTTAACCCAAGAATAAAAAAACAAAAATAAAATAATTAATTTTAATCGGTTTAAAACCCTAGGATTAACATATTTGTTTAAACTGCGAACAAATTAATTTTTGGGTTAACTACTGGAAAGGTCACGTATGTTTTTCCCTAGTACAATTTTGGTCACCGATTTTTAAATTTGACTGATAATGTTACTTACGTTTTCGATCTGTAAAGTTTTGGTCACTGAGACGTTTGTCGTCGTTAAACGTTAACGGCTTGCTGATCTGACATCGGAAAAGAATAAGAGTAAACTACTGCAATAGCCACTTACATTTATCTCATGTACATGTTTTATCCCCGATTTTAAAAATTGAACGTTATGGTCTGTAACACCCTCAACCCGATTTAGAAGAAATCCGAGATCGAAATGTCACCGCTAACATATTCCCGAATTTATATGACCAAATTTATAAATCTTGGTCGAGTTTCAGAACTGGCTAACAATTTTTTTTCTTCTTTTAACCTTCAATTCCTTATTTTCACAACGTAATACATATCAAACATCTACCCTTATCAAGCCTATATTTTAATATAAACAAGCGAATCCTTTACTACCAATACAAAGATTCATTCTCTAAGATCACATAACAAGTTACTTATTCAAGACATTCCTTCCTTCTAAGCATTGAACAAAGTCCAAATCATGTGATCAACTCCTTTAATTACGTGACACCAACTATTTCAAAATTTCCTACTTTCAATCATCAAATTTAAACATACTTACAATACTGAAAATTGAAGCATGCTTACAATACTGAAATTGCAAGTATTTCTCTACTATTAAACTACATTCATACTATTTTTCTGTATATATTTTGTATTTTATCAAACTGCATTTTCTGGAGAATTACAAGACTGCATTTCTGCAGTTTACAGGACTGAATTTCTGCATTCAAATATAAATTGCATTCTGCACAGTTTATATAACAAGGAAAATTCTGCGACGCTCGACAAGCACCAATGAGCACCATTAACGACGAGCACCGATGTGCACTATTAATTTAATTTATAAAAATTAAAAATTTAAAGGACTCACCGTATAATTATAAAATTATTTAAAAATAAAAAATTAATTAGGGTAAACTATACCAATGACCACCAAACTGTAGGGTTGGTGTCAATTTGACCACTATATTTTTAATTGTGTCAAATATACCACTTAACTATTTAAATGGTTCCAATTAAGCCACATGCCGTTAAAAAAACGAAAAAGTTGACGGAATTGTTAAAAAAATTGGTATAATTACACATTTGGTCCTCATATTTATACAATATATCAATTTAGTCCTAATTTTAATCTAATAAAACTATATGAAATTCATTTTATTAGATTAAAATTAGGATTAAATTGATATATTGTATAAATACAGAGGACCAAATGTGTAATTATACCAATTTTTTAACAGTTTCGTCAACTTTTTCGTTTTTTTAACGGCGGGTGACTTAATTGGAACCACTTAAACAGTTAAGTGGTATATTTGACACAATTAAAAATATAGTGGTCAAATCGACACCAACCCTATAGTTTGGTGGTCATTGGTATAGTTTACCCAATTAATTAATTAATTAAAATAAATTATTTTATTTTTAATTTTCTTTTAAACATAGATCAAAATACCTATCTACCGCTAAATTACAAAGTCTTAAATTTTGTTCATTTGAAATTCCCGCCGCCGTCACCGCAGTCATCGCCGACTTGATATAGATTTGCATATTCAAATCACTAATCGCGATTAGTCATTCCCCGAAAATTAGATTTGGTACCAAATTTTTTTTTGGACATTCCAAAATCGACATAATCTTTACCTTCAACCAAATTAGTATGGTGAATCTCAATCTCTTTTGTCGATGTTGAAGTCTTTGGCGTCGTTTGAATTCCCGTCAGCAAAATCTGCTTTGGGATCGAATTCTACAGCCTTTGAATCTAGTTGGGAGTTTGGATTGGCGACGACAGGTTGATTTTCGGTACTAGGATTCTCATACTTGTCCTCGTCATTGTCGGTTAGGATTTGCAGCGGCAACGGTGACGACGGCGACTTAAATTTTAAATGAACAAAAATTAGGGTTTTGTAATTTAAGGGTAGATAAGTATTTTGATCTATGTTTAAAAGAAAATTAAAAATAAAATAATATATTTTAATTAATTTACCTTTTGATTTTTAAATAATTTATAATTATACGGTGAGAACTTTAGATTTTTTTTTTGAAAAATGACGGGCCTCATTAAAAACCCCCTCTAATCCTAGGTAGGGGGAAAAGAGTGCCCTGTTTATTAATATACCAACGAAATACTAGTTCAACAAATACAACGAAGGGGAACTACAATACCATAACTGCAACCCTCAACTAACACTCATATCACCGATTACAGTCAGCCTAAACAACACGTGAAGCCTAAGACTGGAGGCACCAGACACCCCACCCTCTTCATGGACCAGCATCCGATTCGAAGGAACCAAGCACCCTGCATTCTCCGCATCCTCGATCTGTCCAGGCAAACCATACACCAACGCCACTACCTTAATTCGATAATTTTTGGGCGATATTGACTAGACTGGAAGTCTAATGAAATCCAGCAAATTCGGGACAGACTCCGGCCATTTGCTTTTAGCCCAATGCCCAATCCTCAACATCAGTGTATCTTGAACAAATTTCTCACACATTCTCTTTTTATTAAACACTGCCTCATTCCTCTTCAACCAAATTGTCCACACGATACCAAAGAAAGCCAACAACCATACTGGTTTCGCACGTCTCCTAATGGGTACGCAGCTCCAAAGTAACAACAGTTCTTTTAAATTAGCCGGTATCACAAGCTGGACATTCCATTTTGACGCCCAGTATTGCCACAGTTTCCATGAGACGCGACAGTGACAAAGGAGATGAACACTTGTTTCCTCCTTCTCACCGCAAAACACACATAATCAATGGCCACTAATCCCCAAACCCCTTCTTTTAAGGGCATGTAACGTTGGGATTCTTTCCATGATAGTTCTCCAAACAAAAACTTCACCTTCGGGGGGGCTAATTTTGCCCATACAATCTGCCACAGCTTATCCGGAGAGCCACCGTTCGCGGCAATCAAACCGCAATAAGACTTTGAACTATAAACACCATTAGGAGAGCCATGCCATCCGATTGTGTCCTTACAATTATTTTTCAGTTTAAATTGATTTAGCACCCTGAGAAAATCAGACCACACATCTTCTTCCCACGATAGCAACGCCCGCCTTAGATCGATTTTCCATGTCCACATACCCTCGTTGAAAAAGCCAAAATCACGAACCACACCCACCTTTTTGATAGTCAAGTTGAAGATTCTTGGAAACGCAGTTTTTAACGGTAGAGGTTGGATCCAACTATCATCCCAAAAGTTGATCGAACTGCCATCTCTTAATCTGAAATAAATGTTCCGCGCGAAAACATCATCCGGGTTTAAGATTGCCTTTGTTATATTCTGCCAAACCCAGGAGTGTTTTCTAGAAGCTGCTTGCGCCAGGAGCATGGCATTTAGCTTATATATGTACTTCGCAACAATCACATCCCTCCAAAGGCTATCGGATTCGCTGCTATACCGCCACACCCACTTATTTAACATTGCCCTGTTTTTTGTCTTCACATCCACTAAACCCAAGCCACCGGCATCTCTCGGTTTTGCTATATTCTCCCATTTCACCCAATGGATAGATCGCGTAGCATTAGAGCCCCAAATGAATTGGGCTGATAATTTGTTCAGCTCCTTGGCAACCTCGGCAGGCAGTTCAAATAGACTCAGAAAATAAATTGGGAGATTATTAATCACCGATCTTACCAAACAAATTCTGCCGGCTATCGAAAGATATTTGCCCTTCCACCTGGCCAATTTCTTCTTAACTTTATCAATTATCGAATTCCACAGCAGTAAGGAGTTCCTGTTCGCTCCCAACGGTAGCCCCAAGTACGACGACGAGAGTGTACTAGAGACACAACCAAGATCCTTGGCCCATTCTTCGACACAGCTATTTTCCACTGAAATTCCAAATAGACAGGTCTTTTTCAGATTCAAGCTCAAGCCAGCCGCTATCTCAAATAACCGCAACATTCTTTTGATATTAACTACATTCGCCCTGGATGCTTTTGCGAAAATGATCAGGTCATCTGCGAATTGCAGATGCGAAATCGGGAGCCCAACAGCACCGACAGTAATCCCTTCAATGAGACCGATGTTCGCAGATTTGCTGATGAGACAACTTAACGCCTCCTCGACGATATTGAACAGCAGGGGTGAGAGCGGACACCCCTGCCTTAAACCTCTCTTAATCTGGAATGGTTTGGATACATTGCCGTTGACAATCAGGGAAATAACAGCTGTAGAAATACACTTCGATATCCATAGCCTCCACCTATTGCCGAAGCCCATTTTTTCCATAATTAGGTCCAGAAAGCACCAATCCACTGTATCATATGCACGTTTAAAGTCCGCCTTAAACACCAGAGATTCCTTCTTTCTCCTTCTTTGATCCTCAATAACCTCGTTCGCAATCAATGCACAATCTGCGATTTTCTTGCCGGGAATAAAGGCGAACTGATTTCTTCCCACAACCTCATCTATACATAACCTGAGCCTCCGCGACAAGACCCTAGCTAGGATCTTGTATACACTGTTAACAAGCGAAATGGGTCTGAAATCGTCCACTTTCTCCGGATGCTCTTTTTTAGGGATCAAAGAAATAAAGGAATGGTTGAAATAGTTATCCTTTACCTTCCCCTTGTAAAAATCATTAAAGAAACACATCACCTTATCTTTTAGCTGAACCCAGAATTTCTTGAAAAACTCCATGTTGAAGCCGTCAGGCCCTGGAGCTTTATTTCCGTCGGCAGACCAAATTGCATCTCTTACCTCATCGACCGAGAAAGGGGCTTCCAACTTTCTAGCGGAGGCCACACTAATTTTCATCATCTCACACTCGAAGCTTCTGACCGGAAGAGTATTGGAGCTGTTAAAGTTGGATTTAAACTCTTCTTCGAAAATTTGCAAGATTTGATTTCCATCAGTGACCACATTTCCTTTCCACTCGATAGCATGAATACAGTTTCTGTTTCTTCGAACCGATGCCACCAGATGGAAAAAATTTGTGTTCTTATCGCCATCCGCAAACCACTTGACCCTCGATTTCTGATGCCATTCTCGTTCTTCTCTGCGATATTGCATCCACAACTGACCTCTAATTTTCCTACGTTCCAAATCCAAAGAAGGACAGGACCCTTTCGCAACAATCTTCTCTTCTACTTTCGACAGCTTTTCCTCAAGTACTTTAGTCTGCGCCTCCTCTGATGATCTAAAATTATTCACCCACTTTTTAGTAATAGCTTTAATCTTTTTCAATAGGAAGTTCGTTGATCTGCCTTTGTATTCTTCAGCTGATCGTTTGATAATCTCAACCAAGTCCGGGCAATCAAGCCAATGCGAAAAGAACTTGAAGGGCCCTGATCCACACTTCGGCCTCCCCTCAACTACCGAGATTGGGCAATGGTCAGAAAGACTTCTTGACAACGCGTTCTGTTTTATATTCGGAAACCACAACAACACTTCTGGGGAAATAATAACTCTATCAATTCGACTAGCAGCAGGAGAAACACCTCCCCGAAACCATGTAAACTTACTATTAAGCAAAGGGAGATCTAGGAGATTGCAACGTTGCATAAACTCAGTCAGCAAGGACCCTCGATCACACGACTCCCCAATTCCCCATCTCTCATCAGCATTAAGTACGCAATTAAAATCCCCACATACCAATACTGGCAAATTGAGACTGGATAATTGGAGACAAAGTTCTTCAAAAAAAAACTCTCCTATCCCTCAGCACATTGGGAGCATATATGTTTACTATCCCGCATCTCTTATTTATTGACAACAGCATCCCAACAATAATGATAAAACGATTACTGATAATGTGATTTTCCACCTTGAAGAAATTATCTTCCCACATAGTGACCAGCCCCCCCGACGCGCCTTGAGATGGAGCACAAACAAAACCATCGAATTTTCTGCCTTTTAAGCGATTCACCAACCCGGCTTAAAAGAAATGAGTTTAGTTTCCTGTAATAAGCATATCTTACAACGAGCAGAGGCCACAACCTTAGAGAGCGCTCTCAACTTCTCTGGTCTGCCCAGCCCTCTTATGTTCCAACTCATAACTAACGAATTCATAAGAAAACAGTGGAATAAAACCCGAAAATGCAGCCGTACCTTGCTAAATTAAGCCTCCCTTCGCTCGATTTCCACCAAACGCTGGACAACTTCCTTATCGGGGACATCGA